>JBAJHW010000004.1:32768765-33466265 GCA_037013535.1 Intellagama lesueurii
TTCATTCGCGGTGAGGCTTAACAGCAAATTGTCAATGTGTGCATTTGGTGGATATTTAAGGAGTTGTTTTATAATTTTTGACTTATCACTGAGACCTACTTATCAAGACTTCCAGCAGACTTCTTTAGGACCAGGAGACATGTCTTTTAGGGATAACAGTTATTTCTTTTTTTTCACATCCTCAGATGTCAAGGTTATGTATATTAAGCGTGTTTAAATAAAATTGCATAAGGAATCTTTGTTAGTAGAACAGAAGAGGAAAATGCTTCAAGAAACATAGTTTAAAAATTGCTCATTTACTCTAAGAGTAATTCTTCCAAGGCAATAAATGTTAAGCAAATTTGTCTATAAAAATACTGGTAAAACCTGCATAACCCATTTATATTAAAGTGGGTGTGTCGAGCCTTACATGGGCTGCATTTTCATCTGCTATAGTCTGTGCTCTGCAACTCATATGCTCCTGAACATATTCAGTAATATTATTTTGATAAAAGTTTTGGAGTAATTCCCTAGGGCCTCAATCAACTGTTAGCTATAACAACATACAGGTACTGATTCATTTTAGGTATAGAGGAATGCGCCTTCTATCAAATCAGACCACTGGTCCATAGACAACAGTGTTGTCAACTCTGGCTGGGAGCATCTCTGTGTTTCCAGGCACCATTTCAGCCTTCATTAGCAACGCTGGGGAATCAATCCAGAATGTTCCACATTCAAATATTGTTTTCTACCACTGAGCTATGGTCCCTCCCAATATAATTTAAAAGTTGTATATGCAGATGAGCCATAACACAACCACACACAAATGGAACTCAAGTTGCTTGTATGAACCATCAGGAAAATGCAAGTCTCAATAACTTTCAGTTAAACAGCAAAACATTGTAGGTTGGGGCACAGTGTTCTGACAACAGGTGGACAGCAGCTGGTTGCACTATGAAAAGTGCTCATGGCAGCAATACATCTGGGCAAACACTATAATGTAAAAACGAATGTGCTTTGTTTATAGCTCCCATATTGGCTACAAGTGCAAAATCTCTCCCCCCCACTGCTTTATGTTGACCCATGGCTTGCTTTATGACTGACTCACGTGGTGTTTTGAGAGGCGGACTGAACCTTGCTGTAGTTATTGTAGAGACTGTGATAGTTAAGAACTATTGTCCAATCTGTATTTGTATTTATTACATTTGTATTTTATTTGAATAACTCTCATTCACTGTATATATTTGTCTCTGCAAAATACAGATATTTACAAATATACTGTATATCATTTTTTTTAAAAAAATCCAATTATATGTAAATATTTGTATATCAAATATTTGTATATTTTTATATATCTATAAAATTGTAGCAGTTTGAATATATTGTAATTACTTATGGTTATGCACAAAAATGGCTTTCTGGCTCACAAATTTACTGTTAAGATGAATATGATAACTGCTGAAGTACTACATTATATTACAGGCATGTCAATTTCAAATAGTTTGCAGCATAATTCATATTCTTCATGAAATATTACGAATGTCCATGAATCACGGCTGTCAATATTTCCTGTACCCTTAAAGCCCTGATTTTAAAAAAATTAATAAAAGGCATACCAAAGGCGGAACTAAATTTCTGTTTATTTCATATCTAAAAATTATTAACCAGTTCTTCATAAAATGCCATCAAGCGTGTGATGGGTCAGACTTAAGTCATGCTTAGAATAAATTTATTGATATCAATGACATTTAATTTGTGACAAATGAAACTTAGAGTAAGCACAACCAGGTCTGTATCTAACCCAATCAATCTAGTATAGATGAGTTTACAGTATTGTTATAAAACAAAAACACACATGATTGATTTTTTTCCCAGCACGGGGCTCAAATATTTGAATGTAATTTGCAAATGTTTACTGTGGAGGTTATTAATCATCTAGACTACAAATATGTGACAAACACTCCCTTTAAATCATTATGTTCTCACATCCTCTTTCTTTTCCACAGTTGTACTCTTCAAGTAGTCAGCACACTATGCTAAATTTTTGTAATTGGAGTGATAAAATACAGATATTTTCTTACAAAAGGGCTTCAGCATTCTTGAAACTTTAAGAAGGTGTTGGTGGCGGGGGAGAGACTTCATTTAAGACAATGACAGTGCACTAATTCACAGACAGGTACCAAGCACAATGTTTTAACGAATGAATTTACAGTAGGTGTACTGTACAAACCACAGGAAAAATCAGGAAAAGGCCGTATGGTCATTGAAACAATACACATGCAGGAACAGGTGATACCTGGTTTATTTGACCATTAAGAATATAAAACAAAAAACGAACAGCGAGCTTTTGATGATAAATCATCTTTGCTGTAAAATGTACAACTAATTCCAATTCATCCCAATGAGACCTATTTCTATACCATCAGTTTTGAGAGAAGTTGACATGTACCATATTTTCAGAAATGGAATAAGTTCCTTTTCTGAACTATAGCACCCAGAATATCACACCCAGCATGGTCACTGCTATCTAGCTGGGGTACTCTTTCGAGTTGCTGTTGAAAAAAGTAACTTTACCAATCTTTACATATTCAAACAAGAAGTAACTATGTAGATATTTTCTGCTAAGCATGCTGATATCTACCTCTCTTCACATACAACAGGACCATAAAAATAACTGACAACTAGTTTTTACAATGTAGTTATATCTGACTGTGAGTCTGACCCAATGGATTTCTCTAGTCTTAATATTTCAGTGCAGTTAGGTCATGAATTGAACTAGATCTTTCACTGCTGTATGTCAACCCATTGCCATAAACCAGTGATGGGCAAAAGGCAAATCGGGATCTATGCTGGTAAATCCTGGTGCAACCTGCAATAGATCCATAAAGGACTCACTCTACAATTGCAATGCATATGCCTCATTTAAACTGTGACCATGTTTTTGATTTGTGTCAACTCAGCAAGAGGCTTCCATTTAGGAGTGCAGGTCAACCTACTGTCTGGTTTATGGGGTTCACTGAGTAACTGGCTCTATTCTCTGAGCCATTATTTTGATCCTTAATCCAGTTAAGAAAACTCTGGGTTCTTGCTTTAAAAAAAGTAGATCACACAAACCTTAAGTTTGTTATTGCTTACTATAAACAGTTTGAAGTAGACTGCAAGGGACTGTTTACACATTTACTAGGACATTTACTAGCTTGGCAAAGGTACAACAAGCACTGACAACCAAAGGAATTGTAATGAGGGGGTGGGAACAGACAAAACCCTACAAATGATTACAAGGAGAGCTTGCAGAACATGTTTAGCAAAAACAGCACACACATCAGATAATGTGAAGAGTCAACCCAAAGGGGAAAAAGTGGTCCGTTTTACCACAGTGCCCCAAACCCCTCTAACAAATTAACACGCAGTGTCTATCTCTTAACATTTGGGGACATATGGCATTTCTGTTACTATACTGGGATGCCATTAAATGTTAAGGGTGTGTTTTTAAATGCCAAGTGCCAAATTTTGTCCATCCCGCTACTAAGCATAACAGAGTGCTGTGAGTGAGTATGTGTAACATCACCACAGTGTGGTAACGTTTTAATTTCCATCATTCCATCATCTCTCTCTCTCTCTCTCTTGTCTTTCTGTTCTTAAGCAAGGCAGGGCTCAATCCCTAGGTTTTCTTTTTCTGAAATTATCAGTGTTGACTAGAAGATCCATAACTGTAGCTTTATGAAAGACAAAATAAAAGTTTGGAGGATTTTCTAACAATGCGGCTGATAAGCACAGAACAAGATTTGCTACCAAGAAATACAATTTATAAAATGTCAAGATATTCTCTCAAATAATAATGCAATTATAAAGTATCCACAGAAATTCCCTTCTGTCAAAGAGATGCATTACTACATTTTAATTTCATTATGCTATGCAGCACCTGGTTGTTTCAAGTAAGGAGGTGAATTTTTCATGTCAGATCTGAGAGTTCAACTGCTTAGTTAAAAAATAATTATAATACATGGCCCAGACCACAAGAGGGATGTGCAAACCCTACAGTGAAGATCAATATAGATTTTCCCCCTTCCCATCTTAAACTTGTAACTAACAGGCTGACTTCTCAAAGGGTTCACCTATAAATGAATAACAGTATCTTTTTATTTACATTTGATAACTATGTTGTTGCAATGTTACTAATTTCCACGACCTGACATACCTCAAAATGGGCATAGTTTTGGACTAATGAGTAACAATCAGGTTACCTTTGTTCTCACTATATTATAGGATCAGCTGTAGGTATTTTGTATACTTTTATATATTTGATAATACATAAAAGGATGCATATATTTCATATATATTTAATAGAGAAAAGGAAGCATTTATATGCATTTTATATGGCTCTGACAAAATTATGCTAAAATATTAGTTGAAATGTATTACATTTGGAACATTGGAGAGCTGTAAATAAGTAGCCCAGGAAATCCAGTTGGAACTGTTGCTGTATGGTGTGTCATTTAAATAGGACAGCTATTTTGTTTCAGAACTCATTAAACTCTGAAGCTGCCTAATACGGAATCAGATGGAAAGACTGGTACAGTCTTCTCGGACTGCAGCTGCCCACCAGTATTTTGGACAGATGTCCTTTCCAGCCTTGCCTTGCTACCCTGCATTCTTTAACCGAATGTGGCAAGGAATCATACTAGCTCCAAACAAAACATAGCTCTGAATTTTATGTACAATGCACATAATCAATACACTGATGCAAGTAAATTAGATGTTGCATGGTTTCTAAGAACCTGTGAAGAACTGAAACATCTGTTGCTGAAGCAGTCTATCCACAGTCCCCCCCCCCCCGCTTTTTTGTCCACAGATGAGATATCGAGCTACTCTGAGCACTTCCACTCTATGCCTATCCTCCTACACTTCCTCCACCCACACTTTGCAAGCACTAGCTGCCCGAGACTAGCTCACTGCTGCAGAATTAAAATGATCAATGTCTGTGCTGTGTTTTCTGGCCAATCCACTCCCAAGGAGATATCTGAAAACTTCCACTCATTCCTTTGACCTATGCTTATGCTTGAGCAAAGTTATACAGCAGCCTTCGGGCAGTGCAATGTGTTGATCCGAGTTTTCAGAGGCACTATGTGTATCCGCAACCCATTTGGCTTGTTCACCAAGCTCTGCAGTTCTAAGATGGTGATGATTTAGATGAAAAGAGAGGTTCACTTCTTCAAACGAAGCACTAAGACAAATGGCAAAGGACTCTTAAATACAGCAAAACAAAACAACACTAAAATTATGGCATGGCCACAGTCAATGCTGTGAATCACCAGCTATGACTGCTAATGCAGAACTCTGTCATCTCTGCTAAATTCTGTCCACCTCAGCATCTCTGCTTTATTAAGAACAAGCTTTGAGTCCTAATGATTTTAAGAATTTCTCTCTCTCTTCTTGTTTCTCCCTCTCTTTAGGCCTTAGAGACCACAGCAGTTCTGGCTATTGCAAGAGGCAAGTATATGAATATCTAGATATATAGCCAGATACTTTTGCAATCCAGATGTTACAGATATATGGAGCACATATCTCAAGTTTTTATCATCATTACTGGATCACCAATACCCCAATTCCACATGCTTATTTTTACCCACCCCAGTCATCTACCCTTTTTCTCTTTATCTAAAGTAACTGAAACAAAAGACTCAGCATTCAGGAATTCCAGATATCCAGAATCTGGACTTCATTTGACAACCAGAGCCAGGTATGCTGACAACAGATGCAGTTTGACCAATCATAAAATTTGGGTTGCAGCCTTTAAAGATAATTCTTATTTGTGTGTGCAACCCTGGTTCAGAATTGAATAGACGTACTGAAGACAAAAGATTTTGAATGCTAAGATCCATGCAGCAGTTCAAGTCCATGAACTGCTGAAACTACAGCACTGATTCCATCTATTAATATTTTGCATGTAGCTTTCTGTGCCATATTTACCATGCTGAACACCACTAAAAGGACTTGGTTGCACAGTCCTGGCTGCCTTTAACTTTCCTTTTTTGACCACAGTTCTTTAATATTGCAGGCAACTGGATACAAGGCAGTGTTGTGAGACAGAACTAAAAACCTACTTCAGCTAGAAAAGAGATGGTACAGTTCCTTCTGTGTTTACTACAGGTTCTGCTTTTCTAGTAAACGCTGGCAGTACAACAGGGTATTAACCTTTAAGTGCAGCTTTTGGCTGCAATTCATAAACTATTTTATTCCCAGAGTAGTCCTATTAAAAATCAGAAGATGCAGGATTTGAATTGCAGCCTTTGACATCATTGTTTGCAATATTGTTTTGGAAAGCCCTTAAGTTAAAGCTGTTGCGGGCGCTTTGAATTTGTCCCTTCAATGACACTGCCAACACCGGGCGAAAAATAGGACACTTGCTCAAGCAAGTCAAATCAGGCAGTGTCTAGAGAAAGCAGCAGCTTCTGTTTTTACAGTGGCACCATTTCTTGCATTTAAAAGCTCATTCACTGTTGCTGCAGCTGGGAGAAAACCGCTGCACAGACAGCCCGAGAAATTGCAACTAATACAAAGCAAGTCTTCAATCTCATACTCATAAGAGTAGCCTGAACCTTTGCATTGTACTCATAGCCATAACGGGGGCTCACAATATAAGAGTTTTTTATTTGATGTTATTGTGCACAGAGTGTGCTGCTCAAAAGAATGACTAACTAGCCCTCAGTGAACTGTGTGGGAATGTGGGAAGAATGTAGTGCTGCCTTTATTGAAAAATCTGAAAGAATGCAAAAAGGAAGAGGATTTCAACCTGATGCCTGCTCATAGCCAGCTCCCTGGGGATAACATTGGCATGCCACATATTCTTGAGTATCAGG
The DNA here is from genome assembly GCA_037013535.1 of Intellagama lesueurii. NCBI lineage: Eukaryota > Metazoa > Chordata > Lepidosauria > Squamata > Agamidae > Intellagama > Intellagama lesueurii. The sequence continues at coordinate 32,775,605 of JBAJHW010000004.1, forward strand.
TATCTCTTGTCTTACAGAACTGCATCTTATCCCAGCTCCAAAGAACGCTGTAAATGCAGCACATTTCATATACAAAACTCTGCTGAACAGGTACAGCAGTGTTGCAAATGTTCTTTATGTGTGTTAAAAAAATTGTTTGATCTGGAAACCCAAAATATACTCAAAAATGTATATAAGTTTATCCTTGTTGCCTATGCAAATTCAAATCCTCAGCCACACCTGTTGCAAGGATATGACACATTTCATATAACTTAGCATATTTTACAAGGGAAAAGGTATTAAAATGTGAAGCAAGGAAATATCCAGCTCATATAAACACCAACCCCAAGAGCACAGTGGCAGAATGTGCAATTGCTTAAATGGACCTTAGGCTGCATCAGGTAGAGTTCGGTGTGTCACAGCAAAGGAACATGTGTACTAATCCTGAAACCACACTTGTTAAGTTAATTTATACTTGGCTATGGAAAAGGAGAACAAAAGGAAATGAAGAAAAAGAAAAGAAGGTGATTATGATGGATGTGCTGCAAGGGGCGAAGGGAGAATTACTGGATTCTGTGCAGCTTCATTCTCATATTTTAGCCTGCTCTCTTATGAATTTATTTTTTATTTATTTTTTATTTTATTATTAGATTTTTACCCCGCCCCCCTAGACAAAGTCTACTCGGGGCGGCTTACATACATGAAGACCTTGTTGTTGTTATGGGCTGTCAGAACTGACTTAGAACAACCCTAATAGGACTTTCAAGGTAAGTGAGATAATTAAGGAGTGCTTTTACCAGCTCCAACAATCCTCCCCCCCCCCCCAATAGCTGAGTGGGGCTTGGAACTCAGGCCTCCTGAGTCCTAATCCATCACTTTGTCCACTACACCACACTGTATATACATACCTATAGTTGGAAGTAATTCCAGTTCACTATAATGAAGCTTGAGTTTTAGTGAAGAGGTATATGATTGTTCTGTTGGATTCGTATTTGGGAAATTAACTTACAGTTCATGTGCTGTAACCTGGTCTTCCTCAACTCAGTGGCTTACAATCATGGACTACAACTTTCATCATCATACCCTGGCTGTGCTGTTTGGGATGATGAGAGCTGTAGTCTAATATATCCAGAGCATGCTAGCTTTGGGAAGTCTGTTCTAAACTTATCCAAAGCCCTCAAAAGAAGAAAAGGTAAATTTTTTAAAAGATGGATTTCTATCATGTTCAAAGATTACACTTATTTTTGGCACTAACAAAGCAAAAGACAGCATAACGAGCTAGCATAAGCATATTAAAAGGCCCATTTGCTATATATATGCAAGCTTTTATATATATATATATATATATATATATATATATATATATATATATATATATATATATATATATATATAGTTGATATAAAAGTTAAAAAAAGATATCAAGTATCTTTTTTAAAAAAAAATTCTTATTTTTCTATCTCTAATGAAAAAGTCCCCAAAGTGACCAAGCACTAACCGCATTTGTCACCAGAGTCATCAAATTCAACGTTGAAGGAGTGCCCGTTGTTGAGAATAGTTTTAGCTGTAGATGGGTCATAACTGATGCTCAGGGACTTCAGAGAGGCATCATACTTGGTGGACTTTCTCTGGATGTCAATCGGTGACTGACGCTCTCCATTAGCAACAGGGAAGTTCTCATGCCAATGAGTAGGTCCTAGAAAGAGATGGGAGGTGGGGTGAGAAAGAGAGAACAACCGTAAACTACTGACAAAACAGATGGCAGGGTCTTTCTTTAAATTTTCATGGTATTAAATTTTTAAAACATAACAAAAAGCCCAGTACAGACCTTAATGTCTTAGGTGCAGTAAGAAGGCTTTAACATTTTAACGTTTCATTAATATTGAATGGGAGAATGAAATGATCCCGGCCACTTGGAATTAGAAGCCTGAGCTAGCGGTCAGAGACAGATCATCTTGAAGAGCAGCTGGAGAGCTGGGAGAAGAGCAGGGGGATCTACAAGCTCAGATCTAGACTTGCAAAGCTCTATGTGAAGATGAGGGGAGGGAACCCACACTGAAATTTTGGGTAAAGTATCCCCCAGTCTATTCCTAATCCCTATCTCTAGAAATTCAGGGGTACGTGACTTCAAAAATCTAAAATCAACTGAAATTAGCACTCAGTTGCAAGCTTTTGAGTTCTCCAGCACTCCTCATGAGGCTACATAATTTTTTAAAAATGGGGAGGGGCAGGAAGGCAGCCTTTCTGTTTTTCTTTGCTAAGGATTAACCTTATATATACTCAAAAAAGATTACACACTGCTAATGGGGAGCTCCTCTCAGAAGAATGGGTATGAAATCCATAACAGGGCTCAAACTGGACAGCAGGTTCCCTTCACTCTTCATGGGTGCTACAGCTGGACATACAGAGATGAGAGCTTCCATCACACCTCCATTTCCCTAACCCTAGCCACCTTCTCATGCTGAATGGGCCGTTTTCCTCCACTCCCAGTTTAGGGGGAACCAAGCTCCTATCTTAACAAGTTGGAACCACAAAAAGGAACATCATGGGCAATTGTGTGGTGGGATGATGGAAACCCTGCTCCTCAGATGCTCCCAGGTTATTCCATACAAGAAGGACAGCAGTTTCCACTCAGGCATCCCAGTGATTTGAGGGCAACTGGAGGACCGAAACATCCTCTCCTTCCAGCGGTGTGCCACCAAGAGTATGTGTGAAGTTTGGTCAGATACCTTTTCAGAAGACTGAAAATAAATAACTGGATAGATCAGACAAGAGGGGATCAGGTTGAGCGGGGTGGCTGTGGTGTAGGAGAAGCAGGCAGCCCCCACAGCAATCCAGGTGAGCTGTGTTTAAAGCTCTCTCCAGCCTCTCCATCTCAGACTTCTAGGATGGGGAGGGAGAGACCATTCCTGACCGGCTTTTGCCTGTTCCGCTCCTCCTACGAGCTCAGTTTAAGCTGGGATGGTCTAGTTCCAAACGCCGGCATCTCCTCTGGTCAGACCTTCCCTTCGCTTCGCATTGCCTCGCATTCATTCCGCATCGCTCCGGCGCTGTGCGCGCCTCTTGGAGCCAGAAACGTGGACACCTCCGTGTCGCCTTTGAAACACGGGACTGGCCCACTCCTCTGGCCGGCGGAGCGGCGCGGGACCCCCCAGCTCCGCCGCAGCGCCTCGGCTCAGGTGGCGCAGGCGGCCGCGGGATGCGCCCGGGGCAGCAGCAGGTGCGGCGCCGAGCGAGGGCAAGCCTCCCCAGCGGGCGGTCAAGCGGGCATCGGCCGGAGCTGGGCGGCGTCAGGTCCGAGGGAGCCCCAAGCCCGTGCGGGACGGGACGGGGACTCTGCGGCCGCGGGAGGGACTCACCGTTCTCCTTGCCGTACCCCCAGTGATGGGACATGGTGGCGGCTCAGTCGTGCCGGGTGGCTCTGCTGCTGTCCCTGCTCGCCGCGCGCTCCCTTGGCAGCTCCGCTCTCGCTTGCCCGACGGTGGCGGCGCCCGGGCTCTTCTCAGGGGCTTTTATAGGCTCCGGCCAACTCCATGCCCCTCGCGGACATCGCCGAGGGGAGGGGGGGGAGCGAGGGGGAGGAGGAGGGAGGGAGGGAGGGAGCGGAGAGGAGGTGGCTCTCGGCGGAGCGCGGCGCTCAGAGCCGGCCGGGAGGGAGGGAGGGAGCGGAGCGGAGCGAGGGCGAGAGAAGCGGGCGGGCAGGCGCTCAGCCAGCCGAGCGGGCGAGCGGGCCGGGCACGCGGGCTTGTGCTGCGCTCCCGGGAGCCGCCGCCGCCGCCGCCGCCGCCTGGGTAGCCGGGGCTCCTGCGCCGTCACAGGAGCGGCAACCACGGCCACCGCGCCGCGTCACTCCCAAGCCCGGCGCCCGCCACCCGCGCGCGTGAGCTCGGGCAGCGTCGGCGGCTACCGGAGGGGGAGACCTCAAGGCTTCCAGGCCCGCCGAGCGACTCGGGCGGAGGGGCGCCGAGGGTGCGGGGAGGGGAGGAGGGCGCGAGGGGACGGGGAAGCCGGCGAGGCGAGGCGAGGCTCGCCTTTCGGGGCCTTCCGCCGCCGCCGCTCTCGCGACTGCCCGGGCCGGCCCACGGGTCGCCATCCCACGCGCGGGAGCCTCCCCCCGGCTCCTGGAGGCGGGAAAAGCCAGCGCGGGAATGACCTTGGGACGCAGTGGAGCGCCGGGGGGGACAAGCAGGGCCCGGGAGCGGCGGGGTGGCGGGGAAGCGCGCGGGAAGGGAAAGGAACGCAAAAGGACGGTGCCCGGCATTCCCCCGCCCGGATCCGGCAGTGGCCGGGAAGGGACCCCTCGGGGACACTCGGAAGAGCGGGAGCCCTGGAGTGACCTCGGGGGCACGCGAGAGCGCAGGTGGGTTATCTCTCTCTCCTTCCGTGACCCTGACCTTCAACGACCCTGGACGCGGCCCTGGCGATCGCGGGTGCTTTGATTTCTGCCCCTTCATGGGCCGGCAGCGCGCCTAGAGGAGGAAAGGGGTCTTTCTATCCCTGCTGGGTTTGATAGTGTAGAAGGGGGGTTGTCGGTAAATCAGTGGCTGAACCATCCCACCTAGCGCAGAGATTTGCCCCAGACTTTTGCGTTTTAAAGGCCTGGGGGTTAAAATATGCCACTTTTTTTTTCTTAAAAGAATAAGGTATGTGGACCAGGAATAAGATGATCAACGCTAGCAGTTCTCATGCGTTTCTGTTTCCTTCGATATCAAGAGGTAGCAAGACCACTGCATGCCAGTTGCTCAGGAATATGAGCTGGAAAGAGACTGATGAGCTCATGTCTTGCTTGTGGGATTTTCCAAGTTTGCTCCTTAGCCACATAGTGAACAGAATGCGGAAGGAGAACAGTATTAGGCTTGATCCTGCCCAGATTTCCTTACACTGCGGATTGAAATTAGTGTTACAAATGCCCTGACTCACCCCCACATGTAGATGATTTTGTTATAATTTCTGAGGATCCCGCTGGGGCCTAGAAAATAGTGTACCTTGTAACCTATAGTTTAGCCCTTAATGGATAGAGACAGCTGTCAAGGGCCCTACTGAGGTTTGCTGATATTGCAAATTGCAAAAGCAGTTTAGGAACTATTTCAGCAATACACTGGGAAAAATCTAAACATTTTAGTCTTATTCCCTGGCATTTTTAAATCTGTCATTGAAGTAGCTGGTTATCATCTTGGAAGATGACTACTGTCTGAAGCCAGTGACTTGCTACCTGGATCTTGTAAGTGCAAAAAGGCATCTTCATAAATGTCCATTTGACAACCAGACATTGTAATGTACAAACTCAGCTCTCAGCCAAGAAAGATAAATAGTAAACTACAGACAGACTTTGGGGATATCACAGTATCTAGATGAGTGTTTCAAGATTACAGACCTTCTGACCAGAAATTGTTACCCATGTGCTCATTCTTGAATCTATCCTTACTCCTCTATAACATTAATTAGAAGGCTCTTCCAGAGAGAGCATATATCCATCATAAGAAGGCACAGCTGTATTTTCTGTTTGCTTAGATAAAAGAAGTCATCTTGTGTCCCCTTTTGGGAGAAGCAGGATAGAAATTAAGCAAATAAATGAATATTGTTACTTTTATTACAGTTATTACGGTACTTTTAATTTGTAATAATTCTATATTAATTTAGTTTCTAACAGGCAGAATCTGCTGTCCATTATAGACCAAAAAAGAGTAAAATTGGTATCTTAGCCAAACCAGATAGCCAGGTTGTGGACAAATAGCATACAAACATGTAGGGAAGCCACACTGTACTTTGTAAAACAAAATGAAAAGCAACTTGGAACAGCTCATACTCTGTGACTGGCCTAAAAACACACTTAGGTAGGTCATAATTTCTTTATCATGATTTAATGAGATTTGCTTCCAGCTAGGAGCATACCCGATAAGACCTAGTTAGTACTTGGACAGGGAATCTCATACCACTGGGCCCTGTATGAGAAGAGCCAGCCTCCAAGAAGGGCAGGGAAAGCCTCATGCCTGAAAACCCCAAAAGCTGCTGGCAGTCAACACTGACTGTGCTGGGCTAGATAGACCAATGGTCTGATTTAAGTCAGGCAGATTCCTCTGTTCCTAAGGTGTGTTTAGGATTGGCTTGGAAGCCTAAGTGAAACATGCTCCTCCTGTTTGTGTCTCATTCCTGGTGACTTGATTCTGATGCAGAAAGGTGGCACCTCATCCCACCACTGGAGGATGAAACACCCTCCCTTGTGTAGGAGTTTGAGGCATCAGTATGTCTCACATACTATCTTGTGCACAGTATTTTATTTTAGATACTTTGCACACATTATTATTCTTTAAGTCTGGGCCAAATCCAACATGAAGCTACTAGAGTACCATTGGATACTTCCCTATATACTGTATTATAAACTCAGATTATATAAACATTATTGGGATAAGTTATCCTGTGATAATTCCTTACATTCAAGAAACTACCAAACTAATATATAATGTAAAAACTCTGGAACATCCTCAAAGACTGTAGATTGCAGTTACTAAGGCAAAGAATCATCAGCCACAGTTGTGGCATAATTGCCTCATTTAACTGTCTTTTGCATGGAGATCCTAGGCAAATTCTATTTAAATAAGTGAACTGGATCTTGTGCACCTTAGTGCAGTGTATACACCTAAAATGGTGCAGATGGGCAGCTGGTTTTAAAAGTCTCTTCCAAATAATATGCATTGTGTTAAGAAAATCGCCTGGGGACAGGAAGTAGTTACCTCCAGGCAATGGTTTCATTCAAAGTTTTAGGAGCGTGAATAGCCATGAGGATTTGCTTTGTCCTTTTCCCTTGTACTCCCTTACATTCTAGACCCAAAGGCTTTGCCTTTGCCAATGAACATTTTTGGGTTTTGATAGCATCTTTTTGTCATGTTACTAAACATTCATGGACACAGTACAGCCAGAGGGCCCATCCTGCATTGTGAGTAGCTTTAATAAAAGAAAAGTAGTGTGAGCTAGATTGTTACTGTTGAGGTGAGAAGTGCATCACACATTTTTCTCAGTACTCAGCCCAGCTTCGCTCATAATATGAATAAAAAACAGAACTAAAAAAAAATACAATTAGTTACAATATTAAGATACAATGAAGCAGATTATATGATGGAAAAAACAGAATTAAATGCAATTTAAAAGCACATTCAAAATAAAGTCCCCTCCCCAGCTAAAAGTCCCTTGGTGGGCTACTAGTTGCCAAAAGGCTGCTTGAATAAAAATGATTGTGCTTGCCCCTGGGAAACATAACAAGGAAGGAAGCCAATCTAGCATCCTTTGGAATGATGATGATTATTGTGCACTGTCAACTCAATTCTGACATGTGGCAGCTCTTTCCAAGGTCTAGGTATAAAGCTATCAGAACTGGTTTACCAGTTCCTCCTCCTGGTGTCACTCTGGGAGTTCCAAAGGAGCTACATGGGAACTGCCACCAATAAGCCTACTCTGGTATCCTTGTCCAGTCAGCTGAGCGAAGAATAGGAGTGAGTTTCAAAGTCATATTTAGTACATGAGCACGTCATTGCATGTTGCTTACTTAGGCTACAAGTAAACTAGCCAGATAGCTCAGTGAGTTGGAACACCTGGCTGTGGAGCCCAAGGTCGGGAGTTTGATTCCTCCCTGGACCTTGTATGTAAAGAGCCAGCCTCTGTGGGTTTGGGGGAAGCTATACAGTGTCAGGGTACCCCCCAGAAGAAAGGGCTGGTAAACCACTTCTGAGTACTCTGTACTTAGGAAACCCCAGAAATGTAAGCTGGAATCAACATGGAATCATAACGATATAATTACAAATACTTTATGCACAGTAGTCAAGATACTGGCTGGCTACTATGTGCTCCTTTCAAGTTAATTTGGTCCCTTAGAACACCCAACATGCATTATCAGATCCGTATTGATTTTACTGCTCCTACACACAGCCCACATATTGACTCTCAGTAAGCTAAGATTTATTTTATTTCTGTATTTCCTTTGGCTCCTTGACAGCCATTTCATAGTCAAGAAACCATTCCAAAGCTTTTCATCATGAACAAAACCATCATGCCTACAATAATAAATACTGCAATCCTTGTTCTTGAAGGACTTGCTCCTTTTTATCAGGGTCTCACCTCATCTGATGGATTTTCTTTCATTCCCAGGTAATTCTTGTTACAAGACAGCACTGTTGTCAGGCAATTTACAGGCACAAAAGATTACATGCTGGTCTCTAGCCTTCAGTGTTTCAAGTGCCCACACACATATTGCAGAATCTGCGCTATTGTTTCGGCTCCCATCTCAGTCCCAACCTATTGTAGCTTTTCAGGCTTCAGCAGAAAAGCTGCAGCAGCTGCACCATCAGAAGGGCACTGTGTGCAAGGTCTTCCTTGCAGAACAGCCTGCTCTGTTATGGAGCATATCAGCCTTTGCGATTCTGTTCCATCTCTTGTAATCACACTTTGGTTGCTATGGTAAGAGGCTATTATACAGCCCTGGCCTGGTCCAGAAGCCTTGAGAATAACTGGTGTGTGGGTGATTTCACTTCCAGTTGTTCTTCATCGTGGTATATTAAAGGAACAAATAACTCAAGGGTGCATTGGCTGTAAGAGATTAGGATTAGTTATTAGTTTCTTCCACTGGCAGAAGCCCCTTATGCCAAGAGGAATGCCCTTGCACTGGCACAACCCTTTCTGCTGGGTGATCTCGGCAGAACTTTCCCACAAACTAAGACTTGCCAGGAGAAGAGTTCCCCCCATCCCTGGAAAAAGGGGAGTTGAAGCAAGAGGAGAGTCTCCTTTCCAAACACCTTTTTCAGCCCAGGGACACAGTTCTACAGTGACACAAAGCTAGGCCAAGAGGAGAAGTAGGCTTCAGATAATTTCAGTTTAGCCTAGCCTGGGAGGAGCTGAGAGATTCAGTATAATTTCAGCTGACCTAATCTCACCTACGGTGGTCCTCAGCTGTCTTGGCTAGTTAGGATTCCGCACTAACATGGCAAGCAGTACCAAATAGACATGGCATAGAGTTGGGGGCGATGAGTAACATGCTTCCATTTTGCATGATTAAACCTGGTACTGGTAACTGCTCTCAGTCCAGCAGCGCCCCCTGCAGATGTGTCAGTGCATGACCACCCTCAAGGCCTGTTCGCATACTGTTCAGTTTTCTTCCTTATTTTCAGGTGCCACAACCCATTGCACTGGGCTTTGAAAAGACCGTGGGAATGAAAATAGAGAACAGATCAATACAGATAACATGTATACTAGTAACAGTAACAATGATAACCACAAATTAGATTCCTATTGCAACTGCCCGGGTGCAAGCTAACATTTTCTTATAGCTACCGTATGATGAGATGCTGTTATGAAAATAACCTCTCAGTCAGTAATCACTGAGCAGGCCAAGTGGTTAAACATTCTCTTTTTTACTTGGGGAAAGCTTGGAATATGTACTTTTATTGTCTGTACCTCTCAGAATCTCCCAACCACCATGGGCACTGGGAGTTGTGTGGGAACATTCGCAAGCCCTGGATTCAAGTCACTAAAATGTGGCCTGGTAACTTGCAAAATTTTAAAGAGTTTCTGCCAATGCCCTTCCCTCGGTCCGTTCCCCCCCCCCCCCCCCCCCCGGACACACTTACATGCAAGAAAAGGCCTTTGCAGTGGTTGCTCCTAGACTGTGGAATGTACTCCCCTGAGAAGCCCGATCGGTCCCCTCTCTGCCAGCAAGTAAAGACCTTCCTTTTCAGGCAGGTTTTTAAGTGATTTGGACAATGGGGTGAGGGATTAGGAATGCTGCATTTATTAAATTTAAGGAGATGTGCGATTTTTGAAAATGTTTTTACTGTGCTTTTAATGGTATCCCCTTTGGGGAGAAAAGCGCCGTACCAAATAAATAAATGTGAGGGGTTCTCCCACACACATTTCATTTTTTGTAGGAGTGCTCTGTGCTATTTCTTCCAAAATGTAACTACTGGCGTGAATCTACTTCTATAGAGGATGTAAAGGTCCTTCCAAACTCCTTCACCACAGACATATTCCTGAAAACCACACATTGTTTTAAAAATAATGTTGTTTAGATATCAATGTGACAATGTAAGAACTGTGCTACTCTCATCGTACAAAAGAATAATTTGAGAAGTGTGACGAAGTCTGTCCTCATATTCTGAGAACACAGATCATGGACAAAATAGTCAAGAGGTATAACGTTGGAATCAAATGCATATGTTGGAGAGAAAGCACATTCTCCCTCGTGCTGCGGAATGTTTGAGAAGGTTGAAGGCTGGCAGAGGAAAAAGAAGTCTGCTCTGGTCTTGCCTTCAAAGAAATACAACAGTATATGCCTAACTTACAGATCTGTGGGGAAGAATGTTCAGAAATGGAGACAGGATGGAAAGAATCATGCTGAATGAAGAGTGCAGCAGCACAGAGAAGAAAGGGTTAGCCTGATTCTCTACGGTATGTATTAAAATTAGTCACTCATGAACACGCACTGCACAGTTAAAATGTTTTAAAGCCACAACTGAGGCAGCTATTGAAACTGTGAGCAGCTCAAGTCCATGATGAATGGTTCTGCCTTGCACAGCAGTGAGCATCAAATCAGTATTTAAATGCATGTTCAGCACAGAGAGCTGCGTATAGTGAGAGGGAGGGAGGGAGGGAAATCCCAGCAGCCGTATGCCACGGTTGGCAGTGGCTGGCAGGGACACCCTGATTCTGTTCAGCAGCAGCTGTGGTACAAATCCCTACACACACTCGAAGCAGCTGTATTGTCAGAAATAAACTCTGTAGCTAATAAATGGGGAAGAGCTGCCCCATTTTGCCCTGCATGTTCGTTACTCTTACTGCCATCCCCACTAAATAGAGCATGGCTGCAATAGGGCCTCCCTGTTCATTCTATTACATTGATTCCTTGTAATAGCATTATTACCAATCTTGGTACCACCCGAGTACATTTTTAAGTGTGCTCGTCCATCATTTAGAAGAGGACTCATTTGAAGTTTAAGTGTTTTGTTCTTTAAATGCCTTCAAAATTAAAGAGAAGGATGTTTAAGACTCATATGCCTTTCTTAAATTCCTTATGTGCAATGAGTGGCAAAAGATTAACACTAGGGGTTTCTTATACACAGCAGGACTTAAAATCAGAGGGTACGTTGCCCACTGTAGAAAGTTTATGGCATTGTTCTCCAGAACAAGATAATAAACAACAGCAGAACTGACACCTGTTTTCAGCTGTTGCTCATACAACAGCATTACAGCTGTGAGATGGCACTCTGGTGTGATAAATGTCAGGTGATACCCAATGTGAGGCTTCGTTGTTATATGACATCACATAACAGTGATTTATGCTGACCTTATGCTTTAATGGCTTCCAAAAAGTTCTGTTGTTAAACTGTCTTGCTCAGCCCAAACTCAAGGGCATGGCTTCCTTTATTGAATCAATCTATTGCTCCTTTGGTCTTCCTCTTTTTATATTGCCTTCAGCTGTTCTCAGAATTATTGCCTTTTCCCATGAGGCAAGAACCCCACATTTGCAGATAACCCACAGTGATCTTTTTACTACAGGTTATCTGAAAACCGTTGTGAAACCATGTGAAATACATGTTTGTTTTAATGTGTGGATGGCAGTGGCAGCCACTGAGGAGTGTATTGGCAGCAGCAGTGGTGGGGTAGGGTGAGGTGTGTCTCCCCAAGTATCAAAGATGCACTCCCACCATCCAGCTGCCCACCAAACAATCCCAGCTAATGACAGAAGTCCTGCAGAGGCTTAAAACGGTGCATATTGGGCACCATTTTAAACTGCAGTAAGGATTACATAATGTGAAGCATCAAAAGTTGCTTTATGTTCCTCCTGGTTGTTTTTTTCAGGTGTGTAGTTGGAGCCAGGGTCTTGTTTTCTCATGCTGTAAAATTGCAAATATTGGCATTGACCACTGGATGCTTTACATTGCCAGCAGTACAACAACAAGCCACACTTTGCTGAATAAAGTCTAATGAACTGTCCAACATCTTTTGGAGCGGTTTAAGCAATGGCTCATGCAATAGGTTTTGCAAAGTCTTGCGCAAACAGCATTCAAGCACTGGCTTTGTCATTTTTACAAAGACAAAAATGGCTTCAGTAGGTGGAATACACCATGGAATGCGAGCCGTCCTTAGCCTCAGTACAATATACTGGCTCTTGCTGCTGTTTTAAGCTATCAGGGTCAGATGATCCCCAAAAGTGTAAGAGCAACAAAGTAAATGTTAACAATCCAAAACTCTGGTGGTGCCTTAAGACTATTATGGCATAAGTTTCCATGGTTCTGAGGACACTCTATCGGAGGCAAGAAATGTTAGTCCCAGTTCTTAGGAATATGGAGCTCTGAGCACAATGAGGTCAAATGTCATTAAGTGCAAAAAGCGAGCTGTCACTATTCTGTGAAGACCTTATTGCAGACTGTGCTTTTTGCTTTTCAATGACATTTGGTTCCATTTTTTGTTTTCTTTATACCCATCTGTGCCTATATATGCCTGCCAACTCAGGATAACACTTCATGCATCTGATGAAATGCCTCTAGTCTACAAAATGCTTTTGAATTGTTTTTGCTTCAGAAGACTAACACGGCTGATCCTCTGGCAATAAACTTCATTTATTTTTCACAGCTAGTTCATGATTTCACTATTCCAGTCAAGATGGGTAAACTATACCAAACTGAGAGGCAAACATCGGCAGGATCATTTGCTCTTAATCCTTCGGTAAATAAAGCTGAAGTAGGATTAAGCTAGAAAAACAAAACAAACCTTTTGTTTGATTATCATGCAGTTGTGCTTTGATACTACATGGTGGCTCACAGCCAACCTGGCAGAATAACTTTTTCTCAGTACCTTTCTCCAGAACCTGTATGCCAGAAATTGCTTCTGGCGCTTTGGATGCAGCTGAAACTTTTGCAGTTAATTTATATAGTGCTATTAGTGCAATTAATGTGGACACTGATTTACCTTGGGTTTTTTGGTAGGTGTTCTAGCGTTATGCAATTAATCTTTAAGCAGTTTGATTGACAGCTGTTGCAGTTCTGGAAAATCCTACTTCACACTCCATATGTACAGAGTTTCAAGTACCAGCTTTTTTACTCAGTCCTTTATCTTATAGATAGGCAGTAATAGAGATGTGGGGAAATTTGTGGTTAGAAGAACAGAGTTTTTAAAAAGTTCGTTGCCCTAGTTAACACAACACAAGGAATATCTGACGCCTTCATAGTCTGTTTTGTGCTTTCTGAGGCACCTCACTAACTACTTCTGGGAACAGAGTGGACAACTAGATGTATCGGGCAGTGTACTCTATATATACACGGGCCAGCTCAGTGAAGCAATTTTTGTATATACTTTTAATGTTATTTTATGGTAAATTCATTTTCTTTGACTTCTCCCTTTCCCCCCATCTTTTTTGTTTTTCTTTCTATGATTTGTACACATTTAAAAAGGGAAAGAAGGCAGGAGGAAGAGTGCCTTCTGCGCTGTCTAGCTGCTGAAAACTCTTCTTCCGGTTTGCACTAAATTATTTTTATTTTATTCTTTTCTATTTATTGGATATCTAAGGTCTGTATCATTTTAATTTTGTCTCAAGCCTGACAATAACTTAATGGTGTCAAAGAGAGGGACAAGGTTACAGTTCACATAAGTGTAAGTTTGCTGCCATCTACCGGTCATAGAATAAAACACAGGCGAAGAGCATAATTTGTTTTTTGCCAACATTTCCTATTTAGCTATTACATTATACCTGCTATAGTAGCAGCTATTACTGGGAGAACGGCCAGTTGAGAGAGATTACCTATAACCACCCAGAGAGCGGCATCAACATGTGAACCAACACAGGCTTGGTTTCTCCTTTCTGTCATACTTTTAAAACCAGTTTGTAGCCTACAAGTGCCAGGGTGGTATATTCATTAATTCATTCATTCATTACTTTACATTACATTACATTTATATGCTCCATTTTTCCCAGAATTGGCACCCAAGGGGGCTTACAGAACAGTTTGAAACAAAAGCAGCTTAAAATACAACAAAAGCACCAACTTTAAAATAGAAATAAATATATAATTAAAAGGCAATTAAAATTAAAACTCTAATATTAGTTAATTTAAAATGTTGATAATAATTTACTTTTTAACAGTGGACACCAGCACATCAGCTGAGAACTTATCATTGGAGACTCTTCATTGATGAAGGCCTGGTTAAACAAAAAGGTCTTCAACTGGTAACAGAAGGAACGCAGGAAGCGGAAAGAAGCCTGTCTTGGCAAGGAGCTCCAGAGTCTGGGTGTGGCCACTGAGAAAGCCTTCCCTCAAATCCCCACTAGACCATAGTGGACAGAATGTTGGACTAATGACCCAGGAGACTTGGGTTCAAGTCTCTGCTGGGCCATGGAAACTTACAGGGGAATGGCAATGGTAAAACCATGTGGAAATGTGGTTTCTTGAACAAATGCACCCTTGTCTGACACCTTTGCTTATAGGAAACCATTCTGTCCTTCTTGTTCACAATACAATCAAATGCTGAGGCACATCCATTTCTTTCAGAACAACCCATAGTTTCTCATGATCCACACGGTCAACAGCTTTGCTGTAGTCTATAAAGATTTCTTCTTCTGAAACTCTTTGGTGCATTCCAGTACCCAGGGAATAATTGCAACATAATCTTGAGTGCCTCTTTTCAGAATCCAGCTTGAACATCAGGCATTTCTCACTCCATATAAGGTAAAAGCGTTTGTTGCAACAAAAGCTCCCAGAATCCCCCAATATTTTATTTTTTTAAGTAAATTTGTATTTTTTTAAAGTAACTTTCCCAAGATATGCTCTTGGTAGGAAGCAAAACTATTGCATTTGAAAGAACAATTAAACATAATTAAAAACCTGATGTCTAGATTACCCTGCAATTAAAGATTAATGACTGCATGTTCATTACGCCTAATGAGAAATGATTTCCTGGTGAGGTTATCCCTGGCTTGCTGTATTTTATTCAGGTCAGCTCAAGCAGAACAAACAAAGTACTGAAAAGGACAAAAAGATCATCAACCTGAAGGTCAGTCAGGGACAATGCCATAGACCAGCTCTGGGAGCATGTGAAACAATGTAAGGGCTAGAAAAAACCCTGCACATTTGTGAAGTGTTTTCCCTTACCCTTAAGTACCACAGCCGTTTTCAGAAGTTAATTATGCAGAAGAAGAATGAGGATGCTGGAATATTTCAGCAGCTCATTCTGTCCTCAACCTACCATTCATCATGTGCAGTGAATGCTTGCATGTACAGTATTATATAAGGCATTAGGGATGTGCAGAAGCCCCCTCAAGTTCTTCTGTTCATGAATAAAGAGCAACAGATACAGGCTGACCTGCAGTGCGCCATTAAGGAGCATTTCAACCCACTCTGTCCTCAGGTTTGTGATATTATCTGTATGTTTCCAGGTGGGTCTCTGTTTTTTTTTTTTTATTGTTTGCTTTTAATCATAAATCTCATGAGAGGGAATGCAAAGAGCCATGATTCCAGCTGTGTGTGACCTATCCACTCAAAGCCCATACAACAGCCATCCTTCCCCAGTCACACACACTCTGAAGCCTAACAGTGTATAATATTTCAGTAGAGTTTAGTAAGGTCAGCTGAGTGAAAGAAGAAAGAAAAAATATTCCAGGCTGCAAAAAGGCTGCCTAAACCATGATACAAGGCTTTCTCATTGCCCTATTGCTCCTCAAAATGGCTTAGGGAGTGGCTACAAGGAGATATACAGGGGCAGCTACTTCAGTCAGAGCTCTCCTTGGTGCCTCAGTGTTTGAAGTTTCCCAGGCAGATCTCATGCTTTATTGAGAGGTTCAGCTACTATTCACCTTCTCTTCTGGCACCAGGAGCTCAGTTTCATGCATTACCTTCCACTTCCCCTTTCCTCAAGTCAAATTGTTGCCTATCTTCTTAATCCTACAGATGCCAACTAGAATACAAGGGATCCATTTCAGGGTGGTGGGAGCAGCAGCTCCATACTCCACCTTGTAGATGCTTCAGAATCACTAAAATATCCCTGATTCAATCTGTTGGTTGCATATTTTTCTAAAGAGACTGCACATGCTTTTAAATCATATGTATAGATAATCTCTCTAATACTATAAGAAGTATGCCAGCTGGGAGAGTGGCTTCCCAAAGATAGTTCATGCTTATTCTGCGAACAAAATGCTGGATCACATAGACTTTTGATCTGATCTGGCAGAGCGGGTCTCTGCTTATGTTCTTATGGAATTATACGCACATGTAGGGTTGTTACACATAGCAAAACTGACATACGTATATCACAGCTAGATTTTGATGCTACAATGCTGTTCACCTGCCAAGACCCATTCTTCCTCGATTGAATGATCATCTGTAAAGGGCTTTAGACCTTTCCTTCCTAACAAGTTTAGAGAAAATGTTTCTAAATCAGAATTAGGAGTTCAGATTTTAGAAATTCATCTGCAACAGACCAGATAAACAGACCACAAACAGATGGTCTTCTTCCCTAAGCCCAGGTGGATGGAAATTGGCAGTATTCAGCTGCTTTCCTATATATTCTCAGGTATTTGCAAAGCTTGGGAATTTACTTTTCAAAAAGGGGTCATCATTATCATTGCTCATTATTATTAGTCATCAATCCTTGCCATTACTTGTTATCGAAATGTTCCTCTTATCCATCACCTACCTGTTCCTTTTTAGTTCCTTTTGAAGGGAGGTAAATCCATCTAAAAAGTAAGGAAATGCTTTACATCATGAAGAAGTGCCCTCAAAATGCGCCCCAAGGGATTTCTGACTAAAAGGAAACCAGAAAAAAATGACAAGTAAATGTTACTCATTTCATGACAAAGTAATTATGTTAGTCATTACATTTCTGCATGAAAGGAACATTGCTATCCCCTCTTATACCCCAAAGTGGTGCCCTGCAGATGGCATTCACACTTGTGAGTTCTGAACATTTGCAACAATTTGTTCAAAATCTTACCCACATACCTGCTTGGTTATTCTTTTCTCCTCTGTTACTCACACGAAACTACACATCTTTAAGATTACGGAAACGCTTCATTGTTAGAAAACAATGTAAGGTTTTTTTCCACACATTAACAGTGCAATCCCCTGCATGTTTACTCAGAAGAAAATTCCACTGGATTCAGTAGGCTTCCTTCCACATTAGACTAACCATGTTTACAGCCTAAGGCTATGATGGAACAAGTTTCGTTGCACTCCATGAGATTTACTTCTGAAGAAATATGTTTAGCATTGCACTTTATGTACTGGAACTAATCAAGTACACCAACATCGAACATTATGTTTTGAAGATCAATTTTTTAACTAGAAAATTGGATGAAGAGAAGATGCAACTAGCAAGCACTTCTGTAATCTCTTTGAGAAAAATTGTCTGTATCTCTGGGAAAGAGATCTTTAATTTTGTTTCCATTCTGTGATGGCATGAAATTACTCTGCAAAACTCAAGCAACCATTATCTGAGCTTCATGACCTGAATACTGGCTTTGAATTCACTGTGTACCTCTCAGATTGCTGTGTGTCTGTATGGAAGCTTTTGTAAACAGCGTGCTTGTTTTCCCAAATGTAATTATTCCAGTTTTTCCCTTATCCCCGAGGGCATTCAGCAAACATGATCATGCTTTGCACAGTTTCAGTCAGATTAGCTGATATAAACAACCATATCCAGAAGGCATTCATTCTGTTGCAGCAGAGATACAGCTTCCCAAAGTTAATACGGTAAGGTCACAATTAGAGATGGGGACGAATATAAAAACGGATCAGTTTTTCTGATGAATATAGCCCATTCGTCATATATTCATCGATCCGTATTTGTAAAATTTTAAATCAGGATGAATATGGCAAATACGTTCATATTTGTCTATATTCGTTACCCCTTTTGGGGGCCTCTCTGAGCTTGCTGGCGCCAATTCAAAGCTCTGGCCAATCAGGACAGAGATCCTGGATTGGCATGTCCGGCAGCCAATAGCACTGCTGAAAGGTGTATCTACTTTTACAGACGCTTCATATAAGCTTTTCCCGTCCGGCCGTTCCCCACTTCTGTTCGTGCTCTCCGGAGTGAGAACAGTTGCTCCTCGCTGGCTTGCTGGTGCTCTTGCAGTTTCGCTTTTGCGGCAGCAAAGCAAAGACTTATATTTTTCTTTTTCATCATCAATCATCATCAACTTTACTGGGAATTTGGGGAGGGATTTCAGGTAGCTTAGGCTACTTCTTCGGAAGGGCTTAATTTTATTTCAAATTCAAATCAATCAAACCTTTTTTTTCCTGGAGGCTTGTGTGTGTGTATGTATCGTCCGGTGGGGGGGGGGGAGGGGGAACTGTCATCGTGTGACTGTGGAATCTTTTCCTTGATATTCAGTTTTCAAAAGTTCATTCTAGAGAGGCTTGTGTCTCTCAGGGAATTTGGTGGGTGGTTGGATCCATCATTCCTGTTTCTTCTAAAACTTATGTGGGGGTGGGGGTGGGGGATGTCTAGGTGGGAGGATTATTCAATTTTAAAAAGTTCATTTTAGGGAGGCTTGTGTCTCTCAGGGAATTTGGTGGGTGGCTGGATCCATAATTCCTTTTTCTTCTAAAGCTTATTTGTGTGTGTGTGTGTGTGTGTGTGCCTGACTAAGACTTAGCTGGCAGGGCTTTTCTTTTTTGGGCTTTTTTGGCTTCTCTGCCACAGTGGGTTGGGGCAAAAATTTTCCTAATTACATTATACTGAGGGGGGGGGCTTTGTTTAGGCAGGCAAGTCACATTTTAGTAAAAGAATTACACCACCATCATTCTAAAAATAAAATTTATACACACTCTCTGACCTGCTATTAGTTTCCTTCCTCAATCTCCATTGCTTTATTTGTTTAGTTGGTTTGTTAGGCAGGCAGTAGAAAATGAAGGGATTTCTTCAGGGGCAATCCAAGGGGAAGAAGGCTGTGAAGCTACGCAGGCTAGGTAGCAGCACCGTCATCACGACCATCATGTGCACAACCACGTCTACGATAACCAGTGCCACTGTCCCTCCTCCGGTGGCCTTGCAGGAAGGCATGGAACCAAAGCTTCCAGAGGTGCCAAAAGAACTGTCGTTCCTCTTCCTGGAGGAATCTGAGGAGTTACTGGTTTCCGAAGACCCCCAGTATGATTGCTGCATTTTTTTTTTGCCCCCTGGTACAACCTCCCCTCATGGAGAACTCTCAATTCTAGAGTGCTGCTCTCACTCTATGACTCTGTGAGGGAGGTGGTCCGTGACCATTTTTCACGGCTACAGGGGCGCAAGGTGCACTTCACAGCAGACCTGTGGAGCGAAGATCAGCATGGCTACCTCTCGCTCACAGCCCTCTGGTGGCAGCCAGAGGACTTGAGTAGTGGCAGGGCATCGGCGACAGGGCTGCAGGGGGAGGCCCTTGCCCTGCCCCCAGGCTACAGGTCCGTTCTGCTGCAGGTGCGGCACATGGAAGCTCAGGCGATGGGGAGGAACATCGCCGATGAGTTCCTGTCCGCGCTGCAGGAGTGGGCGTTGGAGGGGGAGGTGACCCATGGCCACATGGTCACAGATGCTGGGCGGAACATGTTGGCGGCATTGAACACGGCCTTTGACGGCATTGTATGCATGGCGCACAAATTACACCTTGTGGTGTGTGATGCCCTCGACCTGGGCAGCCATGTCAAGCCCGAGTGGGACACAGGCACCCGGGAGACGCGGGCACTCCTGGAACAATGCTGCCAACTGGTGGGCCACTTCTCCCGCAGCCTGAAAGCTGCCCGCCGGCTGCGTGAGAGGCAGGAGGAGTTGGGTCAGGAGACCCATGTTCTCCTGACAGACCTGCCCACCAGGTGGAACTCCACCTACACCATGGTGTCCCGCCTGGTGGAGCAGAAGGCTGTTTTGGAGGACATCATGTCCTCCATGCCCATTCTGCCCGGGGGGAGAGAGGTGGGCATCAGTGCCACGGATTGGCTGGCCCTCTCCCAGATGGTGGAGGTGCTCAAGCCCTTCCTGGAAACCACGGACATCTTGTGTGGTTATACGGCACGCCTGGGGCAGGTCATCCCCCTGATTCATGCCCTCGATCGGTCCCTGGAGACTGCTGTGGCACCAGGATCCTCCCTCCTTCCACGGACCAGGGCTTTGGTGAAGAGGTTGCAGGCAGGCGTGCAGAAGTGACTCCATCCTGTCTACAGTGACAGAGCTTACGGCATGGCCTGCCTGTGTGATCCTCGAATCAAGGGGGGCTTGGCTGCACACACCTCAGACCTCGAGGAGTGGAGAACGGAGCTCTCCACTGAGGTCCGCAGGGCGTTGGGGGCACAACGCTTGCGTGAGGCGACAGGAACATCAGGCCACAAGGGACAGGGTGGTTTGCCTGAACCACAGGGAAGGACTTCACCTGGTGAAGGCTCCATTCACCACCAACATTACTGGAGCTCTGTGGTGACCTTGGCACTTGCCTCAGAGGAAAGACAGCCGGCTGAGGAGGATTTGGCAGAGATAATGGTGTGGGAATATCTGGCTGAGTCCCCTCAGCTCTACCAGTCAAATCCCCTCCATTACTGGGCTAGGAAACTAGTCATATGGCCGGAGTTGTCCAATGTGGCCATGGACCTCCTTTCCATCCCCCCCACCAGCGTCCAGAGCGAGGGCATGTTTTCCCATCTCGGAGACATACTCCGACCACGCTGCTTGCGTTTGGATCCCGTTACTGTGGAGAGACTGTTGTTCATCAAGGTGAACCTTCCCTTGTTGGGCTTCCCCTCACTGAACCCAAAGAGGTAGGGTTCCAATGACAGTCTCTCCCTTAACACACTGCCTGCCTGCGCCCGCCTCTCTGCCCTCTCGCCTGCCCACCTACCCACTCTCCAGTCCTCCTGAAAAAAAAAAAGACCTGCCTACTTGCCTGCCGGCCTGTAAACCTGCCCCTCAGTCAGAAGTCCAACTGCAGATTCCAGTCGCCTCCTTGGGCCAAGTTCCAACTAAGTCCTGCCTGCCTGCCTGCTGGATCATGTCAGCCCAGTGGGCCAATTTTTGTAGAACTCCTTCCTGCTGCTGTTTCCAGGCGCTTCACCGGGATAACTGCTGCCTGCTGGGTCACGTCAGCCCAGTGGGCCAATTTTTGTAAAACTCCTGCCTGCTGCTGTTTCCAAGTTTGTTCCACCTTCTGCCTCCCTGCCTGCCTGCTGGGTTACGTAGTCCCGGTGGGCTGTTTGTTCCACCTTCTGCCTTCCTGACTGCCTGCTGGGTTACGTAGTCCCAGCGGGCTATTTGTTCCACCTTCTGACTACCTGCTGGGTTACATAGTCCCAGCAGGCTGTTTGTTCCCCCTTCTGCCTCCCTGACTGCCTGCTGGGTTACGTAGTCCCAGTGGGCTGTTTGTTCCACCTTCTGCCTCCCTGACTGACTGCTGGGTTATGTAGTCCCGGTGGGCTGTTTGTTCCACCTTCTGCCTCCCTGCCTGCCTGCTGGGTTACGTAGTCCTGGTGGGCTGTTTGTTCCACCTTCTGCCTCCCTGACTGCCTGCTGGGTTACATAGTCCCGGCGGGCTAAGTTTTGCAGAACTCCTGCCTGGCACGGGTTAAACCAGATCAGCTATGCAATCTGAAGCCAGGTGATATGGTGATGGGGTGATGCGCAGACAGCCTTTGGGTGGGGCAGACCCAGGGCGGCCCTCTTGGCATCCAAGCCTAAACCCTCTCTTGGCGCACCCAGAGCCTGTCCCGGCACCCCCAAACGTGACAAGAGGGCCAGACAGCCCTCTTGGTGCACCCAGAGCCTGTCCCGGCACCCCCGGACGTGACTAGAGCGCCAACCAACCCTCTCTTGGCACACGCAAAGCCTGTCCCCATCCCCGAACATGACAAGAGGGCCAGCCAGGCCTCTTGGCAGTTGGCACACCCAAAGCCGGTCCTGGCATCTCGAATGTGCCAAGAGGGCCAGCCTGTCTCAGCTCCCCAAAACCTCTGAGGGCTATCTTTATCATATCCAGGCGGTCTCAGCAGCCAAGTTGCAATCCCCACCCAGCTTTCTAGTTCTAAACGAGCATCTTTGTTTGTTTGAAGGTTGTCAGCAAGTCTAGTTAGACGTTGGTGGTGAGTGACAGGTGAGTTTCCTAGGCCTGTCTCAGACCCACCCAAAGGCTGTCCGGGCGTCACCTCGTCGCCCCATCGCCCCATCGCACGGCTTCAGATTGCAGAGCATCTGTTTCCGACAGCCCCGCGGCCCTGCAGATTAACCGCCGTTAGTAGCACCTTGGACCCTTTTCTCCTGTTGGTGCTACTGATTCCCCGAGAGCCGGGCTCTGCCCCCCCAAGCCTGTCCAGGTGTCCCCCGTACCAAGATGGACAGCAACAACAACAACAGCACCTATAACAAGCCCAGTGGCTCAGCAGCACTGCAGTTTAACCCGCAGTGCCACTGTCTACCTTGCTGCCAACTTCCTCAGTGCCCAATGGGTCCAAAAGTCTACGTTGCTGGCTACATGACAACTTTCTGAGTCCTGCAGCTCCTTCCACTTCCAAAAGGCCTGCGTGCTCATTCCAACTTCCTCAGGCTTGATTCTCAAATGCTGCTTGCTGACTTCAGCGTCCTACCCTCCTCGGGCGTCCCCATGCCAAGAGGGCCAGGTTCAGCCCCACCCAAACCTGACCAATGTGCTCCCTCCTCCTGAGATGTGCTGTGTGTGACATGTCCCTCCCTATCTCCAGGATCAGTATCCGCTGATTCATTTATTCTGAAAAATCTCGGAAATGCATATTTATACGTATTCCACCATGATTCCAGCCTCCTTGGGCTTCATTCCAATTATTCATGCCTGTTCATTCCGGCCTCCTAGCCTTCTCTACTGCCCCAGAAGGCTGGCAGAAGCTGGGTGAAAAGCAACGGGACTTAGCTCACCCCGTCGCACGGATTCAAACTGCAGTGCTGATCTTCTAATGGACAAGCCCAGTGGCTCAGCAGCTTAACCCGCAGTGCCACAGTCTATGTTGCTGCTATGTGCAACCTTTGCGGCCGTCCCCCCTACCTCACCGGGCATCAATTCCAGCCTCCTTGGGCCATGTTGGCCCCAAATCCTGCATCTCTCTACAGCTGCCTTGGGCTTGCCTGCTGCTGATTCTGTGCCAAGAATCAGGCCAAGGGCCTTCCAAATCTTGACTGCTGGGTGATGCCTCATCGGGTCAAGTTTTTTCCGGCCGGCTGGCCTGCTTAAAGGGCTACATTAGTGCTCCAAAGTCCACTCGGGCTTCATTCCTAATTCCTGGCTGTTCATTCCAGCTTCCTACTGCCTCAGGTAGGCAGAACCTGGAACAAACTACAGGAGCTCAGCTCACCCCGTTGCATGGATTTCA
Source organism: Intellagama lesueurii (assembly GCA_037013535.1). NCBI lineage: Eukaryota > Metazoa > Chordata > Lepidosauria > Squamata > Agamidae > Intellagama > Intellagama lesueurii. Next base: position 32,798,911 of record JBAJHW010000004.1, read on the forward strand.
TCTTCCGCTCGAGAAGCCCAGCGGCCCCATGGATTAACCACCATTACCTTAGTAGCACTGCCCTAGTCATCTGTTGTTGCTGTTGTTGTGCAACCTCAGTTGCCTCCTGGGGGCAAACTTAACTATGCAGGCAAATGTGATGTTCCCAAAGAAGGCAAGAGTCTGCTTTCAAGCCTGTCTGGGCATCCAAGCGCCAACCAGGCCTGTCTCAAGCCCTCCCCCCCCCCCCCCCAAGCCTGTCCGGGCATCCCCTGTGCCAAAGAGGGCCCACCCAAAACTGGCAGACTGTTCATTCCAGCTTCCTAGCTATTCTACAGCCTCAGTAGGTAGGCAGAACTTGGAACAAACTATGGGAGCTCAGTTCACCAGCGGCCCCGTGGATTAACCGCTGTTACATTAGTAGCACCTTGGACCCTATTCATCTGCTGTTGTTGCTGCAGTTGTGCAACTTCAGTTGCCTCCTGGGGTCAAACTGAACTACCTTTGCGCTGAATAAGACAAGAGTCTTCTTTGCTTTTGCTTTCTTCCTTTTGCCTCTGCCTCTTCCTTTTCCTCTGCTCCCCGAAGCCTGTCAGGGCATCCCCACGCCAAGAGGGCCGGGCTCTGCCCCACCCAATGCCTGTCCAGCCATTCCATGCCAACACGGTGCTCCAAAGTCCACTCGGGCTACTGCCTGAGTAGGTTGGCAGAATCTGGGACAAGCCACGGGAGCTCATGGATTCAAACTGCTGTGCTGACTTTCCGATCAACAAGCCTAGTGGCTTAGCAGCAGTTTAACTCAGTAGGTAGGCAGAAGCAGGAACAAGGGACAAGAGCTCAGGTCACCTCATTTCATGGATTCGAACTGCTGATCTTCTGCTCAAGAAGCCCAGTGGCCACCCTGATTAACTGCTGTTAGTAGCACCTCCTGGGGACAAACCCAAGTAACTTTGCAGGCAAATGTGATGTTGCAGAAGAAGAAGACCAGAGTCTCCTGCGGCTGCCTTTTGCCTCAGTGCCCCGATGGGGCCAAAACGCCTGCTTTCCGGCTGCGAACGTCCTCAGTGCCTGATGGGGCAAAAAGTCAACGACGTTGCTGGACATTTGAACAATTTCCTAATCCTGCAACTCCTTCCACTTGGGCTACATTCCAAAAGGTCTGTCTGCTCCGCCCCACCCAAAGCTTGTCCGGGCGTGGCCCCATCGCCCGGCTTCAGATGGCAGAGCTCGTCTGGTTTTCAACCTGTGCCAAGGGGGCCGGCCTGTCTAAGCCCCCCCCCCCCAAACCTCCAAGGGCTATCTTTATCATATCCGGGCGGTCTCAGCAGCCAAGTTGCAAGCAATCCCCAGCTTTCTAGTTCTAAACGAGCATCTTTGTCGCCCCATCGCCTGGCTTCAGATTGCAGAGCTGATCTGTTTCTGACAGCCCCGCGGCCCGGTGGATTAACCACTGTTAGTAGCACCGACCCTGTTCATCTGATGGTGCTGCTGGTGCTGTTGGAAGTTGCAAGCAACCTCAGTTGCCTCCTGGGGGCAAAAACCTTTCCTTTGTAGGCAAATCTGATGTTGCTGAAGAAGACCCGAGTCTGCTCTGCTGCCTTTTCCCTCAGTGCCCGATGGGGCCAAAAGAGCCTGTTTTCCTGCTGCCAACTTCCTCAGTGCCCGACGGAGCCAAAAAGCCTGCTGTGCTGCCAAATACCTCCTTGCCTCCAGTCCTCCTGAGGGCAAACTCTGCTTCACTGGCAAATGTAATGTTGTGCTGAGCTGAAGACAAACTCAGTGCCTCATGCATGCCTCTGCCAAAGGGACCTCTCATTCTGCTGGGGCTAAATATAACTCCCTCAATGCCATGGGCTTCTGTGCCATGTGGTAAACTCTCCTGGGGGGACCCAATTTGTGGGTGAATAACTTGGAGGTCCGATATCCAATCTTCACCAAAGTTGGCAGGCATGTTGGGGAAAGACATAGGAAGCTCCGTTGTGATTCTGGATTCTCTAAGTACCTGGGGGAGGTCCTCTTTGTGACTATATAACTCGGGGGCCCGTGATCCAATGTTCACCAAACTTTTAGGAATTGTAGAAAATCGTCTGAGGAAGCTTCCCTGCAAATCTGGTGTCTCTGGGTCTTCGGGGGCCAGTGTTATAGCCGTTTAAGGTGCAGAGGAATCAACAGATTGATTAGTGGATTCGTCGAAGAATATTCGTGTATTCGTATTCGTTGATCCGTTAAACTTGATGAATAACAGATCAAAACGAATCACCATTTTTTTGATTCGTCCCCATCTCTAGTCACAATGGATGAAACTGTTTTCTCCTTTGTGGGATAGTGCTGCAATAATATTGACATTTGTTTAATGGATGTTGTTACACTGGAGATTTTTATGACTCATTCCAAGACGAACCTCAGCCAGAAAGTTGGCAAATGCTCATTAGCCTGTAAATACTGTACTGCTTTGAAACAGCTTCTTTCCAAACATTAATGAAAATTTGTTTTCAGAAAGTAATTTGTACAGGAATCCTTTACACACCAGTGGCATGAAAAAAAAATCTGATTTTGAGCTGATCCATTACTTCTGTTTACTAGAGTGTCAAACGAATATATCACCCGCTGAGATTGGAAGTAACTAGTTACAAGTAATTAGTTGCTTTCAATGAATTCCTTTTTTCAACAACGAAAGAATCATAGCTTAATGAGGGATAGTTCAGTGCACATAATCATAGTGACAAGGCTTCCTTAAATGGGGGAGGAAAGAGATCACATAGTTCCTGTTGCTGTCTTGTGCTCTGTTGTCAGTGCTAAGACAAAGATAAAGTGGATAGGAGAGTGTTTTCCACCCCTAGCCAGAGGCTTGTAACATTCAGATGTTTTCACCCCTAAAAGCAGCTAAAAAGTAACTATGCTATTGCTTTTGAGAAATGAGAAAGTAAAGTTATTTTTTAAATAGTAACTGTAACAGAGATAACTGCTTTAGGGATCTCAAAACTATAACTGTAACTAGTTCCTTTTTTAAAAAAAAACTTCCTAAATTCTGATTACCAGCAGTAAATCCTTAATTTCTGCAATTCTAGCCATACTTACTTAAAAGTAAGCTTGACCAAAATTAGTATGACTTAACTGCCGAGTTAAAAAGCTGATCAGAACGTTAGTGTGTGAGCCTGGTATATTGCCATTAGTGGGATTCTATTACTAGTTTTATACTTTTAATCAGCATATATACTTTTAATTAGCATCTGTCAACCTGGTTTGGGTTGATCAGCCATACAGGGCTATTATTGTGGCATCTTTGGATCAAAGGAAAATAAGAATAAATTTCCAACCCAACATTGCTTGTCAGTCCCACATGGTTCTATAAATGAAGGGAATTAAGAACCAGTGTGATGGAGTGTATGTGTATTGGATTGGGATTTGGGAGGTCCATAAGCGGGTCAGAACAGTGCAAATAAGTTCAGTTGCATGAATGGGCAACCTCCAGAAGTCTTCGGGCTGCATGTACAGGCCCCAGTGTTGGAGGGTCACACCCACCCTTGTGACTCATCCCCAGAAAAAAAAATTCTCACAAAAATACTGTTGATGCTATGGTTTTCTACTGAAAAGCCCTCTTGCACCCTCTAGTGGCCAAAAGGGGTCAAAAAAGTAAAATGTTTTTGGGTTTGGGAGGGCCAGGTTGCTAGGGGACACTCAAAACACGCCAACATTTTCCCTCACACATCCTGGACAGCACAAGAGGATTTTCTGCCCCAAACAGGACAATACCTGTTCTATAAGTACCTCGGTATTCACAACAACCCTGCGAAATGGACTCTCCTGAAAATGACTAGCCCCCAAGGTCAACCAGAGAGACAAAAGCAGGGATTTGAACCTAGATCTGCTGTCTGGAGATCACGAGAGTTACCATCCAACACATTTTGATTGTATTCTTCCCATAAAAAGGTAGAATATTGTAAATATTGCAGGAGTAAGCAACCTCCAGAAGTCTTGGAAAGTTGTGTGGGGAATTCTGGAAGTTGTAGTCCAGAAACACAAAATCTGTGCACCTCTACTTGAAGCTAAAATGCTGGTATGTGTATGGAAATTATAGAAAAACCCAGAGGGGAGCCAAAAATAGAAAAACATTGGTAGTTCCCAGTGCATAACTGTGTAGTTTTTTGATAGGTCCAGAAACAGTCTAGCTGGCAAACATAACACATGGAGTGCTCATAGCATGAGTTCACATGAGCTCCCATACCTCATAGTATGAGGAAGTGAATGCTGATCCACAAAAGCTCACATGGAAACAAATCTATTAGTCTTTAAGGGCTACAATATTTTGATCTTTTCCTTTTCTATATATTTTTTTCACCTTTAATTTTGTAAACAAAAAGACAGACAAATGAAGGGGATTAATGCCAGTAAACTGAGTATGCTTCAGCTTTTTTTTAAAAAAGAGTTTTTAAAAGGCCACACAAGTGGCAGGGCACATCAGCCACCTATAATCCAGGTGATCTCAACTGGCCCTTCTCCTAGGAATATTGAAAATGAACTGCACCAACTAGCATTCTGAAAAATTCAGAGATAAATAGATTTATTTTATTTTATTTGCTCTTTTACAAAAGCCAGTATGTGACCTTCGTACAATGCCATTTGAACCGCTCTTACTACAAAGCATAAGCCCAAAAGCAAGAAGAAAAACACCTCCAGCAATTATCTTATCAACAATTTAAGATTGCTTTTATAAGGCCAACTGTTATTTTCATATAAATGTTTGAAAAAGCATTTTCAAATTTGAGATTTCGAAAGTTTACATTTTGATGGATGCAGTTTAAATACTGAATGGATCCCAGTAGATATTGGCTAGTATCTTGTTGCCTAAACTTTGAGCAGAATGGAAAACATATACGCATTCCCACCGCTCCCATTCACACACCCATCCTCTCAGCGATTGCAAGATCAGGCCTGCAACTGGTCACATGACAGGGAGCCTGCTGGAGTTGGCGGACAGATTTATATGGTTTCCCTTCCTCTCTACATTGAGGAGATAGGATACTAGCCATTTTTATTTTTAATCTTGAAAAAGAAAAACAAAGAAATAACACAGTTTTGACAGCTGTAAGGTAATATTCCAAAGTTTACAATGTACTGAAGCAGGAGATACAAAAGTCTGTGCCTGGAATCTTAATGTTTACATTTAAGAGTCTGAAATTACCTAAACTCATTAGGTTATTATGAACTTTCATCCCATTCCTCTTAGCAGCCCTACAAACCAATTTTACAGACAGAATAAATTGCAAAATGATACAATAAGATCAAAAATGACTTTTCACATGCTACAGTAAAACTAAAAATTAAATAAGTCGTATAATATTCTCTTCCCTGAACAACAGTATGCTTTGGATATTACCTATGTACTCCTGAAAATATTCCTGGTCATTCAAATAATGTAATATGAAATTATAGAATTATTATACCACCATATGAGAAAATAATCTTTTTTTTATCCTATTCTATATTGTATTTGGATGTTTTAGTTTGAGTGTGTGTGTGTTTTGAGGCGGGGCATCTCACAAAATGCTCTGGATTAGCATTTTCCTTTGGATCCACACGTTCTTTTGCCCTTTGACACCCCCCAAAAAACTGCTGCTAATCTATGCCAGCCCTAAATCTCCATCGGTTTATAAAAGAGGCACTGAGTTAAAACATCTGGCAAAAGAGCAAAAACACCACTTCTCCCTCACATTGCAGGCATTGCCTAACAGGCTCTGGACATCTTGGGGACAAATCACATATTAAAGGAAATGCATATTTCCTTTTATAACGTTTTCCTTCCAGGCATGTAACTCCTTGGAAGTTCTGTGCCTGACCAATCAGACTTGCAGAGGAAGTATGGGTTTTTTCTCCCAATGACCAACTGCAAAACAAAAGCAAGCTAATTTGAAACATGCACAGTGAGGCAAGCTCATACTAGAATAAACAGACAATTTTTACCTCTTAAAAGAGCTCTGCTTTTAAAGACTAATGGTATGCTATATTGTCAAGTATGAATCTTAGCCGCTGTGAGATCAGAGCTCTCTAAGATAAATGTTATGACTGCTTTGCAAACGGCACATTTTTGTGACTCGAGCTGAAACCATCTTTATACATTAATATTGTAAAGAAATACATCCCACTTTCCTTTTAGCATCCCTCGTTTGCCTGGGTGTAAATGTCAGCAGAATCTGGTCTCTTTTAGTGAAAACAAATCCGAGGAATCCTTAGAAAACTAGATGTTAGATGACATTTGTCTTTCATAGGGTTACTCCAAAAATGTTTGTGCTAATGAGGCTTATATACAATGATCTAACATTTTAACACAGAGATCATAATTTTCCCATAGTGATTTATTATTTTATATTTATATTTAACCCCTAGAAGTTAGATTCATTTTAACCTGGCCTGTTTCATTGCTGAGAATATCTGGCTCAACAGCACAGATCCAGAAGAAGACGTACAGATATTATACAACATGAGTGTGGAATCTGAAGATCTTCACAGCTCAAGATGGAGGACTGCCCTGAGGATTCTACTCATACTGTGTTCGCACCATCCTGTTGTTCAGTGGCTGGAGAGGCCTCCAGTTGTCTACCAAGGGGCAATAGGGTTGCTCTGCAGTGTTGCTAGAAAGGCTACGAAATTTCAACATCTGTAGAAAAGTAAAATAAAGGTGTTGTTAGGGCCAATTCAGGGTCATACTAGTCATTAATATTCCTCTGTACATTTTCCCTCCAGCAGCAGCATTTTCTCAGAACTGATGTCACAACAATCAGATATGCAAATAAGTTTGTGTTTACTTTCCAGTGAGCAACTGAGAAACAAACCATGGCTAAATGAAGATACAGAATTAAGAAAAGCAAAAAAAGGTAAAGGTTCCCCTTGACAATTTGTCCAGTCGTGTCCGACTCTAGGCGGCAGTGCTCATCTCTGTTTCCAACCCATAGAGCTAGCGTTTGTCCACAGACAATCCTCCGTGGTCACGTGGCCAGCGTGACTAGACACGGAGCGCCGTTTACCTTCCCACCGAGGTGGTACCTATTTATCTACTCGCATTTTTGCATTTTGCATGCTTTCAAACCGCTAGGTTGGCGGGAGCTGGGACAAGCGACGGGGGCTCACTCCGTTGCGTGGATTCAATCTTATGACTGCAGGTCTTCTGACCTTGCAGCACAGAGGCTTCAGCAGTTTAACCCACAGCGCCACCATGTTTAGTTTGTACCTCAGCTAAGGGCTTGATCACATGTGAGAAGAGAACCCCAGTTATACTGATTCTTTTCATATCTCTGTTGTACTGATACATTTTTTTCAGCAGCCACATGGTTCATATATCAGCAGGAGCATTGAGCATTCACATTGTTCTTAACTGTATCAATTCATTTCTCTCTATTTGAACCATTATAGCAGGCTACACTGCTCCATAAATTTGAATCCATTCATTTTCTCTACTGTTCCTTGGGGCAATCAGCCCTTCCTTGTTCTTTTTTTTAATATATTATTACCAAAGGTGATGTACCAATGAAGCGTTGCCTTCTACTTCCCCCTGCCCACTTTCCCTGCATATCTCTCCCTCTCAGTTCTTGACTTTTATTATTTGTTTCTCTTTTAAACAGCATTGGGAGGAGGAAGCAGTTTTTGAAAGACTTGCAAAGTATTGTGAAGAGCGGGGTTTAAAAAATGCAACACTCTTTATCATTCAAAGCAGGAAATCTCCTCTTTCAACTGCAAGGAAGGGAGAAAAGGCTGTCTTCTTCTGAGCAACATATTCATGTTATTTGTGGTGGCAGCAGCAGTACTGGCAGTGCCAACAGCTACTACTATCAATTTACCAATATCCCTTGAAAAATATTTTTTTAAAAAAGGGTACAAGCACAGTGGCCATGAAGTGGCTACAGCACTCAGAAACCTGACACCTTTGCAAAGGAAATAAATCGAAGGCAGCGTTCACATACACTGGAACAATAAAGAATGAAGTGATTCATCATGGGTACAATTTAAAACAACCCTCCCGGTGAGGGGGAAATAAACCGATTGCTAGGGGAAATGAATCAATGTTGGTTATGTGTCATGTTAACAGAAAATTATGAAACAAATGGCCAAATCAGTATAACTGGGGTTCTTTTGGCAGGTATGATCAATCCCTAAAATGGAATTAAAGAGACATGTGAAACACTGAAACAGAAGTGGCAATTTCCTCAGAAAGCTTCCAGAGGCTCTTCTATCTCCAGTACTGGAGTAAAGTGAATCAGATGCTACAAGAGATATTAGAAACTTCAATACTGATGGTACCAGAACTATTCCTACTAAATATCTTGCCAGATATACTAGACTCTGAAAAATCATATTTAACTATTCATATTATAACAGCAGCAAGAATAGTTTTTGCGAAACACTGGAAGGAACCTAGAACACCACAAATAGATGAAGTGATAGATAAAATACTTGAAACCACAGAAATGGACATACTATCAGATTGGCTAGATGCAAAAAAAACAAAAAAAAACCATCGGAAAATTTGGTCACAATTATATACATGGTTACAAGGTAGATAGAATAGTGGACTGATACATAGTTATCTGTATGGCTGCAGAAGAGACAGAATAAATGATGGATAAAGACTATCAGCTACATAATCAATAATTAGAATAACAATATATCTGTCTGAATTTGATTTTTCCCTCTCGCTCACTGTCTATATTTCTTTATGATGTGTGGAACTATTACTAGAAGAGAATGTATAGAATTACTATGAAAAATATTGATTTGTAATGTATCCGTTCAAATCCACCCCCTCTGAGGTTACCCCTATCCCAGCTGCCCCTTACCTTACTCTACTTTGATAAGGAAAATAAAAATTAAAAAAAGAAAATAAAAGAAAGAAAGCTTCCAGAGGCCATTTGCAAAAACAACAACAACAAAACTGTAACCCTTTGGGAAGAAAGGTTCTTTTCTGCAGAGTGGGTCTCACCAGATTATCCAATCCTATTTGGCTCATTTGTTGGCAGCTCTCTCAGTCACACAGAGATAATCTCTCATTGGTTATTGTAGGCCGTGAAAGCCTTCGAGAATACATAATTTCTCATTGTTTGATCCATGTATGATAAGACATAAACTAATTTTACTTCACAGACAGAGAATCCGGTACAACACTCTTCGTCTCTCTTCCTTTTTCTGGCGTTTCTCAATAGTCCTAATTTTATTCAATTCCTCTGAGTACTGTCAGGAGCTTCAAGAGACTAGAATGAGGAATTTTTATGTTGCTGTGTGGCTGCCTCTATGTTGTAAGACTTTCAATTGTCTTAAATGGTTTTTATTCATTGGTTCTAATTTGGCATATTATTTTAAAAAATAATTTATTGTATTTTTTAGCAGTTTTAGCTTGTGTGACTTTGCTGGGAGAGAAGGGATTAAGGAAGGGAGGGAAGGAGGGGGGGAGGATAAAGTGGGAATATGTGTTAGAATTCAGTGATGTCTTTTCCAATAACATTGAAGTAGGTCCCAAATAAATGCTAATGAGAATACTGACATTAGATAAGATTAGTATGCTGAATCTACAGACACTGAAGTACTTTCTCTGGAGTCAACTCCCATTTTCTTTTATACTGGAAGAATAAATTTAATAGATTTAAGAACAGAGTCAGAAAACTGGCTTTGGTTCTCCAGTTGAGTAAATAAGCAATTAAACACAGTGACTAAACTGAAACCCAAGATGATCTTCAGGCCTTCCATTAAGTTCTGATTCTTCTGCCTGAGAAATATCGAGCATTATTCGTGCACATATTAGTACTGAATATTTTCTGATTACTGGAGCAAGACTTTCAGCAAACTGCCCACATATATTCTCATGAGATGCAAACGTAAGGAAACAAAAATGACTGTATTGTTTTCTAAAGTTACCTGCTCCGAACTGACAACTACAGGCTCTTTCAGAAGAATCCAATTAACACACTCTTCACAAGGGGGTGTAGTGAAGGAACCATAATAAGTGAAGTAGCTCCGATTTTGAGGAAAAAGAATAGCTGGATCGAAGTTTAGAAAAGGAACCTCTTTTCCCTTAAATAAATAAAAGAAGAAGTGCCACTGTTAAAGACCCAGGGAGAGAGAAAATCTAGTTGCGTAGGAGGATAACATTTTGTTTAGCATAAAACAACCACCTGGACCTCTTCCTATAATTAACCACACTCCTTTGAGGAAAAATGTTTAGGTCCCCCGTAAGAGCTGAATATTGGTTGTGTATTCTTGCCAATAAAAATGTATATCAATATGTAATCCTACTGGTTCCTTTGTTGGAAAAATAATTGATTAATCAGTTCCCCAAGAAGCCAATTTTGGACTGAATATGTTGAGGTTTGTTGCAGATCTAGCCATGCTTCAAGTAGACCCACTGACTAAATTAAATTTCAGCAGGTCTACTAGAAGAGTGGGAACAGTGCAGCCCTTCAGATGTTGGTGGCCTGCAATTTCCAGGAGCCCAACAACATTTCATTTTGGTCCGCTTTGGTCTGTTCCCAGTATGACAAAATCTAAAACTAACCCATAGTGTATTAAATTAAAGGTCAGAGAGGTTGTTAAAAAAATGGCAGATTGGAACACATTACAGATAACACCATTCTCTTAAGAAAAAACTTGGGTGTCTTTCAAGGAACACTGCCACAAGGCAGTGGCTAATGTTCAAAACTATGACGATATGAATTGTGTGAAGATGATGGGATAACTGTTGTTGCTCTGATGGTTTAGATCATAATGGTAAAGAATCTTATAGTTCTTTTCAAAGCATGGAAGGCCAGCTGGGTTGTTTTTTGCTCACCCAAATTTAAGGGCCAAAATATGCATTACAGACAGCATGTCATTAGGTACTCAAATCCACTGATGTCTCAGAAGCAGGTTTCAGGCAAAACTGCATGTCTGAGCAATTGTGCTTGCAAATGAAACCCACGGTTACCTTCCAATGACTGATCAAAAGCAAAGTGAGCTAATTTACAAAAAAAGTACTGGATATATGAAAAGCTCTGACTGTGACAGACATTAAGGAATTCTACCTACTGACAATGTGCTACTGATAACGTAGGCATATTCTAAAGCTGAATCCTTAAACTAGTGTACAGTGGTGCCTCGACTTACGAACTTAATCCGTATCGGAATGGTGTTCTTAAGTCGAAATGCTTGTAAGTCGAAGCACCATTTCCCATTGAAATGCATGGGAACGGGATTAATCCATTCCAGCAGTTCAAAAAAATACCAAAAAAAAATATAAAGCACACAGAAAGCCCCATCGGAAGGCGCTGGGGCTTTAAAAAAAACAACAACCAAAAATAAACAGAGCAACCCCTGAAGGCTGCAAAAAACAACAACCCAAAACCCAAAAATAAACATCGAGCAATCCCCACGCTGGGACTGCAAAAAACAACACAGCACAGAAACATAACCCCCCTCAGCCGAAACCCACCCAGAAGTTTCTAAAAAGGAAAAAGCAGCACCTTACCAGGCAGACCGAAGCCTCCTCTGATGGCACTCACTCCCCGGCGGGGAGCCTCCTCCTGCACCGCTGCCACACGCCCCGTCCACAGAGGAGCCCCTCCGACCCACGTGCCTCAGCCCAGCGCCTTCGGCCGCCCTTACTCATGAGTAGACCCGCACCTTCTGCCGCCCCTACTCATGAGTAGACCCGCGCCAGGGATGGGCAGGGAGCGCACCGGCTTCCTGCGCCCCGCGGCAATCTGGAGCGGCCCCCGCCTCTCCTTCCTCCTCCTGCGCCGCAGGAGTAAAAAAGTTCCCTGACCCCCTGCTCTAACCGTTGGGGCGAAAGAGCTACAAAGAAGCAGCCTTTTCGCCAACGGTGGTTTGAATTTCCCGCCTTTTCCCCCTGCCTTTTTCTGTTCTTAGGTCGAAGCTCCGCTCGCAAGTCGAAGCAAAATGTTGCGAGCGGAGCTGCTCGTAAGTCGAAATGTTCGTAGGTAGGGGCGTTCGTAAGTCGAGGCACCACTGTATTTCTGGAATAAAGCCAGCCTAAGAAATCCCAAATGTACTCTACTGTCACTGAGCCTCTCATGGTCTTCAACCACTGATTTAGTGTCAATTTTTCTTTTGTAAAAATCTGAAATTAGCTCTTGGTGGCCAGCTTTTCTATCTTTCTGGTTCTGGCTCTGAGGTCTCAATTCTTGTCCACTTTGCTGGTTGTCACAAATTCCATTCACCATCTAAAGTGTACTAGCTCCTTTTAATAAACTGAGAATATGTTAAAAATCTTATCATTAGCTGATTCTTCTGGTTACCTTTGTCTTGATAGCATCCATTTCTTCAAGAATCCTTTTCATCTCCGGCTTGGGATTTTTCCCTACCTGTCATGGAGAAAGCACAAGATGAGTATCTGTAGAAGGTGATGTCCTCACCACCACTGCCACTATTAAGTTATAAATCATGACATCATGGAAAATGGATCTTTAACCTGTACATAAAGTAAGTCTGTACAATTTTCCAAAGAAGTATATTAATATATGCCATGTTCCTAGGCTGCAATGTCAATTGTTAAGCCACTCAAAATCTTTAATGTTCTCATTCTCCCTCTCTCTCTTTACCTGCTATGCAAAACAAACAAACAAACAAACAAAAAAGCAAAATAATAGTAGGTTCATCTCTAGGGGAAATGCCTGCTCTAGAATGGCATCTGCCCCTAAATTCTCACATTAAGACAATATCTTTCAAGCAGTGTTAACTATTTTTGCTTCATTCATTGTGACACTTTTAATTCGTCAAAACAGAGTTAGGCTGCAATGCTAGCAACATTTTCTTGGGAGTAACCCCACTGAATTTAGCATACACTGAATTGTCTATGCAAAGCAAGCAAAATGAGGGCTTTCATGCCGATGCTGCCCTGCATTTTCCCCGAGGAAATCACGGGGGATGGGGGGTGGAATCAAAATTTCTGCGGAAAGTATTGGGATCCAAAATAAACACTCTATTGGATCATAGCACTTTCTTTTGAATAGACACACATAAAATTGTGGTGTGAAATGATTAAACTAGTGGTTCCTGTCCCTGGGTTTCCAGATGTTCTTGGACTAAAACTCCCAGTTCACCACTAGCTATGCTGGCCAGGATTTCTGGAAGTTCTTGTCCAAGAACATCTGGGGAAACCAAGGTTGGGAACCACTGGAATAAACCAATAAAATAGGCAAAACTGCACTCCTAAACTCACTGTTCCAGGAGTACAAGTCACTGATGTCATCAGGAGTCATTCCCAAGTAAAGCTGGCCCAGCATGCTTTGCAGCTTCATTTAGCAGCTCTGCTTAGTTAAACAACACAGTCATGTCCAATAATGTAATGTCAAAACAGAAGGAACCTATGATATTCCAGACTCTTATGCTGCAAGATGAATAGCACACTGGGTATGACACTAGGATTTAATTAGTGATTTTATGTGTGGGTTGAAGTACTATCATATACATATCTACTCAGTCGTAAATTCTACTGAGACCAATATTGTTTATCCTCCAGTAAGCATTTCACTGGTATACCAGTGCTAGTCCTACCATAAGCTCCACTGAGATTCTCAACACAGGTAGCAAACCGTTGAGTCTTCCCTAACACCGGCCAACCTGTTGCCTCTTGCTGGTGTTATCATGACCCCAAGGGCAAGCCATCTTCTGTGGGCCCACTTTCAAAGAGGGATGTTCTTCACTGGAGATGGCAGTACTTCTACACGCATTCCAACATACTGCCCCCAGAGAAGAAAGAGGCAAGTGGTGCAGCTCAATAGCCAGGTCTCCTTAGAACTAACTGGAAGTTGGGAAGCACTAGCTCCTTGGAATGCTCTTGGATCTAAAGCAGGTGAGAGGGATGTCTAGATAATTTACTTCTACCTCAAGTTTAGGTGATATATTTGGACACCTCCAACATTTTTCTTGGCTTCAAAACGATGCCAGGACAAAAAAGCAACGAGAGCCAGTTACTGTCCCACAATGCCTGCCAGCCTTTTGCACTGATGTAAAGGGAAATGTGTAGAGGTATCACTGTCTACAATGAGGAGATCACTTTCCTCTCCATTCAGGCAGCATGGTGGCCATGATGAAAGTGGTGGGGGAGCGCCTTTCTTCCTGAGTGAAGTGGCACGAGTGCTTGAGCTAACTTTATGATGTACCGTATTAAAGTATTGTTATATGGATAACAAATGATAGATCAGTGCTTACCTTCATAAAAAGGGCCACTACAGCCACCCCATCCCTTTTCCTTAAAGCATCATTATAATTACTGTATTTTGAATTCCAGTGCACCAAATGAATCTGAAAACAAGGAAAAACAATACAAATGCCAGCAGAGAGCAGAAAGGCACACATCTGATCTTTGTGCAATTTGCTAGAAGGACTGTATGATTCTTTCCCTTACTGGGCACCAGTGTATTTCACCACCAAGTGACAAATGAGAATCCACTCATAAGTTCGGAGAAGGTAGAAAAGGAATAGAAATGTAACATTAATATTGTAGACCTGATTATTAGGCATGTCTTTAACATACAACACAATTTAAAACATAGATTACAAGAAATGGGCAAATTTCCTTGAAATGGATAAAATAAAGGATGAGATGATGTTCATCCGCAGAAAATAGGAAATACACTGAAAACCTGTGCATCTTAACTGTGATTTCAGGATGGGGAAAAAAAGGTGCCTTCTGAATTTATGTACTCAGACCGTACTATATAAACATATATATCAGTCCTTATAGGAGTTCATGAGTCCTTTTAAGTTTGATGCATTCTACTCATCCCTGTTTGGTCCAGAGCTTTAGAAGGCATGGAAGCATTGGCAGGTATACAGAAATACAGGATTCTAATTTAGAAACAGCTCTGGGCAGCTTTCTAGATCTCTGTGTCCCATCATGCATTCATTTTTCAAAGGTTTGTAATGATGATAGACTACAGCTTGCAAAAGTTATTGTTTTGGATTTCAGTTCCCAGAATCCACCATGGGAGCATGGGGAATTATGGGAGCTGACCAACAAGGATGAGAGCCATACAAATAGTCAGATGTACCAATGTTTCTTCTCCCCAACTTTCTCCTCCAAGTAACCATTTGCTGATATGTAGACTGCTATTCTTAAGCTCACTTCCTTCCTTCTTCTCCAAAGTCAGTGTAGTTTTCACTTTCCTTTCTTAAAGAGCGGTATCATTTTGGCTTTCCATAAGGGCTACCTACAGATTGTATTTGTCTTCAGTGTGGAAGGGATTGTCACTCTCGTATTGGCCTTTTCAGCCACACTAGACGCTGTTCCAAGACCTCTATTCAGAGCACATTATCATAGTCTCTCGAGTCTGAAGGATGCCTACCTACCTACAGTGCATAGAAACTAGCACTAGGGACTTTTGTAACTAAGCTCAAGATTCTTTCTTCCTGATCTGTCTCTGCATAGACTTCTGAAGCAATAAACTATAAGTTTCCTTTCCTTTTTAATAACCCAGTTATTATCTTCCAGAGCAGTTATTCCTGTTCAGTAGCCACAAGCTCAGACCTGCCCACTGTGATAGTATAAATACAAAATAATTGTATTATCCTGACTGGATTATCATTAACCACTTGCTTATCAATTGGCCTATTATATAAACTCATTAAACTGCTTATAATGAACTGGCAGGCTAGGAGCAGGGAGTGTACAGATCATTTTAGCAAAATATTTGAACATGGTTTTGTCAAAAAATAGAGACAAGAATTCTACATTGACCGCTGTACCCTTATACTCACCTCTCCCGCATACCTTGTTAAATCCACAACATGTTCTGAGCCTTTATCATCTGTAGAACCCCAGTGGATGCGAAGCTGACGCAGCCTGTAAATTGCTTCAAGAGGTCCTCCCCTCAGTACTGCAATAAATTATCTAGATTAGACTCAAGAATTCGAGAAGTGGTTTATGTGCCAAATCACAGCCAAGTGGCCATCACTGGATCTTGCATCTGGAATCTTTGCATGGAAACAGGCTACATTGTTGATTGCTTGGTCCCTCATTCGAGTTTTTTTCTGGCCTGATGCTTCAGTAACAGTAGGTTGCTTTTAAATATCCCATAATGCTTCACAACAATGCTATACTGCAGGCATTGTGCAATTTTTAAATGGTGGATAGACTGAGCTGCCCAGAGCCCTGTTGTTGGTGCCACCAGGACCCACCAACGGATAAGGAGGACCATCAGAGGACATTATATCAAAACCAGAGCTAACTCAAGTGTTTGTTGCACTTTACTAACACTCTTTTCTTACTAACAGAATCCTATATTCTTCTTTATCTTGTGACAGAAATTAATAACAATTGAAGAAATGATGGCAAAGACCTCCTCACCATACAGTGCTTCCCCCTCTTGGCATCTCTCGACCTGCCCCATCACTGTTCCAAAAATTATCCCTTCAAATCTAAATACACATCAATGTATGTACCGTATTGTTCCGTGTATAAGATGATACCTTTGTCTAAAATCTTTAGACTAAAAATTGAGGGTCATCTTATACATGGAAGTAAGCTAAGGAGAGAACAAAAAGGGCCCATACCTTGCCTCTGCAAACAGGCTGCCTCCAATCACAAGGCTTAGCTTCCTCCAATCACAAGCCTTATGTAACTGATGTCAACTGATGCTATACAAACCAATTGGAACATACCTCGTTGGAGGTGGAGCCTGTAGGCAGTGCTCAGATTCAGCAGGGACTTGTAATGTCCGAGCGTTCTGAGCCCAGAGGCTGAATATTCAAAGCTAAGATTTCTTAATTTTGGTAATGTTCTTGCTAACAGGAAGAAGGGAAATTAGCCCACCTTTCCTGTGTTGGACTTTTTGCAATCTTGCTTGTTGCCTTTAGTAGGTTTGGCTGGGAGGGACCATTCTGGGCTGGAATGACTTTCAATCTATCCAGCACTAACTAATAGTTCCCTTCTGTGTCTGAGTTCAAGTAGAGCCCTGCCTCTCTGCTCAGCCTTTCCCCCTCTGTTTAGTCTGTTGGAACCAATGAGTTTGTTGAAGCCTGTTGTTGAAAGCAGTCATGTTTGTCAGTTTCCTGTTTGATCTGTTCAGTTGTAACTAATGAAACCTTTTATTCTTTCTGCTACTAATGTCTCTGTGTCAGTTATTGAAACTGTGCCAGTTAATGAGAAAATGGGTAGACTACTCTGGGGAACTTGAAGCTATTCTGCTCTGTGAATCCCTGCTCTTCTGTTGCATATTCAAAGGAATTTAATCAAAAATTCAAAACTCTGCAACTTCCTCTGCAGAGTTCACAATTGAGAACAAAAATACCCTTTTATTCTCACAGCAACTCAGTGAGGTAGATTAGACTGACAGATTGTGATTGGCCCAAAGTCACCCAACAAGCTTAATGCTGAGTGAGGATGTAAAACTGGATCAGCCAGTCCTAGTTGAACACTCTTAAATGTGTCACTATAAAGAACAAACAAAAGCATGACAGAGGACAATTAAGAGCAAGCAATCTTGTTAGAGAACAATAAAAGTTCAAATGTGCCATTTTTGAGTAAATTAGATGTCACTCTGTGAGTATCAAGTGAGGCTGGGCCTTTGCCCAAAATTCATAATTTCCTTTTCTATAAATTGAGCCTGCCTTCTAGTTTGATGAAGATCCCGAAATAATGACAAGAAAGGCACCTGTGAAACACAAACAGAGAGCCTACATTGCAGAAGAGGGTTCTGAAGTTAAAGTTCTCCTTTTTACAGGCTCTTAGTACAAAACATCCTGACAGTGTACTCCTTCCTCCAATCAGATGCAAAAACAGCCTTGTTTCCCTCTGGAAATGGATCAGGGCCAGTTCAAGACATTTAGTTGCCTGTGGCAGAATGTAAAATAATAGCACATATCCCATACTCATTCCATGAACAGTCGACAGACAGACAGCTGAGCACAACACTGGTGACAAGACAGTATCCTCTACTTCCTTTAGGGTAGCACATTCTAATCATCATCATCATCATTGTCATCATCTCCGAACTGCAGAGCTAGGAGAGACCCTATGGATCACTGAGTCCAGCCTATCAAGGAGGCACAGTGGAGAATTGAACTCCCAACCTCTGGCTCCACCACTGAGCTATCCAGCAGTCGCTTGGGACTGCGTAGTTCAGGTCATGTGGGATTTATAGCTCTTGCTTCTCTCCAACACTTCACTTCCATTCCCTATTCCTTGGCATTTGCTGTTTGAGGCAAGCCACCTTGTAAGCAAATTGGAGGACAGGGGAGAAAAGCAGCAACTGAACAGTTTCCACTGATTTTCTTCCTGCCACACCAATATGCTTAGAACTCCTGTGAAATACACTGTGAAGGGGAGGTATGGCATGGTGTGTTGTGGCATGAGTTGAATCAGCACTGAGTACAGGTTCCTTCTCATTATAAGGGAGAAGAGCTATTTGTGTGCAATCCCTATGTCATTCATGCAATGAAATCAATCATGTCATGAGAGGCGAGCCATTTTGCACAAATACCTTTCCACACAGTTAGGGCGCCATTAATTTGAAGCCATCATTCTCCCTGATGAACATTTGAAACGATCCAAATTTTCTCTCACAGCTTATTCTTTATTCACTTCTTTACACATTATTGAATGTGACTGTATTATGTTACAATATATTTGCAACTGTTCTTCCCCTGCATGACAGGCCAACAACTACAGCAGCTTTCAGCATTGTTCTCCTGCCAAAATTCTCGGAGGGAGGGAAAGACTTTTTTATAAGCTTGCATAATGCTTCCAAACAGTGGTTTAGTTTGAACTGCTTATCTGCTGACTGGCTGCTAGTCATACAGCAAACACAGAGAAGGAAGAGAACAAGTGTATTGTTGTCAAGTGCTATCAAGGCACTTCTGACTTATGGTGACCCTATGAATTAGTGACCTCCTAAATGTTTTCTCCTTAACAATCCAGCTCAGGTCTTGCAAACGAGAGGCTATAGCTTCCCTTATTAAATCAATGCATCCTATGTTTGGTCTTCCCCTATTCCTGCTGCTTTTAACATTTCCCAGCATTATCGTCTTTTCCAATGAATCTTGTCTTCTCATGGTACGTCCAAGTACAAATAGCCTCAGTTTAGTTATTTTTGCTTCTAAAGAGTGTTCAGATCTGATTTGATCTAGCATCCACTTTTTTTGTCTTTCTGGCAAGCCACACTATCCATTAAGCTCTCTATCATCTTTTCCTGTCAGTTTTCTTCACTGTCCAGTTTTCACACTCATACATACATAGTAACTGGGAATATCACAGTATGGGTGATCTTGATCTTTGTCTCCAATGACATATCCTTATTCTTAAGGTTCTCTTCTAGTTCCTTCACAGCTGCCCTTCCAAGTCTCGGTATTTGTCCGATTTCTCAGCTGCAATCTCTATATGGATTGATGACTGAGCAAAAGTCCATTTCTGATACTTTAAAAATGTTGGAGTTTCTAGCAAAATTCGTATGCTGTCTTTAAGAGGTTTTGGCTGGGAGGGACCTTTCTAGGGCTTGGGTGAGTGTCAATTAATACAGCAGTAACCAATTGTTCCCCTCTCTGCCTCCGACTTTGAAGAGAGACATGCTTCTCTATTTAAGAGTCTTTTCCCATGCTTTTTCAGACAGTATTCAGTTTTTATGTTGTAGTTAGTCATATAGTCAGTTAAGGCTGTTCATGTAATCAGTTAATTTTTCTACAATATGCTATTTTTTAATCTGTTCAGAACCGTGAATAAATTTAAACCATTTTTTTCTTTCTCATACCAATGTCTCTGAGTGAGTTATTGAGATTGCAAGTGCCAGATGAGGAGAACCAATAAGGGGTGGTCTGCTCTGGGGAGATTTGAAGCTAGTTCTGCTCTGTAGGTCCCTGCACCATCTGCTGCATAGCTATAGAGATTCTTTCTAGCCAAAGATTCACACTCTGTCAAGAAAAAAAAATCTTTACCACAAGCACTATGGAACGTGGGGACATGCAGTATATGTCCCTCATCCACATGTGCAATTCCTCTCATAAAATAGAGATTATAGAAT
Organism: Intellagama lesueurii; assembly: GCA_037013535.1. Classification (NCBI taxonomy): domain Eukaryota; kingdom Metazoa; phylum Chordata; class Lepidosauria; order Squamata; family Agamidae; genus Intellagama; species Intellagama lesueurii. Next base: position 32,818,884 of record JBAJHW010000004.1, read on the forward strand.
CTTCTTGGTATGCACTAGGCCCAGGCGGTCTGAGCCAGATTAATAGAGCACATGCACATGCATTCCTCCTAGAAGAGTCTAGTCATCAAATCCTTCCACAGACAGATTCCTGTTTTTGTCATGAAAAACCCACAGGACCAAGAAGTTTGTTTTCGGGATCCTTCTCCATGTGAGAATTCTGTAGTCAAGGAAAACAGTGTCACTGGAGGGGTGGGAACAGGCTCCTCAACTGGAAGCTTGCCGTTTCCCACAAATCCAATGAAAGTGTCTATGGTTAGGCCATGTAGCCGTCTGCCACTGTAAGGAGAATTGATTCTTCCTTGAGTTGGAAGTCACTGAGGATCAGATAAAAACAGAATTCACCAGGCAAGGAATCTTAGCTCTGCTTACATATAGTCATAGAAGACCAAGTCTTACTGATGCCATGGTTTGGAAAGCCTCACCTGTTGCCAGATTTACAATGACAGGTGACAATCCAGAAACAAAAATAATGAGGCTCACTCTTGCACATGCTACAACTGATGGCTCTGCAATGGTGTTTTATGACTAGCCATATAGCACAGGTGGTCATGTCAATAACGATGCATTAACCGAACCAGGAATAAATAAAGCTTTGCTTGGCAAAGTCATTTCACATGTTCTTTGTCATTAGGGTTAGTAAAGTCAACTGTGCACATTTGACAATATATAATTACATGCCTTACATTTCTAAGAAAGAGATTTTTCCTCTTAAAAAAGCTTCCTTTTCATAGGTGAAAAGAGCTCTGAATACAAACAAGACTTCTGCTATACAAAAGTCTGGCATGCAGATGGAATCTTCAGAAAAAGCAGAGCTGTTGGGAAGCACCTTAGCGTGTTATCCTGCAAATGAACCATCATTTCTGACCTACAAAGCCCTGGCCCCACTGTTCAACCCCTACGCCTCTCGAGATACTAAACTTGTCTTTATTTGCAGCCTAAAAATGGAAAGGAACCCATGTCTCCAGGGGCAGAAAGCTGATATAACCCAATGTCCTATGGCAATCCCAGAAGGCCTTTCTTTGAACAACATTCAAGTTCGTTGACCTCCGGCAATAGCACGGAATTTCATCGTTAATGCTGCTGCACTGCTTAAATCCTTTTGTGCCAGAGCACTGCTGGTCTCCTGTCAGTGATTGATATCCTATGTGCTGGGATACCCAAGAATAAAAGATGTGTTAAGCACAAGGTGAAGAGCTTAGCATTGACTTCTCTTTCTTTTGTTGGCACGGGACATGCCTGTCTACATAAAGCACTGTCTCTCCCTCTCTGTGGTGTAATTCTTCTCATTCTGGTCGGCGTACAAATGTGCCCGTACAAAAATAAATCACCCCATCGACAAAAGGCAATTATGTAAAGATCTTGGAGACCTCTGTGAAGACTGCGTATGTTCTGCCGTGGCCATATGACAAATGAGGACAAGAAGACACAGTGAGACAAAAGGTGTGGAGGCCAGTGGTGGCTCTGCAGTGAAATCAGAAACAGTGGTCCCTGAGGTGGAGGTTGTACTCTCACAGCCAGGTTCCTAGGACTTGCTGTTCTAGTCAATGTGCCAAATGCAGGCATTAGCTACAGCTATATTGTCACTGCATGGCACTGCAAAAGATAGTCTTGCAGCCGTACTGCGGGAACATATAGCGGTCAAACTATATGTTACAGATAACCCAACATTAGAAGAGGAAATTCCTTAAAGGTTCAGAATGTATGATTATCACAGCAGGAGTTTATCACATCTCCTGTAGTTTATAAAATAGCTGCTTTGTTTTGAGATTGGCCTTCAACATATAAACTTAGGCTTCATTTGCAAGTATGACTGCTCAGCCATGAAGTTCTGCCTGAATCATGTCTCCAGAACACTGATCAGTTTCAGCTTCTAATGATGGGCTACCTGTGATGGATAGTTTGATCCACAATAAAATTATTGCATGGAGATATGTCATTATAAATATACAGGAGGCACATGCAAGGTTCTAATTCTTAAATATTTGGAGCACTTCCATGGAGGCTGGCTGAAAGCAATTGCCCCAAACATCCCTGGAGAATTAATGGCCTTTAGCAATGTGTTCAGAAAAACAAACATAAAAAACTACTTAAGTTCTGGTTTGCCTTAGAAGGTCCCAAACTAAACATGCATCAGATTGTTGTTGTTTTCAAAAAGGAAACCCATTCATGGATGTCTCTGCTAAAAATTTGGAGCTCAGAACCTTACTTTTTGGAAGAATTAAAAAATAAGGACAAGTTGAAGCCATGCATAACAAGAAGGTGGCACTGATCAGCTATGGACTGCTTTAGCATCTTATTAAATTAATTCTTTGAAAAGTGATTTTCCATGTTCTGTCAAAATTCCACCCATGTTCCACAATTACTTCCTATTCACATGGGGGAAAATATTAGGTTCCCCCATATCTTTTCTACCACAGCTGAAAAGAAAACTCCACTGACTAGTTACAATTCCTTCACTATTTTTAGCATTATAGTTCCAGCCCACGGTACTGCTGCAGCATCAAAGATCAGCACCATCTCCCAAATTGCTATTTGCAAATTGACAACATATAGGTGAGAACGTAGCAATAATTAATGACAATCTTTTCTCACACAATCTGACAGGAAAGGGGCCCAATTCATATTGGAATCATGTAGATTTCTTCTTTCTTTAACCGCCAAAATGCAAGGAAGTGTAAATTTTAGTGGGGGGAAATGGCTGAAGGAGGGGAAGCTTAAGCCTCTTTTTACATGAACACACTGAATTCTGTGCATTTATTTCAGAAGGGGAGAAAAAGTAACTGCCTTCTACACATGTACATGGCACAGAATTCAACCTTAATATTTTTATTGGATTGCATCCCTAAATAAAGCTCCTAGGAAATAAGCTTCATTGGGCACAATGAGGCCAACACTGAAATCTGGTGTCTTCCATGCCCAGAAGGAATCCTTCTGTTACAGACTGGGCAGTCTGGATCCAATCCTACCAGGTTTCACTAAGTAGAAATATTGTAATAACACAATGTACTTTCTGTTAACAAACAAGAAATGCAATGGCCGGTGTGAGCTCTGTCATCATTATTATGACATCAAATGCCTTCTTGGTGATGTTTGAGCTATGAATGGCAAAAGCCTTTGACTAAGATTCATTCCACTGCAGACCATTGTTATTTATTATTTGTTCCCTTTTTGGGATAACTTTTAAACATTTGAAGTCTTACAGTTAAACTGTGCAAAAGTTATATGAATGAATAAAAATCAGCACCCACCCACACACCACCCACAAGTACTCTGTAACCTTCTCTGCAGGAAAACACTGGGTGATTGTAATGACCCCCTCATCTCAAACGTGATTTATGATATGAATGACCAATTTGTGCTTCCTTCTATCCTTGCTGATATGTGCCATCAAGTTGCTTCTGAGTTACTGGAACCCTAATAGGATTTTAAGGCATACAAAAAATTCAAGGAGTGGTTTACCATGCCCCACCGCCACCAGTGAGTTTTCATGGCTGAGCATGAATTGAACCCAAGTATCCCAAGTCAAGACTCCTCACAACCTGAGTTCAATCTCAATGGGACCAGGCAGCTGATTCAAGGTTGACTCAGCCTTCAATCCTTCTGAAGTCGGTGAAATGATTACCCAACTTGCTGGGTGGGGACAATGTGTAGCCTGCATAATTAAATTGTAAACCATCCAGAGAGTGTTTTATGTGGGCAGCACATAAGCAGCACAGTTTATCCACTACACCACACTGGGGAACATCTCCTGTGGCAGAGGAAAGCACACAAATGCTAGCCCTGAACTAGATTGGTAATGATGGCTGAGCACACTTTGGCCAACACAGAGGCCCAAATCCCTCCCCCTCCAACTGTTTCTTGAAGACAAATGGGGGTAAAGCCCTGCAAGCTTGTGATTCATTCTACTCCATGAATTTTCTTGGGTCCACACTACTTAACCACAAGGATTTACAGAAGAGAAACTCAAACTTACCTGCACGATCGTAAGTATCATCAAATGCAATCCGGCAAGTTTTTCCAGTATTCTTCATAGTCTTAGAGGCACCTGGATCATAACCAGTAAACCAAGGCAGTAGAATGGGGTCTTTGTGGACATCCTTAGTAAGAATTGCAATGGGTGACTGATTATTCCCTTTGGCAGATGGGTAAGATTCATGCCAGCGATCAGGCCCTGAAGAAAAAAGAAGAAGAAGCAGCCAGGATATGTCACGTTGTCAATAGACATCATAAGGTCTGCAAACAGCATGTGATACACCTTCTTGAGTTGTAGCTATCAGACAGTGCAGATGTTGGCTTTAAGAGTTGCCTCTGCAGTGTATTATCTTGCTCATCTACACTGCATTGATGTTCCTTATTAGAAATGAATGAAAAGGCAACTAAATTCAATTTAAGAGTACAAGCTATAATCCCAAAACCTCATAAACATACACTTCCCTAGGAGTTCAACTAATCAGGATGTGCTTTTAAATAAACATGCACAGGATTGCTCTAGGAGGAAGTATAAGTAAGAGGCATCACTTGCTACCCCTGCCTGTCATTGTGGGTTTTCATAAATACCACCAATTAGGTTATTGTTCTGCATTCACTCTTGAACACTAGAAAGAATGTGTGTCAAGCATTTACAATATAGAATCTCATATAGAGGATTAATTTAAAAGATACTTATAAAGGCTGCATGGAAATCCAACTGAAAGAAATCATGATTCTGTACAGCATGGGCAAACTTCTCTTGGACTACAATTTCTGGCACATATCTACATCTCCACTCAGCCAGCATAAATGTCTGAAAACCCTGTATGCCTAGAATCTAGCTATTTTTAATTCAGAAACATGGTATGTATTGCATTCTTAACCCCTCTTATGTCCCAGGATATGCATCCTATGTCTTATCAGTCAAACTGGGGAGAAAAGTACAGATGCAGACAATGAAAGTTTAGTAGCTCTGCAAGAAAGCACACAGAGAAGGCCCTAGATTCCATTTTTGGCATTCCTACTAATGGAAAACCCCAAGACTCAGGATACCCACTGCTGGTCCCAGACTAGATCTGAGCTGAAAAACAAACCTTCCAGATGTTGTTGGCCTCCAATTCCCACTGGCTCTGCCAGCCTGGCCAACAGGGAGGGATGATGGAAGTCATCATTCATGAACATAAGAACATAAGAAGAGCCCTGCTGGATCAGGCCAAGGACCCATCTAGTCCAGCTTCCTGTATCTCACAGTGACGCCACCAGATGTCTCTGGGAGCACACGAGACAACTAGATAGCTGTCTCTTGATACCCCTCCCCTGCATCTGGCATTTTGAGGTACCTTCCTTTTAAGCCTGGATATTATACATCCCCATCATGGCTTGTAACCTGCAATGGACTTTTCCTCCAAAAATCTGTCCAATCCCCTTTTAAAGGCATCTCCTGTGGCAAGGAGTTCCGCAGACTTGTGGGAAACTCCTGCCTAAAGGTTGTAGCTGCATTCTGTTCCAGTGACGTGCATACACTCCTGGCAGGATGCGGCAGTGGCCAGAAGGCGGGGTAGCCCCTTCTTCTGCCCTTCTGCTTAGAGTTAGAGCATAAGATCAAAGGGTTATTTTAGCCAATCCTAGTTAATGATTAGGTAACCACTATCCTATCTGTTTCTCTCATAACATACTGTGTAATCATGCTAAGTCAATAAAAAGAGCCCTGGGGCGTTGCCGGGAGGCTCCGCTAGTTGCTAGTTCCGACAACTGCTGTCAACTCCTTTGTTCTCTCTCTCCAAGGCAATTAGCCTTTACTTTGTTCAGTGATCACCACACAGACTAACAACACTTGGAGAAAGAAGAATGAAACAGAGATGGACAAATCGCTCAACAGGACTCTGGTTAGCTTACATCTCAGTCAAGATACATTAGTCTTTAAGACATCATAAGATGCCACGGGGACTTCTAGATGGAGCATTCCTAGTGCTACCTATCAAAAGCCATTGTAAAATTACCTTTTTCTTCTGGTTAAAAAAATAAGAAAAAGTTGTGGAAAAACTACAGCTTGGAAAAGCTACTTTTTAAGAACATTGCACAGAACTGTGGTTGAAGTACTTAGGTTTCTGGAAGAACCTGATTATTCCTAGTTCTATTCCAGTTGAGCCAAGAACCTCAATGGATGAATCACACTGTCTTAATCCAAGTTCTTTCCCCAGGATCACTGCAAAGATAAAGTGGTCCGGAGAAGGGCTTGTATGCTATCTTCAGCTCAATGGAAGGAGTTGAGGTAACTATAGTTAATAAATAAAACAATCCCTAGCTATCATAGCTAGTGGCTGTGCTGGCTGGGAAATTCTGAGAGATGCAGTCAGAAAAAAGCAACGTTTCCAAGCTCTGGGGGAAACCTAGGGAAGTTCCATATGGAAGATGTTGGTGGTTTAAAAATCTGTGTTTGAAGCAGGGCCCTTGCAAAAGCAAAACATTTGGGCTGGCTCAAAAAATCTGCTTGTAAAGCAAGTGCGGTTGTCACTTCCAGTGGCTAGCCACTCAAGAAGGATTTCCAAGGTATAGGAGATGTTCAAGGAGTGGTTCACCATTGAGCTTCCATGGCTGAGGGAGAATTCTCCAGAATCCCAGGCACTCTGTTTATGATATCACAGTGGCTCTCATGCAAACATTTTCCTAAATCAGCAACCAAAGAAAGCCTATCCACAGAACAACCTAGTTTCCCTTCCTAGAGATGTGAAAATCACGGTACTAGAAGTGAATGCCTCTAGTACTCTAGTACATATAGTAGTACTGCAGTAGTAGTACTAGTAGTTTTCCATTTTTGTGTTTTCCATTCTCAGAGTAACATTTTTTAAAAAATGTATACGTGTTGATCTTTGCCTTAATATTGCCTATTAATGATGTAAGATGCCTCTTATTCATTGTTCGTAGTTTTAAATATTGTATTTTAATGGTGTTCACCACCACTGTATAATCATTGTTTTCAACTTTAAATGTTGTCTTTCATTGTTGTAAGCTGCCTGGCGTCCCTTTTCCGGGAGAAAGGCGGGGTACAAATATTTTTAAACTAAAACATCTTCTGTGGCCCGACGAAGGATGCTGCTCCCCTTGAATTGGGCGAGGCGTCAGCATGGGTACCGTGGGGCACACAGATTCTCTCTCTTCCTCCTTCCCGGGGCAAAAGGAGGGAGAGACACCTGCTAGTCTCCCCCACACACACACACACACACACACCGCGCACCCAGGGACGTCGAGGACACCCCTCCCCGGCCACTCACCGTTTTCCTTGGAATAACCCCACGATTCCTGGGTCATGCTCTCTGTCTGCTCAGTGTGAGCTCAGGCTCCTTTTCTCGACGGGGTGGTCACCAGGGTGGACACGGCCAGTCGATGCAGAGCCATTTATAGGGTTCGGGGCGGACTCGACCGTAGGGAGGGGAGGACGGGGAGGGAAGGAGGGAGGGAGACCAGGCGATGATCGGCGGTGGGTCGTGCGGGAGGGAGGAAAGAGGAGCAACACGCGAGGGGGTTGCCTCGCAGGTTCGGGCGCTGCCTTTCTGGGCGCCTGGAAGTGAGCCGTTTCCAGTGCCCTCAAGGATCCTAAACCCGAGGAGACGTCCGAGGCCCTCGCCTCTTCGCTGGAGGCTGGGAAAGCCAGTCACAATGCAAAGGGCGAGAAGGTGCTTCCCCTTTGCTTTAGGCTTATGTTTATGGCTCGGATCCTACCATCGAGTCTTCATTCGACTGCGCCTAATTGTGCTTTGGAAACTGTAATAAACTGGCTTTCTCTTCCCTCTTCGTCTCTCCGCCCCCCCCCTCTCCTTTTCTACCGCTTCCTTTCCCAGCCAAGGAATTTTAAGGCCCTTTAATCCAGGACGATTGTCACATCTCAGGGTTTTAGATCTGTGCCCCGAAAGCAGGAGCGACGCGGTTTGAAAAACCCGACGCCTCCCGTCGAACAAACCTGCAGCGCACCTCGTCTGCAAACGTGGGGCAGGCGGAAGACGCGAAGAAGAAAACGAGAATCAAAGCTGTGAAAGTGGCTGGCGCAGGTCCTGTAATTTTGAACTGAATGGTTTCCTCATTTTAGTCCCAAATTTAGAAGCTAACATTAAACTGCTGTGAACCATTCCCTGTGCCAAGTGTTTGCTTTGTACATTCTCTCTGACCTGTGAAGTGTGGACAGAATGTATGGTATAAGCTCAGAAAGATGTGATGGTAAGAATACAAGGATATTGCATTACATCATGCTTTCCTCATAACATCAGTGTAACGTCAGGACCTATAAAGATCCAATGCATTAAACTTAGCAGGTTAAAAACCAACCAAGGACCTCTCAGTTGACTTACAAAATTAACATAAGTTGGTGGTTATGTGCGGTCAAGTCATCCCGGACTTATGGACCCCACAAATGAGCAAACTCCAGAATTTCCTGTTCTCAACAGCCCTGCTCAGCTTTGCAAACTTGGGCCTGTGGTTTCCTTTAGGGAGTCAATCCATCACATATTTGTCTTCCTCTTTTCCTGCTGCTTTCAAACTTTCCCAGCCCCATTGCTTTTTTCTGTGACTTCTGCCTTCTCATGATGTACCCAAAGTAGGACCACCTCAGTTTCAACATTTTGCTTCCTGACATAGTTCAGGATGGTTTTGATCTAGGATCCACGTTTTGTGGTGGTGATTTCCATTACCTTTACAGCTAATTGAAAACATCATAATTTCTGCCACCAGTTTTGTGAATCTGGCCATTCATGGGCACTTGTACCACCACTCCCATATCTATTAACACACATTTATTATCCGGCGTAACACTACCAGATCTTTTGAAGAGAGTGTGTGGGGGAAGTGAGAAGATGACAACTGATCTCAGCACTTATCTTGAGTAAAGGCAGATCTTATCAGAGGAAGGCAAATGGAAACCAAGCTGTATGGGGAAGGACTGAAAGAAATGGGCATGTTTAGCTTTGAGAAAATAAGACTCATAGGGAGATACAATAGCACTTTTCAAATACTTAAAAGTGCTAGAGGAGGGGCAGGATCTGTTCTCAATCATTCAGAGTGGCAGGACAAATAATAATGGGATCAAGCTACAAGAAGCCAGAGTTAGACTAATATCAGGGAAAACCTCTAACTGTTAGCGCAGTACAACAATAGAACCAATTACTTTGGGAGGTGGTGAGCGTTCCAACATTGGAAGCATTCATGAAAATCTTGGACAACTATCTGCCAGATCGCTTTGATTGGATTCCTGCATTGAACAGGGGATGGACTCAATGGCCTTATGGGTCCCTTCCTATTCAATTATTCTATGGTTCTATGATATCGGCTCTTCCATCCCTGTACATGTGTGCTATACTAGGAATGGAGGGTCCCAAGAGATTGTGCACATTTGGCTAGAGGAACTTGAGAGGGACCTGGACACTCGTAGAAATGAAGGATCCCACTGTGCTGCAATTGATTGTGCTTGTCTGGTGCATTTGATCAATGGGATGTGTTAGGCAGATGGGTGCATCCAAATCAGCTCTCTTCGCTCATTTATTTCAACCAAGCAAATATGTGGTCGCAGTATGAGAAGCTATCTGCACCAGTGGTCAGACTGGTGGTTCACAGTGAATTATGGCACTGAAGGGGCATTCCAAGCAATCTTGCTGCCTGAGGCAAGGAAGCAAAATTGGCTCACTCACATCCTCAAGTACAAAAGGAGTGTCTGTAAGTCTATTCTTGTTTTTTACAAGATTGTTTGTCTTTTTGCTGCCTAGCACATGCACCATATTGAAATCATCACAATCAGATCTAATTCCATTCTTCTGAGAGTTATTACTTTATACTCTTTTTTATAGAGAGTAGACCATTATTGTGGGTCTTCTTTGACAACCTCAACTGCAGAAATAATAGATCTTCAAAAAATTCAAGGTCTCTGCAAATCAGGGTCACAGGGCTTATTTTGTTAAGCAGTTTCCCCCATTATGTTTCTATTATAGGAAATGAAGACAAAAAATCCTGCCATTCAGTCAATTTTTTTTATACCCACAGTAAACAGCCTTCTCTTCTGACCATGATCAATAGCTTTGTGGCCAGGCCTAAGCAGTCTAAGATTTTGCCTATTATGTTAACTGGTTGCAGCCTCCATGATAGGACCAGTTGAGACTTGAATGCAACTTGTGTTGACATAGATGCTTAAAAGCAATAAGAAACAGTGTAAACACAGATAAAGCAAGTAAATCTTATTAGCAATTACAAAGCTTATTGGTTTAAGTTAAATGAAGTATATTGATGGTATTGATCACAAAACCGCTTAAAAAGTGAATGCATAGACAGAGTGACACACAGAGAAAGGAAAAGTAAATATGAGCAACCCTTTAAGAATTTTTTAAAAAAACTGGCTGGGTGAATGAATCATATTCCATTACATTAGATATGGTATGTTATGTTAGATTTCTTAGTTTGGCATTTGACTCTAATATATTCTTTTAAAATGTGGTTTAAGATACCATCAGCTGATAATTTTCAATATGGTGACCGTCTTCTATTTTTTCTGTAATGATTTTTCTTCCAAAGTATGCATCCTCAAATAAATAGAGAAAATGTTTCAGCATGGGAACCTGCAATTTTCTGCACAGGAATGAGCCTGAACACTTATGTAAGGATATCCAGAAAACATTTCTAAAAGGTGTAATAAAATTGGGTTTCCACATTGGGGGGGGAAAAACTCTTCCTGGAGGAAGAAAATTGTCAGCTGGGACTTGTCTACAGGGTTCTGTACAAGGCCTATTCTTGAAAAGGATTCAGGGAAGAGGTGATTAATTAGTACCTGTAATCTGACACACGTTTAGAATTGCACTGTATGTTAATTAACTTTGCACTTCTTAGAGTATCCTAGAAGATTTTATATGTTAATATGTCAGTACAAATATAGATCAATTAACAGAATGAAAAACTGGTTAGAAGGTAAATGGGTTAGAATAGACAGTAGACAGATTAGACAGTACAGTGGTGCCTCGACTTATGACCGTCCCGACATACGACCATTTTGAGTTGCAACCAGCTCCAGCCGCAAAATTTTGCTTCGACTTGCGGCCGGAGCTTCGTGTTGCAAACAGAAAAGAGGCAGGGAAAAAAGGTGGGGAATTCAAATGTAGGTACTAACCGTTGGTCAGCGAAGAGCTTCTTTGTAGCTTTTTCGCCCCAACGGTTAGAGAGTGTGTGTTGGAGAAGGCTTCGGACTGCCTGGTGCTGCTTTCCGCTCCTGAGTTTACTTTGTTTTGCAGGGTGGGTTTGGGTTTGGGGTGGGGTGGGGGTTATGTTTCTGTGTTGTGATGCTTTTTGGTGTGTGTGTTTTTTTCAGTCCCATCGCGTTCCGCTCTGTTTGTTTGTTTTTATTTTATTTTATTTCCAGCCCCATTGGAACGCGATGGCTGTGTGTGGGTGTGGTTTTATAAATTTTATTTCCAGCCCCACCGTGTTCCGATGGGGCTGGCTGTGTGGGGGTGGGGGTTTTTTGTGATTTTTTTTTCAGCCCCATCGCGTTCCGATGGGGCTGGCTGTGTGTGTGGGGGGGTGTTTTTTGTGATTTTTTTTCCAGCCCCATCGCATTCTGATGGGGCTGGCTGTGGGTGTGTGGGTGTATTTTGTGATTTTTTCCCCAGCCCTATCGCGTTCCGATGGGGCTGGCTGTGTGTGGGGGGTGTTTTTTGTGATTATTTTTCAGCCCCATCGCATTCCGATGGGGCTTGCTCTGTTTGCTTGTTGTTTGTTTTTTTGATTATTTTTTTCGGCCGGAACGGATTAATGGGGTTTCAATGTATTCCTATGGGAAATGGTGCTTCGATTTACGACCATTTTGAGTTACGCCCATCTTCTGGAACAGATTATGGTCATAAGTCGAGGCACCACTGTAGTTCTATTATTTGAGCACCATAGATTAAATGTAAAACATGTTTTCCCCCACTAGTGTTCAATAAACCTGAAGCATCCTGTCCGTGAGATCTCTGGAGGTTCTTCTCTGACTGCCCATACCAAGTGAGGTGTATAGGGTGCCCATGAAATGAAGGGGTTTTTCATTGGTGATGCCTTAGCCCAGCGGTTCTCAAACTTGGGTCCCCAGATGTTCTTGAACTACAACCCCCAGAAATCCTGGCCTGCACAGCAAGTGGTGAAGGCTTCTGGGAACTGCAGTCCAAGAACATCTGGGGACCCCAGTTTGAGAACCACTGCTTTAGCCTACCGTATCCATCCTAAACAGGTTCACTTGGCATTTAATGTTATTTTGACACGAGGCAAAGCTTTATAATCTCTTTAAGCTTTATGTTTCTCCTGATCCCTCTGACTTCTGTTTGCACTGTGTTATACTTTTATTGTTGTATTTACGGTTATGGAATTTTGAACTGCTGTATTTAGTCTATTGTTTTGACCTGTCCTGAGAAATGGGGTAGCTTATCAATCCGTCCGTCCGTCCATCCATCCATTTATTTTTACATTCCACCATTAACTCCAAACTAGAGATTCAAGATGGTTCACAAGATTAAAAACAGATATAGATTTTAAAACGGGAGTTATAATATTTAAATACATTTAAATGAGTTACAGTATTAAAATATAGATGAAGTAAAATGCTATTAGAAACATACTGATAAAAAAAACAGTGGTACCCATTGAAGTCCTTTTCTCAACAGTTAATCAGTCACCCAAAGCTCTGGATAAAAAGGACTTTGTCCTTTAGTAGAAGGGCCACAGGGAGGGGACCAGTCTAGCCTCCTTTAGAAGGCAGATCCACTGTCTGGAAGCAGCCACTGGGAAGGCCCCACACTGCAATAACGTTATTAAATACTGATAAAGAAAAACCTTCCTATTAAAAAGAATCAAGCTATCATCTGTTTATATCTGCAGAGTAATGTGGGATAAATATTTTTACCAAGTGAAACCAGCTTGTCCTATTATTGTCTGTGGATCATAGTGGGAAAAAATGACTCTTAAACAGACTGGGTGGGCTGCATGCACAATTCAGTGTCAAATGAAACTTGGTGCTTGCAACAATTTTAGCCAGTGGAGGGGAAGCTGGGATGTATTTGAGATGGTGTCTTTTCCTCTGTCCCATTTCTTAACCATACACGGCCAAGAAATTCTCTTCCCTCTGGCTGGGAGTGTGCACTTCCCTAGGCGCCTGCATAAAAGCAGAGGGCTTTTAGAAGCAAATGTTTCACAAATCTTTCTGAGGATTGTGGTAGGATTTTGGTTTTATCCAAGTTTGAGAAGAAACATCCCTGGATCATTTGTTTCCACTCTTGAATCAAAGCAGAGGCACTTTTATCACCATGCCCTTCATGCCATCTGGTTCCACGACTGCAATGTGGTAAGAGTTCTTTGATCAGGCTGCAAGATTACTTCAGCCATCATCAATATATCACACCAGGAGACATTGACACATCACAGCCCTTGCCCTCATTTGACCACTTCACTTCCCGTAAAGTAGCAGCTGCTTGTTAACAGCTTTGCTATCTCACTTGTTAAGGAAGGTGCCACTCCTGGTATGGTTCCATACTCGACAACAGCTGTCCCTTCCATTTGTCTTGTGGTAGCAGGGGACCGATGGATGCAGACATTGCAGAGTTAGCTTGAAACATAGCACCGCCGGGCTTCTGAGGTGCCTTTCTGCTAATGCAAGTAGTGCGGGAGGACAGGCATGCAAAGCTCAGCCACAGGGAGAGAAATACAATTAGCAGCCCAGGCCTACTCTCATTTGAGAGTATGTTCTCTTTTGTTCTTAGGAAAGTAAGTACAATATTGTAGCCTTCATTGGAAAAGAAAAAAAAATGCAAAGGAGTAGGCTGAATAAGAGCATGGTTATAGTAATGAAATAAATCTGAATGGATTATTGTTTTTGAAATCAGTTTAAAGTCACGTAACCATCACATGGTTTTTTTTTTGGTCGATATGCGCATCCTCTTGGGAAAACTTACTCCATTTTAAAACTGTGCTTTATATCAGTGGAGAGAGCTACATGGGCTTTTGAACTCAGTGTATTTCAGACTTTGTCCTGCACCCTCTCAGCCTTGCGTTGGCTTCCTTGCAGCCACTTGCCACTGCTGCTATGGAATTATTTTTAATCTTTTTTTTAATTGCTTGATATATGGAAAAGTGATACTTTGACATGACAGTTAGGGGAAAAATTAAAAATCAGATTGCAGGTTGAGTGGGGGGAAATGGCCCCTCCTTCTGAAGCCTAGAAGCACAAGTATTGGTCTCTCCTCCACCAGCCTGTCACTCCCTTGCAGTGTCTGGCAGACGAAGAGCCTTTCTCCTACCCACCTCTCCTCCCTCTCTGAGCAAAAAAAATATATGCTTCCATGGGCATCATATAGTCACTTTTGAAACATTGTTTGATAGCTCAGTGGTTTAGGTTGAGAGTTCAGTTCCTCATTGTACTTCCTTGATGGGGGCTGAACTTGATGATCTATAGGGCCTCTTCGAACTCTGCAGTTGGATTTATCATCATCATCATCACCATCAAAGCACGCTAAACCCAAATCAACCCCCCCTTTTTTTGTTTTACTGATGCAACTGTGCTCTAACCCAGGCAATCACTCATTTGCAGCAGCACATATATGTTTGTGGTGGTTGCAAACGACTGCTGCTAATCTTGGCAACCTACAATACAGAATAACAGAACGTTAATCTGTTATTCTGTATTGTTATTCTGTGAGGGAAACATGGGGACATCAAGTCCATCCCCCCCCCCCCCCGCTGAAGCTACATTATACTACACATAGTACGCTTTACATACAAGCTAGAAAATCTACACTTTAGGGACTCAGATTGCACAAAGTCTCTAAATACCAAAGAATTATTAAATTTCTGGTTTCAAATAATTATTAGAATAACATGTATGGAGTGGAGGAAGTGTAGTGGGGTCTTCAAAACATGAAATAATTGGGGGTCTCAGCATGTTGGAATTCATGCCCAGAGCATACACACGGGTAAACAGGTACACATACGCTGTATTTCTAGATGCAGGTGTGTTTTTGTTCAAAATACATGATATATAAAATAAAAACAAAAAACACCCATACAGTGGGGTTCTGATATATCAGGATGATTGATTCGGCATCCCTGAGACTCTCAAGATACCTCATGGTTACTATGCTATTCCCTACAGTGATCTTTGCTGGTCCCAGCTATTGATCTGAAACTGTCAGGATTAGCCATGGCAGCAAAATCCAAAATCATGATTATTGTATAAAACCTCTATCTAGAGCATTTCTGCCACTGCATCTCAGGGCTGTACCACACATTACACAAGAGGGATAAACACAGGATCAACACCAAACACACTTCATGTCCACCGTCATGTATACAGCCAATCCCAGTTCTCCAAGAGGTATACATGCTATACAGCAGCAGTACACGTTTGTTAGTTTTGTTCTTTGCATTGTAGTAAACATGCAAGGTGTGTCATACCCCTAAAATGTAACACTCTGAAATTCATAGGAATTAAGAATTTAAACACAAGACGCTGCTTATGCAAAAACTCAGGATGCATGTCTGTGCTTTAAAACATTTTGTTGTGCCCAGACCTCAGGAAATCAGCCAGACATATAATTTTTTCAGCAATTGCATAAGTTTTGTTGCATGGTGTGCAAAGATAACCCTAAAGCCTGTTTCAGGAATGAAAGTCAGCTGAGCAATCTGTTTTCATGAACTCTGGTGTGATCCAGCTCAGGATATTCCAGGACTAAAAGTCTGTCCTAAGCTGTTTGCTTTTATAAACCTAGGCGTGTCTGCTCTGGAATTCCAAGAGATTGGCAATGCATTCCCACCATCATATAACTTTCTCCCTCTGCTGACCTTGAACTGTATAGGCTGTACGGTGGATTGTCAGAGAATGGAGATCATATGAGGCCACAAAGGAGAAGAATGGTTTGTGGAAGACCTTCAGTGGCTGCCTAAACTATCATCTTTTGGAGAGAAGCAGTCAGTCTCTCTCTCTCTCTCTCTCAGAGCTTGGAAATAATTGGCCACAATTCAACAGCTAATTGGTTCTTTCCTTTTTCCAGCAAAGCACATATAACATTTTCGTTACTTTTATAGTTACACTAGCCTTACTAAATGGTGGACGAGGTGTATGACACAGTTCAAATGCTACAATATGAACAGAAGAAGAGAGAAAGATGTCATTGGCAGGGAGATCAAAACAACAAGCCGCCCTTGGTTTGGGATATATAGAATGGGCATGGTGCTTAAATTCATACACTGTAATTAGATACGCGTCTTGTGTTACTAATTATTGTTCCAAATGGAGGACTGTAGTCAACAAATAAATGTCTAGAAAGGTAGTCTGAGCTTGGTCAGATGCCTGGTAAAGTAAAACCCTGTAAAAATGTTTCTCTGTCTTTACATAATGACATTAAAATAAATAATGATTTAAATTCTCATCTTGGTTAAAGAAATCCTCCTCTCGGACAAACATTCTTTTACTGTTCTCTGTTATATGGATACCAATGGTGTGTATACGCGTATTAGAATATGCATGCCAATATTTATAAGCCATTTGCCCATATAGGCAGATTCTTTTCACCTTCCTTCACAATTTGGCTAAATGAAATGCAGTATTCTCTCATTAATCATAGTTTACCTGTCCATTATGGTTAGCAGAAACTTACAATAACCTCAAATCTGGCTTCAGAACAAGTCAGGGGCTTATAACTAAAGTTAAATAAATATAACAAATTCAAACCCTGATGTAAGATCCTGGTTTATTCTGAAGCTGACAACCATTGTTTCCCCATTTGGATAAAACAAGAAATAATGGCTAATTAGAGATTTCAGAGTTTCATTCACATGCATGCAAAGAAAGCACACGGGACTGTGTATACACACCCAGGTTTTGTCCATATCTTACAAACATATGGTCATTGAATTGAGTAAGATAAGATGGTGTACATCTGTGGTTGGAGTCAGAGAAAAAAAATGAAATGTGATAATTAGAGCAAACTCAATTATCTCAGCTTGAAAAGTGCTGGGATAACACCTCACCCTACTTTAAACACCAGTTTCCTGCTTGAACTTCTTTCTTGATGGTAATGGCAATCTTGCTGATATATAACTTCCCTTCTGCAAGCTGGCACATTCATCTAGTAAGATGCTGCATACAACTGGATGGATGCCAGCAATCAACATAGTTTTGCATTAAACTGGTGCAGTACTTCCTCTGCATGCTTGCTGAAGAACCCTTCTGTGTTGTAAAAGATTTTGAGGGATATTCCAGGCTGGACAGTGAATACCTATGGAGGCTATCCAGGCCTCATCATCACTCTACCATATGGTATGTGTGGGAGGAGATCAGTAGTTGTGAAAATGCTATTTGTCATGGAATCCTGTCAGCATCTTTGGTCATTTCCATTTGGTGAACCCCCAATAAGCATCCAAAGAATTGCAGACATCACAAAAGCTTGGGAATTTTGATTTTTCAGACTGTGCCACCAGCATCCCCAAACCAGCCTGGCCACTGTCCGTATTAGCTGAGGGTTTTTACAAGTTGTAGTGCAAAAAAAGTAGCTTTCCTAAGCTTTGAACTTCTCTGCAAAATAAGTTTGAAAGCCAGGTAATTACTTTGTCAAGAGTAAAGACTCTAGGCTCAGTATTCCATTTATTGGGTCACTGGAAAGTTAAAAGAGCTGCTGTCTTTCAGTGGGTTGGATTACCTGCACTGCAGAACCAGGGGTCAGGATTTTGAATCTCCACTGTGCCTCCCAGGAGAGAGGCCAGCCAAGATCCCCCAGACTGTGGCCAAGAACCCCCAATGTGGCTGATAGGATTCTGTGCCCAACCATCTATGTGGCAGAGGGCAAGTTGTAGAGCACTACCAGAAGGCAGGCCAGGTAAACCACTTGTGAGTGCTTTATACCTATAAGCCCTAGAAGGGTTGCCATGAGTTGGAATCTGCTCAAAAGCACATATTATTACAATGAGAGCCAGTGTGGTGTAGTGGACATGATCTTGGACTACAACTCAGGAGACCTGGGTTCAAATCCATCTTTGGTCATGGAAATATGCAAGTTGTTGCAATAGTAAACTGTCCCTTGGACATTTCACATACTTCTAAAACTATATTAGGATTGCCATAAGTTGGAAGCAACTTGATAGCGCAGAACAAGAGCAAGTTAGAATACCCATGAGCTTTTGAGTTCTTTAGAACACTTCATTGAGCAAAGAAAGTATAAAAATTGGGGGTAGAGTTCAAGCAAACTGCTTTCAGGTTTGTAACTTTTTATTCAGCAAAGGTCTTAGTTAACCCAGAACATTGTTTCTATGGATGGATCACAGAGCATTTTTTTCTGTTTAGTAAAAGTAAATGATAAAACTACAGTACAATATCAAAATGCAGCCTCAGTCGCATGTCCAACAGGAGATTCAGTACAGCTGTCACATCAGTGAAAGATGCAACAAGAAGAGCCAGCTCTAATCATCACCACATAGATGAAAAATGCTTACTGTCAAGTTTAAGTCCAGGTGAAAACCACTCCTAGTAGCATCTCCATAAGGAAAGAGAGAGAACAGAGCCAATTTAAACTCACTTCAAATTACACCTTACCATATCTAAACACCCAAGACTACTTTTTAAATAAAAGCAAATGAATGCTTTCAGCAGAAATAGTTCTTAGTACCATCCCTCCCAGTAATTGACTAGGGCCAGTCCCCTAGAGTAAATTAGAGTGGCATGTTTTAATCCTGGAGGAAATAAACACCCATTGTAAAGGGTTCCAAAGAAAGGTCACAGCAGCTGAGTATTACTGAGACAAAATGCATTGCACCACTGGGCATAAATTGAGGAGGCCAAGATAGCATATAAGGCCTACAAAAGTAATTTGTTTAACACTTATATGAATTAAAGACAAACATGCCAAATAGATGTGATCTTGTCTGATTTTGGAAGCTAACCTGGATCAGGCCTAGTTACTACTCGAATAGGTCACCACAACGTAGTATCTGGGGTTTTCAGGTAGGGCTAGAATAGCATCTTGTCTGAAGCCCAGACAAGATGCTATCCTAGGCCTACCTGGAGATCCAGTCAGTCAGTTCTGCCAGTCAGAACTGCTGATACCAAGCTAAGACAGACGTGGTCTGGATGTTGGCCGTTCCCTATGTTCTTAACGTTGGAAGTGACTGGGTGCAACTCAGCTTATATTTGAGAAAATACATGGCTTTACATAGGGAAGAGTAGAGAGAAAGGAAATCTTCAGGTTTCCTGGACTTTACCTGCTCTGACCTTTGCTGACCTTCCTTCAATCTTAGATTGCTATTCTTGGGGTGGCTGATGTTAGTTCCTTCTCTCACACACACCTCTCATGTACCTCCAAGGTGGAGACGTCTTACCTTTGTTCTCTAGACATGAAAGGGGCAGCCATGGCTCCTCACATCTCCAGACTAGATAGCTACGAACTACTTCCATCACTTTTCCTATCAGAAGTGTATTTTACTAATAAATGCAAGCTTTCTTTTTTCTTTTTTTAGAAAGAAATGTGGACATGATTCATTTGCAAAAAGTGAAGTGTGCTCACAGTTCATTCTGTGTTTTGAGAGGCTGAATCTGTGCATTAACTTGCTGTGTACTCACCAACACTTAAGGCTTACAATGACTTGGCCAGTGAAATATGGACTTTGCAGAATGTCTCTCAATGGCCATGAGGCCAGCAACACTTCCATGGGTGGTGTGGGGTTTCACTACCTAGAAGCTAATAGTATATTGTGCACAATTGAAGAAGGACTTCATGGCAAGATAAGGTTAAGGGTCATAGCAAAATGGTAGGGCATGCAGAAGGTCCCAGCTTTGGTCTCTGGCATCTTCAGGTAGAGCTGGGGAAAACTTATATGAAATAGCTTCTTATGACAGATGGTGTCAGTTTCATATGAAAATTTGGTAACATTGATCTGGTTGGGAGGAAACTTTGTGATGTAATTTTATTGAAGTTAGACAGTAAACTGATTTATTTTCGAAGACTTTCATGGCCGGGATCCGAGTTCTAACTCCTGTCCTCTGAAGATGCCGGCCACAGAGACTGGCGAAACATTAGGAAGAAAAACCTCCAGAACACGGCCAAACAGCCCAAAAAAACCTACAACAGTTAACTGATTAATTGTGTAAACATCTGCATGTGAATAAACAAGACCACTAAAGAAGAAGAAAAATCGTGCTTGTTTTTAGAATATGCACAAGGTGCCACAAAGCGTGGAAACTTTCACAAAATAATTTTAGTTGCAGTTGGGCTTCTAAGGCCTAGCAATTAATTGATTTAATATGCCAACTTTGACCCAAGGTGACTTACAGTAAGGTTAAAAAATAAATGCCACTAAAAAGAATAATTGCCTAAATCCTACTGGATATTTTTGCACATGTAAGAGGAAGCACTGATGCTATGGAGGTTAATAGTGCCTAGTTGACAAAGTACCAGGTGCACACTAGATGTGTGCCATGTATGTTAGCAGGCATATACACAAGCAAGGAGCCAGCATATAAACGCATCTGATCCATTACCTACAGCAACTTTCATGATTCCTCCTGCATTGGTGAAAATATTGAACAAGTTTCTGGCCACTGCTATAATAGTTGCCAGACAGTTATGTCATTTTTGAAAAACAACTATGTACTTTCTCATTTGACAAAGGTAACTACATTTTCAGTTACTTCTTTTAAAAAAAAATCTGAAAGCAACAAGATTCTAGCCTGTGGTACAAAAAAAAAATCTCATTTTAATTTGGCTGCTCAATGTGAAGTGCTTAGCATTAGGAACGGATTCCACAAAATACAAAAAGAAGTCGAAGATCCGACTGCGTTAAACATGTAACATGCCTCTCAGTACGCTCAAAGGCACGTCATGCCATGTTTTAGCTGAGGGATTCCAAGCTCTAGATGGCAGTTGGCAGCCAACAAGCCAGACTGTCATATGTCTTTCACTTTGCTGTGCGGCATGCCATAATATGGAAAGCATGATAGGTACGGATGGAAACCTCCCAGGAGCCAGATTTGTGTTGGAAGAGCTGTCAAAGCTAAAATAGCAAAATAGGGAGGCTAATATTGTATCATTATTATTATTAAAAAATATAAGACACAGTCTTTGACTGGTATTATCTAACAGATACAGTACAAGTTTTAAGAAAAATCCTATGTATCTGTTAAATATCGGTGCAGTATGTATGCTGTTCCTAATATTACTGTTTTTGTAGCTCTGATGATGTTATTCCTGAGATCTGCAACTGCATATAATAATGTGTGGAATTTCTTGATATTGTTCCCAAAGCTCCAATGACCATGGGGACCACGGAGGTGTGTTTCATCCACAAGTGAGATGTTTCAACTGCCAGGTCTCTATACTTTGTTAGTTTTTCCAATTCTTAATGTTCAACTCTGGCATCCCCTGGAATTGCAATGTCAATGGTCCAGACATTTCTTCGTTCTATTACTACTATGTCTGGTATGTTATGTTCAAGGTGTCTATCCGTTTGGATCCAGAAATCCCACAAGACTTCCTCATTTAATGACACCTTTTCTACCTGACGTTCCCATGAATTTTTGGAGGCTGGCAAATTATATTTTTTGCTTAATGACCAGTGCACTAATCTTCCCACTCTATCATGTCTCATTTTGTAATCTATTTGTGTAATCTTTGGACATTCACAGATGAGGTGTGACACAGTTTCATCTTTTCTTGGCAGAGTCGACATTTGCTGTTAGCACTAATTCCTTAAATCTTAGCTTTCATCACATTGGTTTGGACTGCTTGTTCTTGTACAGCAAAAATCAAGCCTTTTCTTTCTTTCTTAACGGTCCCCAGTTTTAGCCATGCCCATGTTGAATTATTATCATGCTTTCCATCAATATTTCTCAGGCATTGTCCATGTAGTGGTTTATTTTTCCAGCTGTTTAATTTATTTTCAAATTGTTGTTTCTTATATTGAGACTTTCTTTCTGTTGTTTTCAAAGTATTCTTTCACAGTCTTAAGTAATTTTTCTCTATTTGTACTAATATAATCACGTAGACTTCTTTTTTCCTCCTCTGCTACCTGCTGTATTTGCAGTAATCCATGGCCTCCAATTTTTCATGGTAAATATAATGTGTCCACATCACTTTTTGAATGTAGTACGTGATGCATGTTCATTAGGTTCCATGTTTTTCAATCCAATTATTCTAATAATTGATTGGGTCTAATCTATTATTCCATCTGGGATGATGATGATGATGATTTACACAGAGATTTGTTTACTTACCTGCCATGTTCTTGTCTTAAATTCAGCACAAGAGAAACCTTTTGTAAAGATGCGATCTCACAGATATAGCATCAGGCTACCATTATGGCACACAGCAGCTGACCTGTAAAATCCCTTCACAGTTACATTGTGCAATCTTTCCAACGTGTATTGAACAGGACTATGCAGCAGTTCTCTAATGTGGAGGCAAATTCAGGACTTCTGGGATATATCTTTACTTGGTTCAGAGTGATTTGTGTCCCACTGAATCTGACATGTGGTTTTGTAAACGTTCCATTGATTTGCATTGCAAAACCAAATTAATTGTGAATTTCTTTGGTTTTGCACTGGTGTATGTGAAATTTGGAAATATGATTAGACCCCAAGGAAGAAATAAACCTGGCAAAATGTTAGACAGACAAAATCAAGGGTTTGATATAATACACCTTTAAAGTGTTTTGTTTTGTTTTTTAAAATAAGTTTTCTTTTTCTATGGATTATGAATAAGGAAGAAGACCAAAGATTTTATGCTTTGTTCAACTCAATTTGTGTTCCAGACACAAATCCATTTGTAAATCCACTTTGCTTTGCTGCAGAATCACATCTGGCTGTTCCACTTCAATTCACATCCCTTACCAGTCAGTTTGGATCAGGCTAATGTGGTTCAGAATTTGGGATTTGTCCATATTTAATGCACAACCCTAATAGAACTCAGTGGTTTAGGCATGTGGCTGTGGACCCAGAGGTTGGGAGTTCGATTCCCCACGGTGCCTCCTTGACAGGGGCTGGACTTGATGATCCATAGGGTTCTTCCAGCCCTGCAGTTCTAAGATTTTTGTTGTTGCTGCTGTTGTTAAACTATACAATTGGGATTGTGAATATGAAGATTTGAATGAAAATATGACAGAGTTTACTGTGCACAGAATCTTAGTAAAGAAAAGAAAATCACTTTTCGCCTTGAGATATTTTTTAAGTGCACGTTTCTCTTTAATTCATATAAGTAGGCAATTGACACCTGTGGTTTATACAACAAAAATCTTTTATCTATTTAAGGCACAGCTTCCAGATTTGATACACTGAAACTAACTAATCTCTGTAAGTAGGTGACTTGTCATAGGTATTCATTTGCATGACATGTGGACTATCCAAGTCTCAATTCAAGAATGAAAATCTGAGATGAGCTTTCTGCTTTTATACACTCTGGCAAGGCTGACTCAGAATAATCCAAGAATGGCAATCTGACCTAAGCTGTTTGCTTTTATAAACCCTGGACGTGTCTGCTTTGAAATTCCAGAAGACTGGCATTGCTTCCCTAGCAAGGTACTGGCCTTGTTGTCTTGCATTGACCTTGAAAACCACATTCTGACGGGCATCTTTGATGATATGGAACATTTGCTACCTCACAACCCAAACAGTCAGGTGAGGTCAGAACACAGGGGATTGGAATCCATTGAAAAAAGTTTGATACAGTAGCACTGAGGGAGCATGATCTGGTAGAATCATATTACATTGTTCAAAAGTGCTTTAAACCTTTCAGGTTGTTTTAATGCATGATATTATCATATATTTTCAAATTGGTTTGTTGTGTTGTTGTTGCTGCTTTGCCATGAGAGAGTGACAAGAAAAGCAGGACAAAGACAACTTTTCTCCAGTACTACTTTTTAAATGCTCTTTTTATTGTGTCTAAGTTAAAATAGTATATTTCACAGGCAAAGAAACCACTTCTGAGTTTTCTGTGGCTCTCTCTTCTCACCCACTGCTCTCTTCCACAACTGGAATAAAGCCTTAATAGTGCACTTCAGAGCAACTGTACACATGGATAGCTCCATGAGTTAGATATTTGGCCGCAGAGCCAGGAGTGTTAGGAATTTGATTCCCCATGGAGCCGTCCAAGAGAAGAGCCAACCTGTGTAGCCTTGGGCAAGCTGCATAGCCCCAGAGTACATCTTCAGAAAAAAAGGAGTGACAAACCCTTTCTGAGAGTAAAGCTGTTTCTGTTAAACACTTGCCTTACCATTTCTTTGCCCTCACTGAATATATAAAATAGTTTACTCTTCTGTAGCACTTGTTCTTAGCTGCCCATGAAAAGTACACAGGGTACCCATGAAAATGCTTTCTTAGAAAATTATCCCTTAGGAGTCCATGGCCTTTCGATAAACTTCTCCTCCACCAAAGGTTTCCCTTATCACATTCAAGGGTCTTTCCAAGAACATTCCATTTTGAAACAGGCAGTCCTTCATTGAGAACTAGCTGCCATCACATCCCTCCATATGGTGTGCTGCTCTTCCTACTGAAAACTGGACAAAAATTTATTCCATAATCCTTGCCTCCAACCGGATTTCTAGAATCAGCACATTTCAAGGTATTTATCAACCACAACTTTTCTATCTTCACAGAGCTTGCAACAGATGTCAACTTCTTCCTTGGGTGCCAGGTTTCTTCATATTCCAGTAAATTACAGACTCTGTGCTTGTGGCAATGATTCTGTACCATTTATTGTGCTCTCCACTGTAAGCTTGACCTAGAGACCATCTAATGTTCCAGCTTTCAAATACAGTATGATGGGTAGCCAGTACAGAATGTCATAATTCATCTGCTAACTGAGAAGCAGGAATACTTCTTACCAAACTGCATTTGAACAGGATGGCAGCTAAGAAAGCTAGAGCAAGAATTCTGAATCAGATTGCAAGGGACATTTGATGATCTAAAAAAGCTTAAATCCATGTGTGGCTTTTAAATTTGTGTGCTTTATACAGAATCATACTGTAGAACAATGGAGTTGAAAGAGGTCTATAAGGCCATCAAGTCCAACCTCTGGTCAGTCCCCTACTCAATAATATCATGGGTTTTGCAATTATGCCTATAGCATATCATAATGGTTAGCCAGAATCCTGTTGGTGTAAGTTACTCTGCGGGTCTCTGGTGATGTCATCAGCTGCAACCATGCTATGGCCATTTTGGGAAACTAAAAGCCTCCCATCCCAGCAACTACTCAGGTTCCAGAGATCCCTAGGGATCCCTTTCATCCTAGGAAGCCTTTGGGAGCTGTGGAATTGGGAAGGGAATGATTTAAAGCTGGAAAACTGCTGCCGCTGAGTTTCACAGCCAACCGGGGGTTTAAATCCAAGTTTTCTGAGTCATTGTCTAACACTCTAGGACTGCACCACCCAGCTCTGTGAATGTTCACAAATATTCATATAGAGAGAGGCCTTTTGCCTTTGATAGACAGGTATCTAGTTGTCTTGTGTGCTCCCAGAGGCATCTGGTGGGGCCATTGTGAGATACAGGAAGCTGGACTAGATGGGCCCTTGGCCTGATCCAGCAGGGCTCTTATGTTCTTATGATAAGGTAGCAGGCTGTAGTGGGAGGCCTATGAATAGCCTGAGCACCCCATATACTCAAGCATCCTTGTGTCACCCCCTCTAATTTCTGTGCTTCCTCTGAATTGGGATCAAGCCTCACAGTAAATGTGGGGAAGTGAATTTCCCTATCAACAATAAATTGTTGTGAGCCTTCTCTTTTTGTGTGTGGCTTGATCTTTAATAGCCAGTTGTAACCTATTTTCTGTATAAAATGCCAGTTATTGGTGGAAACTGGAAATGAGTTTTTCTCTCTGTTGGTACAGAAAGACACTTCTGGAAAACACTGAATTGACCATTTGGAGACTGACTGTATCTCTCCCTTTCCTTTTTGCACTCTGTGTTGGATCATTCCAGCCAAATGCTAAGAACTTTGTCAGCTGACTATTCAGTGACTGTCAGCTGACCTAAATAAATTGGATATCACGTATGTACTTCTGTTCTTTAATGAATGTGTGTGAGAGCTGGGTAAGGAAAAGAGTACAAATGTGTGCAGTGATATATGTGCAGATACAGATTAACACTGCTACCTGCACTCTTGGTGCCTTCCGGAGGACCGTCATGATGAATGCCTTTACTTCAAAATTCATCACAACAACAGAGTTGGTGATGAACTCAAGGTGATGAACTTCACTGTGATCAGGCTATTTCTATCCAAGGAAGTTGCCCTTGGCACTTAACCCTTTAGTCGCTGAAAAGAGAGTTTCTTGTCATGGAGGTTGCATTCCTCTCCACACGTATATGCACGCAAGACCAATCTGGCAGGCTGGGTGACACCAGGGGCAAGGCTCTATCCATCCAAGCCTTGCTCCCTCCCTTAGTATCACTTGGCCACTTCCTCCCTCTCATCTCCAGCCACTTCCAGTTTGCTCTGTGCGCAGAAGATCATGGGGTGTTATTATTTATTTATCATGTTCTTTCCTCCAGTCAGCCCAAGGGTGGCGATTTGAACCCAGGATCCCTAAATCCTAGTCCAATATTCTAACCACTACACCACATTGGCTGTTGAGTTCCATGCATATATCCAGTCAGGTTGCTTAGGGAGTACACTCTTGCTCCACCTTCCTTCTCAAATCAGGTGGGTGGGCAGGAAGGGCGGGAATTCCCATGTGATCTTCAGGCTCTTGGACAATGACTTCTTTCCTGTCTCACCCATTTTTTTAATTGGGAGGGCAGGGCTTTGGGGCCACACCAGACCCCCCTCACAGGCCAGGTCTAAGACATCTGGGGCCCATATTAGTCCCACAAATCTAGGATTCTCCTCCCCTAGTATAACAGCGCTCCCACACTGTGTATTTGCTTTTTAAAGGATGGAAAAAACAATTGGAAAATGAGACAGACAACAACTTTCTGACCATATGACCCTCCCTACCAGCACTAGTAAGTGGATGGTACTGGATTGAACTTCCCTTTGTTCTTTCATCTCCAGGGAGGACCCATTCAGAACTCCTTCCATGTTATCTGGCCCAGATTGAAAGGAGAAATAGAACTAAGGGTTATCGTTATCTTTCATAATTATCTCAAAAGCAGAGCTCTGGAGAACATCATGGCATGAATGCCATTTTTTCAAAGGACAAATTACAAGTTCATAGGTTTGTGGAAAGAAACAGTTGCATGATGCCTTCAAAACTGGTGCAATTAAGACCTAGTCAAGTACTAGGTGTTATGATTACAATGCATATTAAAAGACATGAAATAGTTCTCTATAGTATATATCGATCTAGAAATCTTGTCCCCAATAACTCTCAAAAATCAGCATTGCAGTTAGGGATGTGTTAATGTGTTCTATGTTAAGTTGTTACACAGAGTACGCAATCCAAAGAAGTCCTCATACAGTGATAGCAGAACACAGTGTTTGTAGGAGTTGCATTGCAGCTGTTGAACAGCCCTTCCAGTGAAGCTTATGAGGCTCTGACAGACTAATATTTATAGTAATTTATTGTTCAGCCAAAAGCCACACTAGTAAATATCAGTAGCAAAATACAACTTGCTAAAGTTACCTTAGAACAATTAGCCAGATGCATGTCTGTGTTATGACCCTGTGTGGTGTAATGGATAGAGTGTCAGACTAGGACTCAGGATACCCAGGTTCAAATCCCCACTCAGAAATGAAAACTCACTGGAGGGAGGGTGGACAGTAGTAAAACCATCCCTTGAACATCTCACATACTTTGAAAAACTCATTAGGTTTGCCATAAATTGGATGTAATTTGATGATATATGACAGGGGTCTCCAAACTTTTCAGTGTGAGGGTCACATCATATATTTTACACATTTTTGAGGGCTGAAGGAGGGAAGGGGGACCCAAGCGATCTCCCACCCCTGCTGTCTTTGCAAAGACAGCAGAGGTGGGGATCGCTTGGGTCCCCCTTCCCTCCTCTTCCTATGCCTAGTCTGGATGAAAAAAGGCAAGGCGAGCCATATGTGACCCCGCGGGCCATAGTTTGGAGACCCCCGATATATGATAATGGCTGTGTTGGTTTGCCACAGACAATTAATATTAAATGAGCTCCAAAGACCTTTTTACTGAATTTAAATTAATGTTAAATTAATTTAAACCGGAAATAAGTTTGCATCTTTCTATTAGCCTCAGTTTTTGTAATTGTGACCTCAAATCTTCAAAGTTTGAATCTTTTCTTGTTATACACCAGCTTAAATATTTGAACAGAAAGTTCAGTATAGCAGCAACTATAATAAAAATACCATAAGCTATGTTCTGGGTAAATCAATGGAAAGTGTAATTAAAGATAAAATTGTAAATCCTACAGAAGGGAAAGCCCTGTTGGAAAAGAAACATCTTCTGCAAAAATGAATCCTATTTTCTTAATTTTTTAGAATTCTTTGGAACAATCAGTAAACAAGTGGACACTAGAGATGCAGTAGGCTTTAATTTGGACTTCCAAAAGGCTTTTGAGAAAGGCTTACCAAAGACTTCTGAGCAAAAATAGCATTCACAGAGTGAAAGGAAGTTAGCTGATGGACTGGAATCTGGTTAGAGAAGATGAAATAGAGAATCAGTTTTCACAACAGAGAGCTATAAGGAGTGGATGTTTGTATGGGGACTCATGCTTTTTAGCTTGTTTATAAATGACTTAGGATTCTCAGTGTGGTACAGTGTACAGAATGACAGACTGGGACTCTGGAGAACAGAGTTCAAATCCCTACTTGGCCATGGAAACTCACTGGGGAACTGGGAAAACGACTCCTTAAATATCTCACTCACTTTGAAAACCTTATTAGGGTCATTACGTATAAATTGGTTTTGACTTGACAGCACAGAACACACACACACACACACACACACACACACACACACACACACACACACACAAATGACTTGAGACTTAGAGATGAACAATCAAGTGGCCAAGAACAAAAACAGATTTGATTATACTTCTTTCCATCAGGATGCAAATGTAGATCACCATTTGTAGCCCTCAAGCAATCAATTCCTCTCTTGGTTGAGATTCATTTCCTTGAGTGCTCAATTTGACAGCAGCATCCAGGAGCAGCTGACACACACATATCTAGGTTAGGGAGCTTCTTTCTTGCACATAGTGCAGCATGTGTCCATGCACATAGAACAAGTGCTCTGTGCATGCAAACCCCATACAGTACATTCATTTTGATTGCCACCATGTTTGACAAGAACCCTTTTTTAAGGCAGGCACATTAAATACCCTCCAGTGACCCTCCATGAACCAACCTCCATGTTTATTTTTGCCTAGCTGGTCATATGCTTGTTTCTTAACCTACTGTTTTACAAGTCTTCTGTTCTCTCTTTATGTTCCAAAACAATGACTTTGATATCCATGGATTTTTTTTTCATATCTCTGCAGTAGTGTTCTAAGACTTTAAGCATGGGTGGTATTCTCTCCAGACTTACACCCTTGTACCTTTTCCTACAGCTGCATGAACTCACCGTCTCAATTATAGAACGTGCACACATTGTTGGGCAACCACTTGCATGCCTTGATCCCTGAGCCAGCAACATTTGTTTAGCCATAAATTCAGATGTGCTATAGCTGCTGCTGCCACCCACCCACAGGGCTCTGTCCTTCTAGAAAAGATATGCCTTGATGATGCTCTCTTCGAGAAGCAGACCCTTTCTAAAAGGGAGTTCCAGTTCTCCTTGAGTTTGTAAAATTAAGTCCTAAGAAAAAAGTTGTTCAACAACTCACAGAAATGTCCAAATGCGAAGAAAATGATTGCTACAGTAATGCATGAACTGAGTATTTAAAGCCTTGCATATTTAAAAACTCCAGTGTCATTCCATGCTTCTAATGTCCAGAGCACTAACTGGATAATACTGGTAATGAAGCATTCTCTTTCTATGCAAGGGAAGCAATGATAGGGATAGGAATTCTCCTCATTGTGTGTTGAATCCAGGTGGGTAAATCGCACCTGAACAGGGATAGAGTCCTTAGGATCTCAGCCAGAATGTGTTTAACTGCATGGTGAGGTTACACTGTGGAAATAAATTGTGCACTGGTTTGGATTTTTTGAAGTCAATTTATTGTCACATGGTCTTTGTGTCAGTTTGTGAATTCTAAAAGGACAACTTGCCATCCAATGCAGGGGATCTACACAGGATTTCAAATTGCTGCATTTAGAAGCAATTTGACAATTTGGTGCTCTAGGATGGGGGGAGGAGATAAATATCTAGCAGCTGGGGAATGTTTTGCTCCCCCCTACTCAAATCTATAAAGAGGGCCAAAGAAGGATCTCAAAAAGAGAGGGAGGGAGGGAGAGACAGAGGAAAGCAAAAGCCCAGGCTACATGGAAACACAGTTTTTGTTGTTGTTGTTCTTATGACTTTTTGGCTCGAGTGATCATCTGGCAATGGTTCTTCTTACCTTGCCCAGCTCATATCGCCAAGTTGGCTCCCTCCCAAACACCTTCCTTTCATGAGGAGAGCAGGGGATGGAGAGAGAAATATTGAGGGAGGAATGGGGAAAAGCATAATAAAAATTAAGAAAGGAAAGGCACTCAGTCTTTCAAGCTGTTGTCAGCTACACCTGAAGAGGACATTCCCACACCGCCACCTCCTTTAGACATACACATGGGTGACATACACACTTTACACACCGCACACTGTTGCTCGCCAAAGAAGAGTGGGTCACTCCCATTGGAGAGCCACAGTCTGCTTCCTAACTTGCCTCTTGGAGCCTCTGATTTCCTTTTCCAACATCTCTCCCCCCCCCCCCCCCAATGTTCTGATTCTTGCAAGCCCTCCACAGTTGGGTGTTCCTGTTTCATGGAGCTCTCTGTGAGATGAGCGTTTATTTTATTGATTTTTTATTTCTTAAACTGGAATAGGTCTAGATCAGAGTTCCAGGTAGGAAAAAATATATAACAGATCAAACTACAAGGTTACCCTACAGCCTGAAACACGTGATCCTGACAGTACTTAACAAACCCCACAAACACAATTTACTCTGACACCGGTGAGCACACATGCCACATGCCAAAATGATTCAAAAATAAATTGCATTCACAATCAAGTAAAAATAAACAACCCCTTCCTGGCTTTTTAAAATGCCACTATTTCTGAACCAAAAAAAACCAACATGCTTCCCGGCCCCAAAAATAAAAATAAAAATGCATGCTTAGCTGTACTTTTGTGTAAAAAAACTTTTAAAAATTGATTTCAAGTGTGCTAACCTTGACACAAATCAATGTATAACTGCACCTTGATATACAAACATTGTGAATGCTCATGTAGACATTTAATTAGTTACACGCCTCTCAATTTTGATCTTAATCCCTGCTGGAATACCAAAGGAAAAGGAAATGAAGCAAGGGCCCAAATGAGAGAAAAAATTATTCATCTCCTTGAACTTTCTAAAGCCAGCCAGGATGCTAAAAGTAGGAAGGAATTCACTAGGTTGAGAGACTAATGAGATGCTTTTTCTCTACTGAATGCTCTGATGTCTGTTTCCTTCTGATCACAAGCAAGAGGTAGAAATACTGGCCTTGCTCTTGAATTGATCATCTCTCAAAGCAAGACAATGCCCTGATGACACCACCCCAGAAATAACTGCAGATCTAAAACAAAGTTCTTGATGTGCAGTACTTCTGCTTCATAGTATTACCCCATCCTCAGCCAGAACTATTGTACTGCTTGAAACCATTTTGCCTGTGAAGGGACCTTTGTCACTTCACATAACGTACACCTTATTGTGCTTTAAACTAATACACAGTGGGTGCCATTTTAAAACTCAGTAGCTTCAGCTGGGCAAGACAACACTTCCTCTTCCACAGGGCTTGCATATCTGGTCTGGTGGGCAGCTGGATGGCAGCAGCTGGGGATCATGGTGAGGGCAGTGGCAGAAGCATTTTCAATGGCCAAGCCAACTCCCACCACTGATGCTACGAACATGTACTTCCCTACTGCTGCCATCCATCCAGCTGCCCACCAGACAAGCAAGCACCAGAGTCCTCGCCTGCTCCATGTGTGGAGCCACTGAAGCTTAACCGCTGGGCACAGGCTTGAGTTTGTAACAGCTAAACAGGGCTGTTGAAGACAGGACATGCTGGAGATCTCTCATTCATAGGGTCACCATAAGTCAGAGGTGACTTGATGGCACATAACAACAGAGAAGTGGGATTGCTGTTAGCAGCAATCAAGAAGTTCTCCCATCTTTCTGTGCACCGTTTTGTGTTCCTTTATAATGGGCAAAAGTTAGTTCTGGCTACATTGCTCGGAGAAGACAAGTGACAGGTGACAGAATGCCCCCCAACTCAGTGTCACTGTCATATTCACGGTTTTACAACAACAAAAAGAGCAGAATGCCTTTGACTATTGAATTATTAGTGCCCTCTTGTGGCAGAAGCACATGGAAGTCAGAAATTCCAGGAACCAATGGAGAGAAGAAGCGGGGGGGGGGAGGGAGTGACTCTGGACATTCTGCTAGTTTCAATATGCAGGGTAACTCATATCATTACAAGGATTATGTTATCCACCTGCTGCATGGATTGAGGACAACCTCCATCTAATCAAGCATTTCCCCTTCCGCCTGCTCAATGTTGCTGGCAGCTCACAGGAATACAGAAAGCTGCCTTGTGTCACTTCCCATCAATCTCCCCATCTAAGACCAGTATTGCCTGTCTGGATCCACAGTGGTTCTGCAGGGTTCGACTGCTTCCCATGCCCTGCTCTCAGATCCTTTCAATCAACAAGCTGGGCTCTGAACCACAACCTTCTCTATCAGTGCCAGCCGAGGTTCTCACCACCACCACTTGAGGAAGGAAGAAAAGCACCACTGTGCAGCACCCTTCCAAAACTCAGGGGAGAGGGGGGCATCAGCAGCAGTACCTTCCTCCCCACTGCCTGGGCATTCCTTGTCTAACTGTGTGAATAATGCCTTGATGCAAAGGGTCCTTGGAACTTGTTAAAGGGAAGGATGGGATTGTGTGGGGGGGGGGGTTTAATAGTTTTGTGACTTTGCGGTGAGTTTTAAATGCCTCTGAATGCATTGGCCTCTATTCACATAGGTGGAGCAGTGGAAAATGCAGGCAGGCAGGACAAAAGGGCTGGTGGTGCCAAATGCCTCAGGCAGCAGAGAGAGAGTATGATGATGATGGCCCAGCCAACTCCCCGGTGGGGCAACTGCCTCAGTCTAACTAATGGCTGGGTCGGCCCTGTTCCAGACACACAACGCATCAGAAACATCAACGTTTGGGAAGTTAGGGGGCTTTTTAAAAACAACAACAACCTACAACTCCCAGCCATATCAAGGGGAAACTCGGGCCATGTTTGCCAAGGGATTCTGGGAGGTGCTTTCCAAAAACCCTAACTGTCCTAACCTGGGGCAGGGTGCCAAAAAAGAGGTTTAAGGCCCCATGTGTCCCACTCTCTCTGTGTTGTCCCCACCCCTCTTTCAAGACATGCTCAGCCCCATTAGTTTCATATTGATATGTATGAACTGACTATGTGCTCAAAAGCAGACTCTGCATTTTCCACCACCTGACAGAAAGCCACAAAGTTGTTATAACAATGAATATGCTCCTGTTTGAAAGTTGTTGCAAAGGTGAAGGTGCACCCCAGCACTTGTGGCAGAGCCAAACCGTCGCTGAAAAACCACGAATGCTCTATTGAGCTCTCATAAAGTGTGACTAGACAATCAAGTTATCCCAGACTGGCTCAAGCTAAATAGGGTTGCCTCGAAGTCTGTTAGATCAATCCTTGCATTCACATGCAATCACTGGGTGTTTTGGGGATAAGAAACCACACCACACCTCTAAGAAACCCTATTTAGCCCATTCTTTCACCTCCACCTCCATGTCCCTGTATCTTCTCCTGTTTCCCCCTCCACGGGGAATAAGAGTAAGCTGGGGTTTTTTAAAAAATCTTAATAAGTGGCATATTGCTGAATTGATGGAGGAAATACCCACCAATGCTGCTCTGGTTTGATATCAGAAATCGTGCTGGAAACTGAACTAAAATGATCATATTTGCCCTAAAAAAAACCCCAGTAGCCCCTTCCAGGGATCCAAAAAGGTGCAGATAGCCATGGAAAGGGCCAGGCTGGTTCACGTAACCTGTGCATCTTGTGGTCTCCTGTAATTAAATTGAACTAGACCATCCCAAAAGGGGGACAAAATGTATGAGAAATTGTGATGTAGCCGCTGCTATAGTTAAAGGAGCAATGATAGCTCCTGAATCTGGTACTCCCTGTCTACAATCCAGACAAATGACACAGGAAGCACCTGTTTACTCTAAAAGCAAAAACCCTCTGGAAAATGATGTGAGCATGAGTAGTAGTAGTAGTAGTAGTAGTAAATAACAATAATCTTAGAAATGCAGAGCTGGAAGGGACCCTATTGATCACTGAGTCACACTCAGTGTTAAGGAGTCACAGTGGGGAATTGAACTCCCAACCTCTGGCTCTGTAGCCAGATGCCCAAACCACTGATGTAGCCAGGCTGCTGACTGGGGATGCTTAGATGGAGCATATAACTCACCTATTACAACAGTGTCACTCACTGCTAGTCCTTTTTTTTTTTTTTTTTTTTTTTTTTTTTGCCTAATTCAAGGTACTGGTGATGGCAGGGAATCCCCATCTCCGAGTCTGATGTAAGCAGAAGGGAGGTGTAAGTGGCCACTGCAATTAGCAGACATGGGTGGAAGTCTTGTGGACTATGAGTGCTCCAAGTGTCTATTTCTGCTTTTTGACAGATGGTGATTCCCAGTGTGCTGCTGCCAAGGTGCAAATTACTAGATTTTGAATAAGCCCCAGTGACAAAGAAAAACACAGAAGGTTACCGGTACTCTATTACTTCGTTGCCACACTCCTTTAGTTGAGAGATTTCCGAGTCCAGAAACATATCCCTGAGGTGATAAAAATGCTACCAAAATCAACAATGCATCAAAAAGGGGGGGGGGGGGGATGACTACATCCTTCCTCACACATATTTACTTTCATGCATGCAGATTCTCCACAGAATAACCAGCTATTCTGGACTGTTTATTTCTAGTTATGCATAAATTTACAAGATACCTTGATTTGATGGCAGTCATAGTTGGCAACAGTCCAAACTCATTATTCTTACAGTTGGTTGCTAGTATGTATGCAGTAAAGAACGCAGTATACACACGCCTGTAATTCAAGCAATCGTAAGTAAAGAAACATTTTATCCTTTCAGAGTGAGTTATTGAGACTTTAAGTGCTAGTCAATGAGAAAAGGGTGGTCTGTGAGAACTTGTAGTATTCTCCTCTGTGGATCTCTGTTCTTCTACTGTATAGCAAAAAGAGAATTTTACCAGAAATTCAAAACTCTGCAACATAACCAATCCAGGTAATTGGCACACATTAATTCATTGATAATCTTTGTTTAAGAAAATTCAGATTGTGAAACGGATTTGGCAGATCTATTCTAATTGCAGTAAGGTCAATAGATTTTAATATGCTGCCATATAGGGATAAGCCAGATGCATTCTCCCTGTTGGGCAGCAGAGGGCAGCTCCTATTAATAAAATTGTGTCATGCATCCTTTTCTGATCATTATTATGCTGGTGGCGCTTAACTGTTGGCTTCACTAAACTAAGTCCTGATTTTGTAACTAGAAGCAGTGTGCCCTTTAAAAGAAAAAGACTATCTGTTTCCTCTAACATGAGCTGGCTTTGTCCACATGTAGCAAGTTTTGATTGCTTTTGTTTTGTAATTCATAAATTGGGACATAACATGACTTTATTTGCTGATTTGTATGTCTGATATCTGAGGCATGTAGGACTGGAAGATTTCCATGACTGAACAGATAACTCTGCAAGAAAAAGAAACATGCATTTGATTTGATGTATAATTTGACCTTGTTTTAACTTCTGGGGAAAGACATGGTTTGACATCACTGCTTATATACTGTAAGTCCGTCTAGTGTGCTTGTCTACCTTTATCAGACGGTAATATATGAGCAGAACTATTAATAATCTTTTTTTAAAAAAAAGACTGGAATGTATACATTCAAACTATTTCACACATATTATCTCCCTCCAATTCTTATAACTGTCCTGTGAAGTACGTCAATAATATTATCGACATGAAACAGATGCATGAAGAGTTGAAACTGTGAGGGAGTGGCTTTCTTTAAGCTACCTTGGCAGTTCATCTTAGAGGTGAAATTCAAATTAGATTCTTCCTGATTCAGAGTTAGTTTTCTACTTAGCAACTATGCAGCCCCAGATTTGCAGCAACTGGATTCTTGTTACAGGCAATTTTGACTGGAGCAGTGGATGCTGTACTTGGGCCATTAAAAATGGCTTTCGTTCATCAACTGGTTGCAGAGCTTGTTAGCCCACATCCTGGTTCAGAGAACATTTTGTGTCTCAGACTGGGATGGCTTCATATTTGTATACTCACCGCCAGAGCTTAGAAAAGTGGCCATGCTAGGCAGGGGCGTCTGGGAGTTGCAGTCCAAAAAACTAACTCCCCCAAACTCTTCATTCTCCTATCCCTATCCCATTCCTCTAACCATGAGGAGAACAGTGGAGCAGAATAACTCCTCTGCATAGTCCCATTGGGAGACAGTGGCCAGAATCCTGCAGGAGATTTACACATGGAATTAAATTGTGCAACTCACAGCAGCAAATTGCCAGTAACTAACAAGACACGCACCATGTTACTAGGTGCATATCTATAGTACAATTGGACATGTGCTTTGTAGTGCAACCAGTGCCTTGTTAATAAATGGCAATTTGCTGCTGTGAATTACACAATTCATATCATGGGCATGTAGTGCACCCAAACAATTCTAGTCAATCCTTTTAAAAACTGTATCTGCTTGTGTATTATGACTGCTTTCACATTTTTCAACCATGTGAGCCAGTACAGTTATGTGTGGAGTGCTCTACTATTAAAACCGTAGTTTAACACATCCTGAGCTGGAGGAACAGCATATGTACCCCATCCCAAATGATTCTTATTTGGTGGCCACTTGATTCATCTACAATAAAATAATCCCTGAACAGGAAAGTATGAGTTTATTACTCCACCGGGGGGTGGGGGGAGAGAGAGAGAGAGAGATGGCATGGTCATCTAACACATGGTGATTTGAACACATTGTCCAAAAAATGGAAATACATCAGCTCCCCTCGTGAGGATAAAAGATAACACTGCGTATATGTTAATTTATACATATAGATGAAGATTTAAACATAATGACCATTATTGAAACAAAACAAGAAGATATTTTGCCATATCAGGGATATGATCAGGTGACCTGTATGCCTACTCAGTTTGTTATACACAATAGCCTCAAATGAAGGACCTTCCTTCGATGGTGTTTTCCCTGAAAGACTATATTCTGTCATAGGGTCACCCTAGCTGGTTCTGGATTTGGAACATGGAGCCTGTTCACACTGAACTATAGATATGATATATGGATCGATGATGACATGGTTTGGATTCGGAAAAAAGATCTTATCCACAAGTGTTTCTACTTAGAACAATCCATCCTTCCCCTTTAAGAGCTGTCATACACCTTTCTGGCCCAGAGGCAGAGCATGCATTCTTTCTGGCACACTCATTGTTTAACCAGGAGATAGCAGCCTCCACCAGCCTCTGCCATCATGGCTGCAGATTCTGCGGGAGGAGAGAGGAAAGGGTGGAAGAATGAAGGAAAGGAAGCAGGGAGGAGGGGAAGGGAGAAAATGGAACGGCACTGACAGAGGGCAAGAGGAGCAATGTAAAAAATTAATTTCACTACCCCTGCCCCTCCACAGACAATCGTGGAAGCACTTAGTTGACAGCTGATTGGGCTACAAAGAATCATCTGCTGTTCAGATGGGAGGAACACGCCAAATGGCACATTGCTCCTCGCCCCGACCTCAAAAGAGCCTTTTAAAGCTCAATCCACCCCACACCCAAAATGGCCAGTCTGGATAGACCCTGAGTGCAGGAACTCCTTTTGTTTTGCTGATTATCTTTCCTTTGAGGAGAGCCATGGATGCTACTGTTTTCTCAGATGTTGGAATGGGATGCAGACAAAAATATCTCTTGAGTGCAAAATGTGGAAGGGATGCCTCAGAGAAGATTACGAAGCAGTTGTTTTGCCTCTGAACAGACATTCCAGTTGTCCTGTCAGTCACAACTAGCTCATGTCATGAAGCGGGTGGTGGTTCTAGGATCATTTAAAAGGTTGGCAAACAAATTGATGAAAAGTCATTTCTCTTCAAGCTGGTTACACCATCAGGAAGATCTCTTTACTGAGCTGTTGCCCTGCTCACTTCTACTGGCAAATATTTTTCATACCTAGAAAATTGCCATCAATTATTTGACATAATAAAAGATGCTGTAACGTGATTATCTGATACAGTAAAACACACTGCAGCATTTTTTTCAGACTGGATCTCCTTTGCATCTGTCTGTCTGTTAGGGTAAGATTCATGTTTCTTTTGGCAACTCTTCTTAAGCAAATTTTTAAAAAATTGTTAAAGAATCATAAGTGGTCTAAATCAAATCTTTTGGCTCTAAATGAGCTAATGTCTTAATATCATGTTGGCCTGCATACTAATGCAGCAGGAGCCATTCTTCATTGATCAAGCTATGAATACAGAGGCAACAAATAATTTCAGAATCTTCAAACCTTATGGAATCCTAGCTCCTCCATTAGCAAACTCTCTCTGGGTCTACCAGGCCCAATACAGTTTGCAAGATCACTAATATCCCAGTTCTTCTTTAATGTAATGATGCAAATAAAAGAAAGCAAAGAAGGAAATGGCAAAGAAAGGAAGGAAAAGAAGGTGGGGGAAGGAAATGGTAAACAAAGATGAAGTAGTATTGTCAGATGAAGAAATAATTAAGAAGATCTTGGATTGTGCAGTAATGAACAAACTTACATTGAAAATTAAAGAGAAGGAAGATTCAGAATATTTTCAAACGTGGAATCTGTTCTATCAATGGTTAGAAACACGGTGTAGAGATTAGGCCCTAATCTGTATCAACAAATGAATATAAGGTGAACCCATGTATCACGATGTTTAATAAGCATGGATTGATTTTACTAATGGGAAAAAAAGAACTAATAAAATGTTTTGGGGGAAAAAATGAAGTAGTATTGTGTCCACACTTGTTCACTACACTACAAATCTGTTTCCCCCCCTCCACTTTCCTTGGGGGAGTTCTTCAGAAAATTGCTAGAAAATTTCCTGAGCAGCTAGCATTTGTAACACTGTCACTTAGCTAAGTGTGAAATGTTTGCTGCTGCTGCTTTAAGTTGAAGTTTGAATATATGAAGAAATATATATAGCTGTGCAGCTGTGCTAGCACCATCATTATATTGACCTAAAGCATAAAGCAGGGGAGATGGGAAGACTTGTAGCTCTCTTCTTTGGCAGAATTAAACTTTTGCTTATTAAGGGTAATGAATTTGATGGCACTGCATTTTAGTGCACCATGATTGAAGAATGTTAGGAGAGTACACATACTTTATGCAACAGCCTATAAAGATGATGACAAATTCAGCACTGGCAATGATGCAAATGGAAAGTCGATGGCTGTATCTCTTCTTGCTCACGTCATTCAGGCACATCTGCTTAACAGAGATACCAGCATGCAGGAACACTGAGCAGTAATAACAAGATACTGCATCTCAGTTTGTATTTTTGGGGAGTTATGATACAACAAGAATCTAAATGTGACTTTTGAAATTTGATATTAAGCCTGTTTATCTCTTACAAGCAAGGCTATGGCATTTCTTGTTATTGTTATTATTCATAATAATAATCTTGCTGTCATTTTCTATGTCACAATTATTAGGCACAAGACTACCTGACAAATCAGTCTTAGAAAATAAATGTGATGTACCTAGTGGTGTTAGTAATATTCCACTTTTATGATATCAAGCGGGTGTTGTTTTTTTAATACTATCAGAATTAGATGGCGATAGATATTTTGCCTTTTTAAAGTAGATATTTGGATACCCAATGTGTTGTAGTGGGTAGAATAAAGGACTAGGACTCAGGAGACCTGGGTTCAATTCCCATTTTTTGCCATGAAAACTCACATGTGTGTGTGTGAAGCTGGTAAAACCACTGTTTAAATACCCCACTTACCTTGAAAACCCTATTAGGATCACTATAACTCAGTTCTGACTTGATGGCACAACAACAAGTAAATATTTAGACTGTTGATGTAGTTATTACTTAGGCTGTATATGGTGCACTTGGTTTTTATACGTCTCGGCTAAGCAGGTGAGACGGTAAAGGAGGTTGAAATAAACTGAATCTAAGCCTCTGTCCTAGTAAATAAGGAAACCCTCAAGAGAGAAAGAAACACTTGTAATCGGGTAATGGATGGAGCAGTGCGGCAAAGCACAGCAGCAGATCTGAGCAGTTGCATGAGGTGGTAGCTGTTCACTGCCAAAGTGTTTCATGAGGCTTGAGACTTCACTAGGAATTGTTATGCTCAGGCAAAAGAATGAAATGATACAGGCACTTGCAGCTTGCAGAGGCAGGCCAGGGCCTTTGTGGGCAGATAGATTCAAGAGTAGATGCTATACAGGTAAACACACAAACATTTTTCCCCCAGTGTCCCCCCCCCCCAATCCTTATGTAGTTTTATAAAGCAAAATTATGACAGAATTCCATATCATTGTTCCTGCGGCCTCATGCTAATGTTCCTGGCTGTATAATGTTCCTGGGAATAAGCAACACAAATAGAGATCTTGTCCAATTAGTGTCAAAACACTTGTTACAGATATATTAAAAACAACAGGCAGCTCATGGCCCATAGACAGTCACAAGCCAACTGTGTTAGAGGCTGAAATCCCGTTAGAGTTCCAGAGATGTAATTCTGGCAGACCTTCATAACTCAGCCATCATACTTTAAGAGGAAGCCTATGTTTATCTCACAACCACAAAACAATGTAAACTAATTTGCAGAGTTGTTTTTCAGCTAGCTTATGTAACAACTGCACGAAAATTAATTTGACTGCGTTCCAATGGTATGGTCCAAAGCCTTTTTTCATTCCATACAACAGAAGCCCAAATTCAGGTCTAAATACAGCCTTGCATCAAAATAGCTTTGGGGTTCTCTGGGAAGAAACTCTGTTTTCAAACAGATCTCATTAGAAACCATCAAATGAAATGCACTGCAGACACAATTCAAGGGAAGAAAAAGTGTAGCTTGTCAATAACTGATGGATTTAATCTTCAAGTTACATGTCAGAACATAAAAGCTGCCCTGGCAGATGTGTGTGTACAATGGAGAGTGTCTGTAATGGTTTTGTGACAACATTTGGTCTAAAACACAAACTATATATAGCCCATTCATCCACAATTATAAAATGCCCATTTTAAAACAGCTGTTGAAATCACTGGTTTTCTGCACAGTCCGATTTTAAGGGATCTACTTTGACTTTGAAAACCACATGATCTACTGACATGCTGTCAAGCTATTCAGTGTTGAGCTGAGTGAGACAGGATGCTAGGAACAGTGCCTCCGAGACTGGCATGAGAATATTGAAGATAAAGTGCAAAAGTACATGAACATCTTCCAAGAGTCAGGACTGGCGCAGGTGCTCTTAAGATATGAGACAAAGGTGGCAGAGGGCAGGCTCATTCTGTAGCATCACCTTACCACATGTGAAGCTTCTAAAATGTTGCTTGCTTCAGAAAGAAAGACACAAGGGGTCAACTGATCTGCAAGCACTGTGGGGAAGTTAGGAGCCCCTCGGCCAGCCACTGTATGATTTACCAAACTCTCAAGGCATGGTGAGAAAAGGAAATATCTAGGAGGACTCTGGAGATGCATTTATCAAGGAACAGAGCCTGTACTATAGAGGAAATAACATTCTGTGAAAGAATAATAAAGGAAGAACTTCTCTCTCCATACCTGATCTCTTCAATATTTCTTTCTGCAGACCCAAGATTCATCTGTTTGTCCCTTAAAGCAGGATGACCGGCTGTATCTTTGAGAAATGTGGGGCACATTTCACCCTTAAGTGATCTTTGGAAAACCTCAGTTACAGACTGAATATATTCTCAGGACTACCCTTTGACCTTGTTCTCCAAGCTTATTTTCCTGTACTACACAGAGCTCTTAAATTGCTGTGAAAAATGTAACATCAGCCTTGTTTGGAAATATAAAAAGAGCAGGCCCAGTCCAAGATGTCTTCTTCCCTGTGGCAGAACAGAAAACTGTGACCTGCTGGAACAACAGGCAGTCAAGTTATTTTGGCACCTGAGGTAGAAAATGCCACCAATATTTCTGACAGCAGTAAGATGACAATAAGAAAAATGCTGTCATAAGAGATACAACAATAAGTTTTATGACACCTCAGGTCTGGTGCCTGAGGAAGCTGCTTCAAGCTGCCAAATGAGAGGGCTGACCCTAAAAAGAAGCATGCACCATCTTTTCATTATAACATCCATGATAAAAACTCTTAACACCAGAGCACTAATTTTTAAAATTATAATTTCTAGAGCAAATTTTGTGTTAGTCTGTTAAAGCAAAAAATAACCAAGAGCCTTTTGGCATCTTAAAGATTAACACATTTTAGTTCACATAAGCTTTTGTAGACTACAGCCACTTCTTCAAATGCAAAAGAATACAACTGCTTCTATATTCCTTTTATATTAAAGCAGACATGGGGAATATGCAACCCTTCACATGTTCCTGGATTACCAACCTCCATGATCTCTTACTGGCTATGCTACCTAGGACTGACCGATCCCATGTTTCTCATCATTGTGTAAAATATAGCAACCACCGTAGCTGACAGTCCAGATTTAAAATAGCCTAAAATTTTAAATGAACAATGAAGGTTTATGGAGTAGCCAGATCCCAGTAAGCACACACACATATGGCTGCAATCTTACATTCAGTCATGTTAGGAAACTGAATGAGGTATTGATGTGGCAATTCCAGCTCTAATGCTATGGTTCCCAACTTTGGTTTCCTACATGTTGTTGGCCCACAAGACCCAGACACACACACACACCCAGTCATCATCTGTGCTGGATATGGCTTCTGAGAGTTGAAGGCCAAAACTATCTGGAAACCAAAGGTTGGAAGCCACTGCACTAGTCCAAACCAACATGAGCCCAAGTTTCATACTTCCTGCAGTTGCTTTTGACACTTTAAATTTCTACTTAGACCAGTATCCTATTGCCTTATGCAACCAAAGAAGGAAATTTATATAAGTATCTCCCCTCCTCCACTCCCAGCTCCAGCCAGCTTCTTCTTGCACACCTCCTCGTTGTGAGATGGGTCAAGAAACCAGTTGTATGATCAGTTGCACAATTCGTGTGTGTATGTGTGTGTGTGTGTGTGTGCCCGAGCAGAGGAATGTTTACATAATTTTTTTAATGCTCTAGATAGGATGCTGACCATAGTATGCAACCCCATATTCTCAAAATGAGAACCAGAT
Organism: Intellagama lesueurii; assembly: GCA_037013535.1. Lineage (NCBI taxonomy): Eukaryota > Metazoa > Chordata > Lepidosauria > Squamata > Agamidae > Intellagama > Intellagama lesueurii. The sequence continues at coordinate 32,862,331 of JBAJHW010000004.1, forward strand.
ATGATCATCATCACTTTATGTGGATTGCCAAAATATCTCATAGCAAGATGGATTACAAAAGATCTGCTACCACAAAACAAACAAACAAACAAACAAAAACCAGGCAGCACTGTTAACACAAACCCATTTATTTCAGCCTCAGCCTTCATGGGTGACAAGCCACTTCTCCAGACACCAAGTATCTGTTGCCACTGTCAAGCCTATTAAAAGAATAGCACCATTGAACAAACAAACCTGCATGCTTTGCAAAAGGTCATCCCAATACAGAATGCTGGTAACCTTAAGGGGCTATTTGTTACTACACTAAGGCTGCCAAAGCAGAAAAGTCCACTCCACCTTTTAACATTGCAGGCGTTGTGAATACTGACAGAAAAAGAGCATATTTTACAAGAGTCTGTTTCTTACAAAATAAGAAATTGCTCAGCACTTTTCAGAAGTGAGCAAAAAATAGAGATCTCCAAAAGCCATTAAGTGTGAAATGATTGCATCTCACATTGCAAGCATGTTCAGACGATGGAGAACCTTGAAAGAACACAGACAGGGTGCTCGTGACGTTTACAGATCGGCAGCAGCTATGCTGTCCATGTCCATAATCTGAAACGGACAAGCAGGTGTCATAGCTAAACTGTCTGCACCCGTTCTACTTTTGAGACTTATTAGATTTATTTTCTATTAAATCTCTGTAAAGCTCTGCATTTACAGGCATTAATTTTCGAATAAACTCAAGACAACCAGAGTGCTGCTCAGCAATTCTACTCGTGTATTTACAGCTGGGCAGATCATCCAATTACTTCCAAATATAAATAAGCCAATATAAACTTTCTGTAGAGAGAGAAAAAGTAGCTGGGGATGCTTTTCCATCCAATGAATCTTGAATTAGGTGTCACCAATATGTGGACAATAAATAGGACTCCATGTGAGAAGCTGTGTATTTATTAACCTCTGGACAACTTGGGGGGGGGGGGGAGCCAGTTTACTGAAATCATAAAGAGGACAAAGAAAGTCCTGCTTGTTAGGCTTCCCAAGACATCACTTGCAATCACTGTATTTTAGGACTAGGCGTGTGGCTTTCCAAATGTTGTGGGACCACAGCTCTCATCATCCTTCACCTCTAAGGTGCTGGGAATTGAGGTTCAGCTACATCTGGAAGGGGCCCTTGTTCTTCAGTCCAGCTCTGTTCCATGATACCTAAAATGACATATTGTTTCCTTATTAAAGAAGAACAGGTTGTACTCTATGTTCAGGTTTTGTTTTGTTTTTCTGGAAGAAGACTATTATGAACTGCTTGATTGCCTCTCATTTGCCATCAGAGCTGCCTGTAAGTATAAAGTGGTTATGTTCAGAGTTAGAGATTGTCAACAGCTTTGCACAGATGGTATATCATAACATAAAAGCTTTGTGGAACTACACAAGAAAGCCATAGAATTTCCTCCCATGTAAACACTTTCGGAAAACTTATTTCAAAACATTTGAAAGCATTTTTCCGGTGCAACAATGGAAGTCAGGGGAAAGGGAAGAAATGTTCATACATTCTAGTATTTGCACATATCTAGACAGATTTTCTGTCACAGCCATCACAGTATGCATATATTTACAATATGCATAACACACAATTATAATTCAAGTAATACTATGCTTTGAGTGCAGAACCCTGGTTTATTTAGATGTAAGAATGGATAATCTGGATTTTCTTGCCGCATGGTCTAAATTTGGAGCAACTTTTTGATATTGGTTTTGACCTACTTCCCAGAGTTGCAAACAAACAGGATTGTAAAAATGCTTTCAACTCTGAGAATAAATCATTGCTATATGATTGATTGTACAAAATGATTGTGAATAAATGATTTAGCGCACCACTTTCTTGGTACAAGACTGGTCACTTCGACTTAAACATGTGCCCTAGTAGGAACTGTTTGCATTCATAAAGATTTATGCCTTTTAAACGTATGTGTATTTTTTTCATCTGCTTTTTGAAACCAAAATTTCAGGACTAGGCACATGGCTTTCCAAATATTATGGGGCTGTAACTCCCATTATCTCTCACCTCTAAAGCTGCTGGGAGTTGGGGAATTGCTGGGAATTATGTGCAATATGATCATTGTACATAAATTGCAGGAAATGAGGGCAAACTTTCAAGACTAGAAAGCAGAGCTGGGGAATTTTCCTTTTTGGACAATTGCCAGAGTCCCCTAGCTAGCTTGGCCAAGAAAGGAATGTTTCAAAATCTGATTGCAAATTACAGAAGTGACAAAGCTCTTCACCTTTGACATACATGCAAGCAAGCATGGGGGCCCCTCATGGTATCAGGCTCAACAGCCCTGCCTTGGGTGTTTACCACATATACTGGATATAGAAAATAAAGACTGGGACTCAATGTTCCCAGCTGACTTTCTGGAGGCTTGCTGTATCATGAACTTGCACGCACCACCATCCCTCCTGTTGCTGGGGATATTGCCCATGTGTGACGTTAGCTGTCCTTTAGCTCTGAAGCTTCTAACATTAAAAGCAGATTAATTCCCTCTTCTTTTAGCTTATGGTTAAAGCAGTGTGTTCAGGATCTCTGTCTTTTAATGGGCTCTTCTGTCATGTGTGTCTTGGACAGTAAATGTTCTGCTGAAATTTTAAAACGTATTGTTCAGAGGAGAGTGCTGTGTATTGAGAATATGGTGCTAAAGCAGTTCCATACCACTTTAACTGCTCTGTCCTTTGGGGTGCAGGGGAGTGTGCCAAAGCTGTCCTGCACAAAGTTTAAAGTACTTCACCAAACTACAAATCTGAGGATTCTACCGGATGCAGGCATGCCAATTAAAGTAATGTCAAACCGCTGTAACTGTATAGTGAGGATACACTATTGTCCCTACAAAATGTCTCTCACGCCGTTCCAGGGATGACTGTGGGGTGGAGCCATTTTGTTATGCCTTTTCAGCTGAGCACACTTGATGGAGTGTTGTCCACCATAATGCAGCATAGAGTCCTTTTTCCCTCAGGGCTGGTTTTGCTATTAGTCAGAGTGAGACCATTAACTCAGGTGGCAGCCCCCAGCTGTTCTCCTAAGCCTCCAGGCCATTCCTCTCTCTGCAAAATCAAATCCTGTCCTATATGAAGTATTTTGCAACAAGCCTACTGTCCTCAGATGTGGTAGAATATACCGCATTGCCCATAGGATAGCTCAGTGGTTTAAGGATCTGGCTGCAGAGCCAGAGGTTGGGAGTTCAGTTCCCCACTGTGCCTCCCTGACAGGGATTGGACTCTATGATCCATAGGGTCCCTTCCAGCTCTGCAGTTATAAGATTATTATATAATGAAGTAATATTCAGCTAGATATTGAGGTCCTAAACCATTTAGGGCTTTATATGTCATCATTAATACTTTGAAATCAATGTGGAAATGAAGAGGCAGCCAATGCAAGGCAGCCAGAGTGGGGGAGATATGTTGATGTTTTCTCACCCCAGTGAGAAGTCTGGCCGCCACGTTCAGCACCATTTGAAGCTTCCGCATCAGTCTCAAAGGTAGCCCCACGTAGAGCCCCACGTAGAGATTACAGTAGTCTAATCTCAAGACTACAAGTGCATGGACCAGAGTGGTGAGCACCCCAACATCAAGATAGGAATGCAGCTGGGCAATCCGCCAAAGATAGAAGTAGGCAGTGCGGACCACTGATGCTACCTGGGTTTCCATGGTGAGTGCCGGATCCAGATGGACCCCCAAGCTGCGAACCTCACTCTTTATGGTGAGAGTCACCCCCAAAAAAGAGAGGGAGTTTCCCAAACCACCGATGGCGGGGCCACCCATCCTCAGTACCTCAGTCTTGTTCGGGTTCAGCCTCAGTCCATGCACCTGCATCCATTGCAATGCGGCCTCCAGACAGCGCTGAAGGGTTGAAACAGCATCCACTGTTGTTGGGGGAAAGGAGATGTAGAGCTGGATGTCATCAGCGTACTGATGACATGAAGCCCCACACCCCCTGATGACCTGACCCAGTGGCCTCATGTAGATATTAAACAGCCTGACTGAAATGGATCCAGGGCATTGGTTTCATCCAAAAGGGCCTGGAGCTGGTCAAATACTTCCCAAGATTTGATATCCACCTCAACTCCTTAACATCATCAGGTCCTTTCATGAGGAAATGAAGGGCACTGTAGTTTTTGACGGCTCAACATCCGAAGCGGAGTGAAACAGGGCTGTGTCCTTGCGCCGACTCTGTTTGGGATCTTTTTTGCTGTCATGCTGAAGCACGCCTTTGGAACTGCAACAGAAGGTGTCTATCTCCGGACTAGATCAGATGGAAAGCTCTTTAATCTCTCTAGATTGAGAGCGAAGACCAAAGTCCAGCTGAAATGCATGCAGGACTTCCTCTTCGCCGATGATGCAGCTGTTGTTGCCCATTCTGCTGAAGAGCTCCAACAACTTATGAATTGTTTTAGTAAGGCCTGCCAAGATTTTGGATTAACAATCAGCCTGAAGAAAACACAAGTCATGGGCCAGGGCGTGGACTCACCTCTCTGTCTATTACCATCTCTACACAAGAATTGGAGGTTGTTCATGGTTTCGTGTACCTGGGCTCAATGATCTCTGACACTCACCCCCTAGATATCAAGCTGGAGAAACGCATTGGCAAAGCAGCTACCATGTTCTCTAGACTCACAAAGAGAGTATGGCTTAATAAGAAGCTGACGGCATATACCAAGATCCAGGTCTAAAGAGCCTGTGTCCTGAGTACACTCCTGTACTGCAGTGAGTCCTGGACCCTTTGTGCACAACAGGAGAGGAAGTTGAACACGTTCCATATGCGTTGTCTCTGACGCAGTTTTGGTATCACCTGGCAGGACAAAGTTCCAAATAGAGTAGTCCTGGAACGAGCTGGAATTTTTAGCATGTATACATTACTGAAACAGCGACGTCTTCATTGGCTTGGGCATGTCATGAGAATGGCTGATGGTTGGATTCCAAAAGATCTCCTGTATGGAGAATTAGTGCAGGGAAAGCGCCCCAGAGGGAAACCACAGCTGCGATACAAGGAGATCTGCAAGTGGGATCTGAGGCCTTAGGAATGGACCTCAACAGATGGGAAACTTTGACATCTGAGTGTTCAGCCCGGAGGCAGGCAGTGCAGCATGGCCTCTCCAATTTGAAGAGACACTTGTTCAGCAGGCCGAGGCAAAGAGGCAGTCCCGAAGCCAGCAAAATCAGGGAGCTGGACAGGGGACAGACTGTATTTGTCTTCAGTGTGGAAGGGATTGTCACTCTCGAATTGGCCTTCTCAGCCACACTAGACGCTGTTCCAAGACCTCTATTCAGAGCATGTTACCATAGTCTCTCGAGACTGAAGGATGCCTACAGTCCAAATCAAAAAATCCCATCCCAAATGGGAGTATTCTCTCCAGCACAGCAGACTCTTGTGGCTTTTAATAACTTTATCTGTTGGAGCATTACTCCTTAAGATTGTCTACCCGGGCCACCTGGGCTTCTTGACTATGAGTGGTAACCCCTAGAGAGGCCCAGAGAACTGCCATCGGAAACCAGGACTTCTCAGTGGTGGCCGCAACACTACGGAACACATTGCCTGTTGATGTCTGCTGGACTTCCTCCCTTCTGGCCTTTAAGAAATGGGTGAAAACTGAGCTTTTCAAAGAGGCCTTTGGTAACATCCTCCCCCTTTGATGCTCTTGCAGGCCCACATGTTTCGATTTGAGTTTGTTTGCCCTTCCCTTAAATGTTTTTTTTTTTTGTTAGTTTTTTATTATCTGTGAGTTTATGTTGTGGGTGGGTTATTTCTATTCTTCTTGTTGCCACCCAGAGTAATTCTCTGTAATTATGTTACTAGAGACTAAATAAATAAATAAATAAAATAAATGTTGTCAGTTTCTTTCTTCCCCTGCCCTGAAAGTCTCCCTGGGATCCAGGTGAAATTGACAAATTAGTCAGTTTTACAAGACTGACCCACAGAAACAGAAGCTTGGAGTGAGTGGTTTTGGATGTACGGGTGTGGGAAGGATCATGGTTCCAACCCATCCTAATCTGAGCCACACACCTCTTGTTGATGAGCCCAGAGAAAGCTGGCCTTAATCAAACAATTTGGAGATTACTTGTTACAGAGAAAAATTCTTTAGCATTTGTGTGATAAAATGATCAGTTTGTTGTTGTCTCCACAAAGAAGCCAAAGACTTTATCAGATTTTCACTTTCCATGCCTCTGTCATCATCAAATTTAGCCCACTGGTTATAAAAACTTCTTAGTGGCTTCAAGTCATGATAATTAACCATACAATTTCCTGAATTGTTCTTAAGTAATTGAATGTTATTTTGTTTACAGAGACACCTACTGGTTGGAAAAGACTAAAAATAAACAGCTGCTTCAGCAACCTAGTGCAATTTCTACAGTACTTTTTTTCACCTAAAGATTCATTCTTTATTGTGTCAAACAATAAAGCTTGCAAAAAAGCAATTTTTCATATTGTTAACCCCTACAGTTCACACTGCAGACAACACTTGTAATAGAAACTTCTGGCACAACATTTAGGATCCCTTGTGCAAAACATAAACCAAAACACAATCTTATCAAGTGGTAAGAAATCACTGGAAATTTGTATTTGATCATAATCATCACAGCTAAGTTCAGATTTAGTTAACTTTTTAACCTCCAAACCATAAATTTAAGGATGTGACACTGGGTTTTATGCACCAAACTCCCCCACAACACCAACCCCTTTTTTCATTTCTGGCTTTTCAATCATAAGTTTGTTGTGATGCCCAAACTGGGAGATTTTGCTAACCTCCAGCCATGGTTTGAAAATCATGTCTTAGTGCCAAATCATGGCCTGGAGATTCGTGCTGATCATACTCCACCTAAATCAGCTATCATGGCAAACTATAGTTACAGAGAATCAAAAATGAGTCTGTGAATCACATAAGAGTGTAGCGCAGCAGACAGAATTTTGGGTTGACTCAAGAGACCTGGGTTCAAGTTCTTCACTTGCCCTGGTAGTGGTGGGGAATTGTTCAGCAGGCCGAGGCAAAGAGGCAGTCCCAAAACCAGCAAAATCAGAGAGCTGGACAGGGGACAGATTGCATTTGTCTTCAGTGTGGAAGGGATTGTCACTCTCGAATTGGCCTTCTCAGCCACACTAGACGCTGTTCCAAGACCTCTATTCAGAGCATGTTACCTTAGTCTCTTGAGACTGAAGGATGCCTATGCACATTATCTCAAAAACTCTGTTACAGTTGCCATAAGTCCAAAGTGACTTTGTGGTACATAGCAAGACACAAGATGGCCAGGGGAATGTGGTTCTGTGAATGAAGGCCCACTGATATTTTATTAATTTGACTGGAAGGTCTGATTTTAGGTGAATACTGGTCATGAAGCTGAATTCAGAACGTTTAAAGCCTATGTTGAACTGTAGCTTTTGGACAATTCATAGGTCCTATTCTTCACAGAATGAGGGGATGGTCAGACAATAACATAAACATTGCACTGGATCATGCCAGAAAAGGTTGCTTGCATGGTGGAATCTTAAAAGGGACCCCTTAAATGACTCTTTTGTCAGTCTCAATTGCACCAAACGACTGATTCATAATCTGGGGTATGTCATCCAGCTGCTGGCAAACACAGAAAACCAGACCAGGCTGTCAGCACTCCAACATGAGATCTAAAAAAATTATCTGATTGCTTCTGTCCAGTAAAGAGAGTGTGTGTGATTTTAGCCTTGAATGAACAGTGATGGGGCTCGTATGCTTGAACTGTTGTTTTTTTAACAATTTCTTAGACCAGAAGTGTTTCATGCCTGGAATTCCCCACAGAATTCTGGCCCTAATCTGGGACAGAAACACAAAGTCACTGAAATAAGATGTTACTACAAGTTAACAATATATCTTCATGTTTGCAAAATGGAAAAAAGAGAGTGTGGTGTTAATCATGTTACAAAGGATGATTTCAGCACAAAAGAGGGATATGCTTGCAAAAGCAGTTCATTCCATTTGCTCTGATGGCATTTCTTTCCAAGGACATATGCCATATGGTCAAAATGCTGGGTTTTGTTTTGTTTTTTAATAAAGAGATCCAGTCTCCAACTGTTTTTCATGTACTGTGCAAGAAAAACAGATTCCAACATCCAACTGAGTTTGCAAACAAAAAGCAACAACCCCGTTCCTCATTTGTAAAGAAAAAAAAAAAAAACACTACATACAATGCGTCAACTATTCATATAACGTGCCTTTATTTAATATGTCATAAATATAAATTAACCAAACAAACTCAGTGTGCTACTGATAAATTAAAATATATCTTTTCCTTTCCCTGATTATAACACCAAAACATATTCCAATAACCTCAGCCTCACTGCTTCATGCAAATATCTTCTATAGAATTCTTTACAGTCCCTTCCTGAAAGTACTAAGAACTAAACAAAAGGACTAAAAAATGAAAGTATACTATATCCAAACCACCATTCATCTCTCTCTCTCTCTCTCTCTCTCTTTCAGACACACACAGACACATAGCATGATTTGCACTATGTTCACTTTAACACAATTTAATATACACATATCTGTCTTCGCAAGTTCCACTGAGGTCTACTCTCAGCTCAACCTACAATTAAAAGTGAGATATTTGTGGATATTATGGTGCCATGTCTCCTTTAGTAATGGTAAGGTGGAAGAAACTCATGATACCATCGTGTTAGCATTTCTACATCTCATGTACCACTCTTCTCCATTATATTAGCTGCTGGTTTGAGGGAGGAGGGAGAAAATATTAATATTCTACAATCCACAGTATGAGGGTTGGTGGCACCTAAACATCTCCCTCTTTCTCCCATCAGCTCTAGGTCTTGCTTCTGCCCAAATCAGCTAAATATCTTCCACCAGGAGAATGCAGCTATGACCTGATGCAAATATCTGCTATAGAATTCACTGTTCCTTCATGTTTTTTTTGTTTGCTGTTGTCAAACTGTCCGGGTTCCATTTCAAGCCACTGAAGGAGCAAAGTATGTCCTCACTACAAGAACTTTTGGGGAAAGACAGACTTTGAGATAGGTGAAGTTTGTTTAACAATCTCACCGTCTATACTTACAACTGAATTGTGTTCACGATCTAGATGTTACCTCTTGGCAAACTTGTGCATCTTCCCTCCAATGAGTTAAGATACCATAACTAATATCTAATTTAGTAAGACAATGTCAACACACTCTGTAATGCATTCAAGGAGGGTCATTCAGGCCACAAAACATGACATTAACTCAACTGCTACCATTATGAACACCTACTCTGCTACAGTTCGCTCTATCCTAAACACAATAGAGTGCAACAATACCTAACCTTACCAATTCTGCTCTTCATATTAAACCCAATCTATTTTGCATGATTAAAATGTGCATGAGAGAAATCAAAACAACTGAAGCCCGTAGCTGAGCAAAAAAGATGAATTTCTCCAGTAGAAATTAGCAGGACACTCCAGAAAAACCTTAAGCTTTTGACAACCCACTAGGATTCACTGGGGGAGTTCACCATGTCATTAAATCATCACATCAAAACTCTTAGGACTGAAAATGCTTAATTCTGATTGGACTATGTACTCACTAGAATGTTCCTATCTTTTTTTAAATAAAGTATTGTATTTAATAATAAAGTATTATATTTAAATCCCTAAAGAAGCTCAACTATGGCTGTGAATTATCCTTCCTTTTCCTCTTCTTTAATTTCTTCTCACTTCCCGGCCTCTTAAAGGCTGTGGTGGCCTGAAGTTTTTCAGCAGGCAGAAGGCGGCCTCTCCCTCCCCAGTGCAAAGGAGGTTGCGAAACTTGGCTAGCTGTGGATGAGACATAGAAGATTCAGTAAAGAAACAAAAAAGTAAAGCCAACCCCCGGGCTTCTGGGAGGAGGAGGAATTTTTGTATTATAACCAGAGGCAAAGAACCTCTGTCCCTCTGTTCTGTCGCGGTGTTAATGAACATGAAAGAAAACCCAGAAGAGCTGAACAAGGCAGTTGAGGACAGGATATTTTGGAGACCACTCATTCATAGGGTCGCCATGAGTCGGAGGCAACTTGACAGCCAATAACAACAAACAAAAGCAAACCAATTATGCTGCCTTGAGTTCCTTGGAGGAAGGGAAGAAATGGTCTTACTACGTAGTCTCTGAATTCAGAGACTATTACATTATTATATCACAAGGAATTAATCACGTTTCTATGTGTAGCAGCTAGACAAACAATTGCTCAATCTTGGAAAGCGGCCGTAAACATTTTAACAAATGCTTGGGAATCCAGAGTACGGAAATTAGCACTGATGGAAAAACTCACTGCACACTCACAATTAATGTAACAGAATTCCAACACAGACTCATTCTGCAAAACATGGCTCCCTTTTAGATATGGGATATTCTTATTCATATCCCCAGGGATACAAATACAAATATTGGAAGCACAGGTGCCTGGGATAACCAGACCCTCCCCACTCCGGTGAGGAGATGGGATGATGAGTTCCCCCACTCAGCTGTTGAGTGGTCGGCTGTACAGGGAGGTGCGGAAGTGCTGGCTGGGCTGCTTCCCAGATTGGCATGGTGAGAACTATGCCTGCTCCTCGGTGAGCAGCAAGTTCTGGCAGGGAGGGTCTGGTTTTCCCAGGGACCTGTGCTGCCAATATTTGTAATTGTATCCCCAGGAATTCGAATACGAATATCCCATGTCTACTCCCTTTTATCCAATATTGTAATAAGTATACTAAACCACCACTTTGGTAGCATGAAGCATCAACTATACCATGAACATTTGTAAAGGTCAACCTAAAGTTGGGAACTGTTCCAAAATTGCTCTGCAACTTTAAGATACCCTGACTCTATTCAAACTGCACTTGGATTTTTATGACAGTCGCAATTCTGGCTAGACAGAACAGAAGAAGAAATCAAGCTAGGCCTAAAGTTTCAGTATTGCTGGGCTTTTGCAGCTGGTATTCTCTCAATGTCAGAATACAGACTTAAATGTCTGATTTCAAATTTTAAAAACACAAACAGAAGGTTAGACTAGATGGTCTAAAGGTGTCCTCCAACTCTATGATTCACAGATTTGACATGGCCGGGGCAAGCATACCTGTTCAGAGCAAACATTTATAGGCTCCCGAAGTATAATCCAGATGACACTTTCAAGAAGAGGAGGAACAGTGAGGGAGCCAAGGTATGTCCAGTAGTCCAGAGAACGAGGCAGCAGACAAGAAGGATCAAAGTTGGTGAACCTGCGCTGTTTACCCTAAAGGAAAAAAGAAAGAAAGAAAAAGAGAAAAGGAACTCACAAATGCTCCCAGAGATAGAAAAAAGCTCTTTTTTCTCTGCTATTGATGCCAAATACTTATGGCCAACCCCATACAAGGTGCTGCTTGGACATCACTGGATAGCTCAGCGATTTATGTATCTGACTATGGAGCCAGAGGGTTGGGAATTCAATTCTCCAATGTGCCTCCTTGACAGGGGCTGGACTTGATGATCCATAGGGTCCCTTCGACTTCTGCAGTTCTAAGATTATCATCATCATCAACACATGAACAAGTTCATTTGCTGCTGCAGCCAGAGTGTGTTCTGAAGCTAGGCATCTGATTTAGCGCTAACCCTTTGCAGCTGCTGAGTAAACAAGGCTCTCTTATCTCTTCATAACAACTGTCATGCAAAGCTGAATGTTAAAGCAGTTTGTAGAGGAGAGGGAAAACGAACATGCAGATTTAGCAGCCTGATCCACAAGTCGCATGTTCATGCAACTGAACACCCAGGACTTCATTCATGCAACTCTATCCATGCAGTGGAGAACACAGATCTTTGGGATCCAGGGAAAAGCACACATAGGTCTGCCTCCTGTAGCTAAAAAACAAGACATTAGTAATAGGGTGGGGAACTTCCAGACGTCTTCATACTCATAACTTATGAGTCGTAAGTATGTCCTGGATTATGGGCACTAAAAACGTTTAGGCTTAAACCCAACTGCTAGTGCAAACCAGTGTAAATCTTTTGAAGCAATGGAAGTTTGTAGAAATGCTGAATTGCCATTCAACATTTGATTCAATGGGTCTGCTCTAGTTGGGATTAGGAATAGGATGTAGGCATGCATTTAGAATTATCTTACCTTAACTTTAATGGTATCCAAATGGTCTGTGATTGTCTTCAGCTGCGAATTGCATTCACCCAACTAAATACAAAAAAGTCAAGTGATTTACCTTGCTCAGATTTTAAATGCATTTTAATTAGTGTTGAAATGTATTATATTGTTTCTCATCACAATACTGCACATAGCACAGAAGAGCTAAATATCATATAAAAATAAGGATATAAACAACCCCCATGTGAACATCTGCACACAAGGAACCACTTCTAAAATAGCACTCCATTATGAACAATGTAACATTAGATTTAAAATACTGGAATCAATGAGAAAACATTATGTTTCTGGAAAATGTGCACAGGTATTGCTAGCAATTAAGACTTAAGGAGAGGTTTCATAACTGTGACACCACTAGGCCCTCCTGTGGAAACAATTCAATGTATACACACCTGGAAGTAAGTCACCCTTACTTCAGTGATACTTACTTCTGAGTAGATACACATAGAACTGCACAGTGAATTCTTACAGGGTTTATTTTAGAATGTAGACTCTCCATAAAGAGAAGTCTTCTGACATCTCACTGGAGAACAGATGCTAAAACATCCTATAGGTACTTTGACATTTTTATTTTATGAAAAAAATATGGATACATTTGGTTAACAAGCAAGCACGGAAATGACATGCTAAACCATAGTTTGGCCCAAAGCTTCTCACCGTAACAAGATCAGCATATTAATAGGCAAAGCAAGACAACCACCTCAAGTTAGGACTGCACTGGCAGTGCCCCAAATTCCTCCCAAGCTTCTTAGCACCTCCCCTCTGCTGGGGCAGCGTGGTGCATGCCACGTGACCTACCCTGAATCTTCTAATTCTAGCATACTGTCTCAAGTAGTGTGGGAGATGCTGCCCCATCACCAGTGTTGAAGTAAAGTCAACCACCAGTCGAGTTTGTTTCTGTGGAACTGGAGTTTGTGGTGCCAACTTGTGATTTTACTCAGGTAACAAAATGTACTGGAATGGACCCTTCACTACACATGGAATGGGGAATATACTTTTTCTTACCTTTAAGAAAACAGCCAAGACTGCCAGTCCATCTGGCTGGCGAGCAGCCTCAACAAAAGTAGAATATTTATCTGCATTCCAATGGACCACGTGAAGCTGAAAAGCAAGATAACAAGTACTATCAATTACCATTTTACTGAAGGTAGACAACTCGAACATCTGATGGGAGTTTGCGGGGGCTAGTTTAGCTTTTCTTTAACAAGCAGCCCAAAGCCATCTTGATGTCAATGAAATCCTTTGGAAGCTCCATGCACGTTGGTCCAAAGCTCTGAAGATCCATTCTAGCCAGTCCTAGGGTTGGCCACATTTAAAACAACAAACAAACAAAGAATCCATCTTTGGCCCAGTCCCTCCCATTAGGCTGTGGTCCCACCCCTGTTTTCCCTTCAACAGGAATCCTCCTATTGTACGCGCTGAACTGAGGGCTTAAAAGTCCTTGCAGGAAAGGTGCTATGTAAGTGCAAAGATAGATGAGTCCTGACTGGTCAATTCATTCTGCATTCGGAAACTTAAGGTGTACTGTGTAACTTTTAAGATATAATGAATGTTAGAGAAAGGAAAACAAATGCTTTTGGCAGGAGTGGATTTTATTGTGGATTATTGGAAAACAATAAACAAGAAAGGACATGAGGAAAATGTGAAACACTCTGGGGGAGGCCCATTCCCAGTGGCTTGTGACTTCTCTTTTAAAGGATGTATGTATCTTGTCTTACCACCGCTGTTGCACCAAGGCTTGTTGGAGAAATAAGGCCTGTTTCTTTTATGCCTCATCATCATCATCATCTTCTTCATCATCATCGGCACTGATGGAGAGACCTGGTTCCAGTGGATAGGCCGCCCCAGCTTAATGGGATCTTGGATCCATTGGCCTGTGGAGGACATCTGCTGGGGGAGCCATGTTGTCTTCGTAGGCTTGCCGAGTAGCTCTTTCTTCTTGCATATGCCAATTTGGCAGAGGTGCATTTTTGAGACAAAGAGCCTTTTTCATCGCAGAACTACGCTGAAAATTGCGACCTAGCTTCTGATCCTTGGCAGGTCTGTCTACATTCATCATCCTGTCTGTTTCTCTCTCTCTCTCTCTCTCTCTTAATTCTAGGGTTCTCTTTCAAAAAAAAAATTTAAAAAAATATTTTTCTTGAAGATGTTTAAAACCAGCTGTGGGAAACTTTTTTAGACTGGCTAAAAATCCTAGATATTGTCTCTTTCAATTTGGTTTCTTAGATGGAACTTTTTTTGGGAACATATTGTTTTCTAAGCACCTCTTATTAATTCGTTATATTCCATCTCACCTCGTTCCTGTGGAAAACATAAGTCTTTAAACACTGCAAAAATCAATTTTCCCCAAAAACTGATTTTCCCCACTGATTTTTAACCACTCCACATTTTTATAGCTTTCTCTAATTAGACAAGGAAATGGCTTCTTTCTCAGTCCTCAGCACTTGCATTACAAGCAAGCACATTTTCCATCTCAGAATAACTCTCAATTTCAAAATACTATTCCATTCCATCAACAGAAAGACACCAAAAAGTCCCCCTCGTCAAAAAAATTATTCAACTGGAAGCCACTTAAAATTTGGGAAAAAAAGTGGGAGGGAAAAAACATTTTGACATTTTTGTGTAAGGAATGGCATTTTGCGAATTTAAGTTAGAATTTTTGATATTCTATGTCAACGCTGAAAACTCCTGTCAAAGACTGTTTTGATCCAGACAAACATACATTATTTGGATCTTGGGGTGAAGCAGAGGTGCAGAAGATGTGACTCTCCAGCTGTTGTTGGTACTTCAAATCCCATCAGCCCCAGCCAGCCAAGGATGTTGGGTATCTTAGTCCAGCATGATCTGGAGGGCCACACCTTCTCCATCCCTGCCATCCAGCAACATCTAGTGAGATTTATTCTTAGAAAGAATACCTACAATTAAGGTGCAAGGCAAAATGGAAATTTAAAGACCAAGTTGATTTAACATCTCAAAACTGCAAGATCTTTCTTTCTTTCTATTTATTTGTATCAGAGCGGTGCACAACTTAAAATTATGGATGTATATGAAATATAGGTAAAATTAAGAAGAAATTAAAATGTTAAAATAATAAGACTAGTTTTGACCAGAAGCAGACTACTTCAATAGTGTCGTCTCAGCCATTTGCTAGATCTTCTTTTGTACACATGGTGGGGCATAAATTGCACGCACGTAAGTTTCTCCACAGTCACAGAAAATTGTCCTGCATTGAAGTAGCCCCACTTTACTTGATTATTCTACAAGATTAAACTACAAGAATAAGAAAGAGCATCAACCCACTCAGTATGTCTGGATATTCAAGTTCACCATAGTCCATTAAACGCGATCTTTCTCCAAATAAATTGTGTATTGGCACATTATTAGGTGACACCAAATTAAACCAACTTGCACTCTTTTTGCTTTTCGCAGTGCTAAGGCATCATAACGAGCTTTACAACTGTAAACATAGCATAAATTCATTGCTAGAATCACATCAGTTTTTTGGGGGGAGGGGGAAACCCAAACAGGTCTGATGAATGCAGCCAAAAGGAAGACGTTAACAATTACTTCTATACAGTTCAGTGGAACACTTTACCTCTCCAGCAAATTTTGTTCCATCCACTGCATGCTCAGAGCCTAAGTCATCACTGGGCCCCCAATGGAAATGAACTTGCCGCAGCCTGTAACTTCCAGTGAGCGGACCCCCTCTCAGCACTATAAAGAGAAAAAAAAATATATAATAAGGTAACTGAATTGCTGGGAACTTTGGAGAAATTGCTTGAGAGCTGAAATGTACTATATGTGGAAGAATCACTAAAAGAAACATCAGCCTTAACCCTTTATGCACCAGACATTCATTTCCTTTTTCTAGAAGAAAGCTTTTCTGGCGTAAAACAGGCTGGGGGTGGAGGAATCAGATATAGATGGCAAACTTCAGAAGAGAAATTCTCAGGAGGACAATCTGTGATTCTTGGGAATCATCTCTCTCTCCTCACTGGGAAGTGGGGGCAGTTGGACTGTCATGATGGTGCAGCCCACAAAAGTTTAGGGAAGGGGAGAAACAGCTCATAGACCCTCAGAAGCTGCCCATCCCACTATTTCAGGAAATAATGTTAGAACCTCAAGGCAGCACAGCAGACAGTTCATATTCTCCAGTTTAACTAGCTTTCAAACTTAGGCAAGAACTTTTAGCACCAATGCTTTTCACATTAAGCAAATCAATGCCTGAAGTTCTCTCACAAAAAGATCTTCTGTAGTTTAGGAAAACAAATATGACCAAGTGGAATGAGCCAGGATGGGTGAGGTTGTGACAGATGCTAATACAATTATGCATGGTATAAAGATAAATCATTGGGCTGAAATCCTATGGTGCAAATTGCTAGATGATTTAAGATGATTTTGGGGTGCATGCAACTCATACAAAATGCAAGGCCAATGGAAGCATTTAATCAGTGGAAATTTGCCACTGCTGCTGATGTGCTCAGCATCTTCTAAAATAGAGAAAAATCTGTATCTCCTAAAAGACCAGCATTGGTAATAACCACTGAAAAGTAATTGTAATAAGCCCTATTTATATCAAAGTATTCCTTTATGTATCATAAAATTTGTAGCATTCAGGATGCTGTCATGATCAACTCTGATAGTTTGTGCCGGAGTATATGGATTTTTGGATTTGATTTAGCAAAATAATGTTAGGTTCTTTGCACACATGTATTTTCCATGGCTAAAGAGATCTCTCCTTACTAAATTCAACAGCCACAAAAATGTAAAAAATCTTGCTTATTGGGAACTTTGTTGGTGGGGGTGGGGAGAAAGAATTGTAATTGCTTCACTTACCATTTCAGTTTCCCCTGCTTTATCATCTGATTTTGGGAAAGTGAGCTTAGGGCTGGGACATAACTGAGTGACTACAGACAAAAAGGAGATGAGAAATTTGACCTGTTCCCATGGAATGAGATCTACAAATGGACAAAGACTCCAACTGTGCTGGAGAATGAGAGAAGGCTGTGATTTTGGCAAATGAATTTTACAGCTTTTAAGTATGCTTTCTTGGGCAACCTTCAGCTGTCTACAGTAGATGAGACATTCAAGCAAGATGCACACAGCACATCTAAACTCAAGCTTCGTCAGATAGGCACAAGTGAGAATTAATCTCATCTTAAACTGCAACATACCAAAGGAAAAATACAATGGATCTTTTCTGGAAACTAGTAGTGTTATGTTTCATAGAACGGTCACCTTCAGGTTAAAACTGAAAATTGTCCTTAGGAAAAGGTTGCAGAGAAACAGAATGAAATCAGCCAGGAAACAAACCTGATTTGTTTTCAGTGTCATCAAATTCCACACTGGTAGAGTGTCCATTGTTGAGGATGACTTTAGCAGAAGTAGGGTCGTAGTTAGGGTAGAGAGGACGAAGAGCGGGGTCATATTTGGTCTGCTGAGTTTGGATATCAATGGGAGATTGACGGTCTCCATTAGCAATGGGGAAAATTTCCTTCCAGTGAGAAGGTCCTAGAATGCAGTGCAGCAGAAAAGTTGTTCATTAAAATACACTCCAAGCAGTCAGAGAGAAAAAAAGGAATTGTCATATAAGAAAGTAATCACAAGAACCTACCTGGATTTTCTTATTTGTCTTTTTAAGACATTATTCACATTATTAAAAAATGCTCGGATTTAAAAGGGTGGAAAGTACACCACCTAGTTGTCTTTGATGAGCTAAAAGATTGCTCTCTAAATAAATAAATCTTAATTCTAATGAATTAAATACCCAAAGATGAGGGTTAGAACACTAGGGTTGGTCATTTTCTGCCTACTTCCAGGCATTCTGGTCATAAGGAATGTAGCAGGCACCTGAAATTAACACACACATGCAACAGATTCAGAGAACATTCACCTGTCAACTGATTATTGTGTATCCCTTACATCTAAAATGCTTTATTATGGCTCAGTCCTAACAACATAAGAAGTTACCTTGTACTGAGTCAGACCATAGGTCTATCAAGCTCAGTATTGTCAAAACTGATTGGGAGTGGCTTTCCAAGATTTTAGAGAAGGATCCTTTCCAACCTTAACTGGAGATCAAAGGGATTCAGTTTGGGACCTTCTGCACATAAAACATGCACTGTACCATTGAACTATCACCACCACACACACGTGTGCACGCTGGGATGAAATCTGTATTTCTAAACGTGGAAAATCATACACTGTTGTTGTTAAGTGCCATCAAATCAGAACCAATTTCTAGTAACCCTAATAGGGCTTACAAGATAAGTGAGATACTTAAGGAATGGTTTACCAGTTCCACACCTCAGTGAGTTTCCATGGCTGAGTGGGGATTTGAACCCAGGCCTCCTGAGTTTTAGTCTGTCACTCTGTCCACTATGCCACACTGGGTATCCCACTTAAATACATATATAAAAGTATATTGTACATTCATAAATGCTTTGTAGAAATTGCACTGCTGCATCACCAAAATGAAGGACAGATATCATACCCAAAATGGAAGACATGAAGGACATTGACTACCAAAAAGGAAGACATTTTTCTGTATAATTGCATATGCTAATTAAAGCTAATATAGGCATATACAGTCATAATTATATATAGCTGGTGCAATTTAAGCAGAATTACAATATACAATTCAACACAGAGCAGAAGACTGTGACCATTTTGGGTCCCAGTATTGAGAGAAGCTGGGATATAAATTAAATGAATAAAGCATAATGTTTAATAACTCTCTGAAATGTTCTTATATCTTGGATTCTGTAGCCCATTAAATATGAATATTCTTAGAAAATATATAACATCCATTTTATCTTTAATTAAAATAAATTTATTAACTATTAACCTAAATACCTACCATTACCCACTTGGAATTAATTACTCCTTAAGAATAATATTTTATTTTCAGTTCAATAGTTAGCATTTATTTCTTAAGTTAAATTCATTACAAAATAAATTAAATGAAGTAAAATAAATCAGACACAGTTCATCCATTCACTCAAACAATCACTATACTGAGCATTTATACTGCTTAAAGCATTTATATAGTATATTTCAGGTACACAGAGTCCTTCTGCACTTTGCTGTAGTTAGCATTACAGGGGCTGCATAATGTGGGAGAATGGTTTTATTTCATGACTGTAGACGACTACAGCTTGCCAAAAGCCACCAACAACAGGACACTATCTTGGCCTACTCCAGGCCTGTAATTCGGAGGAGAAAAAAACACCACCCCTCATCCCCCAAGGTTATCTAAGATGCACAGTTCATTCTACGTCAACTCTGTTTCTGGTCCACCATGATTATTTTCTGTTCCACACCTTACATGGTACATCAAATTATAACCCTACAACAGACCAGCTATACAGTTTAAATACTATATACGGAATGACCACGCTGTTTATGGCATTGCTTTAGAACATGATACCAAGGGGGGGGGGGGGGGGAGAAGCAAAATAATGTTTACTTCTTTTCTGCAATTAATGACCTATACCAGCCTGTACAGTCACATTTAATTGCATTAGAAACACTGCAGTCAGGGAAGGATCCAAAATGTGCATGTTTTATCCAAAGAGAAGTGTGTGTAACTGAGTGTGTAAATCCAAGAGGGCACAGGACTGTAACCTTTGTAGACTGCTATTAACACCTTTAGATTTCAAAAGTCAAAAGTAGTTTTAAGACTACTCACCTCTGTTGGCTTTTATTAGTCTCTCAAGTACTAACAAGTACTTTATTAAATATCACATAAAAGTGTGCCTTAGAATGTGTACAAAAAGGACCACTAGGATAGGTTTGCAGTGACCTTGGAATAGGTGCCATGGATGAGCAACTTTTTCAGTTCTGAGAACTGCACCTGGTTTCAGCTAGAGAGCTGGATGTCCTACATTCATGTACATGCATACACATGTGTATACACATATAATGCACAAGCAAATATTCCTTCCCCCCTACACAAACACCTCCCATGGTGTACTTCTATTTCCCAACAATCTCCACTGACAATTCTATTACCCACTGCTACCTAGTATACCAGCACTCTGTAAACAGCAGTCAAACGGGGTTCCCTCTAGCCTGAACATACAATACAGATGATCAGCTTGGCAATGGAGAAAACCATGTGGGATCCTGCTGGATTAATGGACCATCCAGAAGGCAGTCAACATCCATGGCTGCAGGTGGTGTACCCTTGTCTTACAACAACAACAAAATCTTCTAGTTGTGAGGTATTAATCTGGGGCTTGCAGTTTAAATACAGCATAACTGTGGCAGATCACTGGATAGTCACCAGCCCACAGATCTCTGAAACAGAGCGATCATTGAAGCTAATGACTTTGATGCACCAGAACATTTCCCCCACTGAAACCTCCTCTGACTATGGGTGTGATCAGATGGGGATACAGGTCTTGTTTGGACTGCTTTTGGCATGGTCTGGTTTGGTCTATTTTTCAGCAACCAGATGAAATACAGGAAATCACACACCAGACGAGTCCTGCTCCATGGTCATCTGGATCTTTTTAGGTCAGTGGCAGGGCTGATCTAGGCGCAATCTCTTTTTGAAGCCGGGCGTAGAGCAATGGGGACTGTATAAATGTGCCTTAGAATGTGTGCACAAAAGGGTTTGCTTTAAAGGAGAATGCACACAACGAAACAACCCTTTTCAGTGTGATCCATGGGATTCTGCTTCCCTATTTTGTCGCACCCTATAAAACGGGTCTTCCATGTACCATCCTGTAAGCACATTTAACAACTGTATGCCAACAAAGCTGTTGAGCAGTCACAATGTTTGCTGTCTGCAAAGGAGGTACCTTACCAACCTCTCAAATATTACTAACCAGACATACAATAGTTCCTTTGGGTCTCCTCTACTAGCAGCAGAACACTGTGTTCCATTACGTTATCTCTGATGCCCAGCTTGCTACGCAGACGTCATCCACCCTGCTGCTGGATCAAGATTAGGCAACTGTAACACAATGCACAGCTTTAAGGCAAATGCTGAAGCACCCTACTTGCTAAGCAGTTTTGCTGAGAGCCAGAGACTGTGGAGGGCACAGTTTTAAAGAAACCTAATTTTACACCCTTCCTAACCCTGTATGTAAAAGAGTATCCAAAGTCTGAGTTCAAATTCATTAGCCTTAGCCCTACAAAATATGGTCAGTATCCTATTGCTAGCTCCAAATAAAGTAGACCTATTGACTCCATGAGATTTATGTAAGCATTACTCACGAATCAGCAATTGATTCAAGGGGTCTACTATCTAGCTAACAGCAGCAATAGAATACTGTCTGTGTTGCATAAATGAATACCCAAGCTGGGAGGATGTAAGTGTTGGAAGTGGGTAGGAACATTGTGAACCTGATTCTTACCACAAAGACTGACTTATTGTGCCATAGTCAGTCCTCCTGCTCTGCTGCTACATGCTTAATACTTTGATTTAAACAAAGAGAATAATGATTGGTGAGTGCTGCTGGGGGCATCAAACCCTCTGTATTCCAAGCAGTGGGTGACCTGCACCTGAGGCAGCAATTACACCAACCACACATTAGGCTGTATGAGCCGTATTGTGCACAGGGTGTATAATGCTAAATTCTCCTGTTCCCAGATGCTTTTTCGCTACCCCTTCTTTTCACAGATGGATCACAGTAGAAGAGTTTGGAAAAGTTTGTTTGTTTGTTTGTTTGTATTCCAACTGGAACTTCCTGCCCAGCCAACTGGGAGATTCTGGGAGTTGAAGTCCAAAAAGTTACTTCTGTATGCTCTGAACTGGTCATGTATGCAACTGAAGTCAATGAAGGTGAGTTCTGTCAAGTCAACTCAGATGTGTGAATGTCTGCATCTTGCTTTTTTTAATTTTTTGGCACAATGTGTCTAAATTTAGTCCCAGAAAATTTAGTTGTATAAATGTACAGAGACACTCACACCCATACCTAGATGCATATATAGTACTCAATATTAAAGTGAAACTACATTTTAGAAATCTGCAATTTTGGTTTTATGCCATCACCAAAAATCAGTTTCATGATGCAATTGTTTCCAAAGTGTCTTATGGGTATTGCTTACATCAGAGTAAAAGTGAGCATTTATATTAAGCAGAATATGTGCTTGCCTTCTCCTCTGCATTCTGGCATGAACAACATTCACACATGATACAAGGTGAAGGTGCAGTAAAATGGGTTTTTGAGTGACATTGTGGAAAGGGTCTAAAGTTTCCACTGCCCCATAATTCATTTAAAAGATTTTAAACAGCTATGAAATCTGTGATAGAAAGGGGACAAAAGACACAACCTGTGGACATTGTCAATACTGTACTACACAACAAATAAGGAAAAGTAATCCAGTTACATTAAAACACCATTTTACAGCCCCATGCCTCATTTTAACAATCACAGTTAATAGTTCTAACTATTAAAATGGGGGGGGGGGGGAGAGTTGCTGACTCAAGCTTGGCAAGACCAGTTATCAGTATTTTATCTCCTTGAAGCAGAAACGCACAGAGCTAAAAACCAGCCTGCTTAAATCACAATTTAAATCATATTAGGCCAAATTATTAAGCCTTATAATTTACAGCCTCTGAGAATGGTTTGAGTACAAAAGCAAATTTCATTCCATATTAAAATTTCATGTCTAACAGGCTGACTTTTAATCTCAGAAAATAGAGAGTAAGAATGATGAAGAAAACTATGGCTCATGAACGCCTATGCCGCTATTAAATGTGTTACTCTCCAAGGTACCACGGCGTTCTTCGTCGTTTGTACTGCAACACAGACTAGCAGGTCTACCCGTCGGGAAATCTTTTTTTCTAGACAAGATTTAAAGAAACATATATCTGATCGGCAAAAGGGAACGCAAGAACAAGCAAGTTGTGCTGGCCTCAAGCAATTTAGGTGCCGTGTTTCTCCAAGGCTGCAACCCCTAGGCGGACTTAGTGGGGAGTCAGTCCCGGGGCGCAGAGCTTGCTTCTGACAAAACACACATTGAAAGGATTCGGTTCCACGTGTGGTGGAGGTGCCTTTTTCACACACGTCCCGCTTCCTGAAAAAGAAACGCCTGGGAAAGCAAAGCAGACGCTCCCACCACGCTTAAAAAGTTACGTCCATTTTCCGGCAAGCCAGAAGTCCGCAGGTCAGCCCTGCCCGCCTAAAAATAAAGTGAAACGGTGAAATGAAGCAGAAGAATCAAGCGAAGTCAAGGCGGGTGGGCGACCCACCTGGCCTCTCCTGCCCGTCGGGGCGCAGCGCGCCTCTTCCCTGCGGTCCCTGCCTGCCTGCCCTCCCGATCCCGCCCTCCCGTCCGACTTGCACTCGATCCCCCCCAGAGAGCCAGCCGGAGCTCTCCCCCCTCACCGTTGTCCTCCTCGTATCCCCAGTGGAGCATGGCTGGTCACCTAACGGGACGTGGACGCTGGAGGAGGGGCTGCAGAGAGACCAACGCCGGCCGCTGGGCAACGAAGAGGTGCCAGGAGAGTGACCGTCCGCGCCACCTGGCCAGGAACGACCGCGCCCTCGGCGGCCCCCGCGGCGCCTTCTTATGCTGGGGCGCACCCTGCACTTGCCGCCCCCGGCCACCAGGGGCGCTTTAGCGGCAGCCGCGCCCCCCACCCCCACCCCCCCCGCCGCTCGACGTGGGCCCCTAGCAAAGGGAGTCGAGGAAGGGGTTTGCCTTCGCAACCCGCCTTATAGGCAGGGCTTTCGCCAGAACTGCCTTGGGAGACCCATCCTGGGCAGCTTTCGTGAGACGTCAATCCCACAAAGCGGCTCCCCTCCTCATAATAAACTGTGCGGAGGGAAATCTGCTTCCACACCTCAAATCTAGACCAAACTAGCAAACCTGGTAGCCATGCTCTGACTGCAGTCCTAAACGACGTCTTGCTTCGAAAGGAAGCTCCACGAGTTAGTTCCATGGGAGATCACCCATCGTAGATGTGTATAGCGTTGCCGGCAATGTTTTTGTTATGTGCCGTCCAAATCGTTTCCGACTTAGGGTGACGCTATGAATGAGCGGCCTCCAAAATGTTCTGTCGTCAACTGCCCAACTCACCTCGTGCAAACTGAAGACCGTATAGATAATGTAGTCCCTGTGTTATTCTCATAAAATGAATCCCAAGAAGTGGGAAAGGGTAGATAGTCCTAAAAGACTATTCCAACTCCCAAGTTCTGGACTGCAGAACTTAATGGGGTCTTACAATCAGTCATGTTGGAAGGGGACCCACTCTTCTGGCTAGGATTCAATCGAGTAGGAGGATCTCACTGAAGAGGGGACCCCACATTAGGGCCAGGATCCGATTGAGTCATTATCACCAAGATCCTCTTTAAAACGGACAGTTTGACATTTGTGCTGCTTGCACAAGCCAGGATCGGGATCTCATTGCCCAAGTATAAGTGTGGCATTCCTAAAAGCAGTCCCTGCTGCTTGCGTGATGACAAAACTTGCACAAGCAGGACTGCCCCATGGCACTAGGCCAGCAGGGCTTTACACTCCTTCCAGGAGTGTCCAACAGGATCTTGCCCTATGATACTAAAACTGGAGTTTGTTTTTGTTTGAGGCAAATGTGTCATCCTGGCAGGCAACGTGCATTTTCCATTTAACACCCTATTTCATCTTCTGTATGGCTGGAACAAACCCCAAAAGCTCATTTATTTATTTATTTATTGGATTTCTATCCCGCCCATCTAGACCAAAGGTCTACTCTGGACGGTTTATGGCATCATGCCTAACTCTTTTGCTTCCATGATGAAGGCATGGGAGCGATGCAAGCTCTGTGAACAATAACCTTCATCATGTGCTATCAAGTCAATTCTGACATACGGTGACCCTTTTCAAGGTTTTCCAAGTAGAAAATACTCAGAAGTGGTTTACCATTCCATTCTTCCCGGGGGGGGGGGGGGGAGAGAGGGCTGGGACTGTGCAACTTGCCCAAGGCCACACAGGCTGGCTCTACTTGCAGGAGGCACAGTGGGGAACTGAACTCCCAATTTGTGGCTTTGTAGCCAGATACTAAAACCACTGAGCTATCAACATACACAAAGCCAAAAAATAATCCCATGTTGCATGCTGCAGTTGCAGTGAACAGCATGGTTGAACAGTGTTAAAGTTAGGGCCAGATCTATGTGTCATAATAATATGTATTAAGGAGGCTTCCAAATTAGCACTGGGCAGCACACACATGTCCCCTTGCGCCAATTAATGTATAGAAAAATAGACCTTGACACTGCTGATGCATGGGGGGGGGGGGAGGCTGAAAGAGCAGCCATTTTAATCCAGAGGTGGGAGGGTGATGGTGACTGCTGGTTGACAGGGGACGGATTAAAAGTGATGTGCTGATCTAGGCATTCAGCTGCTGTTGAATAGCTTCATTCTTTAAAAAACAAACTAGACTTCTCTTACTCACACATTTCTTTTTCTACCTGTGGTAGCCCAGCATTTGTTTGCTGGTCTGCCCCCACCCCCCACCCCCATTTTCTGCTTTCCTGAATCCTAGCTGAGGCTAGAATTGTAGCTAGAAAGAGACTAGACTCCCTCAAGTGCTTGTTCAGGAGTTTTCCTTCAAGCAAGACTGTGGTGCATGTGCAGCTTCTGCTATTGGGAATATGGACATATTTTCTCTTAAACACACATTTTGAGAAATCAATTTTTCCTCAGGAGCTGGAGGTTTCTGATCAAATTCTGCTCACTTTCTTTGTGATGTGGGCACTATCATTACTATAAGTCCTGTGACATATGTTAAATCAATGATCCTGTGGATGTAACAGGTGGAGAATACCTGTAGGTTTCTTATGTTTTGCTTAAATAGCAAAACAGCGTGTAAAACTACCAGCAGCTACATTATCTTCTCTCATTCTCTCCCTTACACACGTATGAAATGTGATTTGGCTGCCACAGATAATAACACACCTATTCGTTAGATAACATGTTTTTAAAAGTGTCCATCTGCATTAAACAGTTATCTCAGATATAATAGGTGTCTGTATAGCATTTAGAGAGTTATTGCTACATGAAATATGGCAGCTACATATATGCTAGTAGGTTTGCCAGGTTTGAACAAAAAAGATCCAACAGAATCATGGAAAGAAATCATCTGAAATCTTACTCAAGGAGCAAGACCATTTGTCAAGAGTATCCCATGGTGCTCATCCACCTATGCAATTCAAATAGGAGTATGTCACAGAACACCTCTTGGAAAGGAGTAGGCATAGACTATGTATGTGTGAAATAAAGACACACAACTAAATAAGTGTCTCAGGAATGCTTTATTAACTTACAGATTTTTTAAATGTTTTTTTTAAAAATGTAGTCTTGGTTTTAACCCTGATACATGTTTAATTGTTTTTAATATGATATTTATTTGGTATTTTTGAACGGTTGATAGTTTTATAGTTTTAATTTTAGCAAGAAAAATAGGATTTATGAGAAAACCCAGAAGGATGGGCGCGAAAGGGATGTGTGAGAACTGAAAGATAATGTAGAAAATACTGGCCAGAAAGATAAGGGATTAACCCTTCCCTATCGCCATGCATGATGTGGGGGGATGTCATTCTGTGTACTGCCCCAACAGTGAACTGGTGTAGAGGTAATGGCCATAAAAATGCCAATTTGTTGTACATTAACTGCTAATTTCAGTTCATGATGCCTTAGTCTCTACATTAGAATACACTGGCCTTCAGCTATTTCACACAACTAGTGGGGTTTTTTGGAGTTTTTTGACAAATGTTTCCCTAATGTACTTCTGCAATGTCGTTTTGCAAACTGAGTCAGAATTACTGGCTACTTCAGGAATCTTTTACACAGTTACCTGACAATTAGTCCCACTGATCCCAGTGAGATGTAGCTCTTGGTTGGCATGTACAGAATTGGGCTGTAGAAAGCAGAATAGGGAGCCAGGTAGTATCCACTTCAAATTTCATCTGTGTCATTAGGTAACCTAAGGCAAATCACCATCTCTCAAATTCAGCTTTGGCTTGGCTGCAATTTTAGGCATCCTTCAGTCTCGAGAGACTATGGTAACGTGTTCTGTATGGAGGACTTGGAACAGCATCTAGTGTGGCTGAGTAGGCCAATTCGAGAGTGACAATCCCTTCCACACTGAAGACTGCAATATAAATATAATAATACACATTTAACTTACAGGTTGGTTGTAGAGATTATTAAGCTAAAAGTAATGTATGTAGCATATAAATGTGTGGTGCAGAAAATAAAGGATATAACGATAACCCAGGGAACTCTGTTTTGTCACAGTAGTTTAAAGCCAAATGGAAGGAAGCCTTCCTTCCTGTCAAACATTTCCACATCTCAGTAGCTTTGTTGCTATAACTGATCTTTTGCACTGAAATGACAATAACGATTTGCAAGAGAATGAAATACTTCTTAGTAATCATATCTCTGGATGAATACTTCCAAATCTAAGGGCAGGATCTTGTTGACCACCAGCAAAGTTTAATTCTTTGCTAGTGGTAATTCTACATCACTTTTGTTTTTTTTATTCTTTATTGAAACAACATGAAAATAACAACAAAATAGTACAGATCTTTCACTAGAAATGTATAATCTGATATAGTACCTTCACATCATTGTAATCTGCATCAAATTAGAATATTGCACAAAAGATTGACATGGGAGGCTGGTGGAAAATAAGTCATGTCATAAAAAAACAAATAAAGGGAGTCCCTTTGCAGATTTGGATATCATGGAATCACAGAAAGACAACCAAAGCGGATCTGTCCTGGGAACTGTACAAACTCTGCATCCCTCTGAAAATGGATGGAAAGAAAGTGAAGACAAAGTTGTCCTGTACTTAACTGCTGTTAAGATGATACCCACCAGCTGGGCTGAATTCTGGGCTTTGTTGATTTCATGTACTGTGAGTAACTAAGCATGGCTCCAGGCAAACTGTTAACTGCACCTCTTTCTAATCTTCTCTTTCCTGCCTCTGGTTCTTTAATGATGCCAGTAATTCTGGTCAAGGTGGCTAGTTCACAAGAGTGTATCCACATGACAGGTTAAAGTGTGTGTGACTAGCAGATGTATGCTTCCAGCACATATATAATATCTCAAGAATCTACAAATTCACGTGCTAGGCTTCTTAACAGGGAAGAATGATTGTGGAGTCAATGCATGGAATACAAAAATATACTTTTCTTTATTATACTCCCCTTTTTTTTTGACACATCAAATCTGACCTTATCTGCACATTTGTACAAAAATGGAAATGTAAGGAATCTGGGTAATCCATCTCATATAGGTTTATCAGTACTGGATTTAGTACTATTTATGTTTTCCATTTCTCAGAGTGAATTTTTAAATTTTTGTATATTTATTGATGTACAGTATATTTATTGATGCCTTAATGTTACCTGTTAATTGATGTAAGATGCCTCCTTATTCATTGTTCATAATGTTTAAATATTGTCTCAATGATGTTAACCACTGTTGTATACTCATTGTTCTCAACTTTAAATATTGTCGTTCATTGTTGTAAGCTGCCTTAGGTCCTTCTCAGGGAGAAAGGCGGAGTAGCAATATTTTAAATAAATAAATAAATAAATAAATAAATAGTCTAAGTTTTATTTTAAGGAATAAAACAGGACACAACACATATAAATAACCACATGCTTTTGGACTACAGTTCCCATAATCCTTCACAAATAGTTATGCTAGTTAGGCTCATGGGAATATTAGTTTAGCAACATTTGGAGGGTCACAGTTATCCACTCCTGTTTTAAATAAATATAAAGCCCTAATCCTGACCTGGGACCAACCAGTGGATTCAAATATAGGTTGGCTTTACAGGCAGGCACAATGAGGTAGAGGAAAGTTGAATTGGCATTTATTTATTTTACTTACTTATTACATTTTAATGCCAGCTTTCTTGCGGTGAAGGGATTCAAGGCGACTAGACCAGTTTGGAGAATGGATGAGGCAACACATTTCTGAACACCTCCTGAAACCAAAATAAAACACACCCTGCAAGAAAACCTGCAATGCAGGAAATGGGAGATAAAATCTCTCTTACATATTTTTCACTTCTATTTGCTGGGAGATTTTAATGTGGTGCAATATTCAAAAATGACATTCTTCATCCCTGGCAGTTTGGGCTACGTTTCCACCTTATTCTCATGCACACACAGACCCGCCCTCTAAAAAACCAAATAATTATAGCTAAATGGAATCTCCAACAAAATACTGGTTTTCAGGAGAAGGCTTGGGTGCAGAAAGGCTGCTGCCTCCTTGTCCTCTTTGTAGCTGCCTTCTGTGTGAAATAAGCTGTTGGGACTACGATCACCACCACGTCTGCTTTGCTCCAGCAAGTCTCATCTTCAATACTAAAACATGAGTATACTGCCATCTGTAGTACCATGCTGATATTGCAAACTTAGTTTCTGACATTTCCTGCAGTCATTTGGTAATAATCACAATTTGGGTTTCATTGTTGTTGCATCTGCTGTTATTTTAACGCAACTCTTAACAATAGATCTTGGAGCAGAAGCTTCTCTTGAATTCTGTCCCTCTTGATCCAACCATAATATATCTTTTGATCCATCTGATATCCTATTCTTAAAAGATTCCTTTTTTTGGAGATGACCTGGACTCAGTTCAGCTGTTAGCTACCTTAAAATTGTCAGAACTACAGGAGACAAATCCAACGCTGACCTTGTTTAGAGCAGATCCACTGAAAGCAATGTCAACCCTGAGTGCTCACTGGAAAGACAGATCCTGAAGCTGAGGCTCCAATACTTTGGCCATCTCATGAGAAGAGAAGACTCCCTGGAAAAGACCCTGATGTTGGGAAAGTGTGAAGGCGAGAGGAGAAGGGGACGACAGAGGACGAGATGGTTGGACAGTGTCATCGAAGCAACCAACATGAATTTGAACAAACTCCGGGGGGCAGTGGAAGACAGGAGGGCCTGGCGTGCTCTGGTCCATGGGGTCACGAAGAGTCGGACACGACTTAACGACTAAACAACAACAACTGAAAGCAATGAGGTTTGTCCATTATGACTAGCAATAATTTCAATCAAAAACCGGAGGAGGGACACATTTATTGGACCACTACAAATTCAAAAGTAGGCAAGCTTTCGAATCCTGCAGAACTCTTCATCAGGCTGGACATTACCGAGCGGGGGAGAGGGAAATACAGCTGGGTCTAGTCAATGGGAGAGGGCAGAGCGTCTTATCTGGGGATAATCAGATCGCCTATTTTGGGCGGCTGCGAGTCAATTTTGCAAAAGAGACACTAGGAAAACTAAGACCCTGAGTCCCTTTACTGCATATCCTCTCTCCACTTGTGATGTGTTGGCCGAAACACGTTCGCCTCGAAGCAGGTGCCGCTGTACTCAAGGGCATTCATTCATTCCCTCTTATAAAATGACGGGATACTTTGGAGATCGCTTATTCATAGGGTCGCCATCAGTCGGAGGCGACTTGACGGCACATAAGAACAACATAAAATGCACAGTAGCCTTAAACACATGAGACGTGAAGGAGTTCAGGACGTCGTCTGAACGCGCAGCAGCCGCCACTGTCACAAACCCGTGCCTAACCCCGTTCAGCCCACCCGCCCTTCGCGAAAGGGCGGGCAGGAACGCGCCGCCCGCTTCCTGGTAGGGCTGGTCGAGCGGGCGCAGGCGGATGACGAAGGGAGGCCTGCGCGGCGGCACGTGGTGGCGGGGAACCTTCGGGTCTGGGTGCGTTCTAAGTGGAGCCGTGTTGGAGCTGGCGCTGTGCGGGAGAGTGGAGGGAGAGGGAATCAGGATCCAGGCCATCAGATTGCAGAGAACGTAAGCCAGTGTGTGAGCATCATTTGTGTAATAGCAGTTTCCAAAGGAGGAGCCGTGTTCGTTTGTCTCAGCGTGTTGGCAGAAGAGAAGGAAGACGTGTCACAATATTTTGTCTCTCTCCCCCCCCCCCCCCCGTTTTCTTTTACCAACATGCTGGGTATATTTTAGTACATGCGGGACATGGAAGACTTAATTTCATCAGATCCTGCAGAGGAAGAAGTGGGAAGCAAGACTTTTCCACTGGCTTAGCTGAGAACTAACAGCTCCGTTTGTCCCCTGAGTCTGTCTCTGTTGGGAAACCAGCTGGTTCTTACACGAGGGCAGTTACGTAAAGATTGTTTTACATTTTGCACAATTTTGGAAGAACTCGGGAAAGTTACTTTTTTGGACTACCACGATGTCGTTGTTATTCCAAAAACATTTTTTTTCCTAAACTTTGTATCCTCCGCCGTCTCGGCCACCCTCTTATGTTTGCATCTTTTAGTCTAAACTAAAACTAAAACCGGCAGGGAGTGGCTTACTTCAAGTGATGAGAGAGTCTTTTTGGGAGCAAAGAAGAGAGCCAGTGTAGTGTAATGGTGGGTACTGGACTGAGACTTAAGATATCCAGGTTGTAAAACCTACCGAG
Source organism: Intellagama lesueurii (assembly GCA_037013535.1). Classification (NCBI taxonomy): domain Eukaryota; kingdom Metazoa; phylum Chordata; class Lepidosauria; order Squamata; family Agamidae; genus Intellagama; species Intellagama lesueurii. Next base: position 32,893,860 of record JBAJHW010000004.1, read on the forward strand.
CCATTAAATCTACCAGTAATCTTGGGCTGATCGTTTCCTTCCAGTCTATCCAAAGTTATGAGTGTGCGGACAAAAACATGGTGGCACCTTAAAGACTAACTTTTATATTTTTTAATGTGAGCTTTCGTGGACAAGCCCACTTCATCAAACATAAGAGCATTTTGGTATCTTATGTACACTATACAGCACATAGACATTGTGAAGTTACAGCAGGAAGAAAGAGAGGTATCTAGGCTAGCCTGAGCTGATTGTGTAACAGCCAGATATAAATGTGACTTAACTAACAAATGTAGGTGATCTTGCAGTGTGTCTGTTTTCCCAAGAATAGTGCTCCCAGTTTTGTTCAGGCCTGCATTCTTTCTTGGCTGGGTATGTGATGGGGGATGTCAGGAATAAGGAACTGAGAAAATTAAAACTTGTAAAATTGCATATATCTTCTGGTGGTGGGATTAATGGATCACTGGTTCTTCTAATCTCAACCATGAATCAGAGTGGCCTTGCTAATCAGACATGCAAATTATACCCATGTTTACCTGCCAGTTACCAGTCAAGAAACAACGCTTCCCACTTTGTCCACGGTCTTCTAGTTTGATCCAAAGAGATCTGGGAACTGGGCATGTGGGTCAATTTGATACATCTTTATTTAGGAATACAACCCACTTTCTCAAAAGGACCTACTCCAAAATAAATGTAAGATTGTGATCTTATTTATGGGAAAGCTTTTAAATGTTCTTTAATATTAGTGTCTACTTATGCAACAAAACATGCCACTGAATTCCTAAAAATAACTGTACATAGTTAAAACAAATGACACTTTGTTTTCTGTTGTATTCTAGACAATGGGCAAAAATAAGGCAAAAGGTCAGAAACAGATAAATGTATTCCATGTGGCCAACAAAAAAATAATGAAGGCTAAAAGTAAAGCCAAACCAGTGACAACCAGTCTTAAAAAGGTAAGTATTAAGACATTTTTTTCTTCATGTTACTTTGGATTTTTGATCATAATATATTAATGGACTCTTATGTGATTATCCCCTGCAAGTTAAACTAACCAGTTTTAACTATGGCACATACAATAGCTGGAGAATGGCAGCCACAGAAATTTGCAGTGTCCAATTTTATGCACGACCTGTACATGCAATCAAGAATTCTGCTAATGCAGGGCTCCTTGTGGTGTTTAGATGTGTTATTATGTGCTGTGAAGCTGCCTCCGACTTATGGCAACTCAATTAATGAATGATCTCCAGAATTTCTTGTCTTCAACTGCCCTGCTGAAGTCTTGTAAACTCAAGCCTGTGGGTTACTTTAGGGAGTCAGTCCGTCTCATATTTGGTCTTCATCTTTTCCTGCTCTCTTCCACTTTCCCCAGCATTATTATCTTTTCCAAAGAATCTTGCCTTCTCATGATGTGCCCAAAGCAGGACAGCCTCAGTTTTATCATTTGTGCCCCCAGAAATATTTCAGGCTTGATTTGATCTAGGACCCACTTTGTCTTTCTGGCAGTCCAGAAAGAAGCTCTCCTTCAGTAATCAAATATTTTCCTGTCAGCTTTCTTAACTGTCCAGCTTTCACATCCATACATAGTGATCAATATATAGAACCCAATGTTTACCTTCTGCTTTCAAAAGTAGAGAAAAACGCTCTCACCCTTTCTTGGGGGTATAAAACCATTATTTGTTTGCTTGCTTGTTTGACAATGTGTGCCAGTCTTCCTACCTTCCTAACACTCACTAACCCTAATGGCAGTGTCAGCTGTCAAAAAGTATATGTGCAGTACTGGAGTTCTGTGTGCACGGTGGATGTGGGCTTTTCAGTTTCAAAAACCCTTCCTGTATGCGTGGTACAAAAGATTTACCAGGGTGGGGGGACATCTGCTGATTAATATGGCTTTCAGCAATCAAAAGTATTAACTCTGATTCTGAGAACCTAAGTTGTTCCTGAGAATGCTTATTTTGATCATTCACACCTTTTCTTGAAAACTGTTTGGAATATTTAAGTGTAATAGACTAAATTATGAATATTCTATATTCATCGTGATTTTAGGACATGTCTTGTTCATAATAAGTTATTATAGCTATTACACAGAGAATACCTTACTTTTTCTTGAAATGTAAAGGACTAATTTTTTTTCTTTTTCCAAAGATCAATATTGTGAATAATGAGAAGGTTAACATGGTAAATAAGGTATTTTCAGAAGTACAGAAAGAAGTTAAGCAGTTGTCCAAACCTATTTCTTCAGACTCTTCAAAGAAGCACCAGGTAATTCTTTTTATGAAGCCTCCGTCCTCTGAAAAAACAACTCACCTGAATTTTTTAAAACATGCAATACTGATCTCATTCTTTAAATTGGCTAAAAGTGTGAAAACTTGTGCACAGTATTGTTACAGGGGAAATTAAAACACTACAGGGGAAATTAAACATCAAACACTTATTTTGCTGGGGGCAGGGAAAGGTCCCTGTTGATTTGGTAATAAGCAATATATATTGCTTGCATGCTTGCCAAGTAAAATAGCTAGAGTAAAACAGCAAAAACATCAAAAGCAGAATTCCTTAAGATACACTATATTTAGGCTTCAGTGTTCAATCAAGTGTTTTGAGAAACAAGACTTTTTGTTTCTGTCAGATGTGCACTGGGCTAGATGTCTTTCAAATGTGAGGGTGTAAGGAGGGCAACAGTGGCACAGACACTCCTAGGGCCGGGCTGTCTCACCTTCTCCCTCATGAGACAGGTCCCCAGTGGACCTGTGAGACTGCCTCTGGACAGAATGGGTGCCAGGAAGACCCATGTGCAAAGAACCCAAGATGCTAGAATGGGAAACCCAGACGGAGGCCCCGGAGGAGGCCCCACTTCCTGGAGGGGAGAGGGAGCATGAGAGTTGCAGAATATAAGGGAGGCAGAGGGGCAGGTGTCAGGAGAAGAGGCTGGAACAGGAGGTCCAGCCAGATGTGGTGCTGGGGGGGGGGAGATGGAGGAAGAGGGAGCCAGGGGGTTGTCCTGGAGGACCCTTATGAGGGTGGCCTTGTGAAGGAAGACCCTCCCCAGGAAGAACTGGAGCCCACGAGTGACCCCTAGATTGCAGTACAGCTGAGGATGCCAAATGATGAGGTGGAAGGGCACCTTAACCCTCAGCTACCTCTGCAGCCTCATTACTGAGAATGGAAACACCGGGTAGAAAAGCACTGTCCCCAGGCTGGGAGGGCCAGCTGCCAACCAGCTGTGACGCTGGAGGAGACAGAGGCAACTGGAACACCAATGCGAGACCACAGAGACAGGAAGACGAGAGAACCTGGGACTGTCACCGGTACCCTAGGTATATAAAACATCTCCGCTGCAGGCCTTGTGCTGGTCAGTGTGGAGAACGCCACTAGGAGTAAAACGACTTGAAGCCATCCTGATGTTGCTAACTGGAGTTGTCCTCAGACTTGAACTTAAACCTGAGGGAAGAGCAGGGAACTCTCCCGAAGGTTGTTACAAGTGGTTTGTTTCTCCCCCATCCCAGCTGCAATAAACCCAGTTTGTCTTGAACTACTTTGGTGTCATCCATGGATTTGGGGATGAAGGAAGGAGCCCCTGCAGACATGGCCAGGGCTGGCAGGGCTCGGAGCGAGCTTTTCTAACAGTTTCAATTTCTAAAGTATATATATATGTATGTATATATTTCCTTCCAGATTCCCAGGCCCCTGGAAGATGAACCAGCTAACGTGGATGCTGCTACTAACTTACTGTCCCAGTTGTAGGACAAAATTGTGTCAATGTCACACTTTCGGTATGTCAGCAAATAGCAGTTGTTTGTACAGTTTTTATTTTATTTGTTAATGTACAAGTATTGGCACTCTTTAATACAAACTACAAATAGTGCTTTCCTAAAACTAGGAAGATGGAATGCCAGAAGTTTTTTTAAAAAAAGAAAACTTAAAGTGCTAATAAAGAAGGCACTCCATGAAAATATATTCTTCGTTCACTGAAAAATGAAGCATAATCTAGATAATGCCCTTCATTTTACATCTGGCAGTGGAAGTTTTAGACATATGGCCAGCATCTTAGAATGACTATAGACTGTTCCCAAATTACCAGATCTGAAATTCAGTGCAGCAGTTTTTCTGAAGTATAATGTTTATATAGTTTTAATGAAAGCAGAGAAAATTAGGAAACTTTGGTTCCCAAAGAACAAATAAAGAGATTCACGGCTTTCAAGTAACTTCAGCTACTGTAACATTTGAATGTCAACCCTTGCCTCCCACCCCCATATTGGCTACATTGCACTAAGAGGCCACTTCCATTTCATTAAGTTTAGAAGAATGTTCACAGTAACTAAGAGGAAGATGCATGCCCAGTGTTGGTAAATTACAAAGTTTTACATTCATTATTTTAAATATTTGCATTATGAAATTAGCACTACAACAATTACATAGTTAGAGGTAGATGAAGCAATCCAGCTGCATCAAATCTAGTAGTTCAGTATCTGCACATCAAAGAGATCACAAACTCCTTCATTATCATCCAGGTTGAAGCTGTAGTCATCTCCAGGGGTAGGAGATAGTCGTAGGAGGGGGAAAACTGCAGAAAAGAAGTTCCTTAATTAGAGGTCATTCATCTACAAAAGGTGTGGCAAGACTTCAGGCTTGTTGGATATACTTTGTTTCCTTTAACTAGAGCCCCAAGATCAACCAGAGCCAGGTACAAAGGTCATGTGCTTTGAAAATGTTGAATGAAAGAAAATGGTGCCTCTGAGCACATTTTAAGAATTCATTGGAAATAACATTGATTTGAGTTCCCAGACTTCCGAATACTGCAAACTTAAGCCATTTCAACAGTATACTTTGGGTAGGAAAAAAATGTGCTTGTTGCTACTATTAGTTCAAAGTCAGAAACTCTTCCCAGTCTACTGCAAGTCACTAGGAGATTTGCCGGTAGATTCTGAACTACTTTCTGACTATTGTTGAGCTGCAGTCCTCTGCAGAAAATGTAAGGAAGATTTTTGTTAGAAAAACTCACCACACCTTCGAGAAAGTGCTTTAGCCCCGCCACCACAGTTATCACTTCCACCGCCCTGAATGTATGAGGGGCAACCTACCTGAATAGGAGAGCCTTCCACTATCCACAGGGACCCTCCACATGAATCTACAGCCTGATCTTCAGGGTTTGCAGTTCATGTGGAAAGTCTCAGTGGATAGCAGGAACGGTCCTCCATATTTTCAGAATGACAACACTGGAAACAGATGAGGGTGAGGCCAGAGTGTTCCCCCAAGTGCATGCTACTGCTTAATATTAACCACTCAATAAGGCTACAGAGTTCATGAGCTAATGTGACTTTTCTTGATCTACCCATCTATCAATGTTTTTCTTTGGTTCTCATTGTGCCTTTATTTCAAATTGCAGAGCAAATCTCAAATGAATCAGCAAGATGAAATAAATGTCTTGTAATACTGTTCATTACTCTTTGATAGAATGAGATGGTTACACACATGAGTAGTCTCGAAAAGGAGTTGATGTTTGTGCTCCTTTGCACTACAAATAAGCTTCAGGCCACCTCTAACTCACACTGCTGTTACATTTGAGGTACTTCACTTTGATCCCCAACCGAAAGTTTCATTTTCTGCAAGGTCCACTTTAGGTACAATACTCTCAGGTCAACACATAGGAGTAGCAACCTAGTAGTTTTGTAATATGAAATATGAGTTAAGCCATAGCATGCTAAGTGTTTAATGCTGGTTGTTCATGTAAATTTATACTAATAAAACAGGTTGTAACACACACTATGTAACACATTTACTCCATGTGTAAAAATGTTTGGTTTTCATCCTCCAGGTGCAAAGGTCGAAATCAGTTCAGAAATTTGGAAAAGACAGCTAGAATCTCTGATGGAATTACTACATTATTAGAGGAAAAGAGGTGTTGAAGACCAAGAACATTCCTGCTTATAAAGCACTTGTGTGCCCACATGCAGATGGCCAGATCATTTTCCACAGAAGAACTGAAATTCTGGAATGTTGTGAAAGAGCAAGTATACTTCTAAAGAGGACTCTTTCAAAAAGGTGATTGCCAGAAACACACCTCCCATCATTGCCAGCCAGCAAGTCACCAACCAGCTTGGGAAACATGGTTCTAAAGTGAAGAGTTAAGGATGTAAGCCCCCCCCCCCCCCCGATACAGACAAGCTGAATGTTGTACTCTGTTTTGTGAACAGGCCATCCCAATTTGGGGAGAAGACACTGGAATTTTCACTGCGATCAGAAAATACCCACCACAAGTAGTTGCTGTTTTTAAATCTTTGTACCTAGAGGTTCTGTACACTGGGATGGATTCAGCTTTAGGCCTATGCAAGTAGACTGCTGAAAACTAACTTCTCTGCTCCTCCTTTATAGTTTTCTGGGAATGCTAAATGGGGGTTGGGAGATTTTGCTCAATGAGTAAGCGCTGTGTGTGCGCGCGCGGGGTGGGGCAGATTCACAATTAGAGTACCCCAGCCTGCAGAAAGCAGATGCTGAACCCAAACCATTCTCATTTCAACAAAAAAAATATTAAATCTAAAGCAGGTAAACTTTACTGTGCAACAAGACCAAATATAAGAAACTTACCATCAGAAGACATCAATTCATCAATGATATCACTGTTAATTATGCCTGTAAAGACAATGGTATATTTGCATATTTAGAGAGATCGTGTTAGCTTACAAATGAGAGGAAATTATGTAGCTCTCTCACAGGTAACAAACTCCTGCAGTTAATGCAGTAAATATTTAAGCTGGCAGCAATTACTTAAAGATCCTGAAAATTCTTTACTTCAAATAATTTAGAGCAGTGGTTCTTAACCTTTGTTACTCAGGTGTTTTTGGACTGCAACTCCCAGAAGCCTTCACCACCAGCTGTGCTGGCTGGGGTTTCTGGGAGTTGCAGTTCAAAAACACCTGAGTAACAAAGGTTAAGAACTACTGATTTAGAGGGCTGTTTTTTGATGAGGCCATAAAGAACCGCTTCACTTTTGACAGTTTGTTCTCAGCTTACAAGGTAAAGAGTACAAAAGAATCTTCAAGTAAGTTACAGAAGCCTCATGGCACAGTGGTTAAAACTCTACTCACAACCCAGGTTCAATGCCAGATAGCCAGCTTGAGGTTCACTCAGCCTTCTATCCTTCTGAGGTCAGAAAATTGAGTACCCAGCTTGCTCGGGAGGGGTGGGGTGGGGGAAATGTGTAGTCTGCATAATTAAACTGTAAACCGCCCAGAGACTGCTTTAAGCACTATGGGGCAGTATATAAGCAGCAAACTTTGCTTTTTTGCTTTGTTTTTTTATAATAGAGGCTTCAGATGAGAAATTTTGCCTTTAAATATATATACAAGCAGTGCTAAGACCCTCAAAGGCTCATCCAGCAGCTAAGTATTAAAAGAACAGTACTGGCTTCCCTCCCTTTTTCTGTTTTACATATGTAAGGATAATAACATACCCTTCCTCAAAGTAAAAAAAAAAGATTTTTTTTACCTCCAGGCTCATCTATCTTTGCTATGTCAAATGTGTTGGGCTTGAGAATACTATTAACATCCAGTGGAAGGTACTGGCAAGTATTTGAACTAGGTGTGGTTTCAGTCACAAGGCTGTCATACAGCTCAGAATCTGAAATGCTGCCATAAAGGGTTTCTGAAGCTGAGATCTCTTGTAAGCTGATGTCTGGAACAACATAAAAGTTAATGTTAAAAACCAACATGCTGGTTCAGAAGTATAGACTTGAAACTGATATGGCATGAGCTCTTACGTTACCACGTCATGACACATGGTCAAAAAATAGGGTTAGAAACAAGTTTAAAACGGCCATACTAGTAAACTCTGAATACACAGATAAATTGTTTTGTAACCTCTGTTTAAAAGTATCACCTGGAGCCCTGCACCAAAGGGACAAGACGTAAATCAACAAGGAGTTCCATGGTTTGGGAGCCATTACTAAGAAGGCCTTATTTTTTGGGCACATCAACCTATCCAAACTTAGTGGGAATCAGTTGCAAGGTCCACTGAGGTCAATATAAACACACAGGCAAGGTGGTCATTCATATAATCTTGTCCAAAGCTGTTTAGGACAGCAAGAGCACATGATGAGTTGGACTTGAAAACTTTACTGGCAGCTGGAGCAAAATCAGAGGACTTTCCTTACCAATCATGCTGGATCACTGCAAAGGCCTATCTGTTCTAGCATTCTGTTTGCACAGTAATCAAGTAGATGCCCACAGGTAGTCCTCAGCAGATTTCTAGATCCAACCAGTGTCTGAGGAATCACATTTTGCACCAGCTAGAGCTTCTGAACCATCTCTAACAGCACCTCCATATAAAGTGTGTTGCAACAGTACAGTTTAGAAATAACCAGTACTGGTAACCAGTTAATACTAACATGCAATTGCTTTCAGCAGTGACAATCTCAATAATAAAATATGTCCCATATGCTGAAGATTCTTAGTATTTGAGTAATGTTAGATTTAACAAGAGTCACTTAAAGACACTGCCTGCATTTAAATCATCATCATCTCAGCTCATTCATTCAGTATATGCATGGCGTTCTGTGCTGGCTGTCACAAAAGAGACCAGCACTGAAAATGATACATTTCTAGATAACCCTGGATTTTCATTTGTCTTAAGTGGGAAAGCCATGGTTCTTTGGACCAAGATTTTAAGATTGTATTCCAACAATCTGAAGTGGGCTCCTTTTGCTCAGTGCTTTACTTGCGACAGTAGTGTACTGCAACCTCAATCTCAGCTGTTACTCAGTTGAGATGGAAAATGCAGGTCTGTGATTAGATCCAAGGAGAAATCACATGAGATGTTAGTGTCCTCCTTTCTGCTTACAGGTAGCTACCACAGGGGAAGAGGTGCGTTTAGGAAAGGGAATTCATTGCATCTGCAATTATTTCAGGTCTTGGCAAGGAAGGTTGTGATAGAAAGTGCACACTTACAGCCTCAGGCTTCGTTTCTACATCCTTCCACTAGACATCAAACCTGGTTACCAGGTTATAATTACACAAGTTACTGAATCTCAGGATGGAATGAGTGAGAGGCATAATGGGCGGAGTCAAGTCCTGTTACAGGATAATGAGAAAATCCAAGTACTGATCACTGCATATTACTGAATTTATGTTTTTCCAAATAATTCCTCTGAGGGGAAGGATTTTCTGCACCCACCTGTTGGTGTACCTGGGACTGGTGTCTGTGGAAGAGATTGTTCCTGAGCAGGGTCTCCAGATTCTTGTAACCTCTGGGGATCTATACTGTGTTTAGGAGGAGTCAATGGAACTGCAGGTTGAGACTGAGGTTGCAGAAGGTCATCTGGTGGAGGTACTGGAAATACGACTGGCTTGGAGGAACCGGATTCTTTATTTATGAGCAGCACATGGATAGGTCCTGAATTACTCTTTAGATTAATCTGGTATTTCTTTTGTCCCTTTAGAAATACAGCACAATTAGAAAGAAAAGTTACAATCTTTTTACAGAAGTAGAACCACCAGTTAAGCCAGATATAGCTGCAGTCAAAAACTAGATACTCTACTGTTCTTAAGCGGAGAACCAGCTTGGTGACAGGTTTTTCTCCTGCAGCTGCTCAACTGGCTTCTTTCCAATATACAACTTTCCTGCTGTGTTTCTATAATTATCAACATACAAAGACTGAATTTGGCCATCTACCTTTCCTAGTGCCTCCAAGTCTTGGAAGTGCATGGAAGAACAGTGTGGGAAAAAGGTACACGAGAAACAAAATTTTCATTACTCTGTCTGCATTGATGTAATAAGTGACAGACAAAAGTGCGAGGACCGGAAAAAGTGTTTAAGAAGGACAATATTCTCCTACAAACAATAAACTTCAGTGTCAGCATGACTAAGTCTGGCTCCAACCTACTGTCAATTTCCTTCTGCCACCTACAATAAAACACTACATTTTATGTCACTTCCGATTAAATGACAATTACTGTATTACTGAACATTATTTAAAAATGACCCAACTGTATTTTTTTCTAAAATAATCAATAGGGTCATTTTTTTAGTGTTTCTAGCAATAACAAACCAGTAAGTTCCACAATAATTTTTTTTTCAATTTCTGAGACATACAAAAACAGTAAGCATTATAAAACAAGCTAGATATATTCCTATCTTTATTATTAAGGAAACAAATTATTCAAGTATTCCCTCTGCCACACGCGTACGAATTATAACACAGGCACTGCTTGGGGCCAATGTTGCGTACTTTTTGCTAATTAATTAGATTAAAACAGCTGTTCATACATACCACATGAGGTAAGGGAACTTCCAATTGTGTCCCAGCAGGTGCCTGAATTGCTAGTAGTGTGTCTCCTGATTATGAAGCAAATGTCAAACATCAGTTAAATGTATTTGTACACATTTTTGGATGATACACAATCAATTCAGAACAGTTTCATCATCAGCTGGAAATCCTGTCATTTTCACATGCTTGACAAAAGTCCAATCCAGGCAATACTACTACTAGTTTTCAGATCACATGAAAAGCTTCCATGCATAGAAAGTTTATTTTCCTTAGCGCATGCCCTATGCGTGTAAAAAGCTGTGAAAATACTCTGGTACACACCAGGGAGTGATCGGTATCGCAATCAGCACCCTGATAACTGCGTGTGATCGTAATACTAGGAAGGGATTGTCACTCTCGAATTGGCCTTCTCAGCCACACTAGATGCTGTTCCAAGACCTCTATTCAGAGCACGTTACCATAGTCTCTTGAGACTGAAGGATGCCTACACATAATGAGGGAAGTAGAGTTAATAATTCCTGAACAAGGCTAGATAGAATCTATCATATTTAAGAAAAGGCCCTGGCTACTGTCAACACCATAGAGTCCTTAAATACAAGTTATGTTTTAATGGTGAGAGGGGCTATTTGTTCCAAATTTGGCCATTTCACTTCTTTGTGTCCTACCAGGCCCATCCACCCCTTACCGCAAATCCATCTTAATATTAATCTTCATCTGGTATTGGTTTCTTCTCCTTAGCATGTTTGCTCAGAAGCCAAATCCCCCGTGTTCAGTCTAGTATCACATGTTCAGTCTGGTGCATCTAGTTCTGCTTAAAGCAGCAGTATGCAGCATTTTGACTGGTAGAAACTTATCTTCTAAAACAGGGGTCCCCAACCCCCGGTCCGCGGCCCGGTGCCGGTCCGTGGGCTTCCTTGAACTGGGCCGTGGACACGGATCTCCGCCCCCCCCCCACGCACGCACGGTGGATGTGTTGCGCTTTGCGGGTGGGCGTGTTGCGCTTCTGGGTGGGCGTGTCACGCTCACATGCATGCGCGCAAGTGTGACACGCCCCTCCGCAAGCGTGACACGCCCCTCCGCAAGCGCGAAATGCCCACCCGCGAGCGTGACACGCCCACCCACGAGCACGGGGGTGCCCCCGCCCCCCGCACACGGAGCCCACACCCCCCAACCGGTCCGCAGTCCGAAAAAGGTCGGGGACCGCTGTTCTAAAAGGCTCCTGAAGATAAGAGCAGTGATTGTAAAACAGGCATCTTTCTACATTTGAAAATCAGAACCAGTTTGAAAGGGGGGGGGGGACTAGCTCCTTCTTTTAATCAGCCACTAAATTGCTATGCTATTGGCACTAACATCATAGCCTGCAGGACATGCAGTAAATATCACTAAGGTGTCCTCTCAGGAAATTTGCACAGAAATAGTCATCAACTTACCATTGAAGCAGTCACAAATGTCTTCATGAGTGATGTATGAAAAAGTGCCATATGTCAAGGATTTTCTTCAAAATATGCTTGTAAGACAACAGACTTGTGATATTTTCCAAGAAGTTTTTTGGTATTTGAGTAGCTTTGTTTCAATCTTTGCTAGACATATGCTAGACCACAGAATGAAATAAACTATTAAACTGTATTGTTGTTATTAATCCCCTTCCTCCTAACTTTTAGACATGACCCTTGAGTCTGCCCCCCTGCACCAGTAAACGCTAAGAAACAAGAAGTGTATTTGTAGTCAAAATAATATTTTCTCTCATTTTATAAATGGGATAGAAACAGACATAAAGTTATTACTTATATATTCTGACTTGGGGAGAAGTCTCAAGGAAAAGTGCCCTTCTGTGAGTGAGAAATGTTTCTGCTTTTATCAATTCCTCATATATCCTGCAGCCCATTAGGATCCTATTCCTAAAGCCACATCTTCATTCTGCTCTTGCAGTGGTACCTTTTGATGTGAAACAACAGACGTGACAAGACTTGCATCTTAGGAGACATGTATCAGATTCATAGTCAGTGATAGGCCACCAGTGGAATCCTGTCTTGGTCTGTATTTGGACACCTTCTTACCTCCACAGCTGAAACTCACTTTCCTCATATTCCACTTGGCAATTCTTGTTACCACCAGCACACAGAGAACAACTATTGGCTGATTTAACAGAGAAATTACCTACCACTGGATATTTAATATAACCTTTTTTCTACGTGTTGTTTTAACAAAGCAGCACTGTGGTAATTCAGTTCTCAAGAATTACTCAGTCTGTTCTAAAGGATATTGCTTATTTGTGGAATCTTCTTTAACGTTTTTTATGCTTTGCTGTAACCACAATTTCTGCTGATCCAGTTCCTTTTCTTTTAACTCTAGGTCTTCAATTTCTGCTTCAAGGTATCGCAATCTCTCCACAACCTCCTTTGTATTGCAGCCTGCACCTATACCTCTTAAAAGAGAGTGAAAAAATATTAATACCACTGTAAAGTGGGCGACACAAAGACAAAAGTGGTAAAAATGCCACAGCACCATGGCTTTGACTATCATTTAAGAAGTATTAATTCAGTGTATGCTTTTAGCAGGAAGCATAAGCCAAACCTTACAATATCTTTTTTTTTTCTTGAGGAAAAGAAAGGAAACATTTCTGTGATGGTGTGAAACAATTAGATTTTCAAATCTTTTACTTCCCCTAAAAATAATCTTAGAACTGTAGAGCTGGAAGGGAGCCTATGGATCATCAAGTCCAGCCCGTCAAGGAGGCACAGTGGAGAATCAAACTCCCAACCTCTGGCTCTGCAACCAGATTCCTAAACTACTGAACGATCATGAAGTGCCTCGTGAGTCAAGGTAGAATTATTTTGATTCTCTGAAAAACCATACAGCCAGAAAAATGATTATTTGCCTTTTGCTTTTAATATTATAACAGAACATCAGACATTTGTTCTCTTTCACAACTGTTACTTCATTTAACAGTAGCAACTTCAATGGTAACAACTTAGAAAATGTTATTTTCACTAGTATTCATTTATGCGTCCCATAGACGTATTTTATCTGCTATGTGCATATTATCACTTGCTGTACTGTTTTACTGTACACTTGTTGTGGAGTTGAGAAACATAAATTAGTGAACAAGACAAACCAATTTAAAACTATCCAACAGAACTGGCAATCTTAGGCAGAAAAGCTATACAAACTTCCCATGCAGCACTGATATTTAATCATCAGATGCACAACTTTTTTGGGAACAGGAAAGCAAAGTTTTGGGTAGGATGCCAGTAATTCATTGCTCCTTCACACAGTTTTGGTTATCATTTGTGGCCTGCAGAAAATATGTTACATTCTCTAAGTTCACCTATTAACTTATACATATGCATAATAGGTCATATTGCTCCAATAAATAGCCTCCCATAGTTCTGAATAAAAATTATTTTGAAAAAAAAAACCCAAAAACTAAAATTTACTAACTTCCACTGGATGCTGTTTTTTGACTTTTTTTCAATGAGATCTATCCCTTCCAGAACATTGGTGATGTCATAGATCCGCCTCTTTTGTCTTACAGCAAGTGTATCAGCGGCCTGGCAGGCGAAAAGAGAAAAAGAACAATACATGCAGATGAAGGGCAAAAGGGGACACTCATCAGACAGCATCAGTGAATCAGTACAAGCCTCCGAGGAATATTAATCTCAAGTCTAAAAGGGCAACTCCCCAACCTGCCATAGCCACGGATGTGTAGTGAGATGCCTGAGACCACCCTCCTTGCCTCTGGGTGAGGGACATAAGAATGAACTCCTCAAAACATGCTTATAGAATTCCCCACATGGGAATGTGTTCTTTCAGAGTTAGCCATGCGTGAGTCAACTGGCAGCGTAGAGGGAAGGAGGAAAAGAGTTGAAAAGTTGGGTTTTTTGAACAGGATGCAAAATCATGTACCATTTTCTTTAATATAATAGATTAGGATTTCTGAGAATTAGATTTTTAAAAAGTGAATTCACTGTGGCAGTTTATAATTTCAGTTGTAATTTTTGTGTGCGTACTTTGGCTTATTGCACTAAGAAAATGCAATGGACAATTGTAAAGATGGGAACTTCAGTGGATGAAAAAATGAGTGAAAACCGCAGACATCTTGTATGCAAGGGGAAATGAGATAAAAAAGGAAAAATTAGGTTAAATTCAGCGATGCTCCGTAAGTGTGCTCCAAAACATGTCTGTTTTATTGTGCCTACAGCAGTGCTGAATGCAAGAGCAGAAAGGGAGTAAAGGTCAACCCGTAAGTAACAACTAACATGATTAACAGCCTAAGCATTGAGCCTCAAATTTTTGTGTTCGCTTGGGCTCAGTGTAAACCGTTGAGGAATAAAGCTGCCCGATTCCCAGCCCCCAAAGAGAACACAGTTTTCACTTTAACTTAGTTTTCTAAACCAACATGAAACCCATGGTTGCTGCTTCTATCCCAAGAGTTGCTTTCTGGCAACAGCAACAAACACAATTTTCAGCAGTAGTTTCTTCATTCTGAAACATATTTCAATTCAAATTGGTACAGCAATATCAACACATTTTGATTCAGCATCTATTTACAGATACAAAGGTACAGATACAGATACTTTCAGTCCCATCCCCAAATTTGTATTTATAGCTGATCATTTAGAACTACAGGCATGACTCTAGTCACAAACTGAAAATTCTAACTTCTCACCAGATCAGTTCAAGACAACTCCACCCACAAAATTCCAGTCAAAATGATTAAAGTGGTTTCGTAAACACTTAGCTATGTTGGCAAAACTGAGTTTCTCCACAACATAGTAAAGTTACTCGATTATGATTTCCCCCCGCTCTCAGTGTCAAATTATATTATCGGCACTTGAAAATTCAAACTCAAGCACTTTTTAAAGCATTGGTTTCAGGTCTCGTAAAAAAAAAAAAGACAATTCTTCAAGAGCCTCTCTAAAAGAAATTCCTTGTGTTCAGTAGTTGTACTCATTTTTTCATCTCTAATACTGCTTGTAGATAGGTGTTTATGGGAAACCTAGGGATATTTCAAAATTTATCAGAGAATGTTGGAACAAGTCACAGCAAAGAAAACCGGCATTAAACCTTTAAAGCAGGGATGGGCAACTGGCAGCCCCACTGCTCCAAGCAAGTGTCAGCATAGGTGACCAACTCCAAACTCTAGCAAGATCAATCTAGCAACTCTCTAATCAGGAAAGACAGAGTAGGGAATGTGAGGTAGAGAAAGGGAGAGGAATGTGGCTCCTCCACAGAAAAAAAATATATTCCCAACTCCTTTTACATATCTTATTTAGACATATCCTTGGACAGTTATCATATTATTCCTGATTGACTGAACTCACCCAGGCATCAAGACATACAATACTGGAAATCAGTTTTCCTTTACACACTTCCTTTTAAAAATAAATAAATTTATTAAACAAACATCCGACCCAAACAACATAAACCTAACACCACAATAAAATACAATTACATAATACACCAGTGCCACCATCACCCTCAGGGCTAGCATTAATAATATTTTAAATTTCATTTAGTCCATTTTCTCTCCAAAACTTCATTGTTTCTTCCCTCGGTGTATACCCCTTCCCTCTCCGAAATACATATTCCAAGAATACACTCCATATTTTCTTAAAATCATTATTTTTTGATAGGCCTCTTCTTATTTTCATATCACATGTCAGTTTATCATTAATTGTCATATCCCATAGTTCTCTATACCGTTCCTCTAAATTGAGTTGGTTATCATTTTTCCAGTTTCTTGCAAAAATTAACCTTGCTGCCGTAATCATTATTACTATTAAGTCCATATTTTCTTTCAACAATTGATCCTTCTTAACCGAATTCAATAAAGCCATTGACGGGGACATTTGAATATTTAATTCAGTTATTTCCCTTATTTCGTTAAAAATTTGCTTCCATTCTTGCTTTGTTACTTCACACGACCACCACATATGTATATACGTCCCCTTCTCTTTTTTACACCTCCAGCATAGTGATGATACATTTTTATTTATTATATTCAGTTTTACCGGCGTTAAATACCACCTCCATATTACCTTATAATCCTTTACACACTTCCATGCGTATTTTCTAATACAGGTGTGACTACTGTAATATATTTTTATTATCCCTAAGCATAGATTAAGGAAACTAAACATAATATCCGCTATGCGAGACACATACTTTCTTCTTCTCCAAACATTATACAGGTGCAACTACATTCCTGTATTATAAAATACACATATCTTTGTAAAAGGAAAACGTAACATAATAACTAAGCATTAAAGGAAGTAAATGACTGCCAAAAAGTGTTTATCTACTTTATTACCCACTCTATTCCACTGTACAAAAACACACATAATTTATACATGCAACCATAATAGTGCATATGCTGTAATAGTAAATACAAAAGTAAATTCCATGCAGGTAAAACCTAATAAAGTTAACCACCCAGCTCACTAAATAAACTGCTCCGTGCATTCCAGTCAGGATGAATTGTGAAACTGAAGTTGTGGGAATCCTTAGAAAAAGGACCATGGCTTATTCAGGAATCTATGCAATAGGCAGTGCATCCAAAGCTTGCAAAACATGACTTTACTTAAGAAAGATGATAATATTTTTAAATGACGCTATGCCTATACAGCAGAGGGAGAGGTACTTAGGCCCTCCAGTTTGTTGAATTTTTGGGACTGCTGAACCCAAAAGCCCTATTCTACTTGGCCAACCTTAAAAGGTTATGGGATCTGAAGTTTGTGCATGAAGGACAGAAGGTTCACCACCCCACAATTTAAGGGCTCATTCACAAACTCAGCCAGATGAAGCAGGTTTTGCGTAATAACTACCTCCACCATGCCCAAAATGCAGAGTATAATATGACTGTTTATCTTGTACAGAAGACAATTCCCATCCTTATTTTTTTCAGGAATGATTAATGCATACCAGGATGGATCCAGACTAAATCAGCTGAACTTAGTTCCTCCTGAAACTGATGGGACTTTAGTAATGTATAGTTTTTCCTATTGGCTGGGCAAAGTAGGTCTTCATGTGCCTTATGTGGATAGCAAAGTAAGCCACATACACATATTCTTCCATCATGCAGAGAATCTTCAGCTGGCTAAGTGTGTGAAATCAGTCCTTAGGTGGAGAGTAATTAGGTCAGTAGCCAGCAAAGTATAAATACCAGCTTAAGGTGCAGACTACCTTCACTTCGTAACACAATAGTGAACTGATCTACTTCAGTAGCAAAAGTTCTTTAACAGGTTTATTCTATACATGTTTGAACACAAACAACAGTTAACTCAGTGGGGTCTTATCTGGGGGTAAACCTCTTAACTGTAGACTTTCTTGGGAATAAAGATGCAACGTACTTCTGCAATTCATCTCATCTGGTAGAGTTCACTAACAGTTTCACAGTGTAACTACTACAAATCTTTTACAATCTTTGCCTTGTAGAGCCACAGTTCTAATGTTAATGATGAGATAATGGATGCCCAGGGCCACCAAGGAAGCACAGTCAAGTAAGAAACTGAATCCATATCTAATTCAAACTGAATCACAATTCTCCACAATTTAGAAAAACAGCTGGAGGAAATATCAAAGGTAATTTAGTCCAATCCCTGGTGATGTAGGAAATCTACTACTACTGCCTCTCTGATGGGTGACCAACCTGCCTCTGTTTAAAAAGTCTCACAACAGAAACTTCACCATGTTTGGAATAGATTTTTCCCCTTAGGGACTCCAGATTCATTGCTACTCTTTTAACCCCTCAAAATACAATAAAAATGCACTATATTTTGATTAAGATATTTCATTATCTCATCTGGATCATCAAAAAGTTGGATTCAAGTCACACCTTTCCAAGAGATTTCTCACTGAACCTTAGAAGATCATTCTCGGGTGTGATTATCACTCATTGCTGTTCCATTCTTGTTTCCTCCTAAATTCACAATGCCAGTTTCTTAATAGATTTCTTTTTTAATGTCCCTGAACGATTTGGGACCTTGCTACTTGGTGCAGCGCTTTTCCTTCAGATCTACCACCTGTCCTACCCACACCTTTCAATTGCTAATGCTGCAAGTGGCCACCCCATGGGAGGCCCGGAAACCTACAACTAGGAACCGAGCCTTCTCAGTGGTAGCCACCTTATTATGGAATTCACTACCAGAGGAGATGCATCTGGCCCCACCTTCCTGGAGACAAATAAAAACATGGCTTTTTAGCCAGGCCGTTGACAATCTGCTTCTTATTTAATTATTTGATAGCTGATTTTTTTCAAAAAACTATTTTATAATCTTTGCCATCTTGGAATTTTATGTTTGTGATATAATAAGTTTACTGGAGTGAGATGTTTTTTTCTTTCTTTCTTTCCTTTCTTTGATGCTTTATTTTATGTACTGCAGTGGCTTCCCACTAGATGGGTGGGATAGAAGTTAAATACATAAATACATACATACATACATACATACATACAAACAAACATCCACTTTTATACTTGTTTTAAAAAGTTTCCTGAACCCAACTCCTTCTAAAAAGAAGCATCCTTCAGAAAATATAATACAGAGACAATGAAGGAGTTCATCAGTTATGAATTAAATTTCCTTTATTCTGAAACTTTTCTGAGGAGACATAAGTAGGGGAACAGCTCTATGCAGAAATCATCTTCCATACATTCCAAAAATGTGTGTGTGTGTGTGGCTTGCAAGTACTAGAACTGCTTCTAAAGTCTCTGTTAGTTCTATTTCAGGCCTTTTAAGCATTCTGTAGAAGTTCTGGAAGGGAACCTACTAGAGATGGGGGTATTCGTATATGAATATCCCCGCACAGGTGGAGATAACGAGGGTCCAGCCTCGAAGAGCCACTCTTCAACCTGGCAGAGAGGCTTGTCATCCCACTTCCTGCCAGGAGTGGCTCGCCGATTGCGATCTCCGGAGCAATAGGATGGGAGCGTGGACCCTGCAGCATGAGCGCATCAGTGAGTGAACCGTCCGCCCCCCCCCCCATTGTTATCTCCACCTGTGCGGGGATATTCGTACCCCCATCTCTAGAACCTACCCTTATATACTGTATACAGAGTCTCCCTGCACCGAGAGAGAGCCAGTGAAAGCGTCTGCAGCAGCCATACACCTCTGCCACTCCTGCATTTTGCAGGGAGATGTCTCCAATTTAGTGCCATTTAATTGCTTTGGACTTCAACTCCCATTATCCCTCACCATTACTGGCTATATTAACTATAAACATCTAGAACACACCAGGTTGGGTAAGATTATTGTACGGTTACAATAATGCACAGTTATGCATACATACTATACTCAAGAGGAGCATCTTCCCCAACAGTATAAATTGGTCAGAAGGAGCATTAAAGGGGCTGCCACTCGAATGAAAAGGTGCAGTAGTTTATAGCACTGGATTTTGGCCAAGGAGGCCTGGGTTCAAATGCCATCATTTCAGTCACAAATGCTTATTATTACTCATGCTTTTTTGGGCCAGTCACTGCCTCTCAAGCCCTCCCCACCTCACAGGCCTGTTTGTGAAGATGAAAGGAAAGAGAAAACCCTAGAACTACTGTATCTATATATATGCCTGGATTATTCCTTGGCCAGAAAGAAGAGGTGGGTTAAGAAACCAGCACTAAATGGGGAGGGCATGAATGCATCTGCAAAGCAACTGAGCAGTCACGCTGAACTACCTCGCAAGGTTGTTGCGGAGCCAATTCACACTCGATCTCTAGAGCTCCTTGGAAGAAAAAGGGGAGCACACTTTCCTCCTTCTTCAAAATGCACTTCTCGCTTTCTCCAGTCGCACCCATTTCAGTCCGAAGATTCCTGTCGGGGCCTCTCAGGCCATAAAGTACACCTTCTTTCCCTCCCAGACCCTTAAGCCCACCCCACTTCTTCCTATTACCTATGGTTCCCCGCCCCCGCCCCCGCCGGGCTCCGCACACGCACCGCTTTCAAGTCAAGCACGCCGTCCTTGGCCTCCTGCAGGAGCGCCACGAACTTGGTGGTGAGCAACCCCAGGCTCTTCTCGTGGCGGCTGCTGCTGCTGCTGCTGTTGGCGCCCAGCGTGCCTGCGCCGCCTTCCAGGCTCCCGCTGTTGCTGCTGCTGCTGCTGCTAGAAACCGACTCCGGCAGCGCCGTCGCGGCCATGCTGCCTCAGCCCTCAGCCCGCCTCGCTCCCTTCCTCCCCCCCCCGCTCGGGCCGGTGGGGTTTCCCCGGCCGCGGAGTCCCCACGTGGCCCTGCCGGAGCGCCTTTGCCGCGAGGGAGCACAGCTGGGCCCCGACCAGAGCGGCGCCCCCTCCTTCTTGCCCACCGGCTGGTCCGAGTGGAGAGGAAGTGACGCTGCCCACACAGTTGCTGGGAGACAAAAGTTTTGTTTAGTGGGGGGGGGGGCGTTGTTGATTGAGGAGGTGGGGCCCGAGGATTAGAGGGGGACGTGCGGGAAACCCCTCCGGCGAACTCCTCAGGGCAGGCGGAACAGATGGTTCTCTTCTTTGCAAGACGGCCCAAAGGGCGCTCGGTCACCCTGGCTCGCATGGCGTCCGGCGTGCCTTCCTTGTGCCCGGGACACAATGGGGGTTTGGACTTCCGCGTAAACGGGCGTAAGGTTGCGCGCGGCACGACTGCCGGCTTTGTAGACTCAAAGCCGAGAGGCAAGCACCACTCACTGAATGCAGGAGGGCTTACTTCTGAGTAAGCGTGACTAAGTAAGCGCACTGAGCGAGCCGCCCTTACGTCACAGACACAGACGTGCAGTTCGTTAAAGCTTAGGACAAACAACACTTGGAAGTCCTTTGAAGTGCGGCCGTCTTTCAAGTCCCATCTCGTTTTCGTGCTTTTGGTTACCTCGGACTTCACACCGCTAATTCGCCCGTCAAAATTATAACGCAGTCGCGCACTATGGATCGCTGCCCTCCAGATACTAGGTTACAAACTCCCATCATCCCCCATGATGCTGACTGAGGCTGCTGAAAGTTGGGGGTCCAAGGGGTAGATATCCGCACGTGCCCCTCTAGGAAGTACTTAGAAAAGTTGACACACCATGGTCTTGTTTAGCTGTTATTTCACATACAGTTCTCTTCAGAGATTATGAAGTATAAATAGGTGTGATTTTAATACTCATTAAGGATTCTAATTCCATGTAAACTCCAGTCAGTTGGCAAGTACAGTACAGCATAAGTAGATCTCTTTCCTGCCTACTTCAAGGAGTATTTACTCATTATGTCAAAAAAATTGTAAACAGGATAAATTTTCTCTCTTTATCTCTCTCTCTCTCTCTCTCTCTCTCTCTCTCTCTCTCCAGCGTTGGACCCCATTTGTGCCCCAAATCCTGTTGCTTAGTGTAAAATTGCACTACACTAGGCCCATTGAATCAATGAGTAAACTTGTCCATATTGATTGAAATGGATCTCTTCTAACGGTGACTTGCTTCAGCATAGCAAGTCACACTTAGAGCAGGCCTATTTAAATAAAGTGAATGTACAAACAACCTGACGCACTCAATACCCAGTGATTCAATAGGCCTACCCTAGAGCAATTTACTACACTAATAGCAATTTGGTCATTATGACAGAACAAAGTTAGTTCCACATAAAGGCAAATCCTAAGTAATTTCCAACATTCCTAGATTGGGAATGTTTTATATTCTGCACAGGTTAAACTGGTTCTAGTATGAGCTCAGTTGGCTCTCAAGCTACTTTGGATAGTTATTATTGCACTTTAATATGGCTACCTTCTGGAAATTTGTAGATATTTATCACGCACAGTAAAACAAAAGTACAATCAAGTGAAAAATAACATATTTCCCCATGTTGTTAGACTCCTTAAAACATGAGAATGCAGCTAAGATTTGTTTCACTGAGAAGGATTTAAAGAAAAACTGTAAAACTGAATTGCTCCTGATACAACTGCCAAAGATATGCATGACTTTGTTTACTAGTTTTCCAGGAGGCAAGACCATGACATAAAACCCTAAACAAGTCTCAGGAAAAGAAATTAAGTCCTTTCAGTCAATCAAGATGTTACATATGTTTGCTTTTGATAAAGCATAGCCCTTTAGCTCTTCATAGTAACTTTCTTCTTGAATCTGAATAAAAGCCACAATAGACAACTTAACAAAAATAACTATTTAATTTGAAAACACTGTACACAAAGTGCAAATGTAAATCACACAATTATCCACCATTGCTCATGTGGAGTATCTTTCTCAAAAATGATGCTAATACCATGGCTTAATTGCAGTCACTGAGAACATTTTTAATTATTTTAATGAATTTACTAAGCCACTTGAAGATTGTCAGTTTCTTTGTATTTCAAAGTTCTTGCTGAATATCACTCAAAGCAATGGTAAGTCGTTTAATTTTCTCTTCCATAGCTTTCTTATTACTTGCAGTTTCCTGTAGTAACTGACGCATTTCTTCTTCAACCTGATAAATCTGAAATGAAATTTAGCAATACATTGTTATAAACAATGCACTTCTCAACTTAAAATCTATTCATTGTTAATTTCTTACTGATTTATATTATGCAATTTTCATTTCTTCTGAAGATGTTACAGAAAAGTAGGCAAAGGTATGAAATTCACAGTAGTGACATTATTCAGTCAACAATACACTTTCTAGAAATTACTGTATATATAAAATGTAACTGACTTGACACATGACAGATCTTAATGCCATTAAAGAAAGTTTATTACTTGAGCTCAAAAAAAGAAGAAGCGGGAGCTAAAAATAATAGAATAAACAATGCCTTAAGTGGAATTTTCAATTAATTTAACCCTCAAAAGCTGTTTAAAAACAGAGAACAGTAGATGCATTCATTTCACAAATATTTTACTCCAACTTCCACAAATCATCTGTAAGACTTCTTTTGAGAATCTATTCTGCAACCTTAGATGCATTCATGAGAACCTTTACTATGCGTTTTCCCCAGATATCTGGTGCAAAGATGGAACTATCGGTAAGGCTTCTCCAGCCAGCCTTACATCCATGCAAACAATACTGGGGACAGAAAATAAGCCACAGATAATTTACAGCTTAACCGCATGACTGTGAATCCAGCCTGGAATTGAATACTAGTGTGCAGATTTGCCCGAAACTCCCTCTTTTCTCCCTCTGATGTAACAATATCAGACGGTGGGCCTTTGCATGCTGCACCTGCAGATTATTCTTCTGAGGCAGCACCAGTAATTATTTATTAATATTTATTTATTTATATTATTTGTATGTCACCTTTCTCCCCACAGGAGACTCAAGATGGCTCACAACAAATGAGTAATTAATGAGAGATGTTGCCAGTAAATGAAATGCCCTAATAGATTATTTACTTAACAAGTAAAGAAATGAAATGGCACAGCATCATATATCACCTTTTCATTTGCTTTCACAATTTCTTGTTGCTTTTCATTTGCTAGCTGAACCAATTCTGCTTGATGTGCTGCTAGTGTTGATTCAAGTTGCCTCCGGAAAGCATCATCCATAGAATGTAGCTTTTCTGTGAGTATCCTAAATACAAGTTGTCACCTTCTCTTGAAAATATCATAGCATTGTAACACCACAAATCATTAGGACGAGATCATCAAATGACACCAAACATTGTCCATCTATCAGTAGTGAAAAGGGTCTCCCTTCCCATCGTAGCCTCTGAAATTTTCTTGAAGACCAGGAGACTCAGACTAGGAGACTTTCAAGAACAATTCTGTGGTGCAGGGCAGCAAGGGAAGATCACTGACATGATATGGGCCAAAATCCTGTTGCTTAGCATAGTAAATTGCACTAAAGGAGGCCCACTAACTAAATGGAGATTGAATCAGCAGGAATTTAGTGAGTCAACTCCTTCATAAATTCCACTGATTCAAATTGGCCTAATCTCGTTGCAATTTAGGCAAAATCTAAAGAAACAAAACAATACAAGACAAAAACATGTGGCACCTTGAAGACTTAACTTTTAATGTAAGCTTTTGGGACACATCCAATTCATCAAACAGAATGAAATGTTGAATGAAATAACAGTTTCACTAGTTGCAACTTAGTTTAACATAGTAAACTATGTTACAGTAGGCCCATTTGAATCAATAGAATTTATGGAGGAATTGATTCATTAAATCCCGACTGATTCAACAGCCCTTTCTAGTGTGATTTACTATGCTAAGCAAAGGGTTAGCCATGTGGTCCAAATAAAATATAAATGCAAAAATAGGCAATACTTTTATAGACCATTAAAAAATCATCATACAATTCACAAGCTTTTGTGGATTAAAACAACACTTCATCAGGTTTCTACCAGTGTGAAGAACATAAAGTCCAAATGTACATGGCATGGTAGATTTTGCCAGACTATTTGCTCTTGGATGTAAAGTCCAAAAAGTTCTTGGCAAGTTGGAAATTGCCAGGCATGTCTCTCTTAGATGTAAATCTGGAGACTGGTTGCTGTTTTATGGTTACAGCTTTGGCATTTGTGGATTGAGTATAACAATCCAGTTCTCCAAACAAAGAAGCACGGGCCATGTGTGTACATCCACCTCTCATATTCATGGCATTTCTTTGAAATGGACATGTTTCTGCTTAGCCTGGGGGAGGGTTTGACACAGAAAACCTGAGTCCTCCATCTGAGACTTGGGGTGATAATTTCGTAAACTCACTAGGTGTAGCCAATTGGAGTCCGATTAAGGCCAAAATGATATTACCTAAGCATCAAGACACACATAGATCCCACCTTGCTCACTGTTAAGTACAGTACTTGTCAATTTCAGTACTAGTCCATAAATCACAACTTACTAACATTTCTTAGCAATGCCAACAAGAACATTTTCTCTCATGTAGTTTCCCTTAAGGCACATTTTGTTATAGAACATCACATTAGAAAAGACAACAGCCAATATCCTGTTCAATTTTCCATGTGTATAACTTCAAATGTGAAGTAGCTGCAGCAAGGTAGAGAAATCCAGTTTCCTACTTGGATGTTTGTGCAGCCATTTGACCAGGCAGGCAACCAGATCCCTCTATATCATCATAGGCACTTCTCCATTTGCAGTGCATATTGGCCAATATATTTACACACATTTCTCACTAGCACTTGGGAAAAATGCTATGAGGAGGGGAACAAATACATGTTATCATGCTTTTCTAGAGAAAAAAAAGATTAGGACTACCAGAATTCATTTTGAGTAACAAATTTAACATAACAATATCCTGAGTATAAACTGACAATCCTACTTACTGTCTTCCCCCCCCCCAAAAAAAAAACAAGTGCAGAAATCTACAGGGTTCCCCCCACCCACTCAAATTCAATTTTATAAAAATGGTTACAAAACGTACACTGAATGGTATTTGTTAGAATGTATAAAGATGTCATACTACAAAATTGTTTCCTAGTGTTATCAGACTCTTTTTGAATTTTCTACTTATATACCTAAAAGAATATGTAGTAAAGTATAAAAAGTAGAATACTTAATACAACCTGAAAAGAAACAAAATGTTTCTCCAACCATCCTGGAAAACACTGTTCTATAAGATCTCATATGGAATAAAACAGATTCCACATTCTCATCATCATGAATGTAATACACATTGACGCAATCAGGAAGACATACATACTGACCAAGTTCACATTGTAATAGATTAAAAATCCTGGTTTTATGAAAACACCATGGGAGCAAGCTACTGCCTTCGCTTCCATTTTTCTCCCCACATCTTACAAGCAAACAAAAACAAAGCAGGCAAGGAAAGACCATGATCTGACAAGCCTGTACTGTATTCTTGACCCACCATTATGTACGAAGATGCAAATGCCGCCAGTATATTCACTAACCTCTGAGCCTGAAGACTTTTATCTCTTTCTTCAATCAGTTGCTTCTCTTTGACATCAAAATTTTCTTTCATTTGTTTCACCTGCACTTCCAGCTTGGTCAACAATCCCCCTTTATCTTGCCACTTCTTATTCAGTGCACTGAAATATAATGAATATATTTAGTGACCTCAGATACTTATAGCAGTGTTTCCCAACCTGGGGGTAATGGGTCACCTTTTATATGTTTCCCTTGTTAAATGATTTCTTCCTTAACCCTTCCAAGCCAGATATTAAAGTTAGTGTGTATGTGTATGTATGAAAAACAGGCCCTTTGAGGGAGAAAGAAGCCTCTACTTTCTGAGAAAGGACTTTACCCCATTAAAAATGCCTTTTTATGCAAACGTAGTAGTGGTGGTGTCACAGGTTACTTGGCTATTACAAAAGGGGGTCGCAACTCGAAAAAGGTTGGGAACCACTGGCTTATAGTATAACAATGGCACAGGAATCATATCCTCTTTCGTTTGTTAAATAGATATATCTCAACTTTTCTCCGAACAGTACTCAACATTAGAGTGGGAAGAAAGCTTAATCATACTTCCTCTTCTCATCATGCCTGAATATGGTCCGTTATGTTTCAACATGTATAGAAGACAACAGGTGTTTTAAGCACCTGTAAGACTTCTTGACAGCTTCAAGCTCTGCATCTTTTTCTTGGAACTGTTGTTTGAGTTCCTCTTTTCTCTCATTTTGCCTTTCTAAATTTTCCATCAGGTCATCTAGCTGTGCCTCTTTTTCCTCTAGCTGGACTTGAAGTCTCTTTTGGATTTCAGAACTTTCTTCACGATGCCTTCTTATTCGCTCATCTCGTTCCTGTAAGGACTTGAAAGCAAATTGCTTCATTAGTACATCTGCACAGGAATGTAGTTACAAGTTCTTAACATATTGGCTTTTGTAATTCAATCTTTGTTGGAATAACAGACAAAAAAGCCATCCTGGTATAGTGCTGGAAGACAAAATATAAATCTCCCAAATGCTGTTCTAATTAGTTACTTACTATGTGTAATACTTAAGCCTAGAACCTGTTCCTTCCATTTCTTGTGGGAAAGTGCCATGGCAGCTAAAAACACATATTTTAACTATTTTTGAGGAAGAAAACTATAATCTGCTTTCTTTATCCACATCATAAACATAATATAATACCCCACAAGTTAGTTACAACCAGCATTTTTCTCATTAGTAGTTTCCTTGCAGCTGAGCCACACTCTTCCTTTCTATCATAGCTGTTATTCTGCACAAAAGGTACAGATCCATCTTTTTATGTTACTGAAGTTCCAACAATATCCACAAATGTTTGCAAGCAATTTACCTCATTTCACCAGGCGGCCAGACTTAATGGCTACATTCAGTCAAGGGTGACCACTTTTCTCTTTTGCATTGAAAGATGTTTGCAAAATGTGTTCTTGATGGTGACTTTGAGGGCCCAGTATCACTGAGGCGCTTTGCAAAATATTTGTACCATGCAACAGAAGAACTTTTAGTCAAAAGCTAACATGAGCCTTTAAAGAGGGACAGCATGGGAAAAAGCACCCTTACTTCTTTTAACTTTCTGATTGTTTCTGTTTGATCCTCCACTATCTTAGACTTGATCTTCAATGCATCATTGCTGCGCTCATTTTGTTTTTTCATAACTTCATTCTCACTGGTAAGAACTTCTATTCTGCCTTCCAGTTTTCCTCGATCTTGAGCAAGAGAAGCTCCTGATGAAAACAAACAAACCAGGAATACGAAGTCAATCTTGCACTTTCAGGGCTGCAAACTGTGAAGCTAGTCTGTCAGGCTGAGAGACACCATAAAGAAACTGAAAGCACCATCCTCTCTTTCATCTTCCAAATATTCTTGGAAGTATTCATGCAGTTTGTGGACAAACAACTAGGTTCTTTCCATCAACTCAATCCATTTATTGGCATCAGCTCAATCCATTCCTGCCAGAGCAGAAGCTATCAAAGGCTAGTCACTCACTCACTCTGCAGCTGGTAGAAGACAGAGATACTTTTTAAAACCTGTTTTCATACAAGGTGCTACACTTATTTAAAGACTATTTAGCATAAAAACAGAAATTGCATGCCTAGAATCAGCTTTTTAGGTATCTGGCTATGGAGTCAGAGGTTGGGAGTACAATTCTCCACTCTGCCTCCTTGATAGAGGCTGGACTCAGAGATCCATAGGCTCCCCTCCAACTCTGCAATTCTAAGATTATTTTGTCAACAAACCTATATTTT
The DNA here is from genome assembly GCA_037013535.1 of Intellagama lesueurii. Lineage (NCBI taxonomy): Eukaryota > Metazoa > Chordata > Lepidosauria > Squamata > Agamidae > Intellagama > Intellagama lesueurii. The sequence continues at coordinate 32,922,163 of JBAJHW010000004.1, forward strand.
ATTCATTAATAGCATTTTATCCATAAGTAACATTTTTGTTCATCAGTACAATTTTTGAGATACATTTTTGGAAACTCCTGGTATAGGATGAGCACTGATGCACATTCAGAAATCAAACAAGCTATTATATAATGTCTCTTGCTCCAAGTACAGAAGCGCTAAATTGAGTCTGCATGCCTCTAATTATGTAAATACTGCCAAAGATGGTTGGGGGCTTGCTGGCAATGTGGATCACTATACCACCAGAAGAAGACAGATGGCTGCATTGTTATAAAGACTTAGCAAACAAGGACGTTTCAGTTCTGTTCTTTATCTACATCCTGCCAGAGCTAGAATATAAGATGTTGAATAGAAGATACCCTGTTGTGCTAGCTCCTGGCTCCACAGTTTCCTTTCTGCTCTTAATCCATCAATTAGAGACTCCTGGGCTGTCATCTGCAAAATAAGTTTTGATTTTTCTTGCTTAAGAAGCTCAAGTTGAATGGTCTTCTGTTTATCGTCCTCCACCATATTTTCAAGCATTCGGATTTGACTCTTTAGGGGAAAAAAACAAAACAAACGAATCTGGTCTCTCCGAAGGGTACTCCGCACATCCCTCACACTGTAATATGCTATACAGATATTGTGAAGTTGTCTCTAGTAGTGATTGGCTGAGCTGCCCTGGTGTCACAGAAAGTTGGGGCAGATGTTGGCCAACTGCAGCTCTCATCAGCCCTAGCCAGAATAATCATTTGTGAGGTACAGTGCAACCTGCAACCTAGTAACATCTAGAGGGTTACAAGTTGTCCACCTTGATCTAGTGGCTGAAAACCTGTTGCTTAGTGTAGGAAGCTGCGCCACAGTAAGCCCTCTGAATCAGTGGGGATTTGGTGAGTCACTCCTCTGCCAGTTCCACCGATCAAAATGGATCTATTCTAGTTGCAACTTACTGTGCTAAAGTAAGCCACAACTAGAGTGGGCCCATTGAGCCAATGGAACTTACATAGGAATTGACTCATCAAAATCCCCACTGATTCAATGGGTCTATTCTAGTGCAACTTACACCAAGCAATAGGATTTCAGCCAATGATTTCCACATGGCATGAGAACTGGGCCAGAGAATTGAATGGCACATGAAATATTAAGCATTAGATAGTTAAGCGAGCACTCTATCCTTTTTCTGAGAATTATTTAATACTATATAGAATCAGTTTTCAATAGCCCAAATTATCTTGTGGTTACACACTGCTGTTTGTGAAGAAGCACACACTGTATATGCTGTGATTCCCGTAGCACAGCGGTGTAGAACCTGTGAACCTTCTTAGGTTTTAAGATTACAACTCTCAACCTCTCTCACTACTGAGTCTGATGGCCAAGTCTGATCACAGTTAAGGTCAACAACATCTGGAGGCCACAATTTGCCCACTCTAGCTACACAAATTTTTAAGAAGTACTGAGTAAGTTTATGAAACAGACCATAACAGTTTGAAGCTTCATGCTATGGAATGCTTCCATACAGATATAACTCTTCATGCAAGCCTCTTTCTGTATGTTAATACAAAGTGCAGCATGAAGAAGATAATACAGATAATATATCATTATAAGGATTATATTATACATAATAAAGATAATATATAATACAGAAGTCTAAAATTCATACTTTCAAATTGTAAGTTGTTTCTTGCTTTGATTTAACTAATTCTGTGATCTTAGCTTTTTGTTCTTTCACCATGGATGTCAGCTCTTGGATCAGAGTAGCCGACTGCTTTTCTTTTTGCTGGGACTGAACAAGAGCATGCTTATGTTCAATTAGCTCTGCTGAAACTTCATCAAAAGCTTCTTTAACCTATTTCAGTATGGGGAAAAACAAATAAAAAATATTATTGTTAAGTGTGGTTTCTTCTAGAATAACAACTGTTGTGTAACAGTCTGATGAATAGTAGGGTATTAATTTGATACACAATTTAAAAAATGTTAGTGTACATCAACATGGATGTTCATCTCAAAAGTTACCAAACATCTCAAAGTGCCTAAAAACAGATATTCTAAAAAAAATTAATGTAGATTTTTATCCTGAGTTTCAGTTGCAACAAGTCTCTTTTTTAAAAAAAAAAATCTTAAAATTAGATTGAATTTAATGCAAACACAGAATCTCTTAGAAGTGGATTTACAGACTTCCTTTGAAAGGCTGCTTTTCCTGGTAATGAAAACAACTATGGGAGGAAAATATCATCAGATAATACATCTACAAACTAGAGGTGAACTATACAAGCACTGTATGTTTACTGAAAACGCTGTAAAATAAGGTTCCTTCACTGAAGTGGAGGTGTGGTGTCATTGGGAAGCAGCTGGAATTAGAATTCCTTCAACTACTAAATCTGCTCTTCATAGTAATAGGTTTATTTCTAAATACAGAAACACTGTTTTGTTCATATAGAATAGTTTTTCAAACTGAAGAAAGTTTGAGAGTTGAAAAAGCAAGGAGACATGTTTCTAAAAACATGGGATCAAGAGGGATAAAAATCAGCAATTTTAAAAATTTGGGGAAATAGTATACTCTTTATGTATTAGATTTGTTTGTTTATTTCATTTATATCCCTGCCTTTCTCCAGTAAGCTCAAAGCAGCATACATGGCTGTCCTCTTCCCCATCCAGTGAGTTTCATGTGCAAGTGGTGATTTGAATTCCAGTCTCCTGAAATGTACACTGGAAGTTGAACCTTATAGAATAGACACAGCAATCCTAACATTGTAACATTTCTTAACCCATACAAAAGTAGAGGGAAAACAGGATTCATCTCCCTTCCAGTTACTGTATTATTTCTCTCCCAATGCAAAATAATTAAGATTAAGTGTGATGCTTATATACCACCCCACAATACTGAAAGCAATCTCTGGGTGGTTTACTTTTTTAAAAAATATATTCAGGCTACACATCCCCCCCCCCCCCCCCCGGCGAGCTGGGTACTCATTTTACCAACTTTGGAAAGATGGAAGGCTGAATCAACCTTGAGCCGGCTGTCAGAATCCACACAGTTCACACGTCTCTAACGCCATGAAAGTGAGAGGTGGAGAAAAATGTTCAAATCTTCTACTCCTCAACTGGAATTTCAACCTATCATTTGGCCTCTGGCATATTGTTGCAGGGACCAAACTACTACAGCTTTAAGGTTGCTTTATAATACCTATTAAAAAAATCTAATTCTTAAGGTTTTATTAATTGTGTCATATATTTCTAAATTAGATTGACATGATAGGCATTGGCTGAAAGCCTGTTAGAAGAGCTCAGCCAAATTTTAACTTCCCATATATCCCTCCCTGGTAAACAAAGTTTGTAGTTGTTGTTAAGGAACCTTTATTCTGATATAAAAATGCTCAACACATTTTGGCACACAGCCTTCTTCAGGAGCTATGTATAAAAAGAGAAACAAACTATTTATAAACAACAAGCTCAGGACAACCATAACTGTCTATAACTATTGCTCATTTTTGTATTCATACAGACAGTATTGTATCAATGAATACGCATTCAGTTTTTTCATATGGATTCTTCACAACATGATCTTTATGCTTCTAGTAGTAACAGTCTGCCAATATGAATTTATAACAACATACCTGATTAGAGATGGGCACGAACCTCAATTTGGAGGTTCGTGCCGCACATTCCCTCCCCCCCCGGATCCCCCACTCACCAGCCAGCATGCACTCCTCTACTCCTTTTCAGCTGTTCCACCAGTCTTCAGCAGGAGCTTGGGCTTCCCTGCCCCGCCTCCTTGGCTGATCACCCACTCCAACAAGGAGGCAGGACAGGCAAACCCATGCTCCTCCTGAAGAGGAGTGTGCTCCGACTGGTGAGTGGGTCACTGGCCGGGAGGCAGGGGAAGGGAATGCGTGGCGCCTGTGGTGCTGCGTGTACAAACCAGCACAAACCTCCAAACTGAGGTTCATGCTCATCTCTATACATGACACATTTATAACAACCTTGGTATGTATCATGTATATTGTTATAAATTCATATTGACAGACTATTACTACTAGAAGCAGCCCCTGAGCCTTTGGAAGGTATCCACTTCTATCCTGAACTTTGCCAGGTTCATTCAGCCCATGTTAACAATGGTATTGCGGTTTTTCATCCCCTTCTCCCTGCCTCACCATTTTTTCTTTGTTTCACACTTAAAACATTCACTGGTGTTCTGTGCCAACAATTCTGGGTAACGAGGTTCTATACATTTGTGAAGCATGCCTCCTAAGACAGAAACTCTGGGTCCAATGGGTCTCCACCCTCCCCCAACTGTTCCTGGCACATCCCCTTGTCCCTATCACCTGGAGACCCATGGTGATAGGGACATCACTAGTCTAAATCAACTCTTCCCCATTAACTCATTAACCTCAACTTTCAGCCATGCATCACAATTTCTAGCTAAAAAGGGGACTATCTTTTCTCCTTAGGTTACAAAAGCCAGAATTCCTACAATTTCTCTCCACATTCATTCTCCCTTTCTTACCTCTGTGAATCTTTTGGCTTCTATAGTTAAAGCAATACGAAATTCATCTTCTAGATCCTTGTAACTTTGATTCAACTGCTCAATTTTCTCCTTCAGTTCTTTAATATGGTTCTCCTGCCTCTGTTGCTCCCTAGCAACTTCTTTTGACAGAGCTTCTTGGAATTCTGAGCCATTTAACGTAACACGAGTTTCAAGTTCTTTTCTGGAATGACATGCCATGCAGGCAAGGATCAAAATACACTATGAAGTGTATTAGTCTTTAAACAGAATTCTCTCTATACATCTAAGACACCCACAAGGAGAGCTGCAGGACAAACAGTATTTGTGTTCTCAAATCAGTTCTTGTATAGGACTTGACACCGATTCCGCTTCATCACTGGGAAGACAAATATTTCTGCTCAACAGGATTTATTTTCTCCCTACTTTTCCCAAAGAGAGTGTGTCTACTATCCTCTGAAAAGCCATATCTGCTAATTAAATTTGTAATCTTCTTAAAAACAACTGATGTCCTGATTTGTTGGGACAAGTTAAGGAACTTCTGATGTATTTGAGCATGACATATGCATCTATCAGAAAGCACATACCTGTGTTCTCGCTCTCTCAGTGTAAGAAGTTCATGGACTTGTTCCACCTTCTGTTTCTGCTGCCGAAGAGATATTCGAAGTAACTGCACTTCCCTCTCAGCAGCTGAAGCTTTAAGTTCTGCATGCTGAATCTGTTTCATCTGCGCAATGTTGCAAATAAAGTAAGGGAAACAAAATCACAGATGCTAAGATTTTGTACTATAAGCAGAATTTGGAAGAGTCATCTATTTTCCCCTCATCTGTTATGAAAAAACAACAACTGATGCTCATCATTCTAGCTAGCAGTACAAGCTAACAAAATACTGCCAGATGCTATAAAGAATGTCAAGAGGAATTCATGCTTTGGAAATGTAAGTTAATTACTAAGTTAAGATACCAGTTTACAACAGGACACTAAAATCTTATATAATCTCCCCTCCCGTTTGAGTGTGTGCGCGCGTAGTATAATTTTTCTCCATCTTTCTCAAAACATCTCTTTTTTGCTAACACACATCCAGCAGCCATGTTCAACGTAAGGAATTCCTATTACTACACACCTGTGTGTAGTAGTTTGTGCTAATCTTCTCCCATGCTGGAAATGTGAAGGAAAGACACATGTGAAAATAATGGAATTCATTACAATGGCCCCAACATGACTGACTTTAAAAGGGGGTGAAACAAATTCATGGAGGAAAAAGTTACTGATACTAGATACAATGACTATGCACAACCCTCAGTATCACAGGCAGAATTCCTCTCAGTACCACTATGCTGGAAAACACAAGCAGGATGGCACTCATGCCCCACTTACAAACTTCCCATAGACATCTGGTTGCCCACGCGAAGAAGAGAATGCTGAACCAGAAAACCTCTAAGCCTGGATCCATCATAGTTCTTAGACTACTGAGGTTTTTGCTCCAATAATAAAAAACAGATACTCACATACATAAGGAGACTTATCCCCAAATACACTCCACAAATCTAGTACTTACAGCTATGCAAGGAATAAGGCTATTATATCAGGTCAAGTCTAGCTTTGATCAGCTCTGCATGATGAACTGCATTTGCCCAATCTCTCCTTTATAAATAAATGTTATTTCTCCTGTCCCCTTCCCGTATCAGAATCAAAAACAATACCTCCGAGGCTTGCTGCTGTATCCTTTGTGTCTCCACCTTAGACAGTGCTTCTTCTAGAGTCTGCAGTGCCTTCTTCTGATCCTCTTCTTTTTGTTTTGACTGCTTTAGTTCCTTACTAAGTCTTTCAACTTCCTCTTTCAGTTGCTGAATCTCAACCTGAAATTTTGTCTTTGCATTTCTTTCTCTCAGAACCAGCTCTCTCAGCCTGAAAAAGCACATGAAAACTGAAAGCACAACCTTCAAATTTTACAAAGTGATTTAGGGGCCTAAAGTTCTTCGTAGTTCTTTCTAGCTTTCAGTACTAAGTGAATGAGGACACCATGTCAAACCATGATTTGTGCTTCAAACTCACAAGCCATGCTGGATGGCTGGTTTCTTTTTCCACCCTCCCATGAAGCTTCTTAAGCTCACTCCATCTCCATGCTGTAACAATGGCTAAGAGCCCAAGCAACAGACTTCACTAGGATTTGTCACTTTCAGACTTCACACCACAACATAGTTATGTTTCTTTAATCATGGTTTGGAATGAGATCCAAATCAAGCCATTCCTGCAATAAAATTTTGAAATAATCAAACCACTCTGGGTTGTTGTTTTTTTGGTCCATCAAAATCCAGCAATGTATTGTATTAGTAGTTTAATAACTGAACAGTAGAACTAAAACCTAAGTTTGGATTAGGCATTTTGAGAAAGGCAAAGTTCAGGAGTCAGAACTGTAAATAGTTAACTGAGAAGTTTATTCATCTGCTTCCAATTACTAGAGACAAATATTGCCAGATGGTGGCAATTGAGTTTTGCAGTTTCAGCATTTCTATGTATGGCTCAGCAAGACAACTGCTCCCTCAAGCTCTGTACTATCTGACGTAACCTACAGTGACTCTCCAGAGTCTTGTACTTCCTCTATTAACTGAAAAATATGGAAGTGAAGTAAAAAAAATTGTTCATTCCATCTTTTAAAAATACCAGGTGAATATGCTGGTTCTTTACCTATCTGTAGTATATATAGCCATACTTTGAATATCCTTTTCTTCTTTTGCTTGGCCTTGCAGCTCTTTGAGATTTTCTCTTGCTTTCTTTTCAGCTTGTTCAGCCTTCCATCTCTTTTCTCTCTCCTGATCTAGTTCCTGAATTAGCGCCTAAACAAGAAAAAGAGAGAGACATCATATTCTGATGGTGAAACTGTTATTAGTTAGGTAGCACAACATAACAAGTTGTATGGCCACTGTCCTGCAACTACAGGCTGCTAAACCAGTGGAAGCGTTTTAAAACTGGGATGCCAGATAGTGAGGTACCAAGATTGCTCTCCACTTAGCAACTAATAGATCTTAATAAGATTTCATAAAGAAAAAATTCAGCAGTGTTGCTTTTCTCACCTCTCATATAAAGGAAAGAGAAACACTGAGAATATTTGGTGATAGTAAGTAGCAAGACTGGAATTTGAGTTTATCAGTATGTGTTTATGGAGAGAATAAGCCAAGTGGTAGCAAGTCAAAATTTGAAAATATGAAAATACCCATGTAAGTAATACAAGCCAGATATTCAATGATTACTTCGGCTACAACAGGAATCAACTCCAGTATATGGGTTAAATATGTAATTAAAGGCTGAAGGAGTCAATGTATCTAAAATAAGCACTAAAATCTATAGATGCACATCTGCAGATCTTATAGTTATAGCTGAAAGCCTCACTACATTATTGGATCCATCTGCAAGAAGTCATGAGGTCAGCTGACTGACATAAAATATTCACAATAGCTTGGAAGGAAGGAAGGGCAGGAATCTTTTTGTTAACATATAGAACTGAAATCTAGCAGATCTTCACAGCAGAAGTGAGTCAAATAACTTCCACCCTTCTCCTTGACATGAAACAGAGGACATTAGGTGGTTCCCCTAGCCCTAATCCAAAGGTCCCCATAGCTAGCCAGAGGACTCATGAGAAACTGGTGAAGTTTCCTGTTTGCACCAACAGGAGAGGAACTTGAATCAGGGCATGCTGTCACAAGCAGGAGCAAACTCATGCAGTAGCCAAGGTTACTGCAAGTCTAAATCTTTTCATCTTAAGTTTAAACAAGTAATAGGATAACTTCTAAAACCGAACCTTGTATTAGCACCGCTTTTAGTGGTATGTAAAAGCCACATTAGTTCATTACTATTTGACATCAAAACATTGAAATACACATACTCTATAGGTGGACTCTTCTGGAGTATCAAGATCCAGAGTTTTTAGTTTTTTCATTTCACTTTTCTGCCCATCTAGTTTTTTGGGTGATTTCCCAACTATCTCCAAGCTTGGTATTTCTGAGGATGGACTTGAATTTTCTTCCTTTTTGATCTGAGATCTTTGATTTTTTGACTTTATGCAAGTCTGCTCTTCTCCCCTAAAATGACACAGAAATTGAGTGCACATAAACAGGAGGAGGGTCACATCAATATTTTGGATTAAAACTATAAAACAGATAACATTTAAAGTACATCGTAATAGATTTTAAAAAATAGACTTGGTGTAGTATATATGCTGCTCCTCGTATTGTCAATTTTTTGCAGCTCTGATGGTGTTATTTCAGAAATCTGCAGCTGATCATAGTTTTTATAAAATTCCACAACGTTGTTCCCAATGCCCCAATGACTGTTAGGACCACTGGAATATGTTTCATTTATTTCTATTGCCAGGTCTCTGATTTTGTTATTTTTTTCCAATTTGTTATCTTCAACTCTGGCATCCCCTGGAATTAGATGGTCAATTATCAAGACTTTTTTTCATTCTATTACTGTTACGTCTGGTGTATTATGCTCAAGGTGTCTATCCACTTGAATCCGAAAGTCCCACAAGATCTTAATTCTACCTGATATTCCCACAGATTCTTGAATGTTAGCAGATTATTATTATTTTTAAAATAATGACCAGTGTATTAATCTTGCAACTCTATCATGTCCGGCTTTGTAGTCTGTCTGTGCAATCTCTGGACATTCACAGATGATGTATGACACTGTTTCATCTTTTTCTTGGCAGAATCAATATCTGTGTAATTTGGTTACACTAATTCCTTGAATTTTAGCTTTCATGACACTACTCTGGAGTTCTTGTGCAGCAAAAATCAAGCTTTTGGATTCTTTTTTGATGGTCCCCAATTTCAGCCATGCTAACATGTGCTGGATTATGGAGAAAGCCAGAGAGTTCCAGAAAAACATCTACTTCTGCTTCATTGACTACGCAAAAGCCTTTGACTGTGTGGACCACAACAAACTATGGCAAGTTCTTAAAGAAATGGGAGTGCCTGACCACCTTATCTACCTCCTGAGAAATCTATATGTGGGACAGGAAGCAACAGTTAGAACTGGAGATGGAACAACTGATTGGTTCAAAATTGGGAAAGGAGTATGACAAGGCTGTATATTGTCTCCCTGCTTATTTAATTTATATGCAGAATACATCATGCGAAAGGCTGGACTGGAGGAATCCCAAGCCGGAATTAAGATTGCCGGAAGAAATATCAACAACCTCAGATATGCAGACAATACCACTCTGATGGCAGAAAGTGAGGAGGAATTAAAGAACCTCTTAATGAGGGTGAAAGAGGAGAGCGCCAAAAATGGTCTGAAGCTCAACATCAAAAAAACTAAGATCATGGCCATTGGCCCCATCACCTCCTGGCTAAAAGAAGGGGAAGATATGGAGGCAGTGACAGATTTTACTTTCTTGGGCTCCATGATCGCTGCAGATGGTGACAGCAGCCACGAAATTAAAAGACGCCTGCTTCTTGGGAGGAAAGCGATGACAAACCTAGACAGCATCTTAAAAAGCAGAGACATCACCTTGCCGACAAAGGTCCGCATAGTCAAAGCTTTCCAGTAGCGATGTATGGAAGTGAAAGCTGGACCATAAAGAAGGCTGACCGCCGAAGAATTGATGCTTTTGAATTGTGGTGCTGGAGGAGACTCTTGAGAGTCCCCTGGACTGCAAGGAGAACAAACCTATCCATTCTGAAGGAAATCAACCCTGAGTGGTCACTGGAAGGACAGATCCTGAAGCTGAGGCTCCAACACTTTGGCCATCTCATGAGAAGAGAAGACTCCCTGGAAAAGACCCTGATGCTGGGAAAGTGTGAGGGCAAGAGGAGAAGGGGACGACAGAGGACAAGATGGTTGGACAGTGTCATCAAAGCGACCAACATGAATTTGACCCAACTCCGGGAGGCAGTGGAAGACAGGAGGGCCTGGCGTGCTCTGGTCCATGGGGTCACGAAGAGTCAGACACGACTTAACGACTAAACAACAACAAATTTCAGCCATGCCCGAGTTATTACGTTGTCCATCAATATTTCTTAGATATTGCTCATGTAGTGGTTTATTTTTCCAGCTATTTAATTTATCTTCAAATTACTGTTTCTTATATTCAACCTTAGTTGTTGTTGCTGTTTTTGTTATTCTTATTATTACTATCATATATGGCAATTTTAAGATGAACAGTTTGTAGAAATGTGCCCGTGGACTACAACAATGGACAATCTGATTGTTAAATATAGTACATAAAAGGCAGTTCTCTGAAAGCAGCAGTCAGGCTCCCAGTGCTTTTCCTTCATCATTATCACAATGTACATTTTTATTGTACTTTTAACAACCAATTACTTTCCAATTGAACTAGAAATTAGATATACAAAAGACTCAGAAAGCCATCATGAATGTGCCAATTAGCTTTGCAGTCCATTCTTAACTGTATTTACATTTTAACAACCATGCTAAGCAAGACAAGCTTGCTTAGGGCTGGCTCTCTATTCATGGGGTTGACTACAATGGCTATTTATCCTACAGCTTGCATTGGATTTGGTACAGATAAAAATGATTTTTTAAAATGGAGACTACACGATTTAGAGCTTAGTGCAGGGAAACCCACAGTTTTTCATTGGACAATTGCCTCTCATTGTTCAGTTTGCTCTGATTCGGCTGACATTGCTTTTCTCCACTTTCTGGCATGTGCAATTGACTGATCCAGTGCAAAAGCATGGTTGTCGCTGAGTGCACTATTACATCAGGTCACTCAACTGAGCATATGTCCTCTCCTCTCAACAGTTTTTCATGTTTTTTAAAATTATGCTTGCCAAAGATAGCACCATGCCAGATAAGTGCTGTCACTTCAGAAAAATTAAAATTATAAAAGAGGAGGAAGAGAAGGTGCTGTCCCGGTAGAAAGTGCCAATCAGCAAATATGGCTCTTTTCTTCTTTACAGCTTTCTGCTCCTGCTCCTGTGGAGTCCAGCAATGTACAGACAGCTGCAATGATTTCAACCATGGAAACTAGCAGGGACCCTGTTTGAAAATTTTTGAATCAGACAAAGTTTTCCCTGTGTAGTTGCACCCTAAGTGATATCACAGGTACCAATTAGATGTACATTAGAGGAAGCTTACAGCACAAGTTTACATGTGTTTACTCAAAATTAGGTCCCACTCAGTTCTATAGGATTTATTTCAAGTTAAGTGAATATATGACTCCATGACAAGATGCAAATACGAAATTGAAATTACCTTTCCGAGATCTTGCTTCTCTGAGTACGGCACCTGGTAGATAAAACTGCTTTCCGATAATTAGGGAGCTTGCTTTTTTTAGCTATTTTTCTGTTCTCTTTTCCACTTTCGCCATCACTCTCTGAAGTCAGAGCTGTATCTCTTTTTGCTTTGTGAACATTCAGAGTGACACCAGCTTTTGAAGAATGAGACACCTGAAAAGAAAAGGGTTTTCAGAACTCATTTTGGATCCTCTTTGAGCCTCAGACTCCTCAATTTTAAAAAGAAAAGTCTATGGCCAGACAGCCTGATTACCCCAGAAGCCACTTACAGGAGGATCATCTGTGTAAATATATTAATTTCAAAAGAAAGAAGAATTATTCTTTTTTCAGAGAAAGAAAGAAGTCATTACTCCATAAAGAAGCAACTAGGTAAGAAACTCTTACTGCTCAGGTTCACAATGTATTCAGACTGGACTCCTGATTTGTGAGCTTTAGCACTTTTCATTCACAGTGGTGGCACTCCATCATCAAGTACATGATTCACACCATACTCCAAGGCCACTCTTCCCACTTTTATGGGACTGTTGTTAGTATCTTAAATGGCTTCTTAATGATACTTTGTCTGGAGAGACAGAGTACATATTGGTGTCTCTTCAGGCAGCAACCCTTTCAAAGCCAGAAATAGAAACCAGGAACAACCATATGAAAAAAAAAGGGGGGAGTCGTCAATTGTTTTCATTAAATAGGTTGGCTGTTTTATCACATCCTCTATATCACATATAGTGGAAGCCTTTCAGTTCTGATAGCTGAAATGCACTGTATGCAATGTGGCAGAGAAGTCAGAATCAAGGATAAATATAATCAGAAGTGGCGAAGATCCAGCTTCCCTTTCTCATACTTTCCCAGTGGCTGCAGACTAGTACAAATTAAGACAGAGTGTACCTCTCCAGGGACTCTTAAGAGATAAGCAACAAAGAAGATGCTCCAAGGACAAATTGTGTAACTGCAAAGTGGACAGTTATTACTAGATAGGTTTTTGTATTTTTTCAGCGTTCTCCCAATTTTGTTATTCGAGCATAGTTTTGCTCTTGGTGCAAGTGTATCAGATGTAAAAGCACTTACATATAAACCCTGGCCAAGCTGAACTTGCTGGCTTTGAAATTTTCATTTCTCCACTTAAATAATTATTTTAGTCATCAATGTAATTTAGCCCTTAAACTCATCTAGATCCACAACTGCAAAATTCAAGGTCAGTGTAGTGTAGTGGATAGTGATAGACTAGGACTCATGAGACCTAGGTTTATAATCCCCACTTGGCCATGGAAGCATGTTCTCAGAAAAAGGAAGAAATGAGTCCTCATATATCTCGCATAGCTTGAAAAACTTATCAAGGTCATCATAAATCAGATGTGACCTGATAACACATAAAAGCCAAATCCCACTGTATTTTGAGACTATAGTGATCAGCAGTGTGACCCCTGGTTGGACAATACAAAAACTTTTTACCTTTTCTAGTAGGTGTGATATCTGATCCTCAAGCTTTTTTATTCTTAAGTCATTGTTGAATTTAATTCTTTCTGGCTCAGAAGAGGAAATTACCTCAGTGGATGAGCTAGTAACAGGCCACATTGGTGTATTTGTGCGCTGGCGAAACTGAGCCAGCACTTGATCAATACGGGGTGTTAGGACTGGCCAATTAATATGGACCTATTAAAAGAAAGGAATATGTAATATTGTTTTAAAATATGCTACTTTCAGACAATAACAAACGGGAATCCTAGTACCTCTTCTTCATCTTCTGGAGAACTGGATGAAGTTAAGCAGTCCAAAAGATCTTCTAGGCACTTCAAATCTGATAAGTTTGCTTCCACCGAGTTCACTGGCTCCCCAAATATATTCCTTCCATCTAGGATGGTTAGCTGGGGTAAGACCTGAAGGAGGATCTCTCTGTAACCTCAAAACAATAGAGAAAACATTAATTAGTGTGTTTCATTCTCAAGACTTCTGAAAATCTTGCAAGTTTATTTTGCAGAAAGTGGAATGAAATACAGAGAAAAATCTATTCTATGATCTGAAAAACAGTGTTCATTCAAAGATTAAATCAGGGACTTGGAATTGAAGATACCCTTTCACTCATGGAAGGGATGTTTTAATCCAGCAGGAGCTTGAGATGACTAGGTCCCAAAGGCAAACAGTTCTTCTAGCTGCACAACCTTTTCTTCAGACCTTCTTATGGTCCACTTGACTTCAAATGCCAGCCCAAGGATGGGAATCATGCAGCTCATGTGTGCTTCCCTTAACTGAGCCACTGCCATATTTTAAAAGTGGTATTTAGAATATTCAAAAATGGAGAAATGCGCCTCCTCAAAGTTTGTGTTTCCTTGTGCCTTCTTTTACTTCCTGCATCCCACAAAAGAGGGTGTGCAAAACTATAACTGCACTTCCAGTTTCATGGTGAAGGAGGAGTGGAGCAGCCTGTAGTGGATACAGAAAACTGAAAGATGGCCCAAAGGCTTACTCACACTTACACTTGAGTAACCCACAACTATATCCCATCTCTTACCTATTTTGGCACACACTGGATTACTTTTTCCATTCTTCTCTAAAGACAGGTTGGTCAGGTGTTGCAACCCACCCAGGCACTGGAGTAAATGATTAATATCGCTTATACAATTGCTGTGGAGTTCAATGTGACTGACTTTGCAATTTGCTCCACGAAGATGTAGAAGTCCTGTAAAAATTAGGTGGAAAAATGTGTCAAATAATATTGAGACACAATTAGTGTACTGTTAAATGCAGTTGAGTTAAAGTAGTAAGAGAATCAAGAATACATTACTTCCTTTTTCTTTGTAAAACATCCAGGATTTACTGTACTGGCAAACAAGTAAAAGTACTGTATTTTGTATGGTTTAGAACTTAAATATTATCGTGTGCTGTTGATATAGTAGGGCATTCGAACAAAAATACAAAGCTGTCAGAAGTGGAGGCACTACACCTGCCCTGTTCAATAAAGCCTTAATTGCTGGGACTGCTAGCCATGCCTGCTGTCCTGGTACATCGTACAGCCTTTTTCTGGGGAAAGGCTGACTGACCATAAGGTCTACTTGGGAGTGGGTGTAAGACCCCTCAGGGTCTTAACTCCATTACTCTCTATTAAGAGATGGGTACGAACTGCAGTTCAGTGCAATGTCCGCAGAAGTGCTCCACGGGCACTGTGCACTTCTCTCTCCTGCCTCCTCTGTGCACTTCTCCATTTCCCAAGCAAAGCACGCTTCCCTCCCTGCCTCCTCAGTGCAACTGTCCACTCACTGATCGCAGCGCATGCTTCCCTCTTCTGCCTTCTCTGACGGCCACCCACTCAGATGAGGCAGGGCAGAGAAGCTCACAGCACTGCCTTTGAGCGGGCAGATGTGTTGAGTAGGCAAGCTCACTTTGGCCAGGGAATGGGCAAGTGTGCAGAGGAGACGGGAGGGGGAGCACACAGCACCCTCAGAACACCTGTGTGGGTGCTGCACTGCCAAGCTGCGATTCATGCCCCTCTCTACGCCTTATTTTAGCTTCAAACAGTGGTGACTGCAAGCTTTGAGCTGGTTATGGAGTCTGACATCTATTTATTTATTTATTTGGCTTTTATACCGCCCATCTAGATGAATCTACTCTAGCACCTGAAGGTGGTTTCAAATAAGCTTTAAGAAAGTAAACAACTACAGGGACACATTCTTATGGTTCCCTTGTTACAAAAGCAAAATATCATGTGTCTTAAAGATACATTTCAGTCTCATTGTCTCGGGACTTATGGCTCAAAGGAAGAGACATACACTCTCCTTTATTATTACAAAAAAAAATATTTTTAAGAGTTCCTACACAGAAGCAATTATGAAAGCCCTATTCAGGGCCCAAATTATCCAATGAAGCAACCAGAACATATTTCAATGGGTGATGTGTATTTAAAGTTATTGGACTGTTTTGCAATATAACTTTTAATAAATCAAGTAACGCAGACCTTTTAATCAACCTGATCCTTTCCCCCCTTCAGAATATAATATAGCACGTGGTTGGAAAGGAACTAAACCTAAGTTTCAGGTGCAAACAAATATATTTGTTAGAAGTTTCTGAACAACATTATGATGTTACCCAGGCTTATCAAGAAATCAATAAGACATTGCTTCTGAATAGACCTAAATTGGATGTAGCTGAGAACAGGTTACCTGAAAGGTCATGTATGCGGTTGTAAGACAAATTCAGTTTAGTTAAGCTAAAGAGCTTTTCCAATCCTGGGGAAAGAAAAAGAAAAAGCAAGGATTTACAAACTACGTAAGACAAAGGGTGAGGGTTTTTAAAAAGACCATATGTGAGGTGCAAAAAAATGTTGGGAGTTAAAAATGCTTCTGTTCAGGGCTCCACTTACACCATACCACTCCTGCTCTCATCCTCTTCAGTTTTCTTCCCAACTACTCTCACCCCACAATGGTTGAACATACTCCATCCTCCCTGAACTGTCTGGACTGCTGGTTCTTCTGGAGGCTTCCCCATCCCCAACCCTAAATCTTAGTTCCTGCAGCCACATCTCTCTTGTGTGGATGAGGACTAGCACAAGAACTAACACTGCTATTAGTACAGTTGAGAGTGTGAAATATGTGACTTTCCAGATGTGCCAGTGAAGGTTGATGGGAGTGGAAGCCCAACATCTGGAGGGTCACATTCTCCACCCTTGGTATACATTTATCTATTTAAAATATTTTTACCTCACTTTTCTCCTTAAAAGGACCCAAGTCGACTACAGAATGAGATAAAATTCCAGCAGTCACATGGGCCAGCTGTTTTTGGATAGCCTTTGTAACCACCAAAACAAGACACTCTACCCATCCCATGATTGTTCCTCTAATTTCATAACCCATTAGGACAGAAAGACCCATCCCACTTTCAGGCTCAACTTGGCAACAGGAAAAAAGCTTATTGCTGCAATGAGCCACCAGGAAGGATGCTGTGAACATTTGGGCAGCCCAGTATCAAAAGGGAATGCCCTAACCTTCCTATGCAGCTTGCTTTCCTTATAGTTGTTCTTCATGTTCAAGTCTATCACAATCACCACTACCAGTTGAGTTGGAGTTCCTGAGTTATAATGAGGAAAAAAATGGACAAACATCATGGTGAACAGACTTGGGGATCCCTGAGTAATTACAATTTTTAAGCAAACTTTGCCAAATCCTGCTTCTTCTGCAGCCCCCACATGGATGAGATGCTCTATAACCATGTGGCATTGAGGTGTTGGGAAAAATCACTTCTGCCTTCCTTCAGCAAGAATCCACCACCAAATCTCAATCTCTTCCACAAATGGAATGAGATCTTCCACTTGCAGAAGGACAATCACAATTTTAACCCACAAAATGCAACCTTCACTCATGCACCAGACTGACAGTACAACCAAAAACTAACCTTCAACTTTTGTTATCAAGTTACAAGCCAGGTTTAAGGTACGCAAGTTGGCAAGGGAACTGAGCCCTTCAATGGAAGCTATGTGGTTTGATGAGAGATCCAGGTGCTGCAAGTTAGACAGGTGGTTGAGCCCTTCAATTCTGGAGATTTGGTTACAGTGCAAGTTGAGTGTGTGAAGCTCTGAACTTAAAGGTAATTCTCCTAAACTGCAAATGAAAACAACGTTACAGTTTTAATTTAAAAACCTGAAACATAAGAAACAACTCCACAGCGCATATGAAGGATTCAAAGACAGTAACCTTTATATCAGCTATGCAGGTAGGTGAGTGTTTTTATTATTCTGAGAGTTAAGCAGCTTTTTAAAAATCCAATTTCTATGGCTTGGAATTGCCTAGGTATTTAGACTCCTTACTATGACATGTTTAAAGACAGAGTACAACTGTTTAACTATGAGAACCAGTGTAGTATATAGTTAGCATTCTGTTTAGGCTGGGAGATCCAGGTTCAAATCCTTATTCAGCTGTCAAAGCACACCAGCTGATCCTAGACCAGTTCTCTCCCAGACCTACATCCCTGAATTGCTGTGAAAATTAAATGGGTGACTCTATCAGTAACTTTCCTGTAAGGCTCTCACAGAGCACCACAAGTTTTTCCTCCACACATACGCATTAACTTTGGCAGTGGTGGTGATTGGCCCATGGTCTATCAGTTGAGTGGAGATTTAAATCCTGATCTAGTCTGGGAAAGGCAAATCTGTGGGATCCTGAGGCCTATTTTCTACCCCTGTGGTCCTCTGGGGCATGGTTGGACTGCTGAAAAATGGAAGAAAGGGGACTTACCCTGGTGTTCACTATGTCTAGGAAGAGAGAACACCAATTATGGAAAGCTGAAACACCCAATATTACAGGGTTGCTGATGAACTGGTTTCACCAAGGAATGGCTCTGTCTCTCTTTCAAGCTTTTTACACTCTACATGCAGCTTTTTGGCTGGATGGAGTCCCCTCCATCCAGCATGGGTTCTGGCGTGGGATGCATAATATCTTCTATGGAGGGTCTGGCGTTTTAAAACGTGGGGCCTCCACTTTTGTTTTGTTTTTGCATGGTATTTTATTTTGCAAGGTGATTGTACTCAAGAGCCTTTCTTTCTAATTATATGACAGGCCATTCTATAGGTTCTGAGGAAGCAGTCCTTACTATCTAAAAGAGATGCAAATTCAACTACACACAAACACCTACCTTTACACATGCATATAAACATGCGTTCATATATATGTGTACATCTCTCTCAACAAAAATTGCAATATTGTTGTTACTGTAACACCGCTACTTCTTCAAAAACGTCTCTGTGCATGCATATATACACTTTCCCTTTCTTTACATATATTAAAATTAAATAACTGAGTTAAGACAGAAGCGGGCTTGAGAAATACTCTAATGCATCAATGAGTTACATAATGAACAGCATCTTCTTGGATCCAGGGGGGGAAAACTTGCATAAAATGCTGCTTTGATATTTTAAAACCGTCCTCCCCTTCTGACTACACAGACCCTAACGCTTGCATTCCTTTTGTCCGTTCAGTGGCGGTGAGCAAGCCCTTGCTGGAACCCATCGAGCAACGGCAGTCTTCCCGGCAGCTCCTCACCTTTTGATGCCTTTGTCCATCAGGCTGAGCTCCCCCGAAACTACGCCGGGCGCTGCCATTCCTCTCCCGTTGCCGCACCGCCCACTACGCCTAACAGCCGCCGCGCTTGCCGCCCTCCGCTTTAAACCCCTCCTACTTCCCCGTGCTCGCGACGATCGGGCCAATGGCGTCGCAAGGCATGACGGGAGAAGGAGGGACCCGCTTTTCCTTTTTTGCGACCCAGGAGAGAGACAAGGTCGTCAAGGCTACAGAACCTCCAGGACAAGCAAGGAGGCGCTTATCGCCCGAGTGGCTCATTATCAGTAGATTTTAGTCCGGCTTAACGGCGGGAATTAATTGTCTCTTTAGAAATCGGGTGGGGACGCGAAATAGGCTTTGACCCCAGCCGTGACTGTGCAGAAATCCACATAACTAGAAAATCGGGTATGAGTGAAGAGAGGAGTCCTTGTTCTTGTAAGCAAAGACCAGAAAAATCTGTGTTTGGGGGTCTTGTGAACAGTTGAAGAAATTGCCCAGCCGATGCGATTAGAATCACTTCGGAATTTGGCGGAATGAACAACAGTGGAATCATAGCCATGCAATGAAAGTCAGAATACAGTTAGTCCTAAGCAGCATCCATAAAATGGAGAGTATAATATGCGACAAGCACTTGCAGTTGGTTTTGAAGATGTATAATGTGCGGTGCTGTATATGTTTGATTCTACTGTATAGCATGGAAGAATGGACTAACAGGCTCCTAGGGGGAAATATATATATATAAAAGAATTTAGAATGCATGTGGCTTCGGAACTGGAATGTGGGGTGCCTCATCCCCAAATTTGACGGGTGCACCCCTGCCCCAGTTACAAGCTGTTACTGATTTGGAATGTGGTTTTATGATGGTCTCCAGTGTGGTTTTTGGCTTGAGATGGTGACCAATGAAAATGTATTAGAGCAAATGAGTTAAGACCAGGAAAGTGTAGAACATCTGACATTTAGAAAGCTTGTGTAATGAGAAAAAGTACCAACTGATCATTCAAGGTAAAATAAGAAGAAATATTGAAAGGAGAATAACTTATCAGCTGATATTTAGAGTGGTCCTATCCAGAGTCAGAATATACACAACTATGTCTAAAATCCTGTAGGGAAAGAGCAAAGAAGAATGCAACAATAGGCTGTTGATCTAATAAATATATATATAAATAAATAAATAAAATCTTTGTGTAATGTGAACCAGGAAATTCATCACTCAGCCCAATGGTTCCCAACCTTGGGTAGTCCAGATGTTCTTGGTCTGCAACTTCACCACTAGCTTGGTTACCCAAGGCTGGGAACTACTGCTCCAACCTTTACTTTGTCAAACAAGGCAAGGTAGGTGTGCACCACAGAAGCGGTGTAGAGGCGATCTTAATTTTTCCACTATAATGCTTGCCCCACATGTTGTTGAATGTCATGTACAATATATATTTTTCATCTCTGTGGACTTTGGATATTTTCTTTGGAAATACTAGCTAGGAGCCATTTAGAGACCATGTTGTTCTGCACCATCAAATTGCTTCTTGCTTATGGTGAACCTATAAATAAGTGGCTTCTAAAAGTGAAAAAAGAAAGTGCCCAAGTAGAACTGCAGTTGAATATTAAGAAGACAAAAAAAAATTATTACAGAAGAACTACACAACTGTAATATTGTAATGAGGAAATTGAAACAGTTAAAAAATTTGTATACCTTAGTTCAGTCATCAACCCAAATGGATATTACAGTCAAGAAATTAGAAGAAGACTTCAGACTCAGGAGGGCAGCAGTGCAGGAACTAGAAGAGATAATCAAATATAAGGAGAAGTCCACCGAAGAAATGGACTTGTCCACAAAAGCTCATATTAAAATATAGCAACATTGGATAGTTCAGTGGTTTAAACAATAAACAGCCATAAATGATAGGAGGGCACTGAAGAGAATGCTCGTGGGCTTCTGCACTTGTCCTCTTTGTGCCATTTGGGGCAGCTTCAGCCAGGCCAGGATGTCCAAAAGTAAGACAGCATTGGAAAGAAAAAGGGAAGGAGAGACCTATCCACCATTTTTGAAAAAGCTCCAATTCAACTTTCCAGCGTAGTCGCAACCTTACACTCATTCATTCTTTTGCATCAGCTTCATTTGCTTATGTGTTAAATTTCTCATCATCAGTAGTAATTATTTATTTTCATACAAATAGAAAGTGGTATGTCTGCCACCTTCAAGGAAAATGCGTAACCTTTATGGTAAAACAGATGTGCAAATATTTCTCTCTCCAGAAAATGAACATTTTCGGTTAAATCATTAATCTGAAGGGCACATAGTCTTCCAAAGTACAGTGCCATCTAAGCTGGCCCTTAATTTGTTGAAATCTGTATGGAAGGCAGTCTGGATTCCAGATTCCTGACTTTTCTTATTCAAATCTTTATAAGATTGTTGCTATACAGAAATGTATTTAACCTGCTTATCATGTGATTCCTGATATACCTGGGACTGATTGGCCTTGGCTGAATACAGATAACCAACTTCCAGAGTTTGGAAAAGTTCCTTTTTGAGTCTACAGTTCCAGGAATCCTCCAGCTACCATGATCTCTGGTCCTGGCTATAATGGCTGGGGGACTCTGGCAGCTATGCTGTCTTTTCCAGCATCTGACCACATAATGTGGAAGGTCATGTTCTGCAATTTTAGCACACTTTACACTCAATGGAGGGAAACAACATGGCCAGGCAAATCCATGATAGAAAGTTTCCCCACATGGTGAGCTTTTCTGCATGTAGAGGCCTGGAGTGCTGGAATGTTATCAGTGTTGAGAAAGCGATGGGTAAGATGCTAAGATACCTAATGGCAGAGGGTGTTGTGAGAAGGGAAGTGAGAGAAAGAAGCCCCTCGCTGGAGTGCCATCCCTTCCACCAACTACAGAAAGGGAGGTACAGACCTCGCCCACTCCATCCCCTGTCGCAAAAGAATGGAGGGGTACCGATACCTGGGATCTAGAAGTTAAAATGCACGGGTTAACGGTAGCTGTTCAAACTGAGGAACATTTGGCGGGAACGGGTAGGAAAAAGAGGGTGGAGATTGAGGCGGGGACAGCAGAGATAAAAAGGGATGAGAAAGGATTGCCTCCAGGTTGGGAGTGGATCTGGGCACAAGATCCTTGGACCGGAGAGTGGGAACAACTCCGGGTGCCCAGGGAAGAGGCGGACTATCGTTGGAGACAGGAGATTCCCCCGCGTCCGTCCTACTGGGGTGAAGCTGAGGCTCGTGAGTGTAGGAGGCGACAGGAGAAGGAAAAGGTAGAAAGGGAAAAACAGGAAAGATGGAGAGTGGAGGAGGTGAGGAGGAGGGATTCCCAACAAGACCCTGGACCTTGTTCCCCGGCACCCAGGGTGCTGAGTGGGCCGGAACCGGTGAGGACGAGACCATTCCCTTACTGGAAGGAGAGGACGTCGAGATACTAAAAGATGACCCCCTCCAAGGTTGGCCAGGCCCCTGGAATCCAGAAGAAACGAACCCGTTCCTGAATGAAGTAAAGAGACCCCTGTCGGACCCGTTGGCGGCAGGGGTTATGGGACAATTTTATAGACAAAGAGTTCTTGTTAAATACTCCAATAAACCTTTCCCCTGTTGCAAAGTTACCAAAGTCTAAGGATGTTTTTGTGGAGACCCAGATTCAAAAAACAGAACCCTCACAGGTGTGTGATCACCCTAGGCACTTAGTCACTTTTTCCTGCCACCATCATGCTCCCTTCCATTTCCCGCAACCACTACAAATAGTTGATGCTAGGCTTCACCACTGCCTGCCGCATCATCTGCTACTGTTTTCTGTCCCATCTAAGCATCCTAGATTTGAGCCCTATAATCTAGCCCTAGCTGTGACCCTGCTGTTGGCATAAACGTATAATTCTCTAAAATAGAATATTGAAAGGTGTGGCTTCCTCCCTTTTTTCTTTCCTATGCTGTCTTACTTTTGGACATCCTGGCCTGGCTAAAGCTGCTTCAGGCAGAGGAACAACAGGAATGAAACAAAAGACTTTGGGGTACATATCAGCTCTCTTTAGAACTATCACCCTAGCTGAGTGATGAAGAGAGATAGCCTTTTAAATACTTCTTTTCTATTTTTAATTTTTTTTGTAATAAATTATGTTTTTGGTCAGAATCCTGTTAGTGTTTGAATAAGTTGCCACTACTAATTGCAGCTAGCTGATAAGATGCCAAGGTGCATTTTGATTTTGCAGTCAGCTGTAAGACTAGGTATATGAATGAGATGTACCCTGGCACTTCATCAGTTAATTGCAATTGACAGCTATGCAAATCTTATGTGAACACTAATAGAATTCTGGATTTTGTGTTTGATTAGTGTTTTGTTAGTTTAATTGATGTTTACCCTAATCTTATGCCCATGTTTTATGAAAGAACCTACCTAGATTTCCTAGCACCGTTCTTTTTTTAAATGAGCTTCATCCCCAAATTGATGCCAACAGATTTCACAAATAGCCAGCAGTCCCAGAATATTGGCTGAGAGTAACAGGATGTCCAGTGTCTTTTAAACTTTTTTATTATGACTTTTGTTTTGAGAGCATTCAAGAAGATCCAAGAGTAAGGGTCCAGCAACACCTGGAGGAACACATGTTGTCCACTCTTGCCCTGAAAGCTAGAATTTGTATTTTATTGTGTTGTGTTGTATTTTTGCACTATGATTTCAAGCATTCTTCAGACACCATGTGACCATAATGCCTGGGAGATCTTGGGAGCTGTAAGCCAAAAGTTAACTTGTCTAAACTCTGTAAAAACTTGCTGACAGCAGTTTGGAAAAATAAGCACTGCTAAGAGTTTAAACAGTTCATGAAGCCGAAATAAACATTCAGACTGACAGCACAATCCTATACACATTTAAGAATTATGCATTTAATAGGGTAGCTCTCAGAAGAATGTGGGGCCTTAATGGGCATGGATGGAATGTTTTATTCCTGTCAAAATACATTTGAGGCCAGAATCCTGTTGCCCTACATGAACCCATGAAGGCAATTGTACAAGGCAAGGTGCCTGTTCCACGCCTAGTCTTTTCTGGGTCAATTACTGATTGCAAAGCTGCTCACGTGACCAGACTTGTAAATGAAAACTCAGGAAACAAGGAAATTGTGCAGTTGCCTTGTGTGTGATTTTTTTTTTCTTCAATTGGATTTTGACTTGAGGGTTTAACAGCACACTCTACAGATGCCTACACAAAAGCAAATCTCCATAGCATTCAGTTTGGCTTTCTCACAGATACACACTTGCCCAGGAGTAACATCCACTAAATTAAAGTGAAACTTCTAAATGAATATGAATTGGATTTTGCTGCAAAGGCAGTAAAAAGGACATATGAAAAGAATTAGATTATTCTTTAAGGAAAACTGTTTAAATCACCAAAGAGCATAACAGGACACCAGATGGTGTTTGTGGGATGTGTTTTGTTTTTACAGACAGAATTTATGAAGATTCTGAAGTGTTGCTGAGATCCAGTGAGAACACTTGCCAAATTAATCAGTAAAGTTTTACATCCATATGTCTCTTGTGCTGAATAATCTGGGGAGAATACTGAGAAGCATGCCAGTTTGATTAATCAGATAATTCTCTTATGCTGGCAGGATTTGGATAAAAATATACATGGAAGAAATAACATTCTCATTTTATCTGCAGGTTTTGCTTTATGTCTTGATATCCTGTGAAGCGGCTGAGCTTAGTTTATTTTAAGTGAATTAACCCAAATGTATTCTCATTGCTGGTTTCTTTTTTCCATAGGAGGTTTTAGAGTTGTTTCAAGTATCCAGAGTTGTTTCAAATATTAATGTGAAATGAAGTGTATTACCCTGCTGTTTTCCTAGGAGCATCCCATGCGTGAAGCAATAGCACTGATTCTGAAATGGGGAGACAGATCCCCCCCCAGCTTGGACAATGTTTTCCTCCACGAATGGCTGTGAACCCACAAATATTCAGCAACCTAAACTGTCTTGAATATTATCCCAAATTTCCTATCCATCTAGGTTTGATCCTTTATAGTAGGTAACTCTGCCCTAAAATTGAAAATGTTGGAATCTGCCATTCAAAAGCAAAGACTCTATCTGACAAGAAACATTGTTGAGAGAGAGGTGGAAGGAGAAAGTCCATTCTTCGTTTAAAAATTCTTCATGTTAGTTTTGTTATGTGTTATTTTTTAATTTTTTTTTTAACAAGGGACCAATAAGAATTCTGTCCATTATGGAAAAGACAAACATAAGTAGCTGAGCTGCACAAACCTTGTATTCCACAAGCACAACTAACTACTTTAAGGAGGCCAATTTCAGTAAACTTAAGGAATTACTGGCTGTAATTCCATGGACAAAGGTACTGAAAGAGAAGGGAGTTCAGGATGGATGGGAATTTCTTAAAAGGGAGACACTAAAGGCACAATCTGCTCCGGGAGGCAGTGGAAGACAGGAGGGCCTGGCATGCTCTAGTCCATGGGGTCACGAAGGGTCGGACACGACTTAACGACTAAACAACAACAAAAGGCACAATCTAAAACTGTTCCAATAAGAAGGAAAAACAGGAGATGTTTAAAGAAACCAGAATGGTTGACTAAAGAACTTTCAACTGAACTGTTAAAAAAAACATGTACAAGAAATGGGAAAATGGGGAAAACACCAAAGAGGAATACAAGCAAATAGCCAGTATATGTAGGGGGAAGGTAAGAAAAGCAGAAGTGCAGAATGAACTCAGGCTTGCCAGACAGATTAAAAACAATAAAAAGGGCTTTTTTAGTTATGCCCGCAGCAAAAGGAAAAACAAGGAAATTAAAAGGTTGCTGTGTGGAGAAGATAGCCAACTACTAACAGAGGACAGGGAAAAGGCTGAACTTCTCAACACCTTCTTTGCCTCAGTTTTCTCCAAAAAGGAAAATAGTGCTCAACCTGAGGGGCGAAGAACAGGTGATGTAGTGGGGAAAATGCAGCACAGAATAGGTACAGAAGTAGTACAGGAATACCTGGCTACTCTAAATGAATTCAAGTCTCCAGGGCCAGACGAATTACATCCAAGGATATTAAAAGAACTGGCAGAAGTAATATCAGAACCATTGGCAATAATCTTTGAGAATTCTTGGAGAACAGGGGAAGTCCCCACAGATTGGAGGAGGGCAAATGTTGTCCCTATCTTCAAAAAGGGGAAAAAAGGAGACGCAAATAATTATCGCCCCATCAGTCTGACATGAATTCCCGGAAAGATTCTAGAGAAGATCATTAAGCAGACAGTTTGTAATTACTTAGAAAGCAATGCTGTCATTACTAGAAGTCAACACGGGTTTCTCAAAAACAAGTCATGCCAGACTAATTTGATCTCTTTTTTTTGATAGAGTTACAAGCCTGGTGGATGAAGGGAACGCTGTGGATGTAGCATATCTTGATTTCAGTAAGGCCTTCGACAAGGTTCCTCACAATATTCTTGCAAAGAAGCTAGTAGAATGTGGGATAGATAGTGCTACTGTTAGGTGGATTTGTAATTGGTTGACTGACCGAACCCAAAGGGTGCTCACCAATGGCTTCTCTTCATCCTGGAGAGAGGTAGCTAGTGGAGTGCCTCAGGGTTCTGTTCTGGGCCCTGTACTATTCAACATCTTTATCAATGACATGGATGAAGGAATAGAGAGTATGCTGATCAAATTTGCAGATGATACCAAATTGGAAGGGGTTGCTAATTCCCCAGAGGACAGGATTAAAATTCAACATGACCTTGACAGATTAGAGTCCTGAGCCAAAACTAACAAAATGAATTTCAACAGGGAGAAATGTAAGGTCCTACACCTAGGCAGAAAAAATGAACTGCACAGATATAGGATGGAAGACACCTGGCTAGACAACAGTACTTGTGAAAGGGATCTAGGAGTCTTAGTAGACCACAAACTGAACATGAGTCAGTAGTGTGATGCGGCTGCCAAGAAAGCCAATGCAATTCTTGGTTGCATCAATAGGAGTATAGCGTCTAGCTCAAGGGAAGTGATAGTACCACTCTATTCTGCTTTGGTCAGACCTCACCTGGAGTATTGTGTCCAGTTCTGGGCACCTCAATTCAAGAAGGATGTTGACAACCTGGAACGTGTCCAGAGGAGGGCAACCAAAATGGTCAAAGGTCTGGAAGCCATGTCCTATGAGGAGCGGCTTAGGGAGCTGGGAATGCTTAGCCTTACAAAAAGAAGGTTGAGAGGGGACATGATAGCCATGTTTAAATATTTGAAGGGATGTCATGTCGAGGAAGGGACAGGTTTGTTTTCCACAGCTCTAGACACTAGGACAAGGAGCAATGGTTTCAAACTACAGGAAAAGAGATTCCATCTGAATCTCAGGAAGAACTTCCTGACAGTCAGAGCTGGTCGGCAGTGGAATATGCTGCCTCGGAGTGTGGTGGAGTCTCCTTCTTTGGAAGTTTTTAAGCAGAGGCTGGATGGCCATCTGTCGGGAGTGCTTTGATGGAGTTCCTGCATGACAGGGGGTTGGACTTGATGGCCGCTGTGGTCTCTTCCAACTCTGTGATTCTATGATTCTAACTTTGACAGACACAGAGGAACAAGGAAAGCTGCCTTATACCCTTGTTCCATCTAGACAAGCACTGACTGTTCTAACTCACAGTGGCTCTCCAGAGTTTCAGGAGGATTCTTAACCAGCCCTACTGGATAATGGATAATGCTGAACACTGGATTTGGGGTCTTCCTCATTCAAAGCATGTGGTCTACCGCATGAACTACAGGAGGACCCTATACACCACCTGGCATTTTTTAAATAAAATTCTATCCGTGTACTAACCAGGCCCAACCCTTCTCCTCCTCCTCCTCCTCCTTATTCCTCCTCACCGGAGGCTAGGTGTGATCATGGCTATCTTGACTTTAGACTTTCTCATAGTCAATAAAGCAAACATACATGCTTACATTCATGGTGTGTCATGTCTCTGCAAATGCATACATTCAGAATAGTGCTTCCCTGATTCCAAACCCTCCTTTCAGTCCAAAATGTATGTTTTGCAAATACACTTGTTTTCCAAATTCTGCCATCTACAATCTTATTGAACTTATTTTTCTGTAGTCACTATAAGGATGGTGTCTTCCAGTAAAGTTTGGTCTCAACCACATTTCAGTACATTGTTCAAGCAATCATTTCTCTTCTGTGTTCCTAATTTTATTTCAGTTTTTAAAAGAAATTTGTTATGTAATTTATTAATTAGTTACCATTAATTATTTTCAAAACTGTTCAGCAATCCTGTTGCAATACTTACTACTTTTCAATGTATATTTTTTAAAAGGGTTTATAAAAGATTGACATAAAACGTGAAAATTTCAGATCAGAATGCCTCTAATCACACTGTTCTATTTTACATAGGTAAAGGTAAAGGTTCCCCTTGACATTTAGTCCAGTCGTGTCCGACTCTAGGGCGCGGTGCTCATCCCCGTTTCCAAGCCATAGAGCCAGCGTTTTGTCCAAAGACAGTTTCCGTGGTCACGTGGCCAGTGTGACTAGACACGGAACGCTGTTACCTTCCCACCATGGTGGTACCTATTTATCTACTCGCATTTGCATGCTTTCGAACTGCTAGGTTGGCAGGAGCTGGGACAAGCGACGGGAGCTCACTCCGTCGCGTGGATTCGATCTTACGACTGCTTGGTCTTCTGACCTTGCAGCACAGAGGCTTCTGCGGTTTAACCCACAGCGCCACCACAATTTTACATAACTGTACATAAATCTAGAGTTGTAGGGAAAATATTTTTAAAGTTTGGATTCATTTTTCTAAATGAGAATATTTTGCCAAGCCAAGCCAAACCAAAGAGGCTTTATTTGAAAGTAGACCCCAAAATAAACAAGTATTAACAATGCAAACTTCTACAAGTCTAATCATGGATAAGCTCCTCCAAGTAAATTTCATGAAGAATTAAAGAAGCGATGTAGAGGAGAGATGTTTCACACTGTGGATTACTAGCCAGTTCCACAAATGTTTGGTTGAATCATTTTTTCCTTGGTCCTAATTTCAACCCACCAACATTGGAAGCCTTTTATTGCCTACTCAGAACTTCCCTCCCCCTGACCTCCCAGCGGGATTTATTCTTAAGTGTATGTGACTAAGATTGCAGCCTTAATTTGAGAACTTTTTTCCAAAGACTTGGCCCAACTTAATTGAAAGGACTTGGTTAATCATCAGCACTGTTCTTACGAAACTTACAAGTATACATGTCTGAAATGACCCTGTAAATCATTCAAGTAATTTTTTTGCTGCACCTTGAGAAACTGGGGAGGGGAGGAAATCAACGCCTTCAAGTTACTGGCTACTGTCTTTGAAAAACAGCAGAAGCAAAAGAAAAAGATGAGGAAAGAGCAGTGCGGCCAGGTGGAAGAAGAAAATGAAAATGAAAAAAGCAAGATACAGCTTCAAAGAACTATAGGATATTTTGATGGTGTTTGCTTCATAGTGGGCACAATAGTAGGGGCAGGGATCTTTGTCTCTCCAACTGGAGTGTTGAAATATTCTTTACTCAATGTTGGCGTAGCATTGATCATCTGGACTGCTTGTGGCATCGTATCTTTGATGGGTGCTTTGTGTTACGCAGAGCTTGGCACGGCTTTACCACTTTCAGGCGGTGAATACAGCCACATCAAGAGAGCTCTTGGTTCTCCCCTAGCTTTCATCTTTATGTGGACCGCAGTGTTCAACAAACCTGCCTCAAATGCTGCTCGGGCCTTATTGTTTGCTGAATATGCTACCCAGCCATTCTACGGCGAGTGCCCGGCTCCAGAACTGCTGAAGAAATGTTTGGCGTTGGCTGTTCTCTGGTTCCTTGGGATCCTCAATGGTCGAAGTGTCAAGATGGCTGCTTGGGTGCAGACAGTTTTTACAATCCTGAAGATGATGGCTTTGTCTGTAATTGCTATTGGCGGGATTGTCCTGTTGATAGGAGGAAGGAAAGAGAACTTGGCAAGGTTTGAGAATGCTTTCAGTTCTGAGATTCCCAATGCTGTGGAGATTGCAGAAGCATTTTTCCAAGGGCTGTATGCATATGGTGGCTGGTGGTCTCTCAATTATTTGGCAGGTATATCTCTTGTTTTCTCTCTCACTTGAAGGCTATTTTGAATCTTTGATTGTGGCATTTGGGTTGCACAAAAATGTTGTTAACTGCACTGGCTTGTTAAAAGAGTTCCATATAGCTTCCTGGCATTGATGAGAAGAGTTACAGTTTGTGGACTACAGCTCCTGAATCCCAGAGAATTGTAGATTTTCTTTCCTTCTCTCTTTCTCTGCTCCCTAGCAGGACTCTTAATATAGGCCTGAAGCACGGTTTCTCTCAGCTGAGGGAAAAGAGCTTGTGTGGGATGGCTTGTTCTTAAAGAGACCATGAATGATTAATTCACCCTGCCTGCCTGCAACATGGCAGCCACATAACATCCACACAGAATCCAGGCTCATTTGCTTGTGTGTGTTCTGTGCCATCAAGTCGGAAATGACTTATAGGGACCTTAAAAGGGCTTTCAAGGTAAGTGAGATATTTAAGGAGTCGTTTTAGCAGTTCCACTCCCCCAGTGAATTTCCATTACCAAGTCAGGATTCGAATCCTGTTTTCCAGAGTCCTAATCTGTCACTCTATTCACTACACTACACTACACTGGAAATAATTTGTTTAAAACTGTTTAATGAAAGATTATCACTTTATTATCTGGCTGAATTACTGGAAATGGTCTGATATAACGGCACAATATCGTGCCCCCTTTGCCAAGCTTTACATAACAAAGAGCAGCCTGAATATTGACAACACTAATGGCAGCAGTCAAGATGGTGTGCAGGATACCCTTCTCTGCTCACTACCATTCACAGAGAGACACCAAGTAAGGAAAAATCCCAGAAGCTGCCTCCTTTTTTCATCAGTGGGTTCCCTTCCCACCAAGTAGGGTTTTCAGGGTACGTGAAATATTTAAGGAGTTGTTTACCATTGCCACCCCCAGTGACTTTCCATGACCAAGCATGGATTATATTAGCAATGTCTGAAACAATAGCATGTAGTTGTAAACACTGTTATTGCTATCCAGTTCAAACTTTTTATAAGATATAAGACTCTGTAGGTATACCTCTATTTGTCTTCTGTTAAGTCATCTGCAACATAGGCTAGCAACAAAATTCTAGGACACTGTAAACCAAGCTATAGTGCTAGATTATTGAAATTCATCTGTTCATAAGTAGCCCTTCCTTGTCAAAATATGTATTTTTGTGCCAAGAACGAGTTGAGATAAGGAAAAAGGCAAGTACCTGCTTCTCATCTAGAACATTGTAAAGTGGTAGGAAAAACTTCCTTTTCATTTATACTGGATTACAGCTATTTCTTAGGAGCTCCTAAATTAGGGAGGGTAACGCCAGTGGGCCCAACTGCCAATTATCTGGATCTGCAGTGTGGTGTAGTGGATAGAGTGACAGACTAGGACTCTGGAGGCCTGGGTTCAAATCTCTGCTCAGCCATGGAAATTCACTGGGGGTTGAACTAGTAAAACCACTCCTTAAATATCTCATTTACCTTGAAAGCCCCATTAGCGTTGCTATAAATCAGTTCCAACTTGGTGGCACATAACAAAATCACCTGGGAATGGCACAAACCATGCAAAATATGCAAAAAAACAAAAAGGGATACAATGAAAAATGGGATACAATGGTCTTGAAAAATTGGTCGAGAGCTAAACACTACCTGGGAGGCCCTGCAGCCTATTCACAAGGTGAATTGTGGCTCCTCGGGTCTTCTGGGTGGAATGCTTTTTGCATGGGAGTTGAGAGAGTCTGATGGGACCATGAGCTACAAAGACAGCCTCGGATGCAACGCCTTACAATTACTTGTGCTAACTAGGGCTGATGTGAGTTGTAGTCCAACAACACCTGGAGAGCCACAGCTCCCCACCCTATGTTAGAAGAACTGAGTTATCTCTTTGTACCTACTTGCTCTTAATCTTCAAACCTTAACTTTTATCACCTGTTGTCCTTATGAGTGGCAACATGTCCAGCAACAGTAGCTCTGAGGAAAAATCTGGCAAGGTATAACTACTAACTGATGATGCAGCCACCCACTGCAAATGGATTCAGCAAAGCCCAATGGCCAGGCCAAAACTTCAGGGTACACACCAAATTCTGCTAAAAGAAATGTCCTACAGGTAAACATATACAACTTTCAAGACTATAGAGAAAACAGTGATGCTCCTTCTACCAGAAGGCACATACAAGCTAGTGGGAAAAATATGAAGAAGAATACGTAAGTGGAAGCCTCGTGAGTGGTTTTACTTCATCTTTTTACAGATGAATTTACATCTTTTTATATGTTTTCAAGTGGCAAATTACTGTAGATCTATCTAATCCTTTGGGGATTTTTAGGTGTGACAACTATGTCACATTGTGTTCTAGTGGCATGCATTCTGAAATTGCCTTTAATCGGTGGCAGTTTCCCTTTAATCAGCAGTGATTTGCAGGTAATAATGCGATCATCTCAGTTGTGCACATGGAGTTGCATAATGAGTTTTCAGCCATTTTTCAGTAGCTAGATTGTTGCACCTGGAAGAGCCAAGTTTATGTACCCTCTAAGTTAGTGGTCCCCAACCTTTTCCCAACCGTGGACCGTTTTTTTGGGGGTGGTACGCCTGCAGGGGGGTGGAGCTCACGTGCACGCAAGCGCACATCGTGCTCGTGGGGGTGCTTGCGTGCATACGCACAGCACGCTCGCAGGGGTGGAATGCGCTCGCGCGCATGTGTGCAATGATGCTCGCGGGGGGGGTAGGAGATCTGTGTCCGCGGTCTGGTCCTGGATAGGCTGCGGACCGCTGCCGGGTCGCGGACCGGGGGTTTGGGGACCTCTGCTCTAAGTCATGAAAGTCATTGGGTGACTTTGGCCCCATTATTCCCTCTGAGTCTGATTTAATTCACAAGGTTGTTACTATGAGGAAAAAATGAGGAGGAAAGAAACCACCCATGCAACCTTGAACTCACTGGGGAAAAAAATCCAGGATATAGACATAGTCTGCAAATAAACAATATAAGAAGAACTGACAGGGGTCTAGCTAAAAGTAATGATGTCTATTTTATGTATTTAAATATAGGTGTGCTGAAGTGACTTGTACATTATGTTTTCCAGAGGAGCTGAAAAACCCTAGCAGAAACATTCCGTGGACTGTGATGACTGCAGTTCCTTCAGTAACTGTGTTTTATTTGCTGGTAAACATTTCGTACTTAACAGTTCTCACACCAAAGGAAATTGTCTCCTCAGGTATGATTGCTGCTTTACATTCTTGATTCAATAAAAAGACTCGTAACACCTGCAATAAATACAACACAGGATTCACTGAGGAAGGCTGAGATAAACTAGGGCCTAAACCAAACTGAAGCACAGATGTTGACCATAATAAATTCATTTAAATACATGTGATAGTGAGTGTAGCAAAGAGAAAAACAGAGAGAGAGAGAGAGAGACCCCATTTGCAGGGGGCGAGGTGGGGAGAGAAAGTCCATTCCCAAGGAGAATTCCCAAAAAGAACAAAGGCTGTTGTGGCCAGGAAACAGATAGAAAATGAAGGGCATTTTGTGTCTGTTCTTTATTAGAATTTTTGTTTGGTCTTTAAAATGCTGGAATTAATTTGAGCAAAATCCAATGTTAGTCTTAACTAGAATAAAGCAGTTGAAACTAGTTAATCATCATCATCATGTGCTGTCAAGTGAATTCTGACATATGGTGACCCTTTTCAGGATTTTCCAGATAGAGAATACTCAGAAGTGGTTTACCATTCTCTTCTTTTGGGGGCATCCTGGGACTGTGCAGCTTGCCCAAGGCCACACAGGCTGGCTCTACTCCCAGGAGGCACAGTGGGAAATTGAACTCCCAACCTCTGGCTGTGCAGCCAGATACCTAAGCCACTGAGCTATCCAGCCAGCTAAAAATAAATAAATTACACTTCTTTTAATAGCGATTAACAGCCAGAATTGATTTCAATAGGTCTACAGTGAATTCTGCTCAACCTAATTCCTGTTGGAAAAAAAACATGGAGAAAGAGGAGGTACAAAATTCCATTCCACTCATATCATCTTCCTGGCTAGACTGTAGGCAGTATCAGGCAAAATCATTCTATCATGTCTTTTTGCAGATATGCTTGATGTTCAGGGCCTGCCCAACAGCTGGAACCCAAAACACTTTGTTTCAAGGTTCTAGAGCTAAACTCTCCTTTTAGTTCAACGTCCGCTAGAACACGGGTGCCAGACTATAGATGTCACCTCAGTGTTTTAGACATGCATTGCTAAATTTAGGAAGGTTGTTAAGCCATTTCCATTTGTTGGTTATTGGCCCTGATGTTTCCTTGCAGTTGCTGTAGCCGTTACTTGGGCTAATAGAGTAATCCCTTCAGTGGCTTGGATGATTCCTCTTTCTGTGGCTATTTCAATATTTGGTGCCCTCAACAGCAGCATGTTTACACTAGGACGATTGAGCTACGCTGGGAGTCAGTCCGGACACTTGCCCAGCATAATATCCATGATCAACATCCAGTACCACACTCCATCACCAGCCATGATTTTCTCAACTGTTATAGCATCCATTTTCATCATCCCATCAGATCTTATTGCTCTAACCAATTATTTTGGATTCTCTGTTTGGCTCATGATTGGATTAACATGCTCCAGCCTGATAGTCCTTCGGTACCGGGAGCCTGATCTGCACCGGCCATACAAGGTAAAAAATTTTTTTTAAAAAATGAAAACAAATTAAAATACACAGCAAAGTTGCCCAGAAGCATCACACTATAAATAGTATGTGGGCCTATGTGTGCTTTTAACTGAGGGTGGACAAAAGCTGCACTTGTTTCCACAATCCCCTCAGACATTTTTCACTTTCATTGGAAAACCCTCATATCTTTTCGTGGCCACAGAAAGCAATTCTGCCATATTTTTGGCTGCTTCTACCTTTTCCTAAGTTGTTAGATGGTCACTCTTAACACAACATAATTCTGACTGTAAAAAGGCACACACACCCAGCCTAAAATGACTCAAGGGGGGAAAGCGTGAAGGAGGGTTAAACAAAGGAGGGTTTAAGGTGCTTTTTTAATTTATTTTTTAAAGATGAAATTTTGGAGGGGTGGGGAGCTGGGAAGGCCCAAGGGTGCTGGGGGCCTGACATGGTTTGCCAACTGCACTTTGCCCATTTATGCTTTGAATGATATGAACACTTTTGTTACTGTAGTCCTCCCCCACCCACATCTGCAGAGTCAGTGTCTGTGGTTTCAGTTACATGCAGTCACTGCTGTGACCCAGCCTGCAGTGCACACATGCATTCACCTCCTCCTCTCGCCCTTCCTCACTTCTCTCACACTCTTCCATTCTTTTAAAGGGTTCCCTATAGAGATGGGCATGAATCACAGGTTCAGTGGTTTGTGCCAATTCATTTAGCAGCTGAACAGGTGTTTGGCGCTTCAAAGCCCCACCTCCTCCAGTGAGTGCCCACTCAGAGGCAGCACTTGGAGGAGATGAGTCAGGGAAGCTAGGTCACTGCCTCCAAGTGGGCGCTGGCCAGAGGAGGTGGGGTTTTGAAGCGTTGGGCTGCTAGACAAAACGCATAAACTGCCAAATTGGCAGTTTGTGCCCATCTTAAATTCCCTTATATCCTGTGGGACAAATCATCCATGAATATGAGGGATCTACTGTACTTAAAGGAGGGACGTGGTGGCGATGCGGGTTAAACCGCAGAAGCCTCTGTGCTGCAAGGTCAGAAGACCAGCAGTCGTAAGATCGAATCCACGCAACGGAGTGAGCTCCCGTCGCTTGTCCCAGCTCCTGCCAACCTAGCAGTTCGAAAGCATGTGAAAATGTGAGTAGATAAATAGGTACCACCTCGGTGGGAAGGTAACGGCGTTCCGTGTCTAGTCGCACTGGCCACGTGACCACGGAAACTGTCTTCGGACAAACGCTGGCTTGGAAACGGGGATGAGCACCGCGCCCTAGAGTCGGACACGACTGGACTAAATGTCAGGGGGAACCTTTACCTTTACTGTACTTAACTTAAGGAAGCCGAGCTCCTTTGATATCAATGGAATAACGCTGCTTTACACTTGGTCAAACCATTGGTCCAACTAATTCATATTGTCTACTCAGATTGGCAGCAGCTGTTCAGAAGACTGGGTCAGAGGTCTTTTGTATTTATTTATTTATTTATTTATTTATTTATTTATTTATTTATACCCTGATTTTCTCCTAAAAGGATCAAAGGTGGCGTACAGTATTAAAAATGAGCAATGTAAAAGCTGAAAACAATACATGATTACAATATTTTTTAAAAAACCAAATATACTATTAAAATCAGTGGAGATTTGCTGCATCAACTCCTCTGTAACTTCAATTGATTCAAATCAGTCTGCTCTAGTTGTGACTTGCAACACTAAGCAAGAGGATTCCAGCCACTGAGTGGTTCCTTATACGGTCCATAGTGATCACAAGTTGGAAATCAGCCTGAAAGTCTGGAGAAAATGGCTTATATCATGCATTTCCGGAGAGGTTTTGCCTAAGGCTCTTTCAATTTTTGCCACTTACATCCAAAAATAAATTGTTGGTCATGTGAGCAACAGCTGTGCTCAGAAGATGAAAAAAAAGTGTTTTATTTTTTCATATTTACTCCATGCTGGTTCGTTCCCTCTCAAACCTCTGTTTCATTTCTTGCAGGTGTTTTTACCGGTTGCTTTTGCAATGGTGGCAGTTTCATTATTCTTAGTTTTGGCTCCCATTGTCTGGTCTCCAAAGGTGCAGTACATCTACGCTTCCCTTTTCATGCTTGGAAGTCTTCTGTTTTATCTGCCTTTTGTACATTTTAAAATACATTTCAAGTTTGTTGACAACATTACTTGCTATCTACAGCTGCTCCTAGAGGTTTCACCTGCTAGTTATAAATCTGACTAAAGGCAAAGATTTGTTTTCTGCCATATTAACTGGAAATGAACATGGCTTGGATCCAGCACAGCACTAGGGAAAAGCTATTCATACAGATGGAGTTTCTTATCTCTTTTCTCCATTGCAGTCCCCCAGCCCCTGAAAATCTGCTCCTTATGAGTGAGAGGCTGCAATGGACGTATATGCATGGCAGAGCCCAGTTCTCAGAAAAGATGCTTTTTGGTACTACACCTTCCAGAATCCCCTAGCCGAAATGATTATTGATTCTGCTGGCTGGGAGATGCTGAAAATTGTTATCTAACCCCACCCCCCAATTTTTCCCCAAGCTCTGAGAAAGCCTCTTTGTACAAGTCGTAGTTTGGATCCAAGCCAATGTCTCCTGAAGTTATGAATGAGCTAAGCTGAGCTGTCACCTGATTAAAGAAACCTTAGTCAATCGAGTCATCAATCAAATCTGCATAGATTTTCATATGATCCTTTAATAATAGTCTCAAAGGATACGGGAAGGGGGGGGGGAAGGATAGCAGTATGTCATCTCAGAAGAAACATCCATGAAGGAGAAGGTAATATATCTTTTCTTACATGATGGCTGTTATGACAAATGAGCATCGTTTGTAACAGGGTTGAGAAATCTTCTGCACTCCAATTCTTTCCAACTATAATTCCCGTAATTCCTTACTTTTGGTCATGCTGGCCAGGACTTCGGAACAATACAGTCCCTAACATCTCAAGGGACAAAGTTTCCCCAGGCTGGTACAGCCAATGTTCTCTCTTCACAGTAGCCATCTTTTAGCATCTTGTCTTTTAGTTTATGGGGCTCCTCCAGGGATGGGGACCCAAGTTGTGTGACTCGCTGTCAAGTAAGACTTTAGTCACACCAGCAACGTGACTTGGATTCAACTTGTGGTGTGTGTGTTTTTTTTTCAATGACTCAGACTCAACTGGTGACTCAGACCCATTTTTCCGAGTCGTATTTTTGAGTCCTTTTTCTTTTAATGAAATATACCATAAACCTGGAAGAAGCTGTGCAGTGTTCACCAGAAGACACAGGAGAGACAGGCAAATGGCAGCCACTGGTGGTGGAGGAGGTAGCAACAGGGAGGGAGGGTTTTCAAGAGGGTTGGGGGGTGGGTGGAGGGGTGAATGAAGGTGAGGCAGGCAGGGCAGATGGGTTCAAAAGTGGAGGGGAAGGTTCACAAGCTTCAGACCTCCCCACACACCCCTCCCTTTTTATGGGGGAAAACTTGTTATGTTCAACAAGGATTATTGGCAGGTAAGTATATTGCAGAATTTCATACACAGCATGTTTAGTCAGAGATGAGTTCAGTGGGGCCTGTTCCCAGCTGAGAGTGTATATAATTGCAACCTTAACCAATTAATTCACTAAACATTGCAGTCATTAAACCAGCTGTGCTCATTGGTCCAGCAAAACATTGAAAACTCATGGGATGTTATTATCATTTTTAAAAAGACTCCCTTCTGAAACATTTCATATCTTATGCAATCCCTTTCTTTTCATATGATCAAGGTGAAAATCGAACACTATATTGGACTAAATCCAATGTTACTGCTATATAAAGTAGACCAATGGTTCCAAAGCTTGGGTAACCCAGGTGTTTTTGGACTGCAAATCCCAGAAACCCTGGCCAGCACAGCTAGTGGGGAAGGATTCTGGGAGTTGCACTCCAAGAACACCTGGGTTGCTCAAGATTGGGAACCACTGGAGTAGACCTATTGGCATCAAAGGATTTAAATCAGTTGTTACTAGCAAATCTCATTCATTTCAATGGGTCTGCTCTAGATTGGGATTAATTTTGGCTTTACTCTATTGTTCATGAAATCTCTAAAAGTCTGATTGCTACAAATATTATATCTTTGAGGTTTTTTTAATATTGGCTATTAGGATTTCTTTATTTCAGCAGCCTAGTATTTTTACTGTTGTCAATTTTTTACTTTTTTTATTGTTGCTCTCTTTATCTGTATATCTACTGTAAATCACTCAGAGGTTAGATCTTGGGAGAAGTTACCTTTTTCTGCACTATAACCCCTTGTATCTTCCATCCGGTCACTAGTCATGTGGGGTTGGGAGATTTCTGGAAGTTGTAGTCCAAAAAAGTAACTTCCTAAGTTCTGTCTAAAATCTATTGCTAGATCTCAAATCAATGTTCTGCTTACTGCTGCTTTATAAAATGCTAAACGATTTTGCATTTTGTGGACAAGCTGATGCTATCTGCCCTAAACCTTCATGACGGGGGATCATTAGAAATACAAGAATGCACAAACCAAGTGGACTACCTTGTTCCTCTGATTCTTTCTTGATCTCTATTGATCTGCTCTTGTCACTCTCCTTGCCTTGTTTACTTCAATTGTTTTCCCAAACTGTCTGAATTTAATTTTAAAACCCTTTGAGTCAGGGAACTTTGTATCTCTGCTAACGTTGTTCCGTAAAGTTCCATTTGTTTACCAATGTACTTATCTAAATAAATATATTTAAACAAGAAACATTCAAAGTTTTGCTTCTTGAGCAGTTGGCCTGAATGTGCATCTTATGCATAACCTGAACTATTCACCTCCTCATTTCTTCATCACAGAAGGAATTCTTGAAGATTCTCCACCTGTTTTAGGGGATGTAGGGATGTACATGAGGCACCCAATCTAAGATTTGCTGCCATGGAAAACTGAAAACAACCCCTACATGTATACAGGGCTGCATAAAGCAGCCATTCTGGAAGTATCATGCCACAATACTTCAAGGATTAACGTTGCATGTAAAGTTGGTATAATACCCCCAAACAAGAGGTAGGCTGTAATCCTACACCACCCAGAGGGAGGAATCTTTTCCAGACTGGTGGCTAAATTCCATTTGGAAGAGGTATTAGGGTGGGTCACATTCATGGCTGAATTCAAACTTACTGTTCCACACAATTTTCTAGGTTGCAAACCAGAGATCCACGCAACAGCTTTCTAGAAAAGATACTAGAACTTAGTTTTATTCAACAACTTCCTGGATTTTAAGTAGTTACTTATGTGTTAGAAAAAAAGCTCTCCAACCGAATGAGGACATAGCGCAGGTAGGATATGCCCTCTTCCTGTTCTGCACTCGCCTCATCTGCTATACTGTAGGTTTTTCAGTGAACTCAATGCTGCATAGGCATGTGTAGGATTGGCAATTTGCATATTTTTGTGCTTAAAGGAAAAGGCCAAAATTCACTTACAACAGACCCACCTGATTCTGGCCCAGGTCTTATTATTTCATTAACTAGATATAGATGTTTGGACACTCGAGACAGAAAATGAATTCAGTCCAGAATCTCTTAAAACAGCTGCTTTGGGATGATTTCTTGCTAGGATCAGCTCTGCAACCAAATTTGGGATACAGCAGAATGGTAGTGATGTTACAGCTGTGTCACAGGCAGATATCCCTGGCCAAATATTTCGGTTTGAGATGTCAGGTTTATTTGTACAGTATTTGAGACTCTCTAATCCCTATGTCCACTAGATGGCATCACTCTTACAATATCTGCTGTGAAAAATTGATGGATTATCTGGAACCTGGGAGATCAAGTTTGCTGTTCTTTGTGCACCATACCTTGTGCCTTCACAAACCCAGTTTTAAGTTTTTGTTGCAAATTAAACTCTTCACACACTCTTTGAAGTTGAATCAATATTTTTTTTGAATAATTTCTTTAGAATACATAAAAAGTGTCTCTCATTCATATCAGAGACGTTGCTTTTAATTAAACTTTTCCAGTATTCTGATTAAAATTACAAAGGTTCCTCAGTAAGGTAAATGACACAAGTAATAAACTTTATCCAAAAATCAACGTTAAGAAAACTGATTTCATGGTAATCAGTAAAAAGCAAGCAGCTCAAGAAATGAAGCTAATGATCAAAGTGAAAGTTTGGAACATGCGGACAAATACAAGTACCTTGGAGTTTTATTAAAAGAGCAGGAAGATCGTAGCCATGTAATAAAAGTCAGAATAGAGAATGGCCTAGAGCAACCTTCTTTCCATGAAGCATGTAATATGCAACAAAATCTTAAACTGGGTTTGTGAAGCCACATGGTACGGTACACACATAGTATTGGTTCTACTGTAATGGCATGGAACTGTGGACATTAATAGGACACTATTAAAAAGATAGTGTCTGAAGACGTGGACTTGTCCATGAAAGCTACATTGGAATATAGCAGTTAGCCTTTAAGGTGCCCCAACGTTTTTGTGTTCTTTATTTTTTATTTTTGTTTTGTTTTTGCCCTAACATATAAAAAGAAGCATTTGAAATGTGGATGTATTTGAAGATACGTACTAAGAATTTCTTGGATCAAGAGGTGGATCAATGAAGAAATACTAAGATGAGTGAATAAAAAGCAAGAAATAATAAGATGCAAAAATGCAGAAAGCTAGAATATTTTTGTCTAATAATGAAAAATACAAAGTTCAGATGTTAGACTAGTAATTGAAAGTAAATAAATGGGAAAAGAAGTTCCGTAAAGAATAACTTATTTGATGAAACCTGTAGCAGTTTGTGGACTGGGGACAGGAAAGTGCCTCCTACAAAAATGTTTGGGAGGAGGTGCCTCCAACCCTCCCCTGCCCTGCTTTCAACTGAAATCCCTTGGAGACTGATATGCTACAACATAACTTCACTGTTCAGAGCTGCCACATCCAAAGTAAGAATAGCCATGATGATATCCAACCGCCAGTGGAAAATGAACAAAAAGAAGCAGGTTTAAAACTGAAACTGTAGACCATTACCAAGCATGGAAGAGTGAGGGATTCTGATTAATTTATGGCTGTAACACAGGAATAATGCACCTTTCTGCAATGAGAATTCAAACATGGAGTAAATGGGGGCGGGGGGACGGGGGACAAATTCAGCTAATGACCAAATTTTGTGTCTGAATAAGCAGACCAAAGGAATGTGACAGATTGCTACCATAATCTCAGCTCAGCTTTACAAATAAGTATATTTCCGGGTAATTCTGAAGCTCAACATAAAGCTTAAACAAGCTTATAGTATGATGTCTTTTTGTGTTAATAACAGTCTTATATTCCCTGAATAAAGATGCAATACGTTCTTGTTATTTTTATTCAGATGGTGAAATGCTTGAATAGGTTGTTGTAAAAAAAAGGTGAGCAAACCAAATTATGTGTTTAATTATTAAAAGTTATTATGTTGGGTCTAGGTTGGTCACAGCCTGAACACAGAGCTGAGCAGAGTTCTACAGACACCTGAGGCAGGGGGGCAGGGAACCATTCCTCCATTGCACACTGCTGCACAGA
Source organism: Intellagama lesueurii (assembly GCA_037013535.1). Taxonomy (NCBI): domain Eukaryota; kingdom Metazoa; phylum Chordata; class Lepidosauria; order Squamata; family Agamidae; genus Intellagama; species Intellagama lesueurii. Next base: position 32,964,139 of record JBAJHW010000004.1, read on the forward strand.
AGACACCAGGATAATGTTGTATTAATAAGCTTTCTGCTAGAGGAACTGGGACGATGGAAGAATTTCTCGTTCCCTGTGTATTGCCTCATACTGCTTCGAAGGATTTGAGAGAAGCTTATTTGAAGATATAAGCAGCTACAGGAGAAGGAAATCACCTGAGCTAAGGAGCTAGCGTGGATCCAATCTGTTATTAAAATGTGTGTGTGTGTGTGTGTGTGTGTGTGTGAGAGAGAGAGAGAGAGAGAGAGAGAGAGAGAGAGAGGAGGACACCTTTTGCAGGTCACATGCATAGACCCTCCAAAAACTCAAATGAGGCCCAGACCATTTCACATGGTGATTCCCCCTCCTGCCTTGGGAAGAGGGGTAAACAGCATTTTAATGTAAAAATGTATTCATAGATTGCATGACACATGATTTTTGTCTTAGGTGAATGCCCCTCCCCAGGAGTTGAGGATCTTGCTTTCCTGCCCTCTCTCATAGGGCCTGCCCACCGCTGAGTCAGCTAGACCTGATGTACCAGAACTGGCCAGAACTGACACTTATGAACGTGAGACCTCCATGCTGGCAAAAACCTAAGACATGTCATAAGCCTGGCCATGGTACTGGAATGGATCACCTTTCTCTAGGTGCTCCACAGTCCTAGGACTCATTTTGCTAGTGTCAGAACTAAGCAGAGGAGGAGCACCTGGAGAAGGTTCAAGTCAAGGAGTTGTTCCTTTAAGTTATCCTACTTGTGGGAAGGTGTATTGTCCCCTCCACCACAGCTGTGGAAGCAGGATTTGAGAGGAACCCAAGGAAAGAACAGGCAAGCTCCAGTTTACTTACAAGGAGATACATTTATTTAGTAATTTACACAGGCACCTAATACTGGAACAGGTGACACTATGGCTCACATGTCAGTACAAAAAGTCCGAACCCCCATTGAGTGATACAAAGAATCTTTATCATTTTTGCTGTTTACACCAATAAGTTGCACTAGGTAATACTTCATTTTTTCATTATGCTTCCGAGAGCAATACAGTGTGTGAACTACTCCCTTTTCAGTGATAAGCTCAGGTATGCGTAGCTAAAGTTTAAATAAGCTTGTTAGCAGCATTTGATAAGCACATCTGTTGTCTCCAAATAGCTTTCTTTTCCAAAACATCATTAATACAGCTTGTCTGTCCTTTGCACCATGAGAACACCGCAGCTTTGCTTAATCAAACAAAATGGAAGGATCAAAATGGAAGACAGGCAGCTCCTCTAAATACTGGACCCAATAGAAGAAAACATGGATGGAGCAGTCCTAGACCAGGAACATTAAGAGACCTCAGTTCAACTCCAGCCATTAGTAGAGCAAGATAATCACTGAACCCGTCCAGTCCAATCTGGCTTCAGACCTGGTTATGGGATGCTTTGGTCATTTTGGTGGATGACCTGTGCCAGAAACTGGACAGTGGGAATGTGTCCTTGTTGGTTCTGCTGGACCTGTCAGCATTTTTCAATGCCATTAATCATAGTATCTTTCTGGGCCGTCTCTCTGGACTTGGAGACACCAATTTACAGTGGCTCCGGTCCTTCCTGGAGAGGAAGAATTCAGAAGGCGGTGCTGGGAGACTCCTGTTCGACACCCTGGCCATTGACCTTTGGGATCCTCAAGGTTCTACAGTGGACCCTCGACTTACGGAATTAATCCGTATTGGAACGGTGGCTGCAGGTCGAAAAGTCTGTAGGTCGAGGCTCCATTGACCTACAATGCACTGAAAACCAATTAATCCGTAACCGGCCGTTTTTGGTCCATTTTGTTTGATTTTCCGGTCTGTAGGTCGATTCTCCAGCCACAAGTCGAACCTAAATTTTACGGCCAGAGAAGTCTGTAACTCGAAAAGTCTGCAGGTCGAGCCGTCTGTAAGTCAAGGGTCCACTGTATTTTGTTTCCTAAGCTATTTAACATTTACAGGAAATTGCTGGGAGAGGTTGTCCAGAGTTTTGGGGTTTGGTGTCACCAACTTTGCATCTCCCTGCCATCTAAATCCAGCACTTTGGATTACGCCTGGAAACAAATCAGCTGTTTTGGCTCTAGATCAGTGGCTGGTGTCAGAAACGGACTGGACGAGGATGACTAAACTGAAAGTTAGTTCAGATAAGACAGAGGCACTCCTGGTCAATAGAAAAGAAGAGCAAGGAATAGGGATGCAACCTGTGCTGGATGGGGTTACACTCCCTCTGAAAACACAGGTAGGCAGCTTGAATGTGCTTCTAGAATTGTTGCTGAGCCTGGATGCCCAGGTTTCAGTGGTAGCCAGGAGTGCATGTGCACAACAAAACTAGTGTGCCAGCTGTACATGTTCCTGAAGTGGTCTGATCTAGCCATGATGACACATGTCTTAATTACACACCAGCTGGATTACTGTAACACACTGCACATGGGGCTTCAGCTGGTCCAAAATGCTGCAGTCAAATTATTAACTGGGGCTGGTTACAGGGATCACATAACCTCCATGTTACAGCAGCTCCACTGGCTGCTGATCCCTTTCTGGGCACAATTCAAAGTGCTGGTTCTAACCTATCAAGCCCACAATGGCTAAGGTCCAAGCTATCTCAGTGACACAGTCTCTCTTTACAAGCCTGCCCAGGAAGTAAGATAATCAGGGGAGACCTTTCTTTCAGTCCCACCATTTTCACAGGTGCATTTGGTGGGGACACTGGCGAGGTCCTTCTCTGTTGCTACTCCCAGAATCTGGAACTTCCTCCCAGACTCTGGAACTTCCTCCCACGGGAGGCCAGGCTGGCTCCATCTTTGTTGTCTTTCTGAAAGCAGATTAAGACTTTTCTCTTCAGGCAGGCTTTCCCTCAGTGACTGGCTGTCTGATAGGGTTTTTTAAATGGATTCCTGTGTCTTGTTGCCTTTAAATGTATTTTAGTGTTGATTTGTTTGATTCTTTTTAAATATATGTATACTTACTGTTTTTAGTTTTTTAAATATTACCTGTTAATGATGTAAACCTCCTCGGGTCGCCTTTAAGGTAGAGTAAAATATTTTAAATAAATGAATAAATTGATGTTGGACCTTCTGGCTGCCTTGCTGTCCTATGGGCTCATGCATATATGTGCTCATGCATGCGCACACATGCACATGCATGCGCAAATCTCTAGATTGCAAAATAAGGTCTTTTATGAAATGTTTGAAGAATGGATTGGAGCAATATAGCATAGGAGTAATTTTGCAGATCTGTATAATGATATAATAACGACTTATTTGAAAATGTGGCTTGGAATTGAAATTGCAAAAAAGGTGATTCCATATTCCTACTGCTGCAAGCCATTAGATAGTTTCAAAGCTATTTCAAATGAGCAGCAATTTATATGCAGGTCACACCCATGTCAGGAACATCTGTGGATCTCATAATTCTTTGGATCTGTTCATCTTATCACAGATAAGGTGACAGTCCTGTCTACATAAAAGACTTCCCTTTCCTTTGTGGACGATGGTGCAGATACGTAGCATGGCACAGTTGTTAGCAGTTTTCTATGTCTGCCCTCTCAAAAAAAAAGGCAGATGCCTGCTGATTAGCATGCTCAGGAGGAATCAGCATTTTGGAAATCTACACCTTTCTTTTGTTTTGAGCAGTGCACAAAGGAAGATCTGGAAACTGATTTGAAGTTAGGATTAAAGTAAGCAGTAAGACTCTGTGTGCATTTGTCAACAAAATCTTGATATGCATATAAATTTCTGTTCAAAGTTTTCAAGGATTACTTGGGATTTGTTATGGATTAGGAATGGCAGTTGCCAATCCTCTTTCCCTTCAAACCACTGGGAGCTAAATACAGTACTGCAAATCCCACACAGAATTGACTGCCTGAAGAAGGTACACATGTAATAGGAAATCAAAAGGTGGGGGAAGGGGGAGGCAAGCCAGTACACCAAAAGTGCAAAAATGTACACCACAAAGGGCAAGACTAAGTAAAGAATGCTTTGAGATAGGAATTGTGAATGTGTGGTCTTCTCTGGTTTCCATCAGCCTTAACCAGTGTAATTGATATAGCCAATACTGAAGGATGCTAGTTGTTGTAGTCCATCTATATCTGGAGGGCTGGACATTCTTCATCCTCGCCTTAAAGTACATCATAAGAGGGTCTGTGGCGAACACCCTAAGTTATGCATTGTAAGTTATGAATTATTCATGGTATATGTTAATGTGGTTAAGAGGCGGGGCCGAGAGAGATGTTAAAAGGTGGAGCCTGAGAGGAGAGAGAGTTAGAGTTAGTCAGTGAGTTAGAGGGAGTGAGAGTCAGAGAGAGGCTGTGTTAGGAATCTGAGAGAGAAGGATAGTTTGGGGTCTGAGGAGTGATTAGTCTGAGTGAGAACTGTGGTAATTAATATAGAAGATTAAAATTGATGCTTGATGAAACTTAAGGATTGTGCTTATGAATTGTTCCAGAAACCAACTGTAATCAATAAACCTGTTCTATTAAAAAGTCAGTACTGAATGGACCTTCATCTTTTCTAAGTAAAGTACGTTGATAAGGAGATCAACTGGTGGCAGCGTGTTAAGAGGTGTTTGGTTAGCCTTTGTGAGCTCTGTGTTTGAGGAAGGAGCAGTGCAGTAGTCCTATGTCTAAGGTTTATTCATTTGCTAATTATGTTTAATCAATCCAGGAGGAGCATATGAGCTCTGACCCTCCCTCATGATTTCCACTGCTTTCCTATATAGAGTGGTTGACTTTCTGAACAACTTCCAAGGCTCCCAAGTCTTTCCTTGTGAACCAGAAGCCTAATTTTCTAGTATTTTAATACATGTAGATAGCACATAGCTCAGTGAGTTAGGTATCTGGCTGAGGATCCAGAGGCTGTGAGCTCAATTCCCCACTGTGACTATCAGAAGAGCCAGCATGTGTGTGATGGGCAAGCTGCACAGTCCCAGGGTGCCCCAGGAGAAGGGAATGGTAAACCATTTCTGAGTGCTCTCTACCTAGAAAACCCTGGTAGGGGGTGCCATAAGTCAAAATTGACTTGATGGCATACAGTTATTATTATTAGATAGCCACTACAGAGAATGGAGGCTCTTCACTTCAGACTCCAGTCCTAGGTTTTGATGTCCTCTTCTCTTATAATCAGCTTCATAGGACCACCCAAATTATTTATGGGGCTGGATTAGGAGTTATGGGGGGTGTTACCAGATGCTGCTATGTGTTACAGAGACACATTCGTGTGTATAAAAAGCCGCATTCTGCTGATTTTTGCCCACTACGCAGGATATCATACTGAATACGAAGGAACACATTTTAAAGATAGTAGAAGGAAGATCATTTTTGCAGTTAGTTCCAATTTGTAGAACTTTGGAAAAGATTTACAGACACTTGCCTTTCACCCTATTAATATTTTATATATTTTTTAAAAAAACATAGCCGTGAGCTCAGCTTGGCGCCCTCTTCACCTCAGCCTGGTGCCCCTCATAGCTTGGAGTCCACAGACAACCAGACAGCTCACCCATCTTACCCTCCTATTGCCAAAGGATGGCTTGAGCTAGCATGCTCCCCCCTTCTCATGAGTTGGTTCAACATCCGTAGTGAACAATTGACTGGGGCTCTTGTGGGCATATATGAATCATGCAGTCTATGGGGCATGTAGATTGTTACCATTGAATGGCAGGATTGATGGTAGCAATCAGCCATAGGCTGCTGTAGACCAAGCAGTCAGACTACCTCGCTCTCGAAAGTTTTGGGGGGTTTTTTGGAGGGAGGAGAGGGAGAGGGGGCATACCCTTCCTCTAGCCATGTTCTGTTTATGCAACTGTTGTGGTACTGTCCTTGGAGATACACTATTTAAACAAAACATGTAATATGCTATTCGAGCAGACACTCACCTCTGCATATTACTGGAGTGTTAATGTTAACTAGGAGCACAGGTGACTTTTAGATGTGTGTCCAGCGGTCATTACTTTGCTGCCTTAGGCACTTTCTGATAACTCTAAAAAATATATCCCAAAGTTAAAGAGCTAATTAGTGCAATGGATGAGCAAAAGGGAAGCATAATATCAAAATTACATGAATTCTGGAGAGCTCACCATGTTAGTCTACAGCAATTTGTGTAACTGTGGCATAACGTATGTTTTTCTCTGGGTCTGGGCTTTGGGCAGTGCTTTGGCCAAACTGTACAGTCCCAGAACATAGCCAAAAGCTTGGGTAATGCAGCACAATCAATTTAGCCAGATATGGAAGTGGCTGGGTCAGAACCTGTGCTAGAAACTGAGGCAGAGGTCTGGATGCTCCCATACTATTTCAGAAGAATGGCACAAATGCAGCTCAAGACTGATTTATAGAAGGCAGAAAGAAGAACAAAAGCTGCCTCCATGGAAGCTGAAGACAAACACGGGAGTTGTTGGGTTGGAGCCTGTATCTGTTTTCTGCTAGAATGAAAAAAACTCTGTCACTTTCATTTTCTTCACTACTACCATACCCATCTCTCACCACAAGGCTCTAAGGTAAAAATTGTATCCCCTACATTAACACACGTGATTCGTCTGCTAACTTCTTTCTTTCTTTCTTTCTCCTCTTGCAGTTTACTGCAACCCCCCCCCCCCTTCTCTGCTCAGACCTGGTGTCTGTTTTCTGTCTTCCTAAAGTATTGTTACAACAGGACTGTAAAACGAACATAGGCCTAATTACTGCATGTAACCAATGAACATTTAGCATGTGAAATTGATATTTCATACACATTTCATTCTGTTTCTTAATGTCTGATGAAGTGGGCATGTCCATGAAAGCTTACATTAAAATATAATAGTTAGGCTTTAAGGTGTCACATGTTTTTGTCTTTTTTTGGGGGGTATTTTTTTATTTTGTTTCTTTTGATTTTGCCTGATATGCTTGCACAGACTAACATGGCTACCTCTTCCAAGAATACTCCTACATCACCTTGCAGCTCCATGAAATGGCTGGCTGAGCAGTTACAGTGTGTAACTGCAGTTACAGTGTGTGTGTATATCCCCTTGTAATATATATAGTTACTCAGTGTACATTCTTGTTATCCGGTTTCCCCAGGTAGGAAGCTCCCAAAATGAGAGACTGAGGCATGAAGGCTTCTTGTGAGGTTATTTTATTGCAAAGGAAAACGCCTGCTGCAGAAAGCGGGGAGAAAAACAATTTACCACGCGGGGCAAAGGCCTTTCTCCAAAGAACAAAAGGAGTGGTACAATCTCTTATAGCCTGTCCCTTCCGGGCGATTTGGGGTGGGCGCACAATCTCCTTAAAGGGGTCAGAAAGTTAGTTGGCGAAAATTCATTGGATTAGTAAAAACACCTTTCAAACATGCGCAGAACAGATAACCGGATCTTCTTCTCTCCCTGGGCCCCTGCATTCCATTCTTATCTCTACTACAAGCATGTTGTTTCTATCTACTACCAGCGTTGTTTCTCAGTAAACGGATCCTTTGTCTTTCAAGAAACATTAGTCCTTGAGTCAAGAAGAAAAGCAAAGGGGAAGGGAGGGGTCGGGCCCGCTCAAAAAGAAAGGGAGGGGTTGGGCCCGCTTTTACGGGGCATTCTTTTCTCTGAATAAGTCAAACACAATTTTCCTAACATTCTCAAACAGGGCCATCTACACTGGTATGATGATGACAGCTTGTCACTCAGAGGTGGGTAACTGCCAGAGGTCTGCTGGCCAAATATATCAGTTCCTGGACCTTTTAACAGCTACACCCATTCCTGAAACCGCCTCCATTTTTCCTTAAAGTTTTTAAAATTGAGAAATTCCCCCCCCAGTATCCTCTAGTAGTCATTTAAAATGAACATATTTGTGAGTAAGGGGTCTAGGAATGCTGGGGGCTTAAAACAAAAATGGCTTCCATAATTACTAAGAAGCCATTTGGGTGAATTTTTGAGCTTTTTGAGAGTTTAAGAAAAAAAAGATGGGTGGTGTGGGGGTGTTCAGGGACAGCATGTAGTGCCAGTGGGCTACATGCAAATCATTGGCCACATGTTGCCCACCCTGTTGTAAACTGAAATTTAGTTTGCATTTCTCCTTCTCCCTGCCAACCCACTTTCTTTTGACAATGTGTATTTTAGAGTGTAAGCCAACAAGCAAGGACTATTGTATGACTGGTTTTTGCAAACAACTCTAAATGCCCCCTTTTCACTGAAGAGTTGGTTAAAAATGCTTTAAACCAACCAACAAACAGATGTTTTAATGGAAACAGAGACTCAGAAGAGAGTTTTCAGTTTTTATCTATGCTTCCTTCGAAATGCGCTCGTACTTAGCATCTGAGCCACTTTTTGAAAAAAGAAAAATATATGTGTCAAGGAAAATTGCTATGACTTACATTAAGGTGGGGGAAAGTATAAGTCTAAGTAAAAAGAAAAAAGAAAGAAGAAAGAAAGAAAGCATCCAGAGTCAGTTTTGTTTTCTCCCCAGACATAATGCCTTTAATGGAACATCATAAAATGGTCCACAATGGATTGTGTGATATTTCATGCAGCTGTCCTAGAAAACTTTCCCCTATTTGTGTGAACTAAGCACTGGGTAAGTGGAAAATTCTATCTTTCTTTCATAGTTTAGTTCTAGCCACAAGAAAGAACAGTACAATAACTGGAAATGTTTTGTTATCAAAGGACACTTTTCAGAATAACTGGATCATTATTTGCAATGCACGGATCAAGGAAGCAATAAGTTTATCCCATTTGTCATAAAGATTTCTGTTTGATCTTTATGACAAAGATATAGATTTTGATCTTTATGATTTAAGATATAGATATTGGGGATAAGAATTTCATTGTTATACTTCCAAACTGTTGTTTTCTTGATACACCATTAATTATTATTATTTACTTCCATGCCATTGATTGCACACATTAAATGGTTTTTGAGGTATTCACTTTTGAATTAAATGAATTATGTCCCTGTATTTGACAATGTATTTTTATTAATGTTTCTGGGATGGGAAAGGATGTTGTTGCGTTCACCATGGCTGAAAACAGTATCACATCTCCTAAAACTCATTGCAAGACAAAGCACACCTTGCCTCGAAAGCTACACATTGGCAAAGCATGTGTACACTTCAGAGACACGGAATGAACACAGAATCATGCAAACATTTTAAAACTGTGAACAACTAAAATGCTTCAAGTAGAAAAACATGCACAAACATGGTCTAGTCAACAGCGAAAATGTGTACAAAAATGCACACGTGTGCAGAAAAAATATTATTAATGCACACACAAAAAATAGACAAATGCCCATGCAAGAGAAAAAACTACGACGGTAACTATATTGACAAATAAGGAAGGAAGGAAGGAAGGAAGAGCGAGCGAGGAGGAAATTGGCAGCCTACCCTTGTTTGCAGCTTGTTAAGGTAGCTCTATTGTAGCTGTGTCTCTTGCAAATCTGAATGGCTGCAGAAGAGTTGCCTTAACAAGGTACTGACAAGTTCTGATTGGCTTTTCTTCTGCTAACTCTACTGACTCCTGTGTGATCGGTGAAAGCATATTCACCCAAAGAAATAGAACTTCTTGGCTGTGAATTCACAGTGGATCACTACACATTTTTCCTGCTGTGTAGTCGCAACCTTAGTCTCATATCATGATGTGAACCACAGATGTGATTATAAGGAAGCCCTCTTCCCCACTTTGTGAGCTAAGATAGGCTGAAAGTGAATGACTACACCAGGGCCAGCGGCTGAGTAGGGAAGTTCTATGGAGACTTGAACCTGGACATCTTACATCACCAAGTCAGTTCTCACTGCGAGAGATGGGCTAATTTATGTCAAAGGTGGATTTGTAACAAAACTCCATACTCCATACTTAATTAAGTATAAATAACATACAAAGAACTGCAGAAAGCAAAATTGCTGATTGACGTTAATGGCAACAAAAGCCATGAGAATAATACACGCTTCATATCAAACCATCATTCATGAAGCATGAGATGGATAATTGTCAGCCATTTCTATTGAAGGAAGATTTGTTTTATTCTCCTGATCTGTGGTTTGCTTGGCTCAAGGAAAGCAAATATCATGTGCAGAGCATTCAAAGGGTGAATAATTTTTTTTATTACAGAGAAGGCAGCACAAAGCTTTTCTAATGAGACTGCACGTTTGTGAAATTGAGGTTTTAAATCGAAAACAGGCTCTTTTGAGCCTGTTAGTAACTGTGGAGTTTTGTAATACTTTGAGATTCAAAGCTGTGCATCTTAACTGAGTACTTGTGGATCTAAACATTCAAAATTAGTCATGTGGTTATAACAATAGCCATGTTTTCATTTCCCTCAATGCACATAATTAAGCATAGTAACAATCTGAACTGAATGCATCAGAACAGAATTTAATTCTTTAAATTAATTAGCAGTTGTGATTCTTGTGAGAGCCCTAAGAGGAAACAGTATTGCAAGTCCACATTGCAGGCATACTGCTCTACAGGAACTCTCAAAAGGATATCCCAAGATGTTTGGGGTGGGATGGGGTTTGAAGTGGAAAAATAACCTGAGGTAATACATGGTTTAAAGAGTATGAATAGAATAGTAAGTTAATTAACCACTTGCTCTCTTTTAATGGTGCCCCAAATGTACTAGTTGAGGCAGTTTCTTTCAGTCTACCAGTAGGGAAAATGATGATAATCTCATTGTTCCATAAAGAATGACAACACCATTTTACGTTTCCCATAGTGCTCTGGAATACTTGATGTTGTGTTGCTCTGGGGTGTTCTGGAAAAATTAAGCAGTGACTTGGAGTCACCCACTTGCCTAAACAGAGGTTCTGAGGCATGTGCAAATGCTGGTTGCCTTAACTTGTGTATTTTTATTTATTGAATATATTCATAACCAGCCTTTCCACTGAAAAATAGCATTCAAGGCCTTTGTTGAGGTTCTACTGTGGCGGTATTGGCTATTATTAGTTATATTTATATCCTGCATTTTCTACAGTTTGCTCAGGGCAGCATACTTGGCCCTCCTCACGGTAATCTTCTGACACAAATCAGGCTAAGAGAGTGTGACTGGCCCTGAGCCACCTATAGTGAGTTTCATGGATTGAGTGCAAATTTGAACCCAGGCCTCCTAAGTTGTAGTTCAGCACTCTAACCACTATGCCATACAGGCCCTACTGATATCAGACCTGGATAAGATAGCTTTTTTGAGGGGAGATGTTGGGAGGAGTCTTTGGTAACCTAAAGAATAACTTTGGAGTACATGTGTAGTTTTTATTCAACTGAAGCATTCACATTCTTTATATTCCTCCATTTCACTGTTCCAGAAGTATTAATATTTTCAATATAGAGGGAAGAAGTATAAGGCAGAAAAATGGTGAAAAATGACATGAAATTGCATATTAAAGAAAGATCAAAGTATTTTGTAAGGAGTATTCAATACACAAAGAAAAGCCTTACAGGCAACCAGAATCAATGCTAAGAGGATAATCAAGAGAGCTTCAGGTAGAAAACGATTCTCATTAACTAGTGGTTCAGATTATGTCTTCTCTTGTCAAGCAAACTGGTTTCCTGTAGAATATCAATGGGATTTTAAGAAATAGCTTTTCAGGTTGTCTAGAACACATGGCCTTGAGAATTCACCTTCAGCAAAAACACTGACAATCAGTTTCCTTTATATGTACACTTCTGTGCATGCTAGTATGGAAGCCACAGACTTTTTATAATTCAGCCATCAGAAATATGCACGGGGCTGTTTCTGTAGGCTTTGCACTGAGCATTGCGTGCTCATTAAATAAAGTAGGCCACAAAGATCAGATTTTTCTGCTTTAAAAGGAAGACATTCTTTTTTTATATATACAATTCTCTTTTAGAGCCAGGAGGTTGATATAGCTACCATTTAGGGTGTGGAGGGAAGGAGGAAGGCACCTAGTTCCTCACCATGTCCTGGCTGATTGACCCATGGCTGACATGTCTGCACTGCCAGTTGAGAGCTCTAAATTCCCTTCAAGCCAACTGCCAGAATTGACTGACTCTAGAGAGGTAGATCTGGGCAGGGGTGTTTCCCCTCTGAGCTTCCTTTTACATGTAAATGGGTGTTGGATTGTAAATACTGTGGAGGAAAATCTTTTCACAGTCTCTGACAGGGCTGGCTGTACATCTGACGCTTTGTCATCCAAATGTTCTTAGATGGACATTTGCTGCCCTCTTGCTCTTTTGGCAGTAAGAGTTAGAATCATAGAATAGTGAAGTTGGAAGGGGCCCATAAGGCCATCAAGTCTACCCCCCTGCTCAATGCAGGAATACAAATCAAAGGATATCTGCCAGGTGGTTGTCTTAAGTTTCTCTTGAATGCCTCCAGTGTTGGAGCACTCACCACCTCTCAAGGTAATTGGTCTTACTGTTCTAACAGCTAGGACGTTTTTCCTGATATTCAATCGAAATCTGACTTCTTGTAACTTGAGCCCATTGTCGCGTGTCCTGCACTCTGGGATGATCAAGAACAGATCCTGCCCCTCCTCTGTATGACAGCCTCCTCTAGCAGCAACAGCAGGATCTAGGAAGGTGTCCACCATGTCATGTTTCCTGCCTTGCTCAAGAGTGATGCTGGGTCAAGTACTCTGTAGAAAAGCAAAATGGCCGGCAGGTTCTTAATTGGTGCCACCAATAGTTCTTAGCTAACTGACCATGCAGTCAGAGGGGCCAAATAGGAACACAAGTGCAGGAGCTGCTTAATGATAGGGGATGCTGCTCCTACTCTGGTACTGTAATATCTTCTTATTGTCTTATCTTCCAATCTGTGTGTCACTTGCAGCTTCTGTAGCATCTCACGATCATCTGATAAAATGGGCATTAAATAAGAGCCCTGAAACAGAAAGGAGCAAGGACCAGTTTCTCCACACATATTTTGAGGGGACAAAAGGAGTGAGGAGCTAGAATGAGCAAGTTTGTGCATGTGTGCTTATCACATGAGTTAACACACCATCAGAATGAGACCTCACAAGTCCTACATCACCAGAAGAGTCTTCATAGCACCCAAGGTCATCATCACACACAATGGCTGGAGTCCTAGTGGTTATTTTCGCTGCCACAAGTGCAATGGTGTAAACTGCAGCAGTAAATAGCTGCTAGTAATCAGCAATTGCTTATATTCTTCATCATGCACCAAGTCACATGTCTGGCATGCAATACGAATAATGATTTGTTAATCAGTTGTTGTCTGCTGCTGCAGTTTATGCCATTGTACTTTCATCAGTGCAAATAACTAGTTGAATTCTGGCCAATCATTCTCTGATAGAGCCAGTTTACACATTCAGCAGTTGTCAGTTATCTATTTACTTGAAAAGTCATGTGTCCTACATCTCTAGCAACAGCATCCTATATGAAGGCTGTCAGTCCAAGCCCAGTTTAAAGATAAAGAATTCTAAGAAGGGAAAGCACAGGGGATATACTCCTATATTTACATCTACTGATGCAGATTAACGAATGCTGCAGCTATGCAAACCTGTAACCTCATGTTTCTCTGTTTTTTTATTGCCGAGTATGATCCTGCCAGAAAACCAGTCATGTTGGCAGGGAATTGGTCTCCTGAAAGTTAAATGCCACCCATTCCCTGAGAAGAAAGCAAATGTGATACAGAACCATCCTAATCTAAATTTCCAGAGAAGTAGATTTGTTAGTCTGTTATAGTGAAAATAACTAAAAAACCTGTGGTACATTTAAAGATGAACACTTGCAAAGTTTGGCATGATCATAAGCTTTTGTGCACTGCAACTCTGAAAAAAGTGGCCTGTAATCCAGGAAAACCTATGCCAAATACAACTTGCTAGTTTTTAAGGTTCTGCAACATTTGTGGAAGAGGCTGGAGGCTGAGAAGAGGGACTTTCTGCTGTAGCAATTCCTTCCTGCTAAAGAAATTTGTCTACTGTTCGAGGGCATGTCCATACTGGTGGAGGAGTGATACGTCATTTGGTGCAATATTTATTTATTTATTTATTTATTTATTTATTTATTTCCACCTTTCTCCTTAAAAAATTGACCTCAAGCAGCTCTGTTTCCCATATTCTGAAGTGGAAAGTTTGTTCAGGAAAAAAAAAACATCAAAGAAAGAGGAGGGGAAAAATACATGTATTTCTTTGCTTTCTTAAGTGTTCAATTTGCCGATATCCAGAAGCATCTCATTTATTCAGTTACTTCCTGATACCAGAAATTCAAACTAGAAGGGACTTTCGCAGCGTTGATAGTTGCAAGACTCAGTTTTAGTCCATTCCCAGAAAATGTGCATGCTGGAAATGGACTAAACTAGAGTGCACCGATCCTAACCGAAAAACCAGGAGTCTCTGACACGGGCTCAAAAAGGGGTGGGGTGGGGTGCCCTGGGGGCAAATTGGGGCAAGTTTGTGCACTCCTCATGTGGTCAACAGAAAAAAGTGCGGGTCAATCCGCCCCAACAACACACCAAACAGGGACAAATGTCTGTCTCGATATACCCCCAGTGTGTCTTCAGATCCAAAATGCACAGCGTTGCTGCCAGTTAACTGCTCTCTTCTTGCCCCTCTCCTCCCTGTTCACCTTTGAGCTCTTTCCTCAACATTCTGTAATTCTTTTCCTTCTCCCTCTTATGTGGATTTATTGCTGCTTCCCTCCATCGCTGTCTCATTTTCTAGAAACATTAACAAAAAAGAGTGACTGCAGAGGCACCAGAGCATCCATCCATCTATCTGTCCATTCCCATGTTTACATAATAAGATGCATTTATTCACTCGATGGCTTTATAGGTCCCTTCCTACTCAATTATTCTATGATTCTATGATTTCTGAAGAGTTTGTTAAGTGTCATGACACCGTCCTTCCCTTCTTCTTCTTTATATATACTTCATGCAGGAAAGAAGATTGCAGTTTGAGAAAAAGACTTTTCAATCAGTTTTGTGATTGTCTAAATTGCCAATAGGAGTAGGCAATCAAGTTTACCCCTTCTGGATTCATCAGGAAAGATTCATCTGTAAGTTTTGCTGAACATAGTACAGATTTGACCTTCCACAAAGACAGACGGGAAAAAACTCTCAGCTTAGTTTACTCCAGATTTGCTTTTCCACTTGCATAGCTGCACTACCTCTGAATGAATGAAATCAAGTTAATGAATGTTTCAAGGTTATCTCTTGTAGATCAGGATTCTGTCAGGTTGCAGTAATCATATGCAAGTTGGAACACATGTAATCGTGGCACTTCATCCATTCTATAGAGTGGACAGCCAGCTGGATTTATATAGTTAGAAATTAAATGCAAGTGCAGAATTGAATATTAGCACATATTTTATTCAAAGTTAATGGAACATCCATAGGACCAAGCTTCCATTCTGTATAAAACATCCATCCACTTCAACTTAACTTCAAATTTTGAATGTTTAAAGGGTTTCTGTTTAAACAAAGCCTGAAGATACCTCTCAGAAACATTTAGGGGTAATAATAATTATGTAGATGAGCCCATTATTAGTGGATTAATTAGAAATAAATCCCCAATGTACGTGCCTTCAGTCCCTCAAAGCTTAAAACAAAGTATTATGATAGGTATACTGTCTCTAACAGTTTTCAGAGCCCCAAAAATGTTTTCAGTCTTTTTGCATCCCCTGACGTGCTCCCCTCCTTGTTTAATCATAGAATCATAGAAAAATGAAGTTGGAAGGGGCCTACAAGGCCATCAAGTCCAACCCCCTGCTCAGTACAGGAATACAATCAAAGCATATCTGCCAGGTGATCCAAGTTTTTCTTGAATGCCTCCAGTGTGTAATGCTCCAGATCACTATTCAAACCAGCTCTCTGAAAAAGTGTGTTCAGTTCATATACTCATAATAGGCTGAAAAGTGCTCAGAAACACCCCTTGCACCTCCTGTGCTGCCTTCCTTTGTCTCCTCCAAAAGAACTTACTTTTGGACCAGGAGAAGGGGGGCGCTGGAAGCATGCTCCAAAGGCTGTTTTTCCTGCTTGAGACTAGCAGGTCCTGTCCTAATATTAGACAGAATGAACCTGACAACTAAGATGGTAAATGCAGGGCAATGTGGAGGGGACTGCAGTTGATGGGCCACTAGTTCTTCCCCTCTGTTGGAAGACAAAAGCTCTTGGATTATTTAAGCTAACCCTCAGGTGAGCTGGAGGACAATTTAATCAGTGTTGAAGAGTCAATCTTCTCTCTCACTGACTTCTGTAATAGGAATGGCAGAGGCTGAAACTACCACAGCCAATCCCAGAATTCCTAGTGACAAATTAATATTATGCACAACATTTCCAGTGGGGATTCTGGGATGGGTGAGCCTAAGGCAGGACTCCCATTGACCTTGCCATCGCTGTCTTCTTCCCCACAACAAAAATAGATTTGGAGGGGTGTGGGTGGGGACACAACAGCAGATGTGGCTGAGCCATTCGAAGCAATCATGGCCCTACTCACCTTGCTTGAGGCTGGCTGCAGAATAAATTGTGCTGTCCATAAACTGGTGGTCTCTTCAATCAAGAAGTAGGCAGGGATGTTGGCCAAGTCTCAAGTCTGAGTCCGAGTCTTTGGTATCAAGTCCCAAGTCCAAATCCAAGTCTTTGGCACCAAGTCCCAAGACCCAAGTCCGAGTCCCTATTAAAAACAAATTCCCCCCACTAGAACAAAGAGAGGGGGTGAGTGGATTCTGAGTCGTCAGTCAAATCTGAGTCATTGAAAAAAACTACCTTGAGTCAAGTCGTCGGTGTGACTTAAGTCTGACTTGACAGTGAGTCTTGTGACTCAGGTCCCTATCCCTGGCAACAGGACTGCTTGCTTTTAGTCAAATGCACTCATTTGTTGAAAGTATCCAAAACAGCATGCTAGTTGCCATCCTTCAGGGAAAGCAATGTATGAAATGTCAATCTTTGGGGAAAGAAACAGCTTTTGAGCAAGAATAATTTAGAAGAAATTACACCACAAAGCCCTGGCTCATATCGTGAAATATCAGCAGAAGCAAGTGCTGACAACAGAAGTAGACATTACATAACAGAAAACGTGGGATTAGATTCTCCCTCTCCTTTTGTAGTTTTCTAATAAATTTCATAGGTTCTCACTAGAAGTGATCTTGCTCCTCTTAGGCTTTGAAGTCTTAGACACAGAACATGGGTCTAAAAGTAATTTTTATCTGAAATTCCTGCTGGGCAGAATGGTATTTCTAAAACTCTGTTTGAAATACTTTGCTACAGTGAGCAGAGCTGCAGTCAGTTTATTTTTGTTGGGGGTACGGACAATCAGGAGAAGATCATAATGACCAAGATCTTACACAAATGAAGAGAGGCTATAATTTAACGCATGTCAGCTCTCATTTAACACTTTGGATCAGAGCATCAAATGTTCCATTAGTGACATTCTATTTTCTCAGACTGTTTGAAGGTGGCAATAGCGATGTGTCCTGCTGCTGTTGCTAACTGAAGCTCTTAACCTGCCCATTCAAGCTGTCCATCTTGAAAAATGACCGTAGATGTCAAATCAGACGGTGAGAAACTGTCATTTCTAGGGAAAAAAATCTCAAAGCTACATTGCCCTTAAAAAAAATTATCTGCAACAAGACACTGCTTTTTTGGTGGATACAGTTGACTCCTTTTTAGCATGGTTGAAGTAACTGCACCCCCACACTAAAACAAGAATAGATAGTATGCAGTAAATAGATCTGTAAATGAATACAGACAGAGAATGGCACTTATTACTACACTCCAAGAGCCATACAAAATTGTAAAATGTGCAGAATGGGATGAAATCTAGAGAAAGATCAAGATCTCTGACTTCAGGTTTCACATGAAACAACAAAACATCAGCAAGGATTATAATCCCCATGGGGTTCAATGGATTCTCTAGCTAATATGATTAAGATTAGACATTGGATATTGGTATTCTTATGCCTAGGGATACAAATACAAATATCAGCAGCACATGTGCCTGGGAAGTCCAGTCCCTCCCCCCACCCCAAACTGGCAGGTCCAATTACCAGTTGCCATGCGGTGCGTGCAGCTGGTGTCGCTCTTGTTACACCAATCACGGAAGTAGACTAGCTGGCACTTCCCCACCTCCTCACACAGCTGACCACTTAACAGCTGAGAAGGGAGACTCATCATCCTACCTCCTCGTCAGAGTGGTCGGCTGTACAGGGAGGCAGGGAAGCACTAGCACAATTGGCTCAATGAGAACGACACCGGCTGCACGCACTGCACGGCAACTGGTAATTGGACCTGCCAGTTTGAGGAGGAGGGGCTGGACTTCCCAGGCACCTGTGCTGCCAGTATTCGTAGTTGTATCCCCAGGGATACAAATACGAATATCCCATGTCTATTTAGGATTGTACTTGGGCTCAGACTATGCAAACCCTTGCTTTTTCCTTAGTCAGAATTTTAACTGCACATTGTACCAAGTACTTTTCAGTAAGGCAAGCACAGGAGTCACATTGACCTCTTGCAATCCCTGTCTGACCACAAAGAACGATCAGGGCTTCTCACAAAACAAAACATCAGCAAAGAAAATGTTGTGTAATAGCAGTTCTCCAGTGAGCTGCAAGAGTCCGAGCAGCATAGTTTTGATTAGATACAATTCAAACAAACAAACAGTTTCCATAAATAAATATGCAATAAATATCCAATGAATAATGTGCTGCTATTCATCTCTAGAAAGTGGCCTGAGAAAGGTGGGTCTTGGATTTACAAAGGTCCCTGTTATTAGCAGTGTGGTGGCCCCTGATCTGATGGTGGTGGACCTGACAGCCCCTTCTCCTGACATGGCAGCTCTATGTGGCAGCCAGGGAGGGTGATGGGGCATTCCAGGAGACTGATGTGGTTGGGGAAAAAGTGTGTGTCAACTGTTTATGCCTTGTAGTTACATTTTGGGGGAGGTGAGAGTTATGGGGGTCCAGTGTCCCTAACCCAAGCTGTATTGAAGGTAGAACTGTACGTTTTGATTTTTTTCTGAAAAAGTCATGTTGCAACTTTTTCCCCAACCCTAGGCTGGCCACTATATATGCTTTCAAAAGCTCTATTGTACTCTGAAGCATTTCCCCCTTCTCTGCCAGCTGTGTTTTGACATTGCTGTTCTGCACCAGATGAGCTCTTATGTCTGATAGAGCAATCAGTGCTGTATTTTGTCTTCAAAGCTACCCCTATGCAATTACATGGACGCTCCCTTCTTTTCTGGGGAGGTTCAGGAATGGGAGATGCCAGACCTCAATGGGGGTGGAGAGACTTGTCCTCTGTTCTTTCTCAGGATGTGCTTGTGAAGACTGTGCTAATTCATTCATCAGCTTGTGTAGTGCTCTAAAAGCTTTCAAGGGAAGAAAGAATGTAAAGCCTGCAGTTCAGGAAGGCATCCATGTGCATTAACTTTATGACAATAGGGTAAACTGGATGATAGTCTGACCCAGTGCTTGGAGGGCAGCCAGTGGGTACAAGTCATCTTCATGCCCGGTGAGCTTCTTTCAGAGACCACCCAACCAGTGTCTCTCACAACCTGGCCTGACCCAGGCTTCCATTGCAATAGTCCAAAGAATTTAAAAAATGATGGTTCCAAAGCAAAGACAAGTGCTTTCTGTATGCTTGTGTCTTTGTTTCTAATTTGGGACCAGTAAGGAAAACAAGGCAGGCTTCCCATGTTTCAGGTGCAGGGGCAACAGTATCTTGACCACTCTTTGTGATGTCACTTTGTGATGCAATTCATCACCTTCACAAACCTCTGGTCCAGGACAGCAACCATCCATCTGGTGGGTGACCAGTGCTCAGTCAGCTGTGTTGATCCAGTGATGGTGAAGACCCAGCGCAAGCTCCTGGTTGCTCTCGGGAAAATGTTGGCAGTCCCAATCAGATATCTCCTTGTTATCACTTTGATAACATTATGTTTTCATTTTATTATCCTTTTGAAACTTCTGCAGAGTTTTCCTTTGGTTCATAACACGTTTGAATCCATGAGGAGGCTCTTTGCTACAACCATCGATTTGGTGGGTCACCCGCGCTCTGGCAGCTGTGTTGATCCAAGGATGGAGAAGACCTAGCACAGGGTTCCGGGTGCTCCCAAACAAGCCTTTGCAACCCTAATCAGATACCTCATCTTTACGCTTATTCTCTTGTTCATAACATTATGTTATCATATTGTTATCCTCTTGAAACTCCTACAGAGTTTCACTTTTATTCAAAAAATCTATGAATCAATCAAGAGATGTTTCAGGTGCCTCTTTGCTGTCCGTGAAATGCCACCCCAGCTTTCCAGCGCCCAAGCGAAGGTAGGTTGTTGCATTACTGTTATTGGCTTGCTTTCTATATGCAAACAAAATGCATAGAGACAGGAAGCGTATCTGGTGTTCGTTCTCCAGAAAAAGAAAATGGGAAAACTAGTTTTTCTTTACTCTCATTAATGCTGGACCTTTCTCTTCATTTTCTCTTTATGGTAGGTCTATCAGCAAAGACCAGCAAAGCGGCAAGTGCCTGAGGGAACAAGGATTGGGAGAAAAGAACAGAGGACAACTCTCTCCACCCCCATTGAGGTCTGGCATCTCCCATTCCTGAACCTCCCCAGAAAAGAAGACCTGGAAGCTCACTTGAGGAGAAGAACAGCCCAGCATAGGTGGGGACTTCCCAAACGGGTTCTTCAGTCCTTGAGGGTCTTTCTGCCTCCCGGAGCTCCTTCCAAAGCGGAGTTGGAACACAGAATGTGGCTTCAGAGGTCCCCGCAGGCCCTTAATGCTCAGGATGAAAAAGAGAAGGGGCGAAATGAAGAGGAGGAAGTCCATTGGGATTGTGTTCATCTGAAGCATCAAAAATCTCCTCTGGGGGTCCATCGACACAGGCCTCCGGCCACAGGGATAGTGAGAAAGAAACAGAGGACAAGTCTCTCCACCACCATTGAAGTCTGGCATCCACCATTACTGAGACTCAGCACCAAAGAAGACCTGGACACTCACCTGAAGAGAACTGCCCAGTGTAAATGGGCACTTCTCAAATGGGTTCTGCAGTTTTCCACCATGTTTCTGCCTCCCGGAGCCCCTTCCAAAGCGGAGTTGGAAGACAGACTGTGGCTTCAGAGGTCCCCGCAGGCCCTTACTGCTCAGGATGAAAAAGAGAAGGGGCGAAATAGAGGAAGTCCATTGGGATTGTGTTCATCTGAAGCATCAAAAATCTCCTCTGGGGGTCCATCGACACAGGCCTCCGGCCACAGGGATAGTAAGAAAGAAACAGAGGACAAGTCTCTCCACCACCATTGAAGTCTGGCATCCTCCATTACTGAGGATCACCGGAGGGGGAGACATCACTAAATCTGAAGAACGCCAACTCATGGAGCCCGTGGGAAAAAACGAGAAAGCGAAGCAAGTAAAGGGCCTGTTCAAGCCATTGCCATCATTATTTGCAGGCATGAAAAAACATTCCACCTCCAAGGCCTCCTGGGATGAAGAAAGCAGAATGGGAGAAAGTGACTTTGTTCCACGAGAGACACAGTTTGAGGCTTCAGAAGGAGAGCATTCAGTGTTTGGCAGGAGGGATGGTTTTCAGAGAGCGGGAGAAGGCCACGAATCTCAGAATGGAGAGGTCACAAAGAACAATTGGTGGCCAGTACCAGCATCCTGGATAGGAAACTGCATCTCCTGCATCGAACGGAAGAATGCAGGGGTAAACAAGGAATCTCAACGTTCACTTGGAGAGAGAAATATGGGAAGTGCCAGAAGGAAAGGGGTGTTTCATCTGCCATGGAGGAAGAAAAGGTCTCCGAGAACTGTTGTTGTTGAGCCCTCCACAATGGAGACTCCAGCTGGAGATGATTCAGTTTCTAGGAAAGACAAAGAAGACCTAAGTACCAGAGCAAAAGAAGAATCTATCAACGCCCATTTTTCAGGCAAAGTCCCATTCATCCATAGTGGACCCAGCCAAGCGTTTGGGGTCACCAGAGAGGCAAAGGCCCCTGGGTATGAAGAAGGCCAATGTAGGCAGCCCATGGGAGAAGTCCATGTAGGCCGGGCCTCAGAGAAACCTCTGAAAGAACAGCTTTCTGGAAGCACCCCATCAATCCACCATAGGGTCAGTCAGGGCAGTGGGATGACCAGCGGGGGAGAGGTCCCCAGGTCAGAGCAAAGCCAAATCAAGGGAAACAGCAAAGGATGCCATCAACCTCCAAACGCAGGGAGTGAGGATGGAAAAGAAAAGAAAAGGAGTTCCATCATTGGGAGGTGCATATGCACCTTCTGTCTGTGCTCCATCTGCTGTGTGCGTGTGCGGAAATCTCCATCAGGGCTGCACACCAGGAGTCGCTCTTGATGCCCATTTAGTTCCAATTTGGGATGACCCCTTCCCCTGTTTGCACACGGGATGAGGTTCCCTTGCAGTGGGGACAAAAATTACACAGAACATTGGGCCAAATCCATATAGTTTTTTTATTATTATTATTATCATTATCATTACTATTATTATTGATAAGAGATTGCTTTCCTACAGGCGGGGCGGCGGCAGTGGCAACGGATCCGCTGCCAGCACCAGCTGCTCTGGATCCGCCTGCCAGATCCGCTGCCAGCACCGCGGCTCGCTCCATCGCCCCCATATCGCCCCCTTCTGTTCCTTCACCCCCGCGTCACCCCTTTTCGTTCCGTCTCCCCCCTGAAAAATGAAATCGCCCCCTGGGGGACGATATCGCCCTGGTTAAGAACCACTGGTTTAGATGTTTGGCTGCACAGCCAGAGGTTGGGAGTTCAATTCCCTGCTGTGCCTCCCTGACAGGATCTGGACTCAGTGGTCCATAGGGTCCCTTCCGTCTTTATTCCGGGGTCGGGGGGGGGGCAATGACGAAGTCGCTGCCAAGCCGACGAGGCTTTGGGCAGCATGACTAAGCTTTGCCCGCCCCCACGGATGGCGCGAGACTTTATGGTCTCATGAGACTTGTTTGAAGAGCGGAAGAACGCCCCTGGCTATATAAGGGGCGTCTCCTCGCTAACCGTCCTCTTCTTTCTCAGGCACCCACCTGCCCGCCCTATTCTAGTGTGAGTTTTTCTGGTCGCCTCTTTGAGGGGCCGGATAGGAATGTTATACCTTCATCCTGATTGGCTATTGGATGGAGGGATTTTTTGCCTATCCCACACTGGTAAGGGTTGTTGGCAATTTTATGGTGGAAATTTGGTCGCACTGGCGGGTAGTGCGGAAAAAACAGGTATTTCTCGGTGAGTCTCACTTTAAGATCAGGTAAGCTAACAGCGCATCGGACCTCCCAGGGCTGCGGATCGTGCGATTACAGCAACTGGGCGGGAAAGATGCGCTGGGCCACTTCCGGACCAACAGTCATCAAGTAAAGATGGCTCGAGGTCTGTGGGTGTTTATTAGCGGCCAGGCAGGCAGGCAGGCAGGCAGGCAGGCAGGCAGGCAAGAAGGAAGACAGGCAGGCAGGAAGGCAAGAAGGAAGACAGGCAGGCAGGCAGGCAGGAAGGCAAGAAGGAAGACAGGCAGGCGGGAAGGCAGGCAGGCAGGAAGGCAAGAAGGAAGACAGGCAGGCAGGCAGGAAGGCAGGCAGGCAGGCAGGCAGGAAGGAAGGCAGGAAGGCAGGCAGGCAGGGAGGGAGGAAGGCAGGCAGGCAGCAAGGCAGGCAGGCAGGGAGGAAGGCACGAAGGCAGGCAGGAAGGAAGGCAGGAAGGAAGACAGGCAGGCAGGAAGGAAGGCAGGAAGGAAGGCAGGAAGGCAGGCAGGAAGGCAAGAAGGAAGACAGGCAGGCAGGAAGGCAGGCAGGAAGGAAGGCAGGCAGGCAGGAAGGAAGGAAGACAGGCAGGCAGGCAGGCAGGCAGGAAGGAAGACTGGCAGGCAGGAAGGCAGGCAGGAAGACAGGGAGGAAGGCAGGAAGGAAGGCAGGCAGGCAGGAAGGCAGGCAGGGAGGAAGACAGGAAGGAAGACAGGCAGGCAGGAAGGAAGGCAAGAAGGAAGACAGGCAGGCAGGCAGGCAGGCAGGAAGGCAAGAAGGAAGACAGGCAGGCAGGCAGGAAGGCAGGCAGGCAGGCAGGCAGGAAGGCAGGCAGGCAGGAAGACCGGCAGGCAGGCAGGCAGGCATGAATTACTGTGGTGAATCTGGAAATGATGCATAAAGTGAGGGGAAGAAAAGGGTGTTGACAAAGCAGAAAGGCTTCAGAGAGAAAACACAGGGCTTCCCCTTGCTTTTCATACAGCCACAGTATCATCTCTGTGGGCTGGATGATTTTCTTATTTTTTCTACTCTTTCTGATTCCCCAATTGTACGCTCAATTTTTAATGTAAACTAAAATAACAATCTAATGTAAACTAGAAGAGTAACAATCAAGCAACTTTCATTCAGAGTGACTGTGGTACCAGGTATACTGGAAGGAGCCACCAGGGGACACTCAGACCACGCCTCCTCACATTTCTGGGTGTCGCCTCTTCACAACCACCCTGTGAGGAAGGTTAAACTGAGTAAGAGTAACAAGCCCAAAATCGCTCTGTCAGTTTTGTGACCAGACGGGGGTTTCATTGCCGCTCACCCGAATCCTAGGCCAACACCCTCGTAATAATAATAATTGTGTGCCATCAAGTCAATTCTGACTTATGCTGACCCTTCCCAGTGTTTTCCAGGTAGAGAATATTCAAAAGTGGTTCTCAAGTCCCTTCTTCTAGAAGCGCTCTGGGACTATGCGGCTTGCCCAAGGCTGGCTTTTCTCCTGGGAGGAACACAGAGGACAGAACCAAACTCCAGTTCAGGTGCTCAACTCCGTGAGCTCTCCAGTCAGATAAATACTGGCGCTCAAATGGCACATGCACTCCAGTAAACATGCATAGAACTCTATTACATGGATAAAAATGACCCTGGTTTTTTTTGAAAACTGCTCCACTACAGGCAGACATACAGTGACACCATTTTGGTAGTCGTCGTATCCTTGTGCCAAGAAGGATTTCCCCTTTTGCCTTTAATAATGACAAAGGTATTTCTTTCTTGATTAACCCATTAGAAGGTGCATAGTATTTTACTGAGCAGGTCTCTGCCCCAGAGAGCCTCCAGTTTAAAAGGTATTGTGTGTGAGAGAGAAAAAGAGAGAAAAGGAAATAAATAGATGCAGGGAAAGCAGTGGTACTGCAGTTAAATATACATAGGCATAGGTGTGGCAGGAGAGCTTTTCCACCCGGGTGCAAATGACCCTCCTGGCTGTGGGTGATGGAAGCTGTGATCCAACACATCCAGAGCTTACAAGCTTTAGGACACCTGATGTGGGACATGGCTCATACACCTGCCTTATGTGGCACGGACCCAATGAATCAACAAATGAATGAACGAAAGAAAGAACGAATGAAGATAATTAACACCTGATGAGTTTACAAAACAATTTTTTGGTGTCATGCACAATGTGAAGGGTGGCTACTAGCATCTGAACATAAGCATAGCAGATGCTAAGTACAGCTTGTTACCATTTCATCATCATCATCATCATCCTCTTTCAACTGTAGAACTGGAAGAAACCCTATGAATCATGGAGTCCAGCCCGTCAAGGAGGCACAGTGGAGAATCAAACTCCCAACTTCTGACTAACTTGCTATTAATGAAAGAGTAGCTCCTTCGGTTTTAGGATGAGCACAGAGTGTGTGCAATGAGATGAAGCTGAATGTACCTTGAAACGGAAGTAGGGGCTTTTTTTCAGTGGCAGTCTACCGGCGCT
This sequence comes from Intellagama lesueurii, assembly GCA_037013535.1. Taxonomy (NCBI): domain Eukaryota; kingdom Metazoa; phylum Chordata; class Lepidosauria; order Squamata; family Agamidae; genus Intellagama; species Intellagama lesueurii. The sequence goes on from JBAJHW010000004.1 coordinate 32,989,695, forward strand.
GCCAATGTTCTTCCGGCGGTATCCATATAGCTTCGCAACAGGATACATGCCAAGATGTTCTGGCTATAGAATCATATGTAAATTCTGACTGAGCCAGTGTAGAGTATAATTGTTTGAATATTAGATTTGGAAGAGGAGGATACGGGTTGAGATCCCTGCATAGTCAAAAAGCTTCGTAGGTATCCCATAATATGGATGCTAGTTTTTGGTATCCATTTTTATTGATAGCAACAGAACTTCCTACAAATCTATGTGAACCCCAGTGGGACCACATGCACACAAACACAAACACACACACAAACACAAACAAGCAGTCGTTTAATTTTGTAAGCCACCAACGGCCCTTTTCAGAAGGAAGGCAAAGTAACAATATTTAAAATAACTAAAAAATAAATAAATAAAGATATGTCTTTACTGTGATTTTGGTTACAAACATTTCCTGGACTCTTCTTTCAGAGACCACCCAACCAGTGTCTCTCACAACCTGGCCTGACCCAGGCTTCCATTGCAATAGTCCAAAGAATTTTAAAAATGATGGTTCCAAAGCAAAGACAAGTGCTTTCTGTATGCTTGTGTCTTTGTTTCCAGTTTGCGACCTGTAAGGAAAACAAGGCAGGCCTCCCATGTTTCAGGTGCAGGGGCAACAGTACCTTGACCACTCTTTGTGATGTCACTTTGTGATGCAATTCATCACCTTCACAAACCTCTGGTCCAGGACAGCAACCATCCATCTGGTGGGTGACCAGTGCTCAGTCAGCTGTGTTGATCCAGTGATGGTGAAGACCCAGCGCAAGCTCCTGGTTGCTCTCGGGAAAATGTTGGCAGTCCCAATCAGATATCTCCTTGTTATCACTTTGATAACATTATGTTTTCATTTTATTATCCTTTTGAAACTTCTGCAGAGTTTTCCTTTGGTTCATAACACGTTTGAATCCATGAGGAGGCTCTTTGCTACAACCATCGATTTGGTGGGTCACCCGCGCTCTGGCAGCTGTGTTGATCCAAGGATGGAGAAGACCTAGCACAGGGTTCCGGGTGCTCCCAAACAAGCCTTTGCAACCCTAATCAGATACCTCATCTTTACGCTTATTCTCTTGTTCATAACATTATGTTATCATATTGTTATCCTCTTGAAACTCCTACAGAGTTTCACTTTTATTCAAAAAATCTATGAATCAATCAAGAGATGTTTCAGGTGCCTCTTTGCTGTCCGTGAAATGCCACCCCAGCTTTCCAGCGCCCAAGCGAAGGTAGGTTGTTGCATTACTGTTATTGGCTTGCTTTCTATATGCAAACAAAATGCATAGAGACAGGAAGCGTATCTGGTGTTCGTTCTCCAGAAAAAGAAAATGGGAAAACTAGTTTTTCTTTACTCTCATTAATGCTGGACCTTTCTCTTCATTTTCTCTTTATGGTAGGTCTATCAGCAAAGACCAGCAAAGCGGCAAGTGCCTGAGGGAACAAGGATTGGGAGAAAAGAACAGAGGACAACTCTCTCCACCCCCATTGAGGTCTGGCATCTCCCATTCCTGAACCTCCCCAGAAAAGAAGACCTGGAAGCTCACTTGAGGAGAAGAACAGCCCAGCATAGGTGGGGACTTCCCAAACGGGTTCTTCAGTCCTTGAGGGTCTTTCTGCCTCCCGGAGCTCCTTCCAAAGCGGAGTTGGAACACAGAATGTGGCTTCAGAGGTCCCCGCAGGCCCTTAATGCTCAGGATGAAAAAGAGAAGGGGCGAAATGAAGAGGAGGAAGTCCATTGGGATTGTGTTCATCTGAAGCATCAAAAATCTCCTCTGGGGGTCCATCGACACAGGCCTCCGGCCACAGGGATAGTGAGAAAGAAACAGAGGACAAGTCTCTCCACCACCATTGAAGTCTGGCATCCTCTATTACTGAGGATCACCGGAGGGGGAGACATCACTAAATCTGAAGAATGCCAACTCATGGAGCCCGTGGGGAAAAACGAGAAAGCCAAGCAGGTAAAGGGCCTATTCAAGCCATTGCCATCATTATTTGCAGGCATGAAAAAACATTCCACCTCCAAGGCCTCCTGGGATGAAGAAAGCAGAATGGGAGAAAGTGACTTTGTTCTGACGTGCCCGGAGTGGCCCATTGTTTGTGTCTATCTGAAGAGAACTCTCAGCTCGTTACTGTGACTGTTGCTCCCAAGTTTATGTTTGTGTTGGGGGTGGCTGAGCCCAAGATGGCTGTTATGGACAATATTGTAGTCCCCTAATATGGGAAGTATTTTCCTGTTTGGTGGAGGGAGAACTGCTGCTCAGGTCGTTCCAGCGGTAGGAAGATGTGTGCATTGTTGAGAGAGTGAGATGTGGGGTTCAGCTGTGTTCCTTCCTTATTTGGTTTGTAGAGACTCTAATATGAACTGCTGGATAGCTCAGTGGCTGAGGCATTTGGCTGTGGAGCCAGAGGTTGGGAGTTTGATTTGCCACTGTCCCTCTTTGACAGGAGCTGGACTCGATGATCCATAGGGTCCCTTCCAGCTCTGCAGGTCTAAGATTAAATGTGAATATAAATGTGAATATCACTATCAGTGGAATGTGAAGGTATTGTATAACTTGTTTGTGCACTTGTTCCCTTTGCCTTCTGCTGTTATATGGGCAATCTGACTGCTGTTAGAAGCTGAGGATTAACAAAATCTTAGGTTAGCACAGCCATGGTTACATGAATGCAGCCTTCTCAGTGCCTGTGTTTCATAGCTGAGGTTCTCCTTCAAAGCATGGTGGTTCTCCCTCTGCACTTTTATACAGTCTCATTCCTTCCTGGAACATCTGCTTTTCTTATGTTGGTCACTTGTGAGAAATAACAGATACTTCAACCATGAGCTCCAGACAAGCTAGATAAGAAATCAAAACAGATGGATTCAAAGCAAATTATACAGAAATTCATGCAGCACTTGCTAATTCTTTTTGTCTCCCCCCTAAGAGGCTTAAAATAATTTCTTTTCTATTCAATAGTGTCTGCTATTTGTAATTAATAATGCGGATTTTGCATCATTATTAATTGTTGGGGCTAGCCTCAGCAATAGGGAAAATATCACATGGTTCAATGCTTCCTCTTACCATCTGCACAAGGTACTCGGTTTTTTATGGAATGGGGAGAACAGAGACAGCTGTGGAGACAGACAGACAGACTGGAGTAAGAGAAGATTGTAGGGGTCTGAAGAAAAGAAATGACACAAAGGAAGATAGGAGATAAAGCGGGGACGGGGGAAATCCTTATGGGAATGGAACTGGGCCAGTGGATTTAATTCTGTACCTCACAGACTGAGGAGGCCTCAGGCATTTAAAGGCTGTCAGGTAAGCTGCCTTGGCTTGCTACTTTTTTACTCTGTTTCTGCCCCCCTGTCCAAACTGGTTGATTTAGTATTGCTTTGCTCTTCAGTAACTTTGGAAACCAAATGACAACAGAAAAAAAAGAGATGAAAAGCAGTTCTGAATTCATAACAAATATACACTGTTGCCGTTCGCCATTCATCCTATGACTTCTTTAAAAACAAATAACATATCAATTAATATTAACAATACAAAGAATTAAAAATGCCCTTCTCATGTTAATGAAACAAATTAAATTCTCAGAGCTGACTAATGATTAATAAATTATTTTCCTTTCTGACACTCCTCTGAATCTGCAGGTGTGGTGACATGGCAGTTACAAAGCATTGTTGCTAGAAAAAGTCACAGCTTGCTCCAGGTGAGCTCCAGCTGCAGTACTCCTGCACATGCACCAGCATACATGCACACCCACCCACCCTTGCACCCCATTAACACTTATTTGGGTGCTTCTCCATGGTGCCGACCAAGACTTCTGCAGCCAGCATGAGGATTTGGAAGGCCTTCTAGAAATCTTTTAGGCCAGACAGCCAAGACATTCATAGTACAATCCAATGGATATTTTCAGAAGTCAATTTCTTTCTGCCCAAATGGAGCTTATTGCTAGGCAAGCCTCTTTGGGATGGTAGCATGAACAAATCAGGGATGCTCATTTATTTATGCAATTAGCACTTGGCAACAGGAACTATAGAAAAGAATTAGTGCATTAATCAGAGAAAATATTTATTTACAGGAATGCAAAAATTATATTACAACATTTGGAACCAAACCATCATGAATGATTTACACAAGAACACATGGATCCATGTAGGGATGCAAAGACACTTCCTACCCTACTTGTTTAAAATGATCGTGGCTTTATAAAGACTGTAGAAGTGTAGATAGGTCATGTCACAGATTGAGGGTTCATTCCCCACCTTAGAAATCACTGTTGTAGACAAAACCCCACAACACCACTTAATGCAAGGATTTATAAATGTAAAAACCTGGTTGTTCTGATCAGATTGGATCGAATGGAGGTCGCGGTGCAACTATGCGCTGGCTCTGTCTTTCCTGCACACACAGTGAGTGAGCACAGTGCTCAGCGCAACACAGAAGCCACCTGGCTCAAATTCCACATGGCTCAGGAGAAGAAGAAAAAACCCTTTCATTTTATAATCATTGCTTGCACTGCAAAAGAGCCTACTTTGGTGCAAATGCTGTAATAAAGCAATGGAAAAGGGAGCACATATGAAGGTGCTGTGGCTTAAGGTGACAGCATATGCTTTACATACAGTTTCAGTCCTTTAGGATTTAGTGAAAAGGAAGCTTTACAGCAGGAAAGACCTCTTCTGGGGACAGCTGCCAATCAGGACATACACTACAGCACGAGACAGACCACGGGCAATTTCTCATTGTGGCTTAAATCCAACATGACACTTGTGAAATTACCTAAATTTTCAGGCCTCTATGGCTGCAGAAAAACTTGTGGTAGAGGATTTTCCAACCCTCCAAGAGTAGGTTTTTGGAGTACTGCAGAAGCTATAGTAGGGAGGGAAGACTGTTTCCCCCTCATGCTGGCTTTTAATGCTAGCAGATGTGTGGCCATTGTTTATATGTCAAGGTGACTGAAGAATCCATTTTTCTAATTTGGGGATATTTAAATTTTGATTTTTAGGTTATTGGAATGGCAAGTTATTCTCTTGTCCATGTGTCTCTTTCATGTAAATTGTATGAATAACATGGACAATTTGCTTTCTTACTAGCAAGCAGTACAGGTGCTTTGTATGGCAGCTGAAAGGTCTGTAACAACTACAGACAAATGTTTGCACTTGTGTGTGAGATGACACAGCAACACACTGATGGGAAATAATTTTTCGATATTTAAAAACTGTAAAAAACTAACAAAATGGATCTCCATGAATTATGTTAGACAAATTACTCTTGAATTGTGTTGACCGTAGTTTATGACTGTGAAGATCTTTTTGGTTTTTGAGGGCCAGGACTGTGGAAGGCACACACTTAGTGAATGCACGTTACCCCATTCAGGCACACGTCACCCCCGTTCTCAACAGACAAATACTCAGTCGTTTAGGCATCTGGCTGTGGAGCCAGAGGTTGGGAGTTCAATTCCCTACTCTGCTCCCTTGAGATTGATGATCCACAGGGTCCCTTCCAGCTCTGCAGTTCTAACAGACAAACAAAACTGACAGGTACATTTGAAAGTATGAGCAGGGAGAGAGTACTAGCCCCCAGCCTCTCTTGTTATTTCCATGTGGTGAAGGACAATCTGAAGAGGAGACAGTCTACTAAATATGGCCTCTTCATGTGATCATATGAAATGCATGGAGAGACTCCACAAGTAGCAGCAGGTTTTCCCTTCAGACAATCCTTTGACCTATGGAATTAGTGACCCATTGTCTATACATAACATGGCTATGTGTGAAAGAATGCACATCCAGCTAGCAACCTGCCAGTGTTATGTACGCTCACTGACAGTATAGCACATCCTCTGGACCAGTTTGGAAAAGTTACTTTTTTGGACTACAGTTCTCAGAATTCCTAGCCAGCATGGTGCATGAAGTACAATTCAAAAAGTAACTTTCCAGACTCTGCTCCTGACCATCGGAAAGGGACTTAATAATCGTAAGAGCCACTTAATAATTTTACTTGCATAACTTCCTTACATGTGCCAACCATTTAAGAACATATTCTAGCTATGGAAGCCTAGTGTCTTTATGTTGTTATGAATCACAACTGAACTAGGGTGGTATGAAAGTATGAGAACAAAACAGATTTGTGCAATTTTATCTTCAGAATTCTCAGGTCAATAACTCATTGCCTGGAGAAAATCTAGCCATAGCTGAAGAATGTCAGGGTACCTGTAAACACCTGACTATTTGCATATGAGGGAAAATCCATTAGGTTTTTGGGTGGTTGGGGGAGTTTATTGGAAGAACTACAGAATGAAATAATGTGCAATCGTGGGAAGAATTCCAGTTTCAAGCATTAATTTGACAGGGCCTAAAACCTCAGGCATGAGAAATAATGACAGAGAAACACAGTGTATAATCTAAGGCCCTTTTTGCATCTTGCTGCAATGTCACAGACTTAAGCATGAAACTGTCAACGTTCAGTTAGCCTCTTCTGTGAAAAAACACCCAGTTCATTTGGGGTAATTTTACACCAGACAGACTATGGTACATAGATGTATGACTGGAAAGCTGAAAGGAAATCTATCATTCATAGCACTAAAAAGTCCAGGTAATGGCAATACAAAAAATATGGGCTAAATTCAAAATCAGTCTTATTGAGATGAGAGCTATTGAAATGAATGGGACTTACTAATCACAGCCGTGCTAAGTTCCTTTGATTTCAGTGGGCCAACTCTTTGTAGGATTGGATGTAGCCCATGGATTACAGAGTAGATATGCAAATGAGTCAGTCATTCAACATGGCAGTAGTCTGGGAAGTATTAACAGAATTTTTCATACTTATCTTTCTGTCCTATCCAGAGTGTGATTACTAAGGCAGAGGAGCAAGAGAGGGGAATTTGTAATATAATAAAGCATAAGGGTACAATTTGAGAGTACTGAAATTAATTATAATTCCCCCTGCAATTGATTTGTATAGTACATGTATTATGCACAAATCTGGCATACAGAAATTATATCCATTATCATGTAATGCTGTACTGAAAAATAACCCAGTCATGAATATTATTTGTCCTCCATTACAATCCCATCTAAGAAACACATTTGCTTTAAAACAGGAATATAAATACAAATAATTAAAATACTATTCAATATGTTCAATCATAAATCTTTGACGATCTCATTTCATTATGCTGTAAACATTTAAGTGCAATATCACCTGACTTTAAATATGATGAACCGTAAAACATGCTAATCATAAAAATAGCTTTTACAAATATACATATGTATACAGCGTTTCCCTCGTTTTAAATATGCCTTTCCTATTATCATACAAGTAGTTGGCCTTCTGACATCAAAATTAAAAAAATAATACCAATAATTAGCCAGGAAAAAACACATTTACAATCTAAACCATAGAAATCTGACAGTTGTACAGCTTTAGAACATATAAGAAATGGAATTTCTAAGTTTTGAATGGTAATGTCCATTTCAAAAAGTAAATTCAGTTGTTCATAAAAACTGAGTCAAACGTGTTCTCAGCCGGCAAGAAACTGCAGGTCACATTTCACACAGGGAAGTCAGTGAATTATCTTCTCAGTTTCCAAGAGAGCTGAATGTTATTGTGAATTCATTTGATCTGTAGAAACTACAAAAGAAATAGCATATTTTAGCTGAAAGCATTTTAAAGATGAGACAATGAGAGGAGACAGTGACTCTAACTAAATGTAACACAGGAGGAGTGCAAATAGATCTCCTTGGTGTCTTTCCCCCTTGTTAAAAAGTAACTCTGGGAGCTGGTTTGGATCTGTTCCCAGATTTGGTGCAGGGGTGGCTTTGCCCTTTCAGCTCGTACATCAGTCTTTCCATTCAGATTGCCTCATCAAAAGCAGCTGTTAACAATGGAGAGAGAAAAAAAATGAGCCTTTGTCTTTCTCCAGCATTCACTACCTTCCACAATGTTTTGTATCATATGACTCTTTAGCGCAAAGCTGCTTATGAGTGTTTGAAACTTGGTCAATATTCAATATAAATGATACAAATGGCCCATTTTTGCAATTCACCTCATTACCACAAAGACTCTGTAATATCACCTCAACCATAACATTAATTACCAATGTTGTAGTGTTTTAAATGTCATGGCTATATAAAACCACAGTGTGCTTGGTGTTCACAAAAATAGTCTACTCTGAGAAGAGCAGACTGTTAGTGCAAATACTAAGTTCCCATTGTAAAAAAAAAAAGTATACAATCATGTAGCAGGCTGCTTGAGCCATCTTCTTGAAGCATAATAATGGAATCACAGAGACAAAGGCATCAATATTTTCTGTGCGTAAGTCAAGAAGCCAGTAGGACTGTTGCCATGTCATCCCAGCTTTGTAAACATGCATAAGTGCATTGATTTTTTTAAATGGATGTCTGTAACTGCCTTTCAATTATTTTTAGTGCGAGACTCAGAAGAAGGATTGTCTACATGAAGTGGTGCATCCTTCCCTTCTCTTAATCTCCCTCTTGGATCAAAGACAGTCCTGACAGTAGTTACGTAAGTGGGTCTACAGCTTTCGCAAGAATAAAACCAGTGGCAACACTTTCAGCTCTAAAGAACCCTGCTGTCTTTTCCTGCTCTCTTGCTTGATTGTCCCTGTCTATTATACAGAAGACAAATACTGATAGATTTTCAGATTGCTTATTGAAGATCTATTCATAAAACTGTCACAAGCATTAAAAAAGCTTCCTTGGGTATGTTTACGAAAGAGTATTGTCAACCATCTGGATTCAAAATATGAATACCTCTTGTTACTGAGAAGTTGTGATGAACATTTAGTAATCTCAGTCACACAAGGAAAATAGCTATGAATTTTCCCCCCGAAGGACGCATACTTGCTCTCTGACCTGTTTTAACAAGATGGAAAGAAAAGCTTCCATCTAATGCACTGCAAACCTGTGGTCCCCAACCTTTTTGGGACTGCGGACCGGCTGAGCCTCTAAGGAAGGCGGGCCCCCCCCCGCAGGTGCGCACGGCTGCGCGCTCGCTCTCGGGCGCATGCGTGAAGCGGTGGGGGAGCGCCCGCCCACCAGCGTGAGCGCTCCCCACCCCTTTGTGCAAGCGCAGGGGCGCCTGCACGCCCGCCCGCGTGCCCGCCCACCCCTTCGCGCGGGCGCTCAGGCACTCGCGCACGTGCACACGTGCGCAAAGCAGCTGTGGGGAGGGGAGTGCGTGCGGGGGGGAGGTCTGTCTTCGCGGCCTGGTCTGGCTCAGGCCACGGACCGGCACCGGGCCGCGGAACGGGAGTTGACGACCTCAGCTGTAAACCACAGAATAATAGTGCCTTTATCAGGGTCAGCCAAAATGTCAGAAAATCACAAACAACTTCAACATCTCAAGACACTCAAGTATTATCATTTCCAGAATGCCAGCTACCTTCCATACTTCCAGTGCTATGGATAGCTGAAGCGACCAAATACTTATCTTGATTTGCCTCCTCCTGCTAAGTTCTATACAATGTGGCATTTTAAAAACATATACATACACGAGATGACTAATGTATGCAAAAATAAGTTATTCTAGAAATAAATTATCCTCCTGTTTAAGATTATATAAAAAATATTTATGAGATCATATAAATGACACACTTAAAACAAAAAAAGATGAAATCTAGTTAGCTTTTAGAATATCATCTCATCTCTTCATAATGAAAAGCATCACATGAAAAAGAAAATTCCATTTTGCTTTAAAGAACCTAGATTATGACTAAAAGCATAGGTATTGTACTGGTATGTCCTAGCTAGCAAACTCTAAAAACATGAGGCTAAGGAGTTGGAAGGATCCATGTAGGGTCCAACCCCACTGCTTATCAAGGGAGACCTACTTCTAGAATTCTCTACAGATGTTTGGCAGCCTTAGCCAGGCAATCTTTTACAAGGGAGAGCCCACACCTCCCCCAGGAAACTGGTTCCATTGCAGAACAGTTCTTACCATCAAGAACAACTAATGTTCATCTGCACTCTACTGTTCTGCAACTTCAGACCATGAGCTCTAAAAGAATAATAGAAATCATCAACCCCAGAATTCTATCTTAGGGAGGACAGCTTATACAAGGTCACAGCAGCACCTTATTTTGCCCAGTTGGAGCAGCCCAGGTATAGAAGGGCGTTTACTCTGACCCGGCTTAACGCACTACCTTCAGCAGTGCAGGAGGGACGGTATAAAAAGACCTCCTGGGCAGAGCGCCTTTGCCCATGTGGAATGGAGCAGATAGAAACAACTGAACATGTCCTGTTGCGGTGTACATATTATAAGGACGTACGTGAAGAACTTGTTTCCCCTTTGACTGGCCGATTTCCCGGCTGTACAGAGCAACAATGTATGCATGTGCTGCTGTCTGATTCCAATCCTATGTTTACACATAGTGTTGCCAAATTCTTTACTGCTGCTATGGGCATTAGAAAAAGGATCCTAAAAGTGGATGGGCCTCCGTAGTGAGAGCATGGTTTGCTAGACATTTTGGAATTGCTTCAGGGGAGATGTATTGACACTGTTGTTGTTTACCTCAGAACCAACTATTGCTTTGCATTCGATCCCAATATTTTTGTATATTTCTGTATATTTATATATTTTAGATGTTTTATTTGTGGCTGGTCTTTTGACCGTAATAAAGTTTTATCTATCTATCATAGAAATCATGAACTGAGATTCTGGGAGATGTAGTTCAAAAAAGGAACACCTCGAAACTCTGCTCCAGAACAGACAATACAGTAGGATCCCCTTATCTGTGAGATCAGTATCCGCTGATTCATTAATCCATGGTCTGTTAATATTAAAAATATTAAAAGAAAAACCTTAGAAATATATGTTCCTAAAGATGAAGTTACCAGAACTGGCCACTAGAGGGACACCATGCTATGTATAGCATTCCTTATAATCCACATTTTTCAGCATCTGCAGTGAGGGGGGCTTGAAACTGATCCCTCACAGATACAGGGGTTCTAATGCACTGGATTAAGTGAACAAATAGTCTGGCCTGGAGTGAGCTAGCTTCTTTTGTCCAGAGCTTTTTAAATTCATTTTTTCTTGGTTCTTTTTTGATGATAAAATGCCACTTGTACTGCCTTATGCCCACACAGCTAAAATAGTAGGTCAAAATGTTATGACTAACAATGTTTTGAAGGTTAAGGGTTCAAAAAGGCACAAGGTACCCTCACTGGAAGAAAACTTAAGGAAAAGGGAGATATGTGTAATTTCCATGCTTGAGTAACTTGCACAATATTCAAAGATGGATATTTTCTCAGGTGGTTTCCCCCAAGGCACCATAAAACATATAGGACATACGCTGTAAAAATTATTTGAGAAGGAAGTGGATAAACTAGAAGTAGCTGAATGTCAAAGAGCTCCTAGGGGAGCCTGGAAAAAAAGTGTGTGTGTGAGAGAGAGAGGAGAAAAAGAAGAGAAGGGAAAAGTAATAGTAGCAATGAGGAAAGAATATCAAAACTGGGGAACAGAAGCTGCTTCTCAGTAGGGCACTTGGGTAAAGAGTAAAAGGAATACATTTTCTGCTTTAAGTTTGCATAAGTCGAATGACAATGAGATTTTGATGGGAACTGAAAATTAGTGGCATGAAAGTTCAAGCAAGGATCAATAAATCCTTTGGATTTCTCCCCTTTATAATGATTTTCCTGTACCTGATAATAACTAACTCTACCATTACATTTATTCTCAGTCATACTTCACTTTTCAACAATAAATTGCCAATTGAATATATAGCTGTAAAGATGCATTATGGGATAAAAATTGCTCAGATGCTTGGGTGTTCACATTTAACTCCCTATTCTTCTCTCCATCTTTCAGTCCACAAACTCTTGTACATCAACATCCTCCTCTACTTGCCTTCCACTTTAAAATATAACTGCATCAAATCATTCATTTAAACATCAATGAAATAGGAAATTCTCCATTAATCGTGAAGTCCGAAAATGATAAACAGCTCTTCAGTACTGATATATCAATAAAAAATATTAATAACCTCAGAAAGTCAGCAGTTCTTCTACATTTCATATGGTAAAGACAACTCCTGGTTACTTTCAGGCAGAGATTAAGAATGTAGAATGGTTTGGAGATTGCAGCCTTATCTGGTTATTCAAAAAAAGGGTTAATTTGAACATATGACCTGGGAAAGAAGGCTTGATCAGACAGGCATTTGTCCCACTGTTTGGTCTGCTGTGGGGGCAGGTTGGTTTGCTCTTTTTTCTGGTGATCAGATTAACTGATTGCTAGAGCAGACCAAACCATCTCCAGAGCACCCCTACCTGAACCTTTCTGAGCAACTGTTCTATTTTGTGTGTGTGTGGGTAGTGACAGAACAGCCCACAGTCATTTCTCAAGAGTCTGAAAGGTTCCTTTACTTAGTTTAAATCCAACTGTCTCCCCACCCCTTCCCCAGCCATGATGGAACCTGTGTCAGTCCCTTGGAGCAACAGCTAGACACTTTGTAAAGCTGGCAGCAACAGAGGTGCACAAGTTCTCCCCTTGTTCTCACAGTAGGCGTGCTCTACTTTGGTCTGTTCCCACTGCATGCAATCACTGGGAACAGACCAAAATTGAGCCTTGCAGCTGTGAAAGCTGCTAAGGTTCCTTCTGCTCTTAATTTCTGGTATCACAAAGTGGCTTAATTGAACACTTCCCCTGCTCCTGCAGAGGGGCAGGGGAAGTGAACGTGCTAGACCATCACTGATATGCTGAATCACTTAAATTAAATAAAAAATATTTTTCTTTGCCTTTGTATGAAGTACCATTTGAAACTTCAGCTGCAGGCAGTTTCTCAATTGGCACTACACAGAAGACAAAGAATTTTTCTTTTTTTAAAAAATTAATCTTTGTGATTCAGTGCATCAGCAATGGTCTAGCACAGGCAAAAACATTTTTATGCCCCTGCCCTTCCACAGAGGAGCAGGGAAAGTGTTTAATTTGCCAATATTGAACAAAAATATCCAATATCCTGAAGTGGCTCATTTATTAAGCCATTTCACAATACCGGAAATTGAGTTGCTTCTGGTTGGTATGTCATTTAGATGCAAGGATCACACTAAATGGCATATCGCTCCTCCCCCCTGACCTCAAGCAGGGGGATCACACCCACCTGCACCAAAAGGATCAGTGTGATTGCACCCAGAGTTCCAGTCCTACCATTTCAATGTCACTGTCTCCACATAAAGACAGTATGAAGAGGAGACTGCTGTCAGTGTAGCAAACCTATATTTTTCAGGATCCCCATTCGTGTGAAGAGACTCCATACATTGGAGAGATAGCCTCTTGACATGGAAATAATGACAGGCAGGGAGAGGGCTAGAACTCTCTCTGGGCTCACATGTTCAGATTAGCCCTGTTTTGAATGGCTGAAGAGGGCTTGTATCAAACATTATTGTTTACCATTTCTTGAAGAGTCTCAGACATCAGCTGAATCCCAGGGATTCAAACAGCCAATCCTAAATTTAGCTTTAGGTATTTCTGAAGTGGGATATGTAAATAATAATAACAACAATAATAATATCTTAGATATGCACCTCATGCAACTTTTCTGGGGAACGTAAGGCAGAACAATCCACAGAAGGATGCAAAGACTGATCCTATTTAGAAATTAGCAGGACATAGTACATTTCAGGCTCATAATATCAAGGCTTGAAATTTTATTTTATTTTTTAAATAGCTTATTAGTGTTATTAAGAAGGAGCACATACTCACTACTTTATGATTAACATTACTGTTGTTGTTTTTCCATAATTCTTAATTATTTTTCCAAAAAGTACTTTAAAAATAGCCAATTATTTCCCACCCACCCCACAAATGCATGTTTCAGTAGTAATGCAGAATTTTGTGCCTACTCAGGGCTCATGGCTACATTTTTTTTTTCTGTTTAAAAAGTAATGACATTAAATGTCCTTAACATTACTTCCACATAACTTTGTTTCTCATAACAAATTATCTTCAAGTTGTGTCAGGGATGCTCTGAAGGTGCATGACATGGTTCTGTGGGTGAAGTTAGAATTCTATGTTTATATTCCTCAGAAAGGCGCAATGAGGGCAGAAACATAAGGCCCATCATTTGGAGATCCACTTTTGTGGAGGTCCCCTCATGTATCTGTTGATAGCCATTGACCCCATAGTTAGGGATCACTACAAAAAAATTCTGGAATATAAAACCGTGACCAGGAGAGCACATGCTGTAACGCTGACTTGCGAAGACTGGGTCCTTGCTTTGTAGATTTAAATGCAAAGCTAAGGAGCAACCTCATTTTTCTATCCTGGGTGTTCCTGAAAAAGTGAAATGTCAGGTGTTCATGGTAGAAATAAATTACTTGCTTCCATTTCTAAAACAGGGTGAGGAAAATGTTCTCAGCTGGTTCTGTTCATTGGAAATCAGCACAAAGGGGATTTGGTTGTACAAGGAATCCTATTAAAGCAGTGAGAGAAATACACTTAACTCTAGCACAATGTCTTAGACATCTGCCCAGAGTAACTGACAGACAAAACGAATGGGCTGAAGGCAACGGCTTTGCAGCGGTTCATTTATATAAAACATGAACAATAAACTCATTTTGTACTTCATGATATATTTTAGCCCTTTTTTCTTGAGGTTTATTAGGCCCAACACATTCATCTTTGTCAAGTGTGCCACTATTAATGCTCCCCTCCCCTGCTTTTTCAAGTACACAATGTATGCCAATATTCATTAAGGGAAGAAACCTTTCATCTGTACCAGTATGACTAAAACTGTGGTGTAGGCTCTAGTGTCACAGGATCAATGGAAAGAGATAGATAAAGTCCCAGGAAATCATAGGATACTTAGGTAAGCTGAACCTTTTTTCTCTTAAACATGTGCAATGCTTTGAAATGGCTCATCGATCCACAGGAGATTTGGGAGGGTAAAGGCATACCTAATATCAGTTTTTTTTAGTCCTAGTTGGGGAAAAGGAAACATGGTGATAGCCATATTTTCCTAAAAGTGAAATCTCGTATGTGTCTATTCAAAAGAACATCCCGCCTCTCAGTGGCACATCTTGTGATGTTTGCACAAAAGGTCCCAGGATCAGTTCCTGGCATCTTATTGTTGTTATGTCCTGTTAAGTTGCTTCTGACTTACGGCAACCTTCACAGGATTTTCCAAATATGTGAGATATTCAGGGAGTGGTTAACCATTGCTGGCACCTCCATGTACTCCATGGTGGAGTGAGGATTTGAACCCAGGTCTCCTGAGTCCTTGTCCAACTTTCTATGCACTACACCACATTGGGTCTTTCTGGCATATTAAAGGATTTCAGATAGTAGATAGGGAAAGGTGCATGCCTGAGGATATGGAAAGCTGATTCCAGTAGATGTGGACAAAGCTTGAAGTTTATAGCAGGAAAAACAGAGAATACTCAGGCTAGAGAGGCCACGCTGGCTGGGGTTCAAAAGCAGATTTAGTTCAAAACAGTAGTTTTTGCAAGTTGTGGATGAAACAGTTTTATCCCACCTCTCCAGATGCAAATTCCAGAGAAGAAGGTATGTTAGTCCACAATCTGTTACAGCAAAAACAACAAAGGGTTTTGCACCACATTAAAGACTAGCACATTTTGAACTCTAATTAGTCTTTAAGGTGCTACAATTTTTTGTTGTTTCAGCTGAACAAACTCTTAGAGCAGCTTAGAAAGATCAATCCTACCAGCGTTCCTTCCCTTAGGTTTACAATCTAAACAACAGGTAATTAATCACCCGTCACCTGCATTGTTCATAGAGGGCAGTAATTATTTGCTATGATTCAAGTCCAGACACATTGATAATTGATAAGTATTACCAGTTTCAAACAAACAAAGGAAAGCCAAGATAGAGGGGATTGCAGTCACAGCTGCTAAATCAATACACTATTGGAAACACTGCCTTTGGAATGACTTGAATAGATTTCATTTCAGACAATAACTGTTACTATGTACACTGCAATATTTATCTGAAATAACTGCTGTGCAAGAATTGCATGAAACAGCAGGACAAAAAATTCTATAATTTAGAAACTACCGTCATAATAATTTACTTGACATTGACTTTTTAGCTTTGCTCACTGTTCGTAAGATATACACAGGCTTCTCAGTCAAGGAAGCAAGTCCATGAATTCCCCAAACTGGAACCATCCAGTTCTTTCTGTTTTCTTACACTATATTATTTATTGTGGGGCAGAGCAAAAAGACTTTGTGATGTCACAGAAGCAGCAGCAGGCCAGGCCAGTGTTGGGAGCAGGGTAGAAATGCTTCTAGATCTGCTGATTGTGAAATCGGGCAGGTCAGTGGAGCTCACTCTGTAAAGGGGGCTAATAGGCAACCACTGAAACCATGGTGTCTCATTTCTTTCTTTAAAATATTTCCCCTTCTTCCATTGTTTTAATAGTGTGAAATGTTAGACAGTAAGATTAATGAAGCAATTTTTCATTTCTTTATTTCTGTATAAAGAACACTCCAGAGTGGTGGTGGTGGTGGTGATGATGATGATGATGATGAAGAAGAAGAAGAAGAAGAAGAGAAGAAGAAGAAGAAGAAGAAAATGACTCATGGGTGACATAAATTTGGTGAAAAAGAAGCTGATAAATTAAGTGGGGGAAAACCTGGTTCTCTTAGCAAAACAACAAAGACAGGGTGGGCAAATCTGGTGAGTCCATGTGAGCAGGGAGGCGAGATGGAGTCACCTCTCGCCCGAGCACCATCCATTCCAACAGAGAAAGGGGAAAAAAGCAGAGGAACAGAGACGGTTGGACCCAAGGAGACAATCCCCAGAAATTCCTCTAGGGAGGTCACCAGGGAGGAGATGTCCAATGATCAGAGGGAAGTAGAAGAGTTGAGGGAACAGTCAGAAAAGTCAGGAATGGAGGGAGGAGAAGATAAACTGTCAAGGGAGGTGGAGAAAGGAAAGGTTGGTGGGAAAGAGGATGTAAAAGAGAGTGGAGTCCCAAGGGGGCATTTAGCAGGAGAAAGCGAGAACCAAAAGTCAAAGAAGATCCTTCCCCCGGGTTAGCAATGGATTTAGCTGGAGAACCCCTGGACACAGAAATAGGAGAGGCTGATGGTCCCAAGAGAAGAGGCTGAGAGGAGAGCGGTAATCCCTCAAAAGCCATCATACTAGGGGGAGAAAGAAGTCTAGGAGTGGGGATGCAGACTGAGAGAAAAGCCCATGTGGAGAAGGAGAGAAGAGAGACAGCTAGATGGAGGGCATAGCAAGCGATAGAGAGGAGAACCTCAGAGACCATGGGGCTTAGCAAAAAGGAAGGGAAAAGCGGCGGTCAAAGGGAGCCCTTTGATCCCTGCTTTTCCTTTCTTTTTGCTCAGCTCCATGGCTTAGCAAAAGGAAGGGAAAAGCAGGGATCAAATTTTCTAATTGGGGGTTAGAAAAGGGGGGAGTTGTCTTATACATTGGGTCGTCTTATAAACAGAAAAATACGGTAGTTTCACTGAAGTTCCCACAATAAATGTTAATGCTTTACACTTGGAACCTGAGTCCATGTATGAAGAATCCAAACTGGGAAAAGGAGTTAAAACCAGTGATTTAAAACCCGAACCCTCACAGTCCAAGAGCCAAATTTCTGCCCTGAGGATGCATCATGGGTTACAGCAGGAGGAAACCATCTACCTTGACCCTACAGGTTCCTAGAATCATACTTCAGTTTTGTTTTGTTAAGGGAGGTTGGGGGCCCTGGCCTCTGTTTTATCACAAAACTGCTAGAGGCTTCCAGGAGTGGAGAATGACCTTTCCCCACCATTTTCTCCCCCCAAGCTGGGGAGTTGAATGGGAGGATCTGGTGACTCTGGCATCTCAGAAATGGCCCAGGGGGGCATACAAAGCCCACAGGCTAGAGGCTAAAGGGCTATAGCCTAAAATGGAAGATTGATAAAAGAACAGCTGGATAACTCAGTGGCTGGTATCTTGCTGTGGAGCCAGAGGTTGGGAATTCAATTCCCCACTGTGCCTCCTTAACAGGGGCTGGACTTGATGATCCATAGGGTCCCTTCCAGCTCTGCAGTTCTAAGATGATGATGATGATGGTGATGATGATGGTGCAATTAACAGTTTAGCTAAGAACCTCTTCTAGGAAACACTTTTTAAAAAATAAACCAGACTACACTAACTGCTCAGTCATTCCACATATCCTTTCACAAGGTTTCAGTGCCATTATGGGGATATTTTCCTTTTCCAAACACTTACACACGGTATAATGCACTTCTACCTCAGAGGCTGAGATACAATGGATTACTTTGGTATCAAATGCCAGATAAACCAGGACTAAATTCCTGCCTCCTTTTGTAGCATCAGAAACGTGGTCTGAAGCAAAGGCAAATGGGGAAATAAATCATGGAGCCTGTATGCACAGCCCACAGCCCCTGGTTGCTGAATGCCTGAACAGGACTTTAACGCAGCTCAAACCATACCTATGTCAGACACATAATCGCATTTACTTGAAAATAACTCTGACGGATCTCACTAGAACTCACTTTAACGAATGTGCTTAGGGTAACAGCATTTCAGTCTGATTCACAGCTCTGCTACAACACAGACCAATTTAGTCATTGCTGAAGGGAATGAGATGAAATCAATTTAGAGTCTGACTGTACACACACTTGCTCATAAGTCTCCCTGTGTTTCTTGAGGCTAGGGCTCAAGAATGTGTGCACAGGACTGCAATTTTATTCTCACTTGTTTTGTCTTGAAGCTTTTCTTGGTGATAAAATACAGTTCATTTCTTTCTGTGCCATATTTGCACTAACAAGCAATTCAGTGTGGACAGCATGGTGTCCTATCTCCATGTCATGGAAAGTGATGTGATTAACCTTGCTTTAGGGGTGACAACTTAGCTTTTATAGGCCTCTTTAAAAAACAACAACCCCGGTGCAGCTCTGTTGGAAAGGGAGGAACACACCACCTGAAAATACCTTTGTCATGTCTTGTATTTATAAAAAAGGAGAGGAGAATCAGTAAAACTATGAAATATTGTGACGAGGGCAGAGAATTACCTTGCTTGTACTTTGCAGATTTCAAGTGAAAAGTACAAGCAAAGTATCTGTTCACTGTTTCACAATTTTTTCAAAGAACAACAACAACAAAAGGCAGTTTGATAATTTGTGTTCTTTTCCAATACAGATCTTGCCTATTATTTTTTTTTAAGAAGAGACAAACAAGCAACAAGACCATCCTCTCTACACACAGGTTAGTTTTTGTCTCTTCTGTTATTTGGGGACAATACCTTGTGGCTTTACTTCAAAATCTCTGTGGGACCACTGTGTGAAGGAAAGAACTATTTTCTAAATAGTGTCATCATCAGCTCCAAATTAGAATGGCACATCTCTAGGATGCACACCAGGGTCATGTGGTCAGTGGGCTACATGCTCCCCAACACTGTTACTACATTCACATTGAGGGGGAAAAACAATTTAAAAAAACCAGTAGTTGATCATTTGTGACCTTCTAGTCATTTCCAATTAATCTGCAGGGGCTAGCATGGCTCCAGGGAGATCCTAGGGCCAGAAAAAGACTCCTCAGATCTTTCCTGAAAGCCTGGAGCGATGTTGCCAGTCATGGTGGACAGTCTGAGACAGACAAGCCAATCATAAAAATAAGATTTGGTACATGATACCCGTGTTCCTGTTAGTGCAAATATTGGGTTGTGGTGTTTTTAAAAACCAGGCACCTTGACAGACATTGTTTGCATGTTCTCAATGAATAAATACAAGTAGAATGTCTGAAATGAATTCCCAGCTTATAGATTGTGTCATCTAATATCCACGGGCTCCAAAACCTGTTGGTTGGGATGTATGAATAAGAGCACATGCAAGGCTGGCATGAGGACCCAGTATCTTTATGCCAGAATCCTGACAGGACCCAACAATGAAGTATACCCTTGTCCCCCCTTTAAAAATGTATCCAGCCTGGCACGTAGAGCAGCATCAGATTGTTAGATCTAGCAACCATTTTAATATCCTACAGTGCCCTAGGTATAACAGTGTTTTTGCCCTAACAGATCAGTTTGGGAAACAGAAATGATGACAGACATAGTATAATAATAAGGTGTCAAGCTCCTAAGGACTTTGTGTTATGGTTACTTAATATTTTGTCTAGAATTTAATTTAATGGTATACTTCCTCTAGATCCATCAACAGTAGCTTCCATGAACAGTGCCCATCTCCTGCCCTTCTACAGGTCTTCCTTCATACATCCTAAGGCCCTGTTCTGGGCTACCAAGGTCTCTGATCACATGGAGAGTTCAAGAATCAATCTCTCTGTAGAAGTGAGAACCTGTGTTTGACTGTTTAACCACAGAGCAAAGCAATGTGCCTTAATCTTAATCTGCTTCCTTTCCTGACCTTAAAATCATAGTAATTTGTCAAATGATAAAGAACATAAAAGAGCCCTGCTGGATCAGACCAAGAGCCCAACCAGCCCAATATTTTGTTCATATAGTGGCCAACCAATTATCTACCAGAAGGACATGAATGAAAATGCAACTGGATCCTCCCATTTGTGCTGCTCAGTGACTAGCAGCCATGGATTCTTCCGATCTCCCTCTAGAAAGCCCAACTTGTCAGCTATTGCTACTTCTTGTCAGAGATGGCAAAAGTCCTAGGGGCTGAGAGTAAGTTCTTAGTAATGGTTATGAAAACTCTGCATCCCACCAGTGGTACAGTATATAGATCACTGGGTCAGAATCCATGTGGGTAGAAGACATGCAGGTAATAAATGTTTCAGTACAATTTACAGCATACTATTGTAGACAGGTAGGTTAGCATACTACTGTGCAACATAATGTAGATCAAGTTCGCTAAGTCTGCAACAACCACAGAACTCTTTTGTTCCTCTCTGTCCAGGTCGGCCTCCCAGAAAAAAAGGGCCAATCAGATAGTGTGCAAAGGTGACGCCAACAGAAAGGCAAAATACACAAGTGGCCCATGTACAGCAGCTTCCATGTCTGAGCACCTAACAGAGCTTTTAACAGTAACATTATTACCAGTCTCACAAATCATTTTTTAAATGTATAGTTGTTTTTAACTGCTTACCAGCTCATTACTTCCATCTTCATCAAAATCTTCCTCAATCCCATCAGTCATCTCTTCTCCATCCCCATCCAGTCCACCTTCAATAGGCTCTTCTGTAGAGTTATCGGCATTCTCTGATATGCATTCTTCCTGGATCAGCTCTGCACAGTCCTCTATCTGTTTCTTTTGGGCTTCTATAAAGAAAAATAGGATGCAGATACATCCATCACTTGTTCTGGAAACGGAAGTATGTAAGACACAGTATGTAAAAAGTATGTAAAACAATATGCTTCCATCTCTTATGTGCTACCTGATAGGTTATCCAGGACAGAGGCCATTGCACTGAGATTTCTTTTGAGAATACTGAAAGGCTTGTGCATCCCTAGTGACACATTTGGCTTGCATCCTTTTGACAGCAGGTCCCTATGCTGCACATACACAAACACCCTTCTAAAAGTTACATTAGCCTTGTCAGAATCAGACCAGTGTCTATTTATTGACTTCTAACCTATCCTTTATCAGCAAATCTCAGAGTAATGTACAATCTGCAAAATCACCTTAAAACAATGTTAAATAAGTCAAAAACTTTAAAACAATTTAAAACACTACAGAACAATGAAACCATTCCAAGAAAACAAAACTAGCAAACTAAGATTGGAAACAAAGCTGTGCTTTCGCTATACCCCAAATATTTAAGCAAACTGCCGGTTTTGATCTGGACCGGAAATAATAGCAATATTGGTATCAAATGGGCCTCTAAGGGGAGAGTATTTCCTAACCAGGGTGCCACAAACAACATTATACCTATTGTATAGTGTGTTGTTACAATTCCGATCTCACTGTAACTAATCAAAGATGCTAGGGGAGGGATCCTATGGGAAACACAATAGCATTAGAAGGGGAGGCGTAGTTCTTCTTTCCCAAATGGGATTGGAACTGAAGCAGAAATGGGCAACTTTGGTGAATACAGGGCCATAACCATGGCAGGGCAACCAAGGCTAAGCTCTCCTCTGCTCACGCCCCTTAGAAGCGATGAGCTAATGGCAAGCAGCCCAAGCTCATCCATGTACAACCAGAAGCAAAGCACCAGGGGCTACCACCCCACCAAACTATGCTCAGCCACCCCCATAGCAACCTCCTGGATGCCAGAAAAAGAAAGAAAATTAGTGTACACCACTGCAGAAAAAAAAAGAAAAGACAGTGGTTGCACTTCCTTGCTGTACTTTGGCTGCTGGTTTCAAGAGGAGTTTCTGAGAAGCAAGGCATAATGGGAAGGGCAGTTTCTGAGCTAATCTGTTTCATACCCCCAGGAAGCCTCAGGAACTACAAATCCCATAATGACTTGCTTCTCAGAACCTCTTAGGGCATGGAGCAGACTGTGTCTCCCATTGCCTTCCTGCCACTGAAATTTGGTGGCAAATTGTTCAGCTGCATTTTGGCTGCAAACTGATATGGTCATGCTGATTGGAGGAATAGCAGTTAAAATAAAGTAAAACTCATCCACACTGAACTACTTTTGGGTACTTTGGATAATTTTGTGTAAAGTTCTTTCATTGCCTGAAACAAGGAGGAGTAAACAATGTACTAACTTTTTTTGAAATAGAAAAGATTTTATACTGCTGAACCTGGATAATACGGGACTCAGATATGTTTGAGATCTTCTAATTGGATGTTAACAATTTCAAATCCATTTAATTTGTTAAATGCTTGCTCCTAGCTTTTCTTGAATAAGAAAAAAAATAATAATTTGCATTATGAAACAGAATTACTTGGAATATTCACCAATTTTTAAATGGCGAAACTTCTGAATAATTTCCTTTTTAAATGGAATAGACAGCATGAGGATTTTATATAAAAAACTGGAAACAAACAAATAGTGACAGAAAACTGAAAGCTTTCATTATGTTTTACATGCATGACTAAGGTTTGTCTCACTGATTTTATGAAAGCTATAAAAGGACAGGAAAGTAATGTGTTTATACTTCAATGTCTTCTTCTGCTAATTAATTCTGTGCTTTAAAGCTGGCAGCAGCAGACGTGGGAAGATGCAACCAAATAATTGGGCTTATTCTTGAGCCCAACATAGGAACTTCTCCGCTAATTATAGCTTGGATATTCAAGTCACAGGAAGAAAGGGACAAGAGATAAACTGTGTGTCTAGACACATTTTAATAATTAAAAGTTGAGATGAATATGAATTCTGTATCTTAGGGACTTCTGTATAGAAACAGCCAGTACCAAATTGACAAGCACCATTTCTCAGCTGTTCTACCACCTCAGAACTGGTTGTTTTGTTTCAGCTATATTTTAAAGTTGAGATGAAATCTTTTTAGTGGGAAACTGGAGCAATCATCACTCTCCAGCACTTTTTTGAGATGTTTTCTGAATGTTAAGAAATTCAAAATGGCTATCATCATAAAAATTGCTGCCGTCATTGTCATTAACCAGAGATGGGGTCACCATTATAGTGGATAGGAATTGAATATTTACAAAAAACACACACACTAATCAAGAAATTTCCCAACCCATCCTCAAGAAAGGACAGTGATTGAAACAGTTTGTTAATAGTTTAAAGCTACAATTTCTACTCCATCTTATTTTAAAATCTAAATGGCAGCCCCCATTCTCCATTCTTTAGATTAAAAACAGAATAATTTGTTGTAACTGGTGTTCCAGTACTCAATTTGAAAGCAGACTCAAGGTTTAAAATGTGCCCCATCCCATGCCATTTGGGGTGGGGAAGGAATCAATAACAGTGCAGTACTGTGCATGTCAAAAGTAAGCCCCACTTGGGAGTAAGACATACTCCCAGTTAATAGCTCTGAAATATCTGAAGGAGCAAATCTGAGCAAGGAACTATTTTGCAAAACCACATCTCCTTGAATGAATGGGCCAGTATTTTTGGTTAAAATATTTCTCCTCAGTCTCAGCAGGCATACACAGTAAGGGCAGAAAAATAATTTTTAGAGTTGCTTTATATAATAATACAGATGACATATCTCACTACATTTCAAAATAAAAAAGGCACAAGTTGTTTTTTTGGTGAGTGTACATGTCATTTAAAGTCAAGGTCAACCACAGCTGTTCCTAAAAACCAGGCATAATGTTTTGACTCTTCTCCGGTATAGTAATTGTCTTGCAGCACGCATTTGCTGTGTATCTGCTGGTGTTAATGTTACTGGTTTTGGTGCAGATATTTTAAAGAGTAACTGGACAGTTCTCTGTGCTTCGTTGTGTCCAATATGAGTCAATAATTTTTTAGAATTGTGTGAAATAGTTGATGTCTAGTGCAATACCATGGCCTCTGGCACCGAATGACAACCCTAGACATGCTGGAACAGTATCAGTCCTTTACATCAAACATGATCATGAGGAGCAACACTTGGATGGTGTGCCACACTGTTCAGCATATGGGCTGTGGCAGCTCAAATACTACATGGATATGGCATTCTAGACATTTCACCCATCATCAGCTGAACTACTCTACACACAATTTTATGTATAGGATTTGTAAGTATAATATTTATTCACTGAAGTATTTAAAGTATATACATACCCAATAGTAATGCTCAGTGAAGAGTATGTAATATTTACTTGTTCCCTTAGTCAACAGATGATGCATCCTAGACACAAAGATGCAAGCTACTCTGTGTGCCATTGCAGCTGTGAAAATGCGTGTGAGGAGAGGAGTTTTGTTTCCCTAGAATATTAACAGCAACTTCAATGTATACCAAGAATGACATCACATCAACAGGATTTCCCTCCAAAAGACGTATCCTTGGGAAGCAATAGCTGGGAATGTCTCGTGACATTGCAGGTACATGTGCTAGGGGTGGATATCCATTCACAACATGGATATAGTGACAGGAACAAGAGCCAGCTGTGTCCCCATATGTAGACATATTCTCTACAAAGTACAGTAAAATGGATACGTCTGACATCAGAAACAGCAATACACAGACGCTCAGGACACTCTGCTACTGATCTGAAAGAGTCTTTCCTAGGAAAAACAGGTAAAGGGAAAATTACAGTAACAAACAGGTACTGTAAAGACAGAAATAAGTCTCCACAAGAGCATGGTGGAACAAAAGTAACCATTGTCATGTAAACAATAAACAGGAACCATGGGTTAAAGAAATAGTCATGAAATTGACCATAGAAAAAGGCATTAAATGCACCCTTAAAGTAATTGTTGTCTTATATAGCAGTTCATAGATTGGGATTTTTTTTAAGCTCCACATTTGAACATACAATTTCTCCAAAATTTCTCTCACCACAGAAGTGACAATATGATTGATAACTTCGCACTGGATTAATTCACCCTTTAATGAGCTGTCAAGAAGTATAGATCATTTTCACATACCTGCTTCAGCCTTCTGCTGCTTTTCAATCTTCTCCAGCCTTCCTAGCAAAGAGTCAATTTTTGTTTTGATTTGAGTTAATTCCTTCTTGATTATTTGCAACTCATCTGACTTCACTGAGTGGAAAAAGAATAATAACAACAAAGAAGGTACCAACCATGAAACAAATCATAATTCAAAAGCAAATGAATTTCAGCATAATCATGTTGTACACCGCAAGGTATAGACCTTATAATTTATTTCTGTAAAGCCTTATTTCTTTAGTGGGGTATAGGTCCTTAAAACAGATGTACACCCCCTTTCTATACACAGTGTTATATTTATACGTTATACGCAGGATTTAGCTTTCCTTTGTAATATGAATAGAAGATATATTTTGATATTTGTTTTTTTCTGGTGAAGAAAAGAAAATTTGAACTGGCAAATTTTATTCAATTAAAAAGAGTATTTGGATGTGCCCCTGGATTTATTCCTAATCTGGATGCCCAGGTCATTTCAGTTTTTTGGCAGGGGAAAGGGACTGAAATATTCCTGCACCCACAAAGCTTCCAGTTTTCATCCTTGCCCAACAAATCTATTCAACAACTATTGGGCTCTATTTTTCACAACTGGTGTATAAACAATATGCCAATCCCAAATGTTTGTAGTAACTGAGATGATATCATTATACCCTACAGCTAATGAAATTTTGTTTTGTGATGAAATATTTGGAAGAAAACAGTCAATTCAGAGTGAGGGACATTGTTCTTATATTTGCCACCCAGCTGAGCTTATCCAGTGGGAAATCAGTTCACATTAAGTAGAAAAGGAAATTTACTGGGGAACATTATTTTCAACTTTTGATACACTCACTCATATGAAAATATTTCCTAATATGAAAAGGTTTGTGAAAATTGACACCTTTTAGCTACAACCTGAACATGACTATGATTATCTCCACATGATGAAATCTTCTTTTGGTAGACACATGCTAAATATCATCGATCTATCTACAGACATATTTTATCAAGCTGGCTGTCTTACCCTGCAATGTTAAAACTGGTTAGTGGCTTTGAAGTCAGAATTAATTTATGGATACAGTTATTTGTTCCCAACCATCTATTCTGGATCCACAAACAGAATAATGAGGAAGCTGTTTAATATTTTCCCCATTTGCAATATCACATATACAAATATTCTAGGAACATCCATTTCATCTTTTTCTTGTCATGAAACATCAACACATCTCTTT
Source organism: Intellagama lesueurii (assembly GCA_037013535.1). Lineage (NCBI taxonomy): Eukaryota > Metazoa > Chordata > Lepidosauria > Squamata > Agamidae > Intellagama > Intellagama lesueurii. Next base: position 33,016,309 of record JBAJHW010000004.1, read on the forward strand.
ACATCTGCTATTTCTTTAGATAGAAAACTACAAGCAAGTTGTTACATGGCTGATTTTAAAGGAAACTTCTGCCAAAGATGGAAAGATATATTTTTCAAGCTAGCAGATTTAACAGGGGGAAAAGTGGCCAGCAATTACTCAGATTCAAAGGAAGATGCAAATCCCTCAAGCTCATTAGGAAAGCAAGATAGGAAGATTTAAATCTTAGCTCTAGTTCTAACAGACAATTTACTACTTTTAGAAACTGGCCATCCTGCAATATTTTTGCACACACACACAAGCCTAGTGTTTTCCTTGCCAAGTTGCAATGTCTGAGAGCTATTATCTCATTTTTATTTCTCAAAATGTCCCAGTTGAGGTTACTGAAGAGGTTCTGTGGGGAATTCAAACTGTGACATCCTGTAATACTCATTCCAGCACTACTGCTAGAACCTTCCACTACTGCCATCAGGTAAGGCCACAGGGATTCAAAGACACAGGAGACCCATCAAACCTGGCTGGAAATAAGAACATCTCTCTTAAAGGCTAGTGTAGCTATCCTTTCTGCCAGCCAGTCGTTATTTTCATGTGCAAATTCACGACAAGTGTCTCATGGAAGGTTCTTCAAGGGAAGACTTTCCTGTGCCTTACACTGAAGTACGTATTCATTCTTTGCCTTACATCTAGGCTTCCACACCAGTCCGTTCCTCTGATTATGACAGGGACATCTTAATCAAGGTAGCCAGGTCTGCAGCACCCTATTCCCTAAGATTTCAGGACTAAAATCTGAGACCAGGGGGAGGTTCCTGTCGTAATGCTTCAAGAATACTTATGAGTCAGAATGTCGGTCCTCACCTCACTAAAACTTTGGCAGACTATTTTTGTGGATCCAATATATCACTAGTTACTCTTTTAGATAACTGTATAAGGAAACTGGTATTTTAAAATAATTTTTATATTGTATTTTTCTGTGCATTTACCTGAGTTTTATATTGTGCCCACTTTGCTGAACTTCAGTTTGTTAAATGGTATACTGTATATTTTTGTAAAATACATAAATAAAATTCCGTTATTTGCAATCTAATGTTTTCTGTTTTGTGCAGAACTTTATAGACTTTGTCTTTCTCAAAATTTGGGAAGGTTAGAATATGAGGAAAAGGGGAGAGCTAGGGATGTGTTCAAGGTCATCCAATGAAATGATGACCCAAGAAGAGTCTGAAGCCAAGAATTTCAGAAGCTAGAAACTGTTTTTCATTTTTCTTACAAGTAGGATTCACTGTTTTTAAAAAGATATACAGTTTAATTTGGGAAGATACACAGTAGGATAATAAAATGTCATATAGAAATAATGTCTTACTGCATGTCTAAAAAGTTGCTCTTCTTTAAATGTGCAGTATTGGATGAACCTCCTTTTAATTTTTCTAATAAATGCTCCAAAAGATTGAGGACCTGCCAGATCAAATCAGCAAATTTACATCTTCTTCCCATCACCCTTTAAAATCTGCTAGCTAAGGATGAGAAAGGAATTGACTCCAAGAGCAAATCAAATATGAAAGCCACTCCCTTGTTCCTGGTCTTCCTTCCTTCCTTTTACTCTAATAAGGGAAGCAGGGCCTGTAGATCTCACCCACTGTGTAAACCTCTAATGACTTCTACAGATCAAAGATTTCACTGTATGGAAGACCTGCAGTGACAAGCTCTTCACAGCACAACGGAAATGAAAAAAAGAAAAAGAGTGATTTACTGCTTCTGTGCAATTTATGAACAGCTTCTTAAAAATCAGTCTTCTTTCTTGGGGTGTTCAAATATGGAAAGATTGAATCAGATTATCTTCTTCTTGCTGTTGTTGCTTAGCCAATCTCTAATATAAATATAAAGCCAGCATCACAATCCACCATTAATGCTTTCACCATCAGTGTCTCCCATATTATCAGGACCTGGTCGTACCAATATGTAAGAAGATTAGTGTTCTGGAAGAGACAAGGGACCCATTTTCAGCCACAACCACAGCCGGAATTAAATAGTACTGCCTATTAAATTTGTAAAAAATCCAGGTGAATTCAGCAGAACTTGGAAGAGTTACATTTTTGGAGGCTAACTCCCGAAATGCTACAGCCACTGGCTAGAATTCAAGCTGTTTAAACCTACACTTTGATTTCTGAAGATGTGTGAGATATTCTTTGCAAAGAAACTCCTGAAGGGAGACACGATTCCTTTTATCATGGAGACCTAGATATCAAGGAATATCTTGCAGAGGATTTCCGCCATGTTGCTCTGCTGCATCTTTAGATAAATGATATCTATCTCACCACAACGTGGAAAAGTAGGTGTCTGATCTGTCAGCCAGCCACATGCTAACCACTGATGGGAAGTGTCACAGAGAAGTGTCACTCTGTTCTTTCACTCTGTGAAAGGACAGAATGAGCTAAAGCAGGGGTTCAGCTATTCAGAAGTAGCCAATCTTTATGGTTATATTCCTGGTCATGCTCCAACTATTTCGTGGGCATTTTGCTCCTAGTACTGTACTGAAAAACTCCTCCATGCTCTTTTTGCTATAGCCTCCAGCTCTGACAAAAACATGAATATTGGAAGGAGAGGCAAAAGCCTCAGGGCGCATAATGGTTTAATAGAGTTAGGGAAACAGCGTGGAGGATATTTCCAAAAAAGTGAGTTGCAGTCCACAAAACCATATGGCAAACAAAGCCTGCCATCCTTTAAGGTGCCATAAGAATTTTTATTTGTAAGCCACATCATTTAGCGATAGCTGCTCTTCTTTAAATATAGTAGATATGCATTTTTACAAAAATGTTTACTTCCATGAAAACATAAAGGGATTGAAACACATTACTCTAATATGAAAGAGAAACAAATCAGGGCCATTCCAGGACATTTTTTCTGCATGAGGTGGAGCAGTAAACACATTCTTTCCCAGGCCAAATATAGTACTGAACTCATGCTGTGTGGCACTGAAGCAGGAAGTTTCAAAAATGTGTCTCCCCTATCTTTCCTTGGCAATCCATATGCGGTAATAACAAATGAAATAAGAAATAATGTTTTTCATGACATCCCAATTTAGTTGCATCAATCTGCCTTATGATACGAATAGAGCAACATTTCTCATTATATTAATTTTAAATTTCCCTTTAATTCAGTGTCTGATTTTTTTAAGGATTCCACTGCAATACAGAAATGGATTCACAAGTTCCCTTCCCTTCCCTTCCCCAACATAGTAATCTTTAAAATTGCAAAGACTATGTAGATGCAAAAATAACATCCTTCAGGTCTTGTTGAAAGGCTGAATACAAATACGTTAATTAAATATGCATTTATAAGGTATATACACAACTCATATACCAAAAGATCCAAGAAGGATCCCTACCATTTTTGGAATGACAAATCCAATTCTGCTTTTGCTGCTTGCACAGTGGTTTTTGAGACTTATTTGGAACATCTTAAAGCTGAGTTCTACATTTACCACAACATAAGGTGAATGCAAATAAAGTATGTGCACATGTATTGAAGGAGTTATGTGTGAATCCACAGCCAAAGCACTGAACCAATTGTTATACATCAAGAATGGCCTTCCAGATTCTGCTGAATTATAACTTTTTATCAGCTGGCTGCAGTGGTCAGGAAAGAATGTACTTACAGTTAAGTATCAAGAGAGCACATGTTGCCCACTCCCACTGTACATTGCAAACTCTTTGACAGAGTTTCAGAAAACCCTAATTTCCAGAAGACATCCTCATTTTTCAAACAATTGTCCAGGTGCCAGAACATGCATGTTTGTATAAAGCCTTGGTGACAGGGTGAGCTAGGGAACCACATCACTATTAAGCAGTCCTGCTACACAGAGATAACCCTCGCTGATGCAATATTGAACTCACATTTTGATCCTGATGATGAAGTTCCACTTGATGTAGATCTTGATCCCCCTTTCATGGAAAACACCCCCTTTCCTCTGCGTGTTGCTGTAACTGTTACACGTGGGCGTTTTAACGGAATTACAGCACGAGGCGGTGCAGGCACACGGCTATGGTAATCAAACAACCTTAAGGAAATGAAAGCAGAGGTTTCACAGTATCTCATGGTGATTTAATGTCAGTAAGATTTTGCAGACTAAATTTCCCTGTTTCCTCAGAGAAAATTACCTCATGAAATCTCAGTGACTTACAGTTAAATTAGGCTTCAAGGCTTTTCGTGCATTAAGAGGCACATTTTTATTTCGAACATAACCAAGCATCCAGTTTTCAGTGATGAATACATCATTAGTTTGTCTTTATTTGTGTTAGGAAAAATTTGCTTCACATAATTGCATTTTACCCAAGTAATTATATCACACAGTAAAACAAAACAAAACATGTAGTCATGGTTTCAACTTTTTTTTCTTTTCTAACTTCCTAATAACTTTCACAGGAGAGATAGGCAACCTTGATATATCTCTGGGCCAATTTTCTGCCCCTGGAATTTTCTGGGGACTGCATGGACCTGCAAAAATGCCTCCAAATGAACAGAGTCCTCTTCTGGTTTTGAAAAATTACTGTCTTTGGGTGTTGAACAGTGTGGATGTGGAGATAAAATTGCATATTTAAAAGGTCTCTTTTAATTAGAGCCCCTGGAGCCTTCCATTTCTTTAGTACACCATTTTGTAGAAGAATAATTATGTTTAGTACAGGTGTCTGCTGCCGCAAGAGGAGTTTTCACTCAACCCTGGTTTCCAGTGGCATTTTGGTTGCCCAGTCCTGGAACCAAATGTGATTGGGCTGATCTCTGCAAAATGACAAGTAATTAATTTTAATTCTGAAAAGTTGATAAGCTACTATTTTTAGGTGTTTTTGATTTAGTAAGGGGTGAACAACGCATACAAACTTAGTATTTTACTTGTTTCTGGGAATAGCATCTGTTTAGCATATATTCACACACAGACATACAGTTCTGTCAGTTTCAGATGATATAATCTCACATTACAGAACAATTTTAATTAAAGTTTGTTTCTATTCCCCCCCCCCCCCCCGAGGTCAGTGGGACTTGCTTTGGAGTAAACTTAAATGGGTTAAATGCAACTGTTAATCTAAACAACCTAATCACACTGGATCAGTGGGATTTAATTAAATGTGGATTTAAACAAATCCCATTCATCCCATACATTTAATCTTGGGGCTAACATTTGGATTTAGGACTCTATGATCATTTGAAACATAAATTCATCAGAGCTAATTCAGTGGCTGTATAAAGTAAACTCAGTGAGTTAGGTATCTAACTATGGAGCAAGAGGCTAGGAATTTGATTCCCAACTGGGCATTCCAGGACAAAAACCTGCCTGTACAGCCTTCAGCAAGCTGCACAGTCCTATGGCAACCCAGAAGAAGGGAATGGTGAACCACCTCTGAGTACTCTGTACCTAGAAAACCCCCAAAAGGGTTGCCATACGTTAGAATTGACTTAATGGTACTTAATCAACTAATTAAGGTAGGAAGTAACACAAATCCAAGCTACATCTTCCAATAAAGGAATCATAATTTGCAAGAATGTCAGATATGAAATTTTCTCAATTTGTCATTAATTTGTTTTTGTTTTCTGACATCTCTTGGACAGCTGCTTGCTAAGTTTTAAGAGAGCCATGTCTGTTCATGTCATCATCATAAAGAGCCTAACAATTAGGGTAGCAGAGAGGGGACTCTTCTAAATGCTGCCTTTTACAATAATAGTTGTTGTTCCAAAATTTCTAGATATTTTGTGTGTGTGTATGTATACACAGTATATGTATACTGTAGATAGATATTTGTATATCATCATATTACTAAGCATGTTATGACATTCATTAAAATGAATGTGTGGGTCTTTGTTTTGTTTTCCATATCTCCTTACTGATTTTGCATTTTCAAAATGATTAATGGGTTTCATAATGGTCAACAGCAACATTATTTAAAGAAGACTTCTGGCATAAGCAAGACCGAATGCTGGTATTTAAACTATACATAATGTATAATGTACATATATAAATTATTTACCCTGGCTTGAAGGTAATATGTAATAGATACGAAAATCTGAAGAATTTGAATGAGCATCCATGGCAGATACAATGAATATACTTTATTAGTTCATAAAATGTGAATCTCACAATGGAGTTTAAGCAGAATAAGAGTCCCAACACAGCCTCTTGAACAGCTATTGGCAAATGTAATCTTATACTTGTCTTAACATGAGCAGCCTCTTCCTATATTGCCTCTAATAACAGCAGAGTCAGTCAAGCTACAGCTTATCTATCTACCAGGCACCAGCCTTCCCTGTATTAAAAAGTCCCTTCTGCATCCAACAGGGATGGGCACATCTGTAAAATTCACAAACACAAACTTCCTTTCAGCATGTCTGGTTCTTGCTTGGTTAGTTTTCTCCTCAACCTTCTTTAATGTGATGAAATCAGTCCCTTTTCTATGCAACCCTCCTGCCCATTCTGTGTTGATTTTTAAAATGGTGTGCATTGATTTAACACATTCCTTCCATCAACTTAAGTATCTCTTGGCAATGTTTTGTACACATTTGAAAAGTGCCCATTTTTCTATTTACCCTTTTCAAATGGTACAATTTTGAGATTCCAGACATCTGTGTGAAGATCTGGGAGCAGAAGTATGACTGGTTTATAGACAGTCTGGGAAGAGACAATTAAGACAGGTTTATTGAACCTATGGCCTGCAACTAAACTCCTTGTATATTCTTAGCAATTGAGATGTGTTACAAAATGTCTCGGAACAAAGCCCTTGGGCTTGCATAGAATTAGCCCTGCAGCTAAGGCCATGATATCTAAAATCATACACTCACAGAACTGTAGAGTTGGGAGGGAACCCAAAGACATGCCCATGCTAAAGCAGAAAATGCACGTCTAAAGCACCATTAAGAGACATCTTGTCAATTAAGATGGAGCCATAATCCATGTGCCACGGGCTCTGAACAAAAACCCTATGCAAGCAATTCCTAGTCACAAGTAACACATCAAAATAAATTGAGCCCCATGAGAAAATAAATAAAAACTTCTCACCATCTTATGTGCAGATATGACATTATTGTAATTTATGTACCAAAGACAGGAACGTACCGATTGTAGAAATCATCTCTGTAGTAATCATAATCAAAAACATAACCACTGCAAAAAGAAGAGGGGGAAAATCACATGAGGTGACACAAGCAACAGTCTACATGATCTGAAAAATATCTTTATGTACCTTTATGAAATGTCAGTGCTAATTGAGATCCATGAAGTCTCTACTTCATAGTCTGTGCTGATACACTCTATAGCAGATTTATTAGACCCCAGTTGCTCATGGAAGTACTTTATGAAACTATTAACACTGCATGTGAGCACTGCTGGTAAAGTAGAGTTGAAGTCTGGTGTTACTTACACAACTTGACCAACTACTCAGTCTGCCATTGTGGTACTCCCTTGATCCAACCAAATGTGGCTGCAGAACCAATCAGTGAGCAGAAATGCATGGAAAGGCAGAGTATACAGATGGCAGCATCTTCCTGAAACAGGTACGCTCCAGCAGAACTTGACATGTTACTTTGAAAAAGTAATTTTTTTCTATTACTCATTATAATGTTATCCAAAGTAATCCACTGTTGTTTTTAATTCTAGTTACATTATTGACTGCATTGCTTACTGCTTTGCACTTACTTCCCATCACTTCCCTTCAGAGAAATACCTAGCATAAAACCTGGTTTTAAGCTAACACAATGGCATAACACTTTAAAAACTCCTGTCAATATGCCTCCAAAAATGTCTCAGAGTGCCCCTTTCAAAGTACCTTTAGGAAGTAACTAGAACACAATACTCCTACAGCCATTAAAAAAACTTTGAAGCAACTCATGTTGCTTTCAAAATGTTACAACTTTGTTATTCTGAAAAAGTAATTAGCTACAGACAACTACATTACTTTTAACTGGTGCTTAAAAGCTCTTCCTTCCAATATGTATTGAGCTACAATTTCCTTAATTCCTAGCCAGCGATTAAAAAAACCATAAAAGGGATAAGTAGGATACATTTGCTCATCAACAGCTAACACTCATCAGCAGAATGAACAGGCCCATAAATCATTAAAAAGGAGATTGAAAATAAAACAGCCAACATTATAATGCCATTGTACAAAACGCTGGTAAGGCCGCACCTGGAGTGTTGCGTACAGCAGCGGTCCCCAACCTTTTTGGGACCGCGGACCGGTTGGGGGGTGCAGGCTCCGTGGGGGGGGCACCCACGCACTCGCAGGTGGGCATGCTGCGGTTGCGGAGGGGCGTGCCACGCTTAGGGAGGGGCGCGTTCCACTCGTGGGGGGCATGTCGTGCTCGTGGAGGGGCGTGTCGCACTCACGTGCATGCGCGTGAGTGCAACACGCCCGCCCGCGAGCACAACACGCCCCTCTGCAAGCACAACACCCCCCCTCTGCAAGAGCAACACGCCTACCGTGTGTGCGTGCGGGGGGCGAAAAAATCTGTGTCCGTGGTCCAGTTCAAGGAAGTAAATTGCAGCAATTATTCCTAAATTTGCATTTATACATGTAAATTAGCAGGTGCAAGTGTTATATAAAGCTGTACCCTCTTCTGCTCTCTGTTTTGATCATGTATTTCATCTTTTTTGGCAATGTAAATATGAACACCCCTTTAATAAGAGAGCCTCAGATGCAGCATGCCTGTGGATCTGGCTACATGTCTTTAGATTCTGTTCCAGAAATTGGAACCTTAAGAAAAAATGAAACAGGAACCAATAGCACTGAGATCTTATAGCTAAAAGCCCTGTGCAGGCGTTACTTGCATGTAGGATCTCACTGTGTTGAATCTGCAGTGGGCTCGTGCTTTTGGCTCCACCCCCATGCCTTTCTCCTCCAACATCTATGCTTCCGGCACAACTGTTTGCAAAGAGGACACCGTCCACATGGAAAGGACTGTTTGTCTGTCAAGGCTTGCTTCCATACAATGGCACTTGGTGCAGCTGTCATAGAATTGGTGCATGTGCTTGTGGGCATGCAGATTAAAATGCACCCCTCCAGCATGATAAGGCCTGGAAGCAAGCATGAACAAAATGCAGACCACATGTGGCCCTGAGGCCATTTTTGCGTTCCTCATCACCTGAGATTTCCAGTTGTCTGGAGATTTCCCTTTGAATAACTTTTTAAAATATTATTTTTAACGAAAATCCACTGTGAAAGTTAACAACAATAACAAAAAACCACTGTAATAACCTAGATGAAATGTGGTCAGTGGCGAATCTGAAAAATGGACTTTGGGTCTGCTGAACTTACCTACCCCTGCCTTACAATGTGCAGTTGATCTTAAGGGTGTTTACAAAGAGACACTAATTCAAAAGATGTGGAAGTTCCCAGGGAGCACAGGAAGTGCAACATGGAAGAGAAGACTGTTGCCTGCATAATTCTTCTTGCACTTACGCTCTGCTCTGTCTTTATACTTCCTCTGCAATTAAAATAAAAGTTCTCCAATCTTTGCAGAGAAGGCCCAAAAGAAACAGCAACAAAGGAACAAAGGAATGTTCCAAGCTTTCTGAAATGTGCTGTTTTACTTTTTTGTATGTTTGAAAAAGTTGATAAATTCCTATCCTCTTAAACTTTACACCTTTATATAATCCTAGAAAGTGAAAAGAGGAAGAAAGCGAATGGAACAAAGCAACCAACCTGAAAATTGAAAACAATAAAATCCCAAATCATGACAGGAAATGACTGTTCCATTTGTAGTTACCTAGGGGCATAGTATGATGCATTATTCACTCAATCCTATTTCCATACACAATTATCTACATTTCTTGGTACCATAATGACTTCTTGTTATTGTTGTCTTTTAAAACAACCCACAACATTTCTGTTTCTGCAGACTTAACTAAATGAGAGTGTGGTGCAGTAAAAATGGCAGAACTATACATTACAGGTAAAAAAATCACTATAAGGGGAATTTCTTAAGTGCTAATCATGTTTGATGATCAGGAGGAAGTTTTCTCATTTCCCATCATCGACATGCAGATTAGCATGCTTTCTTTTGTGTTTGGTCTTCAAGCACAAACCTAAATCCTTTTTCAGTTGCACATCAAACATCCCATCTTTCAAGATGCGGCTAAGCTGTGCTGGCCACAAAAAATTTCCAAAATCCCTGTTGTGGTGAGACCTTATTATTTGGCCAAGTAGAAGGATTGTTGCAACATGCAGTTTGGAGTCAGGCAGTTTGGAGATTAATGTGATTGCAGTTACTTGCAATGCATATTTTGGATTTACACTGTTTTAAAATTCAAAAGACTTTTCTACACGATCAGCTGTTTAATAAATAGGTTGCTGGATTTTTCTCCTTAACCTTATTTCTTGCCTGATCTATATATGCAGCAGTTTTAAGGTGTGGGAAACATCATTTTAAAGTGTGCTACTGTACTCCACTTTCCCCACAACCGCAGGCGGAAAATTGGCATCACAGTGAATCGGCTGAACTAGAAACTTTCATCTCCATTTGTCATTTTTAACTCATAGGGACGTTTTTATTTTTTATCATAAGGATAATTTTTTAAAAAAAATAGCATTCCTCTTCTAGAGCAATACAGTCCACCTTGCCCTTCAGGATTTTGGGGCCCCAGTAGATCTCATGTACTGTTTACACTGATCATGTGAACAGTGGCCATGTATAAACCAAGCTTTCTCACTTTCAAGACTGCTCCCCTGGGAAGGGCAGAGAAAGGTAGAAGAGTGACTGGCTCCCTTTCTCCAGCCCTGCTGCATCTGATGGAGTCCTGAGCCGTTGCCCCTCCTGGGTTGGGCCATTCTCCTGTTTAGTGGCTGTTTGGTTTCTCCAATGTAGAGCTCTGAACACTCCTACTTGCATTGGACCGCATATACTATATTGCTCCTGTTGTGTTTTGGTGTCCAGTCTTTTGGGTGGATGAGTCTCTGCCTTAGTGTGTTTGTGGGTTTGAAGTGCATGGGTATGTGGTGTTTACCAAAAATCCTTTTGAGCTTTTCAGACACACCCACCATGTAAGGAATGACCAGGTTCTTCCGTCGGCTCTGGGTCTCAGACTGTTCCATTGTCCTGCTGGGTTGGGACATTGCCTTGTTAAAGGCCCATTTTGCATATCCACAGGCCTTAAAGGCTGTCTTCAGATGTCTGTCTTCCTTCTTCTTGGCTTCTGTGGAGGTGGGGATGTTTTTTGCTCTGTGGTTTGACGACCTGATAACCCCTAGTTTGTGTTGCAATGGGTGATGAAAGTCAAACCACAGGTATTGAGCAGTGTGTGTAGGTTTTCTGTAGACTTCTCAAAAGCTCAAAAGGCTCAGGACCACAATCAGCAGTGTTCCTTCATTTGAAGGCCAAAGGACACTCATTTGATGACCAAGATGTACTCATTTTGGACTGAGAAGATAGGTGGTTTGAGAGAGGGGTCAGGGAGGCCATACATGTGCATGTAGAAAATCCCTCACTCAACAGGGGTGGAGGCCTTAAATGCAATCTGTTTTCTATTTATCATGCTGCCCTTTCATCCATCCCCAGAAAGATCAGGACTACACCCACCAGAAAGACCACTGAGCGACCCATGACAATGGGTGGAGAAAGACTGCAGAGGTGAGATTTTCACTCACTGTCCTCCATCCTCTGCCATCTAATGAGCCTATTCAGACCAGAGGGCAGTGAAACCAACATGGAGGATATATCAGAGGTCTCCTACCAACTCTCCACAGACTGAAGAAGCTACCTGGATGAGTAGCAAAACGTTTCAACCTAGTAAGAAAGAAGTCCAGTTGCCATGACTCAACTTCCAAATAACCTCACCTGGATGACTGAGAATTCTCACAGATCTGATGGAGTAGATTTTACACTAAAGGGAAACAAAACTATTACTCTTACTAAAAGCTACTACTATTACAAAGCAGTGCTCAGGATAGTTTGACTATAGTGCAAAAATAGTACAAGTTCTTCTCTTGGAATGAAACATCTTGTTTACTACTAATTCCACTGAATTTTGCTTTGAGTTTTGTTTGCTTTGAGTGAAATCTAACATTGCAGAAGTAGATTTTCATCTACAATCTGAAGGCCCAATTGGCAGAGTACAGAGATGCTCTGGAACAGACTTTGAGTGTTAACTTGGGGGGGGGGGGCAGGGACAGGGGGCACAGAATATGAAGGAAATTTCTATCTCAGTGCTGCTGACAGAAGTTAGCATGGTGTAGTGTTTTCGAGTGCTGGACCAGGACTCAGGAGACCTGGATTAAAATCTCCATTTATCCATGAATCCTGCTAAGTGACCTGTCTTTCAACCTGACTCATCTCACAGGGTTGTGAGACAAAAGTGAAAGGAGGAAAACCATGCACACTACTTTGAGCTCACTGCAGGAAAGGCAGGACATAAATATAACTCATAACTAATAAACAAATAAGTTATTCATTCTATTCTTCATTAGTGCCTTAATGGGCCATTTTTGGAAATTCTTGTAGCTTCTTTTTTAATAAATGAAAGCTACTGGGTAATAACCAACAATAATTATAATCTCTAAATATAACTACAGCTTCCACATTTGTTTCTTACTCTTTAGTCACTGTGCATGATTAAGTACACACACAAATGGCTCTTGGATGATCAGAGACTTGAAAGCTATTAATTTATTTGCAGATGCACTGAGTGTTGCCAGCATTATTACACTGCTATATGACAAGGAGCTACAATCAGCCCAAATTAAAAATGTAAGTGTTTTATGTTTCTATATCAACGAAGGAAAAGACAATTTCCTTGCTCAACTGAAGAAAAATCAGGCAAACATCTTATCCAGAGTAATAAAGATTTGACTTATATGGAATATAAGGCTTACCAAACCTGAACTTCAAATTTCAGGATCAGATCTAGCTTTTTAACTCAGATCTAGCTTAGAGCATGGCTCGAGAGGGAAACTGGAGTGGGTTGGATTGGGTTAAACAGCATTGCTTAAGGTTGTGTAGAGGGTCCAGAATGCCATTTGATGCAATCATTGTATCCACATGGCACATGCACCTCCGCTGACCCTATTTGGCCTGCCTCCTTTAAGAAAAAGTTGAAAACAATGAAAGCAAAACAAAACAAAAACATCCCCCTCCTTGCCCTCTCCTATCTCATCCTTCTTCTAGAAGGAAACTTTCCATTTTTTATATTTTTTTTCTAAAAGATACAGCACATCAGCACTGTCCTAATACACTTAAAAACTCCTTTGCTTCCTCCCTTTGCCACCCATATCATTAAGATTAGCTACTTCATTATATTTCCCAATATCCCATGGTGGAGCAGAGGAAATGTTTAATTTCCTAATATCATTAAGTGGTTAAGATTAACAATATTTGAAAAATAAACTGGATAGAAAATTTATAGCAGCAAGCTCTGCTTTGGTTTGATCCCAGCAATCATACCTGCTGGAAATGAACCAATATGCAGCAAAATTCCAGTGGCCCCTGGAAGGAAACAAGAAAGTTGAGGGTAGGAATACTCTGGTGACAGGCTGGTTCATGCAGGAATGTATGTTGTGTGGCTGCTGGCAAAAGACGTGAACTAGCCTGTTCCCAAAGGGGACCAAACAATTAGACAAATGCCCTTTGTTAGCTATCATGCATTTTGTTCAGAAACCATACTGGGATAGAGTATGCCATATCAGCTTCTGTGATTTGCAAGCTGTAGTTTGGTATTGAATTAACCAGAATGGCATCCTTCCTCCTCAGGATTCAGGTGAAGAAGGTAGAAGCAACACCAAGGTGCACAAGATTGCTACAATTCATATGCAGAACGGCACATTTACGGTGTAGAATTAACTAAAAAGGGCATTAACTTGCACAGGATATGACAGTTCCTTGCACAGAACAATGGGGATAAGGCTATAAACTCCAGTCTATAAAGGATAAAACAGACCCCATTCACATAAAACTCCTGCTGCCGCACAATGTCCATTCATTTAATTATTGATCAGCTGAATTCATTCAATTAATTACCTGACATTGGTGGATTTTGATTCATAAGATACATCCTTTCTGAACGTGAGCTCTCAATCACATCAAATTGAAGCTACGCTTAATCTCCACAAATATCATTGTTAATGACATTTTAAACATATTTGGAAATATGTCAGAAATATGGAAATATGTCAGAAGCAAATCCAAACTTCCAAATGGTGCAGAATACAGCTGCCTGCATAATGACTGGTATAACTAGGTTTATGTGTATTGCTTCCAACAGAAAAGAATTTCATTGGCTAATAGGTTGTTTTGGAGAACTTTTGAAGTTATTGGGTGAATAGAAGGTAGATCTAGCTTTCCCTTCTCAGCACTGGTGGTCATAGAACATCCTCCTTAACGAGATATATCTATGTTGCAATCCAGAGCTCACAAAATTTATTTTTTGGACAACAATTACCAGAATTTTGGAAGTTGCAGTCCTACATGTAACGTGAATCTGCATGTGTCAGCTAAGAACATTATTATTTACCCTAGCATTCTAATCAAATTTGTTTTGGTACTATACATGGTTGAACTCCTTAATAGGGTGAAGACGGCTCTGAAAATATTTTAGATCAGTAAATAAATAAATATCCACACAACTGTGTTTCTAGGCATCGAGGTAATGAACTGCCAGTCTTCTAAGTACATGCCATACTGAGTGTATATTCATGGCACTCTTATCAAACCATACACATGCATGACTGATTACACAATTTATTAGTAATATGCTACATGTTGCTGTAGCATAGTTTGACATGACAAGTGGATAAGAGTTTCATTGACAGCTAGAAGGAATAAGTGATGAGTTTCAAATGCTCCTAGCACTTCCTATTGAATGGCACCTTGATGAATTAAAGGTGTAGCTGTAACATCAAACTTGAACGTGTAATCAGTTCTGGAGCACAGAAAAAGAACTCTGGAAACATTCTGTACTCCCAAAGGACCTGTAGCTTAGGGATTACTGAACAGAATAAAGTGAAAAGCACCGTATACCAAACAAAAATTGATTGTAAAAGAACAGTTATCAAAGTGTAGAGACATATATAATAGATCATGGCTGGGGCATATGGAAAAACATATGGAAGGGAACAATCCATAAGATTCTGAATGGTTTAGGGCCTTGCAAACGAAAGCCAAGCATTTTGAAATATGCCTGGAAACATGCCTAGAAATGTACAGGGAACTGTGGTGATTCCCCATTGTATATTTCTTCTATCCAGGTATATATGGGTATGCTTGGTGAGTGACTGGGTTTGATTAGTAGTGGTAAATCTGATGTGTCCCAGAGAGTCTATTGGAACAGATAGGAAAAGGGATGGAATGTTTCTGAATAAAACCATGTGCTAATTGGTTGCTATGTTGATTGACTTTGAAGATGCTGTTTGCTATGTGAGTGAGAGAGTGGTTAGTTTTGTTACAAGCAGTCAGATAAGAGAGTTTTGAGTTGGGTTAGAATGGAATCTAAGAGATAATGCTGTTAGATGGTTTGGTAAGAAAGAGATTCTAGAAAGAGCTGAGGGGATCTGCTTTTACAACAACAACAACAATAATGAAAAAAGCTGTGGAAATACAATATGTTCTTGCTGAAATATGTGTAAAAGCAAGTATACATACATCTATCGATCTATACAAAGGATTCTGTTTAAACTCTAAAGCCATCTTGAATCATCTTGAGGAGAAAAGCAGGAACTGCACAACAGGATTTCAGCTATAGTTTATTGTAGATGGGCATTCTAGATATTACCAGAGCATGAACAATGTATTCATCTTCCTTTCTACACAAATAATAGGTGCAATAAAAAAAAATACATGTTTATATGTTGGATCTTGGAATTGTTGTAGATTAAAAGCTGAATATGAGCCAACAGTGTGATGTGGCTACAAAAAAGGCAAATGCGATTTTAGGATGCAATATGGAAATATAGTCTCTAAATCCCATGAGGTACTAGTCTCCCTTAATTCAGCACTGGTTAGGCCTCATCTAAAGTATTATGTCAAGTTCTGGACACCACACTTTAAGAAAGATGCCAACAAACTGGAGCAAGTTCATAGGAGGGCAACAAGGATGATCAGGGGACTGGAAACCAAGCCCTGTGAGGAAAGACTGAAATAACTGGGCATGTTTAGCCTTGGGAAAAGAAGACTGAGGGGAGATATGACCGTGATTTTCAAATACTTGAAACACTGTCATACAGAGGAAGGGCAGGATCTGTTCTCGATCATCCCAGAGTAAATAACACGTAATAATGGGTTCAAGTGACATGAAGGCAGATTTAGGCTGTATATCAGCAAAAACTTCTTAACTGTCAGAGCAGTATGACAATGGAACCAATTACTGTACCTCGGGAGGTGATGAGCACTCCATTGCTGGAGGCATTCAAGTGAAAACTGGACAACCATTTGTCAGCTCTGTTTTGATTTGGATTCCTGCATTGAGCAGTAGGCCTCATAGGTCCCTTCCAAGTCAGTTATTCTATGATTCTGTATTGCATCTGTCCAGACAGTAACTTTTAAAACCCCAGTCACTACAGCTAGGTACCTTAAACATTGCCACTCAGTGCATCATTTTTCATATTCTCTCTTGAATCAAGCTATCATCACCAGTTTCTCAAAAAAGTCAACAGCAACTGATCCTACGGTACCTACTCTAAACTGTGTGGAAGTGTTCAAACTACTAACCTCTTCTTGCTTGTCATATGCTTGCTTATTTCACCTCTAGTGTTTAATGTCCCCCCCCCCCCCGGTAAGGCATCATTATCCCTACTCCTTCATAGTGCTCTTAAAGGACTGTGACATTTCTACAAATGTTCTGCATACTGAGACAGGTTTATAGCCCATGAAGAATAAGCTGGAATATGAAATATGTCCTTTAAAAAAGCCTTCATAGAAACAAAGGGTATTCAGAACATAACCAATCTGATAACACTTCTGTTGTCTATAAAAGGTAGATTTTGCAATGAAACTAAGCATTATATTCTACCTACCAAATGGCATTGACAGAAAATCAGAGTGGGAAACGGTTTGCCTTCAGGGAATGATTAAAAGTAAGTGCAATCTCTGTCTGCTGAGCTTACCAAAAATTCAAGGACTGTAGGAAGACTTGTCATAGTTTTAGTGTTACTACCATTCACATACAAATCTCAGTTTTTATTTCCGGTCTTCTGAAATAGACAGCATACTAGTTATTGAGTTAGTTTTTTAAAAAATTAATAGGGGGTATAAGATATCTGATTTTCATTGGCACTGCAAGGTGTGGAAGGAGATGTTTAAAACGACATATACAATCAGCTGTATGGTTAAGTACTTCAAACCCCCCCCCCCTTCCATTAAACACCTAAAGCGGCCATTAATGCTATGGCTGATAGCAGTATAAGGAAGGATAATTTTCCTTGGGATTGTGGTTGGCAGGGATGTAACTGGAAGCAACTGGGGCTTTTTCAAGAGCAGCAACATTTAGAAGGTACCAAATCTAGAAGTAAATCTATTGGTGAATGTTAGAGAAAGAAACAGCAACACCTCCCACCCTATTCACTTTCCATGTATTTTTTAAAAGCATGGACTTTCTTTTGGGCATACAGCACATTCCCTTTCTCCTTTTTCATGGGGGTGGTGGTTCATGCGTACGTATGCCTCATGGTGGAATGGTTTGGAGACAGTGTGGCTTGCCCTGCCAAAACAGCTAGCTATGGCTCTGGAGCGAATGATTACATCTGTCCTTTCTGGGTTTCATGATTCAGATCAATTCAGAGCACCATGCACCTGCTGTTAGCATGGCTGACTCAAGACTTTTTGATGCTTAAGACAAAGAACAAAATGGTGTCACTGTGACACTGTTTGCTGAAGATGGAAGTAATGTGACTGAGATCAGGACTGATTAAATTTATTCACCCTTGGGCCAGAATCCTATTAGATTTGTGCAGTGCAAACAAAAAATGATATAACTGTTGTTTAATGGTGGCAGCTGTTTGCCTTGTATTCAGACATGTCAAGATCACATGCTCGGTTACGTACTTATTCATTTGCCCAGCTGCGCATCAGATGGCAAGAAAATGGCAAAAATTGTTTGTGCAATCTTTCTAATGCAATCTCTAGTTCACAATAGGACTTGGGATCCTGTATTTTATGTGGTTGTCTATACAGATTACATTGATGGTAACATAATACTCAGACTAGTATTGATTATCTTTAAAATTTTTGGGTTGCATGGAGTGAAAACTCCTAGACTTGGGGAAGAAACGTGAGATAAGGCAACAACTGGAACAGGAAAAGTAGGTTTATCAACACACTCAGTGCATGTTAAAGGCTTAATGGTTTGCCCATTTCAAGGCAGAACTAATGCACCACAATTACGTGGAGTAAATGTAACAACCTTCAGGTTATAACTACTGATCCCTGAAGTTTTTTGCCAATGAACTGCTCACTAAAAACAGTTCTTCCTAAAATAAGCAATTTATGTTTCTTTTCATTCTAAATACATCTTTAGATCCCTTCTATTAATGTTAATGCTGCCCTCTCATCTTCTACGTAGGGCCTCACTCTGCATAACTCAGTTGTCTCACTATGTCTAAAAATGGAGTCATTCCCCTGAATATTAAATTTAAAAGGAAACTAATGTGCTTTCTTACCATACATGATTTCTTTCTAGACATGGTTTAGAACCATGTCTACTTTTATGCTATGTCCATTGATCATTCTAAATTCTAAGCAACACTGTGGAGCCACCTTACAATGCAGGCAGGAGCGAAACTCAGACTCAAAGGGCCGAAAAAGGCAGGAGAAAAGCCATATGAGGAAGGTCAAGTCAGTTCCTTATTGCTTATCTCTATTTTCATCATGAGCACTACCTGATGTTATTATGATGGCTGGATATAAGTTGCCAAAGAATATAGAATTCATCCCCACCCACTGAATAGGACAAAAGAGGAAACAGATTGCATAATATTGGCATATGCTCCTATCCCTGTAAACTGGTGTTTCGCAACCTGGTGATCACAACCTCCAAGGGAGTAGCAAAGTATTTTCTGGGGGGTTGCCAGTCACCTCATATGCGTTGTAGCCCTTGTTAAATGATTTCTTCCTTGACCTTTCGGAGTGGGATATTAACGTTAGTGTGTATGTATATGTATGAGAAACAGGCCCTTTGGGAGAGAAAGAACCCTATAACTTCTGAGAAGGAATGACTTTACTCTGTTAAAATGTCTTTTTATGCAAACGTGGTGGAAGGGTCACAGGTTACTTGGCTATTGTAAAAAGGGGTTGCAACTCAAAAAGGTTGGGAACCACTGCTGTAACAGATAGATACAAACCTAGAAATCATTACTATAATTTCAACAGAAATGCAACACATTTTCATAATGAAGACTGTTGCTACGGTGCCCTGTGTTCCTACATAGTCTCCTCTATAAGAGGATTCTCCTTGTATAAAATGCATGTGTCAGAATAAAGATTACTATCATACTGATTATTTCATAAATTAATAAAAAGGAACAAGTTGCATTAATTAAAGTGCAAAATATGATGGAATTATTTCTCTCACATGATTTAAAAATACAAATCCTAATCTATCCTCTAGAGCAGTAGTTCCCAACTTTGGGTGCTCAGATGTTCTTGGACTAAAACTCCCAGAAGCCTTCACCACTAGCCGTGTTGGCCAAAATTTCTGGGGCTTGTAGTCCAAGAACATTTAGGAACCCAAGGTTGGGAACTACTGCTCTAAAGCAAAAGCTCTCATTGTCAGAATATCTGATCATCATCATCACCACCACCAATAAAGTGAAGGGACCTGCTTCTGTGTCAGTTTTGAGTAGACGTTATAAGTAAAGGATCTCTCTTATAAGAGAAGGGTCTAATTGCCCACTGATATAATGTTATGAATCGTATTGTTAAAGGTACAAAATGTGAAATATTAAATAGGCTTTTCTAGCAGAATATTTTTTTATTAAAAGTAAAGATCCCATGTATAAAGGGGGGGGGGAATCTCTGCAGAGGATTAGTGTATAATTCAAAACAGATGTTCAAATGCTGAAGAGAAAGCCAGGCTACTTAAATGAAAGGCAATATGGGGAACCACAGCTTGGGCATTAAAGTTTTCATGCAAAGGATCCCGGACAACCAAAGCCTTCTCCAGATGGTATGAGCTTCTAATGAGCAGACTTGTGTTGTCTCCTCCACCATTGTACATGAAATTATAAAGACAGCCTGCTGTCATGATGTCTGCATGACAGTAACTTCACAAAAGCTATGGAGTTATATTGCTAGAAGAAATAAAAGCAATATTTGTATGCTTTACAAAATTAAGAGGAAATGATGCACCAATCTAGAGTGCAAGCCTTTCCAGATTCCTCTTATGCACATAACTAACTAACTAACTAACTAACTAACTAACTAACTAACTAACTAAGCAAGCAAGCAAGCAAGCAAGCAAGGCCTCAGTTTGCATTTAGCATCAAACTTTCTTTCACAAAAGAGAGGAAGGAGTGAAGACAGAGGTGGGTTAATTTTGTATTAATTACCTTAGTTATTTTTGATATTAGTTATTTTAGATTTATTTCTTCTCCATTTGTTCGGCTAGTGTATTTTATTCATTTGTCTCAAGATTTCTTCACTCCTAAGCACCGTTATTTTGAGGTCTTCATCAGGATCAGTTAAAATATATATTTAAAACTACCCACCTCATCTGTACTCTTAATTACAGACGTCCGATATCTCTAACCAGACCTAGAGGACTTTTAAGAAAACTAAACTAAACTGGAGAACTATTTTCTTAGCAAACTTGACAAAGCCTTTCCACTTAAACCTATCCAGATACACTTGAAGCATCTGTTGCTTAAAGGTTGATCTTAAGAGCAGAGTGACTGCATTTTTGCAATATGACCTTTTACCAAGTGTGGTTATCCAGGCTTCTCAGGAAGGTGTGGTAGTACTCCATATGTACAAGTACCAGTGGAGCCATCTATGCAGAGTCCTTGTGACCACTTAGTTTACAGGAGAAAAGGGAGTGCAAGAAAGAAGGGCTGCCTGGCTCCGAGCAGACAGCCTTAGCTCTAATAATCTAGAGATGCTGTTGCATCTATTCTGTCTTTTTATCTTCAATCAATGTTTTTGTATGGGGAAAAAGACTGAAGACATGGTGGAAAACTGGGGCCAAATACAAATGGAAGACAATGTCAGCCAGACTTTCCTAAGAGGGAGGTACGAGCCTAGTCTGGAAATACAGTCCCACCTTGACCTGATATATTTCTATAGGACAACTTGTGATATTCCAGATGCTGTTGGTCTAACTCTCTTTATGCCTATGCTATGAGAGCATGGGAGCTGTGCTCCAACATATGGATAATCCCATGTTGCCCATTCCTGGTATAAAGGGAGAAAGAAGCTCAAGATCCTCTACTGAAGTTCATGGGGAGCCAAGACATGCCAATGGTCAACCACGGTATGATACTTTGATTATTTCTTATTTTCTCAGCGGGAGAAATATGGGGGAAAGACTGAGCAGTTGAAGCTTGCATTGCTCATATACCTGCAAGGCATGGGTGGATCAGATTTGTAGTGTATGAAAATCTCAGAACCGCTGTCCATTTTTTTCTCGAAATCATGGGAAATGGGTGAGGTGCCAGATGATTGGAGTAGGGCTAATGTTGTCCCTATCTTCAAAAAGGCCAAAAAAGAGGAACCTGGGAACTACAGGCCAGTCAGCCTGACGTCAATCCCAGGGAAAATTCTGGAACAAATTATAAAATGGTCACTATGCAGGCACCTAGAAAACAATGCAGTAATAACTAGAAGCCAACATGGATTTCTCAGGAACAAATCCTGCCAGACTAACCTGATCTCATTTTTTGATTGGTTAACCTCCCTGATAGACAGAGGGAATGCTGTGGACATAGTATATCTTGACTTTAGCAAAGCTTTTGACAAAGTGCCCCATAATATCCTGATTAGCAAGCTAACTAGGTGTGGGCTGGATAGATGAAGTGCCAGGTGGATACACAATTGGCCAGAGTGTGATGATTAATGGATCCTTCTCCAACTGGGAGGAGGTAACAAGTGGGGTACCCTAATGATCAATCCTGGGTCCAGTGCTCTTCAATATTTTTATTAATGACTTGGATGAGGGAGTGCAGGGAGTGCTTGTCAAATTTGCAGATGATACAAAATTGGGTGGAATAGCTATCACCCTGGGAGACAGAAACAAAGTTCAAAATGATCTTGATAGGCTGGAGCACTGGGCTGAAAACAACAGAATGAAATTCAACAAGGATAAGTGCAAAGTACTGCATCTCAGAAAAAGAAACCAAATGCACAGTTAAAGGTTGGGGAATACCTGGGTCCACAATACTACAAGCAAGAAAGATATTGAAATTTTTGTAGATCATAAGCTGAATATGAGCCAACAGTGTGATGTGGCTACAAAAAAAGGCAAATGCTATTTTAGGCTGCATTAACAGAAGTATAATTTCCAAATCCTGCGAGGTGCTCATTTCCCCCTATTCAGCATTGGTTAGACCTCACCTTGAGTGTTGTGTCCAGTTCTGGACACCATACTTCAAGAAGGATGCTGACAAATTGGAACAAGTTCAGAGGATGATCAGGGGGCTGGAAACCAAGCCCTATGAGGAAAGACTGAAAGAACTGAGCATGTTTAGCCTTGAGAAAAGAAGACAGAGAGGTGATATGATAACACTTTTCAAATACTTGAAAGGCTGTCATACAGAGGAGGGGCAAGATCTGTTCTCGATCATCCCAGAGCGCAGGACACGCAACAATGGGCTCAAGTTACAGGAAGCCAGATTTTGGTTGAATATTAGGAAAAACTTCCTAACTGTTAGAGCAGTAAGATAGTGGAACCAGTTACCTCAAGGGGTGGTGAGTGCTCCAACACTGGAGACATTCAAGAGAAACTTAGACAACCACCTGGCAGATATCCTTTGATTTGTGTTTCTGCATGGAGCAGGGGGTTGGACTTGATGGCCTTGTAGGCCCCTTCCAACTTCACTATTCTATGATTCTATGAAAATGTGTTTTTTATATACCATAGAAATGTATAACCACTGCTTTGGCTAACTGATGTACAGTGAAGAGGCAGAAGAAGGAAACAATATAACCAGCTAAAAGAAGGAGAAGTTATCCCATGCTTTGTTGAGTTTTTACATTAAGAGGCGTATGTTTTAAGGCCAAAAAGAGGTGGGAGGGAGGTATCTAAAAGTTGCATCTCATGCGTTTATGGTTATAAAAGGAAATTAAATCCTTTTTAATTAAATAAAATGATAGCAAATTGTTTTATCCCCAAAACCTGAAGAAAACATCTGGCCAATGTGGATATTATTTGGGCCTACTAATAAATTAATGACTAACTAATGAATACTGTGGCATTTGCCCACTTTGTGAGAATACCTGCAAACTGATCAAAGCAATCTTGAAAATGGACCAGTTATATATAAATGAATAAATGTTGAGAAAGATCTGCAGCCTAAGTGCTCCTATTACTGTCAGCAGATGGAGTGATTATTTTGGAATTTTAATGAGGCTGATATGAAAAATCCTAGATTTTGTTAGAAGTTTTTAAGATGACAAAGTAGCCAGTGGAAAAATACAATTCCCAGCAATAGATTCTTACTCACCCAACAGACAGGAAAGGCTCCTTTGATTCAAGTCTGAAAAATAAATGACACTGAAATGGTTAAATGTATTTAAAAGTACATAGACCCATACATTGCACAAAGCTGACACTGGCTTCATCAGTTACGTGCCTCAGTTGGAAGAAGGGTGACATATTGGTTAGAGTAACCTCCCCACCCCAAGCATGTGCATAACGATTATCTACACTCTATGCATGTGATGAAATGGGCTTCAGTCCACAAGAGTTTACACCAAACAAAATTTGTTAATCTTTAAGATGTCATAAGATTTCTTCTTCTTTTTGATGCAATAGATAGACTTATATAGCAGTTGTTTCCTGAGAAAATGTTTACACGGTATGCTCCTGTCTAGAGAAGAATGTCCTGGCCTCAGAGCTGGCTGCGCAAAGTGGAGATCAGCCAGGCCTCACAACCTGGCCTGCAGCCACAACAACATCATCCCTATCCTCAAGAGCACTCAAGAAAGTCAGCAAGAGTACCCAGGAAAGTCTCCACCTTCTCCCGGTGGTGGTGGTGCCCTACAGTTGCTATGTAACCTAAGGCATCCAAAAACGTTGAACTGGGGCTGTTGAGCCTCCCAACATCGGTCTATTTCAGACTCTAATGTAGTGCTAGAGTAAGACTAGGGTGAACCAGGTGCAAATCTCAATCCAGCCATGAAGCTCAATGGCTTGGGCACCTGCCAAGGATCTGAGCGCCACACTTGCTCCATTTTCATCCCTGGACCTCAGGGGGATGCACATGCCCCAGGAGGCCTCAGGGGGAGAAGACAGACTTTAAATAGCTAATTACACCCATAGACTCTTTTGGGGGTCTCAACTGGCCATTTTTACACTGAACAATTCTAGGTGTGTGGGAAGGGTCTATCAAGGAGGTCCAAGGAGTAGCATATGGTGGGCCTGGCAGGATGTGTGGCTCAAGGACTGCACCATTTCCAGCCCTGCTCTGAGAGAAACAAATGAACAATTAAAAGCTTTGAAATCAAGGGAAGAGGCTGAGCATCAATATTGTGATAAAGGACAGAATTGAATACCAGCTGCGGTGAGGGGATGGTTGTAGATGTGATGCCCTTTGGATAAAGCATGGCAATTAAAAACTTGTTTGAAATTCATTCTCAGGAACGGAAAAGAATTGAAATTCAATTTGCTCAGAATATCAGTGTCCTCAGTTTGACCCTTCCTTCATATATTTGACTAAATGGTTTTAGGTGATTTGTAGTGATACAGTAAATTACTTTAAAGTGTTTCAGGCAATAGAGGAATGCAATTATCCATTGGCCTTTCATTTAAATTGTTCATTTAAATTAGTAACTCAGTGCAATGAAACTAAAATAAAGGCACTAAAACAGCAACAGTATATGGACATCAATATATTCCACATGCTATATCGCTGCAATTAAGCAATCAAAGTTTTTCAGGGTGATTCCTGATGAAGAGTGATTCTACATAGCTTTCTATTTTGTTTCCCCTGGAGAAAATGCACCATTACATATTGCATTATGCTTATACCGGAGGCGAACCATTTTCAGCTTTTCAAACAGAGGAACCTTGCAACATCATTCTACGGCAAGACACATAAGTTCACTAAGCCATATACAAAGACAGCATCTTAAAAAGCAGAGACATCACCTTGCCGACAAAGGTCCGCATAGTCAAAGCTATGGTTTTTCCAGTAGCGATATATGGAAGTGAGAGCTGGACCATAAAGAAGGCTGACCGCCGAAGAATTGATGCTTTTGAATTGTGGTGCTGGAGGAGACTCTTGAGAGTCCCCTGGATTGCAAAGAGAACAAACCTGTCCATTTTGAAGGAAATCAACCCTGAGTGCTCACTGGAAGGACAGATCCTGAAGCTGAGGCTCCAATACTTTGGCCATCTCATGAGAAGAGAAGACTCCCTGCAAAAGACCCTGATGTTGGGAAAGTGTGAGGGCAAGAGGAGAAGGGGACGACAGAGGACGAGATGGTTGGACAGTGTCATTGAATCTACCAAGATAATTTGACCCAACTCCAGGAGGCAGTGGAAGACAGGAGGGCCTGGCGTGCTCTGGTCCATGGGGTCATGAAGAGTCGGACACGACTTAACGACTAAACAACAACAAATACAAAGACAAACAGTATTAATTGTGCTAAATTTATTCTAGCTGGATTTTAGTACAGACTAAATACTGAGACTCCAACAGGAAATAGGGGAAAGTCATTAAATTTAATGAGATTTAATAAGAAGCTGCTATTTGGTGTGCTATATACATTTCTTTGTCAAAAATAATGTGGTTTCAAATTTACAGAGATATCACGATGAAACTCTTTGTGTTCTGAAACTTGAAATGCTACTGCTTAAGCAAAGGAAAACACCATCAGGATGAGATCTCAATTCCTCTGCTTCAGATGTTTGAGTGGAGAGGCAGTGAATGCCATGCTCTGCCTCTGGCACAAATGCCTCACCCTGAGGGAGCCTTCCTCAGAATGAGACATACAGAAGTTGTAGCCATGGAGGTGGCCTCTGTATCCTGCAATGCCCAATCACCTGATTCAGAGGGTATGATGTGGGGTTGCTCAGTCTGCCATATCCTATTCCCTAAGAGTTCAGAACACAAAGCAGAGACTTATGATTGGCTCTTGTGATACCTCATAGAGGCAGAGGAGGCAAGGGCTGGGGAAGAAACTGGGACTGCCTCTTGGCCATCTGACTGTGGAAACAGGCACAAGGGGAATCCGAGTAAATGGACCCAGAATCAAGGTAAAACTTTGCTGATCAAGGAATATAGCAATCGAGAACCAAGAGTAAAGAAACTTTTTTTCTTTTTCTTTTGGTGACTTGGCAGGTGAAAAAATGTGCCCAGCAGCTGCAGAGATGTCTGCCACTACTGCTAAGGTCTGCATATTGCATGGCACAGGAGAATTTCTTTCCAGTCTTAAACTGATGCTGAGGCTTATAGAAGGCTCACCACCAGACCATAATAAATGTTCTTTAGAAGTGGTGGCACTGCTGTCAGGACTTATGCCATATGATGTCTCAAGAGTTAAAATGCTGGTGCTCTATTCCTTGATTTGCTTCAGATGGTATAATGACTCCAAGTACATGTACCATCCATTCTCTGCCCAACGGCTTTCCCTTGCTTCTGACTTTTTATTGCACCAATATTGTGCAAGCACAATACACACACAACACCTTCACACAGAGCCCTGGTGCCAAGTGGAAATGAGTACAGATTGGTGTCCAAGCTTCAAAATCACCTCACATACAAAAATAAATTTTATTCCTTCTTTAGTGCTGTTTGCCCTATTCACTTTCTTTTATGAAGACCTAGGGAATCAGAGCAAATCTCCGATACTTCTGCTAACACCCTAAAGCCTGACAACTTAGTATGAGTCAGCAGCAACAGAGGTGATGGTAGTGGCCTCATCATCAAGCACAGGGAGGTGGTTAGAGATGGGGATGAATATAAAAACGGATCAGTTTTTCTGACGAATATAGCCGATTCGTCATATATTTGTCGATCCGTATTTGTAAAATTTTAAATCAGGACGAATATGACTTGACGAATATTTCCTCGGTTTTATTCGTCGATCCGTTCATATTCGTCTATATTCGTTACCCCTTTTGGGGGCCTCTCTGAGCTTGCTGGCGCCAATTCGAAGCTCTGGCCAATCAAGACAGAGATCCTGGATTGGCATGTCTGGCAGCCAATAGCGCTGCTGAAAGGTGTATCTACTTTTACAGATGCTTCATATAAGCTTTTCCTGTCCGGCCGTTCCCCACTTCTGTTCGTGCTCTCCAGAGTGAGAACAGTTACTGCTCTCTGGCTTGCTGGTGCTCTTGCGGTTTCGCTTTTGCGGCAGCAAAGCAAAGACTTATATTTTTCTCTTTCATCATCATTCATCAATCATCATCAACTTTACTGGGAATTTGGGGAGGGATTTCAGGTAGCTTAGGCTACTTCTTCGGAAGGGCTTAATTTTATTTCAAATTCAAATCAATCAAACTTTTTTTTCCCTGGAGGCTTGTGTGTGTGTGTGGGGGGGGAACTGTTGTCGTGTGACTGTGGAATCTCTTTTCCTTTATATTCAGTTTTCAAAATTTTATTTTAGGAGAATCATTTTTTCCTTTCCCCAAATTGGTTGTGTGTGCGTGTCTAGGTGGGAGGATTATTCAGTTTTTAAAAGTTCATTTTAGGGAGGCTTGTGTCTCTCATGGAATTTGGTGGGTGGCTGGATCCATCATTCCTTTTTCTTCTAAAACTTATTTTTGTGTGTGTGTGTGTGTGTGTGTGTCTGTCTGTCTGTCTGTCTGTCTTATTGAGACTTAGCTGGCAGGGCTTTTCTTTTTGGACTTTTTTGGCTTCTCTGCCACAGTGGGTCGGGGGGGAAATTTTCCTAATTACATTATACTGAGGGGGGGCCGCTTTGTTTAGGCAGGCAGGTCACATTTTAGTAAAAGAATTACACCACCATCATTCTAAAAATAAAATTTATACACACTCTCTGACCCTCTATTAGTTTCCTTCCTCAATCTCCATTGCTTTATTTGTTTAGTTGGTTTGTTAGGCAGGCAGTAGAAAATGAAGGGATTTCTTCAGGGGCAATCCAAGGGGAAGAAGGCTGTGAAGCTACGCAGGCTAGGTAGCAGCACTGTCATCACGACCACCACGTGCACAATCACATCTACGATAACCAGTGCCACTGTCCCTCCTCCGGTGGCCTTGCAGGCAGGCATGGAACCAAAGCTTCCAGAGGTGCCAAAAGGCATATGTCCTCCACCGCCCTCCACCAACATCTGGAGAGGCACCACCCAAGGCTCCTGTCCAGGGAAGGCACTTCGTCCGCGCCGTCTGGGAGAGGGAAAAGAGCAGCTTCAGGAGAGGCAGAAGGGAGGCAGGAGGAGGCGCCTCCTTTCAAAAGGGCAGCCACAGGGGTTTCTGGGGCCGGGAGCATGAGGCAGGCCACGCTCCACGAAGTGGCACCAGTTGGGTCCGCCATGACCCTCAGCTGGCAGTCGAAGGGCAAGGCCCAGCAGGTGGCCACTTGTCTTGTCGCCGAGACGATCGCCCTGCTCGGACTTCCACTGTCCATCGTGGAATCCCAAGCCTTCCGCCGGTTGCTGCATTTTTTTGCCCCCTGATATGACCTCCCCTCACGGAGAACTCTCAGTTCTAGAGTGCTACCCTCGCTCTATGACTCTGTGAGGGAGGTGGTCCGTGACCATTTTTCACGGCTACAGGGGCGCAAGGTGCACTTCACAGTGGACCTGTGGAGCGGAGATCAGCACGGCTACCTCTCGCTCACAGGCCACTGGTGGCAGCCAGAGGACTTGAGTAGTGGCAGGGCACCGGCGACAGGGCTGCAGGGGGAGGCCCTTGCCCTGCCCCCAGGCTACAGGTCCGTTCTGCTGCAGGCGTGGCACATGGAAGCTCAGGTCACCGGGGAGGTGACCCGTGGCCACATGGTCACAGATGCTGGGCGGAACATGTTAGCGGCATTGAATGCGGCGGGCTTTGAGGGCATCGTATGCATGGCGCACAAATTACACCTTGTGGTGCGCGATGCCCTCGGCCTGGGCAGCCACGTCAAGCCCGAGTGGGATGCAGGCACCCGGGAGACGCGGGCACTCCTGGAGCAATGCCGCCAACTGGTGGGCCACTTCTCCCGCAGCCTGAAAGCTACCCGCTGGCTGCATGAGAGGCAGGAGGAGTTGGGTCAGGAGACCCACGTTCTCCTGACAGACCTGCCCACCAGGTGGAACTCCACCTACACCATGGTGTCCCGCCTGGTGGAGCAGAAGGCTGTTTTGGAGGACATCATGTCCTCCATGCCCATTCTGCCTGGGGGGGGGGGAGAGGTGGGCATCAGTGCCACGGATTGGCTGGCCCTCTCCCAGATGGTGGAGGTGCTCAAGCCCTTCCTGGAAACCACGGACATCTTGTGTGGTTATACGGCAAGCCTGGGGCAGGTCATCCCCCTGATTCATGCCCCCGATCGGTCCCTGGAGACTGCTGTGGCACCAGGATCCTCCCTCCTTCCACGGACCAGGGCTTTGGTGAAGAGGTTGTAGGCAGGCGTGCAGAAGTGACTCCATCCTGTCTACAGTGACAGAGCTTACTGCATGGGCTGCCTGTGTGATCCTCAAATCAAGGGGGGCTTGGCTGTACACACCTCAGACCTCGAGGAATGGAAAATGGAGCTCTCCACTGAGGTCCGCAGGGTGTTGGGGGCACAACGCTTGCGTGGGGCGACGGGAACGTCAGGCCACAAGGGGCAAGGTGGTTTGTCCGAACCACAGGGAAGGACTTCACCTGGTGAAGGCTCCATTCACCACCACCATTACTGGAGCTCTGTAGTGACCTTGGCACTTGCCTCAGAGGAGGATTCGGCAGAGATAACGGTGCGGGAATATCTGGCTGAGTCCCCTCAGCCCCACCAGTCAGATCCTCTCCATTACTGGGCTAGGAAACTAGTCATATGGCCGGAGTTGTCCAATGTGGCCATGGACCTCCTTTCCATCCCCCCCACCAGCGTCCAGAGCGAGCGCGTGTTTTCCCATCTCGGAGACATACTCCGACCATGCCGCTCACGTTTGGATCCCGTTACTATGGAGAGACTGTCGTTCATCAAGGTGAACCTTCCCTTGTTGGGCTTCCTCTCACTGAACCCAAAGAGGTAGGGTTCCAATGACAGTCTCTCCCTTAACACACCGCCTGCCTGTCTGCCTGCGCCTGCCTCTCTGCCCGCCCGCCTGCCCACCTACCAACTCTCCAGTCCTCCTGAAAAAAAAAAAGACCTGCCTACTTGCCTGCCGGCCTGTAAACCTGCCCCTCAGTCAGAAGTCCAGCTGCCGATTCCAGTCGCCTCCTTGGGCCAAGTTCCAACTAAGTCCTGCCTGCCTGCCTGCCTGCTGGGTCACGTCAGCCCAGCAGGCCAATTTTTGTAGAACTGCCTGCTGCTGTTTACAGGCGCTTCACCGGGATAACTGCTGCCTGCTGGGTCACGTCGGCCCAGCGGGCCAGTTTTTGTAGAACTCCTGCCTGTTGCTGTTTCCAAGTTTGTTCCACCTTCTGCCTCCCTGCCTGCCTGCTGGGTCACGTAGTCCTGGTGGGCTAACTTTGTTCCACCTTCTGCTCCCTCCCTGCCTGCTGGGTTACGTAGTCCCGGCGGGCCAAGTTTGTTCCACCTTCTGCCTCCCGGGTCACGTAGTCCCGGTGGGGCAAGTTTGTTCCACCTTCTGCCTCCCTGACTGCCTGCTGGGTTACGTAGTCCCGGCGGGCTAAGTTTTGCAGAACTCCTGCCTCGCACGGGTTAACTAGATCAGCTCTGCAATCTGAAGCCAGGTGATTTGGTGATGGGGTGACGCGCAGACAGCCTTTGGGTGGGGCAGACCCAGGGCGGCCCTCTTGGCATCCAAGCCTAAACCCTCTCTTGGCGCACCCAGAGCCTGTCCCGGCACCCCCAAATGTGACAAGAGGGCCAGACAACCCTCTTGGCACACCCAGAGCCTGTCCCAGCACCCCCGGACATGACAAGAGGGCCAGACAACCCTCTTGGCACACCCAGAGCCTGTCCCCATCCCCGAACGTGGCAAGAGGGCCAGCCAGGCCTCTTGGCAGTTGGCACACCCAAAGCCGGTCCTGGCATCCCGAACGTGCCAAGAGGGCCAGCCTGTCTCAGCTCCCCAAAACCTCCGAGGGCTATCTTTATCATATCCGGGCGGTCTCAGCAGCCAAGTTGCAATCTCCAGCTTTCTAGTTCTAAACAAGCATCTTTGTTTGTTTGAAGGTTGTCAGCAAGTCTAGTTAGACGTTGGTGGTGAGTGACAGGTGAGTCTCCTAGGCCTGTCTCAGACCCACCCAAAGCTTGTCCGGGCGTCGCCCCATCGCCCCATCACACGGTTTCAGATTGCAGAGCTGATCTGTTTCCGACAGCCCCGCGGCCCCACGGATTAACCACCATTAGTAGCACTTAGGCTTGGACCCTTTTCTCCTGTTGGTGCTACTGATTCCCCGAGAGCCGGGCTCTGCCCCCCCAAGCCTGTCTGGGCATCCCCCGTACCAAGATGGACAACAACAACAACAACAACAACAGCAGCAGCACCTATAACAAGCCCATTGGCTCAGCACTGCAGTTTAACCCACAGCACCACTGTCTACCTTGCTACCAACTTCCTCAGTGCCCGATGGGTCCAAAAGTCTACGTTGCTGGCTACATGACAACTTTCCGAGTCCTGCAGCTCCTTCCACTTCCAAAAGGCCTGCGTGCTCATTCCAACTTCCTCAGGCTTGATTCTCAAATGCTGCTTGCTGACTTCAGCATCCTACCCTCCTCAGGAGTCCCCGTGCCAAGAGGGCCAGGTTCAGCCCCACCCAAACCTGACCAATGTGCTCCCTCCTCCTGAGATGTGCTGTGTGTGACATGTCCCTCCCTATCTCCAGGATCAGTATCCGCTGATTCATTTATTCTGAAAAATCTCGGAAATGCATATTTATACGTATTCCACCATGATTCCAGCCTCCTTGGGCTTCATTCCAATTATTCATGCCTGTTCATTCCAGCCTCCTAGCCTTCTCTACTGCCCCAGTAGGCTGGCAGAAGCTGGGTGAAAAGCAACGGGACATAGCTCACCCTGTCGCATGGATTCAAACTGCAGTGCTGATCTTCTGATGGACAAGCCCAGTGGCTCAGCGGTTTAACCCGCAGTGCCACAGTCTATGTTGCTGCTATGTGCAACCTGTGCGGGCGTCCCCCCCACCTCACCGGGCATCAATTCAAGCCTCCTTGGGCCATGTTGGCCCCAAATCCTGCATCCCTCTCTAGCTGCCTTGGGCTTGCCTGCTGCTGATTCTGTGCCAAGAATCGGGCCAAGGGCCTTCCAAATCTTGACTGCTGGGTAAAGTTGGCTCATCGGGCCAAGTTCTTTCCAGCCTGCCTGCCTGCTTATTCAAAGGGCTACATTAGTGCTCCAAAGTCCACTCGGGCTTCATTCCTAATTCCTGGCTGTTCATTCCAGCTTCCTACTGCCTCAGGTAGGCAGAACCTGGAACAAACTACGGGAGCTCAGCTCACCCCATTGCATGGATTTGATCTTCTGCTCCAGAAGCCTAGTTAGACGTTGGTGGATAGGTGAGTCTCCTAGGCCAGGCTTTGCCCCACCCAAAGCCTGTCCAGGCGTCATCCCATCTCTCCATCGCCCGGCTTCAGACTGCAGAGCTCGTCTGGTTTTCAACCCATGCCAAAGGGGCCGGCCCGTCTAAGCCTCCCCCCCAACCTCTGAGGGCTATCTTTATCATATCTGGGCAGTGTCAGCAGCCAAGTTGCAAGCAATCCCCAGCTTTCTAGTTCTAAACGAGCATCTTTGTCGTCCCATCGCCCGGCTTCAGATTGCAGAGCTGATCTGTTTCTGGCAGCCCCGCGGCCCCGTGGATTAACCGCTGTTAGTAGCACCGACCCTGTTCATCTGATGGTGCTGCTGGTGCTGTTGGAAGTTGCAAGCAACCTCAGTTGCCTCCGGGGGGCAAAAACCTTTCCTTTGCAGGCAAATCTGATGTTGCTGAATAAGACCAGAGTCTGCTCTGCTGCCTTTTGCCTCAGTGCCCCGATGGGGCAAGACACGCCACTTTGCTGCTGCCAACTACCTCAGTGCCCGGTGGGCCAAAAGAGCCTGTTTTCCTGCTGCCAACTTCCTCAGTGCCCAACGGAGCCAAAAAGCCTGCTGTGCTGCCAAATACCTCCTTGCCTCCAGTCCTCCTGAGGGCAAACTCTACTTCACTGGCAAATGTAATGTTGTGCTGAGCTGAAGACAAACTCAATGCCTCCTGCATGCCTCTGCCAAAGGGACCTCTCATTCTGCTGGGGCTAAATATAACTCCCTCAATGCCATGGGCTTCTGTGCCGTGTGGTAAACTCTCCTGGGGGGACCCAATTTGTGGGTGAATAACTCGGAGGTCCGATATCCAATCTTCACCAAAGTTGGCAGGCATGTTGGGGAAAGACATAGGAAGCTCCATTGTGATTCTGGATTCTCTAAGTACCTGGGGGGAGCTTTCCTGGGGGGGTCCTCTTTGTGACTATATAACGCGGGGGTCCGTGATCCAGTGTTCACCAAATGTTCAGGAGTTGTATAAATGCATCTGAGGAAGCTTCCCTGAAAATTGGTGTCTCTAGGTCATCAGGGGCCAGTGTTATAAACATTTAAAGTACAGACAAATCGACGGATCAATCCGTCGATTCGTCGAATAATATTCATATATTCGTATTCGTTGATCCGTTAACCTTGACGAATAACGGATCAAAACGAATTGCCATTTTTTTTATTTGTCCCCATCTCTAGAGGTGGTCACCTCAGGTGCTATGGAACTACAGTAAAGAACGTTTAATGCTATAGAAATAATGTACAGTAAAACAGGGGTCCCCAACCCCCGGTCCTTGGCAGGACCAGGCCGCTGAGACAGATCTCCCACCCCGCCCACCCGCATGCATGGGTGCCCCACCCACCTGCGAGTGCACCCTGCATCCACGCAGGTGCACGAGCGCACCCTGCCCATCTGCGAGTGCACCCCACCCATCCGCGCATGTGAGCATGCCCCGCCAACCGTGCATGCATGAGCATGCGCCCCGCCCACCCGCGAGCACACCCCACCCACCCGCAAGCAGGGGGTGTGCCCTACCCCCCCTGCACACGGACCCCACCCACACCAACTGGTCCGCGATTTGGAAAAGCTTGGGGACCACTGCAGTAAAATAATGAATTTATTGTTACTATATTGTAATTTCCAGGAGACGAAACAGTTGCTTATGCTGGTTTCTCCCTGAGATATTTTGCCTAGAATTTTTGGCCTTGGAAAAATTCACTTGAGAGAAAGGGTGCAATTTGCTGCTCTGCTTCAAGCAGGATAATGTCTTGGGAAACTGCCCTATATCCTTAATCTCAGTAATCTACTGTTTTAGTAAACCAAAGGTGGACTAGGTATTGTCTTAACTCTTCCCCCACCTACTACTTATATTTTAAAACTCTTGCTGTCCCCCCTAAATCTTCTCTTCTCTTCAACCAATGTTTCCAACAATTTCACATGCATTCAGAGACAGAAAGCATTATGAAAAGTGAACAGTTAATCCTGCCTGGTCTGTTTTAACATTATCTTATCCTTTGAACATCTGCACTCGAGGAAGATAAGATTTCACAGATGTTTGGCAGAAAACAACATATTTGCCTGTTTGATGTCTGTCCCTGAATCTGATCAATATGGAGAAAGCACTGAGCACTGAGATCAGCAATGATGCTGTGGGGAAATATATGGCCAGCTGTCACCTTTAAGTATCACTCTTCTAACAGCATCAATAATTATTTGGATAAAGTGGATGCCAGCTGACCTTTTTATATACCCTGCATTGAGGTAAGAGCGCAGAAGTCATTGTGCATCAACAAGATGTAACGAGCCCATCAAAGTTGTCTTAGCACAATGATGTTGCCTGTTCTAATCTAGACAACTTTTATGACTACCTGTAATAGCGAACAGAAGATTCCCCCCTTTCCCCCTCTGAGAGAGGCACTTCATATTCTTATTTCTTGTTTGCTTGCTAAGATTTACAAGCAGTTCAGCAGATTATGCATTGTACTGGCACAATACTGTTCATATTTTCTATGCAGTTTTCCCTGTAATATCCTCATAGCCTGTAACAGCAATGAGAGTATATTGGCACCTATCTCACCCATCTCGTAAAGTGATGGGGTCACCCAAATTCAGATTACCTACTTGGCCAGCTCGTGGAATTTCTTCAAATAGCCTGCTTGTTGGCTTTTTATTCCTTGAGGGAGGCTACTAAATATGCCCAAAGACATGGATGAGAGAGGAGCTTTCCAGATATTTTAGCCTAAAGCACCCCTCAGGCTCACCCAGCCTGGCTAAAGGTAAAGAGTGTTATAATGCATACCATCTATAGGGTTAAATGTTCTCCATTCCTGCCCTGCTGGAAACACAGGATTTAAAATGTGCACAACTGTTTAAAGGGCAACTGTGTACATGTGACTGAGTTCCAATGGGCATCAGATATCTTAGGATGATGGGATAGTAGTTATTCCCATTTCTGTGAATCCCATTTATTTATTTTCTGTATATTCCAGAAGTGACTGAATCCTGGCCTCTCTTGGGAGAAAGAAAGAATGGAGTGAATGTTAAGATAAAGATACTGGACTGAGGCTAGCTGTAGCTTGTCATGCAATGGGTGATAAGAGGTTCCAGCATTTTTTTCCTGGCCAAGGCAGCTGTGCCACAGTGGGAATGCTTCACCATGATTTGAGAACTCCAGATGCTCTCCTAGATCTAATGTACTGTCTTGAGCAAATCTGCCTACCTGTAGAGAGCTGAAAGCGGTCGCTTGTTTCCTGGCTTGGGTCTGTACGGTTTTGGCTCTCCTGCCATGTTGATATCTGAAAGGAAACATATTACATACCTCAGTTACAACACAGTGCTCAGGAGAAGGAGAAAGAATGACAGTAGAATACAGTTCTGGGTGGAAGAAAGTAACTTTTACATAAAATTCCAATCTGCTTTTCTCCACCTGTACATGACACAAGAAAAAACACATTTGATTTGTCTCCCCAGCTCTTTAACAATCTTCTGGCTATTTCATCTTTCCACCAGGCCTTAATTTCCTTCCTCCACACAAGGAAGCTACCTTATACAGTGGAACCTCTACTTACGAACTTAATCCGTATTGGAATGCTGTTCTTAAATTGAAACGTTCGTAAGTAGAGGCAAAATTTCCCATAGGAATGCATTGAAAACCATTTAATCCGTTCCGGCTGTTTTTCGTTCTTATCTAGAGGCGCCATTCGCAAGTAGAGGCATTAGTTCCCATAGGAACTAATGCAAAGCCGGTTAATCCGTACTCTACCACTAGGGGGAGAATTTTTTTTTTTAACCTAAGATGACCTAAGGTTAAAAAAAGGGCAGGAAAGGTTTTTTTTTTCGGTTCGTAAGTTGGAGCTCCATTCGCAAGTAGCGGCAAAATTTAGCGAACGGAGCTGTTCATAAGTTGGATCGTTCGTAGCTAGGGATGTTCGTAAGTAGAGGTTCTACTGTACCAGGTCAGGCTGTTTATCCATCCAGCATAGCTTTATCTACTTGGGCTGCATCTTTGGGGTCTCAAACATACATGAATCTGACTTGGACCAGAACATTGGTCCATTGTTCTGAGCTACTCCAAAGTGTCAAACTGGAGTCTTTCCTAGATACAGCTGGCAATGCTAAGGATCAAACTTGGAACCTTCTGCATGCAAAGGAGATGTTCTGCCACTGTGAAAGAGGACCTTCAATGCATTCCATTAAGAGATATTGCTCATTCTTGCTTGGTGAAATTTATTGATTAAAATACCTCTCGGAACACCACATTTGGTCTCCCCTCCTCCCCTCTAAATTCTTTTTCTGCTCAATAATCTTTTGTAAAAGCCCTTCTGATTAACAGCAAGTATAAAAATTATTCCAAGAAGCTGTCCTTCAGCTAATGCTCTGTCCAGAACACTATCATTTTTTAAAAAAAAGTGCATGCAGAACTGGAATGCATTTCTGAGGTGTAAACCATGCTCCTCCCATTTTCAGGTTCCCATTTTTATTGCTGATTTGCATTTTCCTTTGCGTTGTTTTCTCTTCCCTGAGGCTGCATTGGAAAACAGATAATATAACATTCCAAATGACTTAGCAATGCTTTCCCATTGATGAAACAATGCTTATATGTCTATGGATAGTCCACTCAGATTTCTTGGGCTCCACCTCATAATTCATTTTAAAATTTATTTATCTGAAAAATACATTTGTGTCCTGCTGTTCCTCTAAGGACCTTGAGGTGACATGCATTGTTTTTCCTTTTCGCTTTTACCCTCACAGCAACTCTGTTAATGACTTAAAGTTACACTTCCCCATTGAGGGTCCCAGTCAGCTTTACATTTAGAAGTGGTATTTTCTGAAATGATAAAATATGTTTTCCCCATATAAGAAAGCATCAAGATGCAGTTCTTCCACCTTCAATCCAAACTGTACAGTCCATTCGACCACTTCTAGTGCCTTCCACCTAATTTCTACTGTATTTGATGCATCTGCAGATCAGGCCTCAAAAAGCTGCCACAGTTTCTGATATGAAAAATGAATGGAGATGTGGAAAATAATTTTATTTTTAATTGCTGCTTCTTATTTTCCCTTCAAAGCAATAAGATGTATGAAAATACACAGCTTGTAATTCAAACACATTTCCTCTTCTGAAAATACCTCTTTAAAAAAATAGCATGTACTGTTGTCACAAAAAGAGAAAAAAAATATCTCTACATGACAAGTTGCTCATGAAATACTGGCTGTCATATCTGTATGTCATGGCTCAGGATCTGTTATTTCCACCCACCTTCTCTTACTTCTCTATCCTGAAAGTGTGTCAAGGATACAGATCTATTATGTCTGCCAACCTTTCTGTCTTGAAAGTCATACTCTGAAACATCTTTTTGGCAAAGGGAAAACAAATATTGCCCCTTATTGTTTGTTTTGACAGGCAGTTAATGAACAAGGACAAATTCACAGCTGGATATGTTTTCACTATGAATCCCACATTATTTTCTTCAGAGTAATTCCTTCAGCCTAGATCTAGGGTCAGACTGGACATTTATGATCATTGATGCAAATCAGCATTCCATCAGGCAATTTTAAAAATGGGGGCACCCCAAACAAAAAATTAGACCTTTGAAACTGAACCTCAGATCAGCACTAAATTTGGTACAGATGTAGTAGACAACCTGTTCTTCTTCTATCCCAAATTTGGGAATGTTCAGGCACTTGGTTTTTGAGTTATGATTTTGTTTATATGTAAAAGTGTTTTGGTAGGTTAGGTCTCTCTCTTTTCGTACTGCTCCACCCCACTTTCCCCAGAAATATTGTCTATTCTGGTCACTTCTGTATTTCCTTTATATGTGCATGGTAAGATAGCCTCAGGTTGCTCAGTTTTGCTCTAGTGAGGGTTCGGGCCTGCCTTGATCGAGCACTTACTTTTCTGACTGTCTTTCATATCTATATGGCTCTCCTCCAATACTAAACTTGAAATGAGTTCATTTTTGTTCCTGTCTTCCTTCACTGTCTTTCTTTTACATAGTATGGATGATTTAACCTTGGTTTCCAGTGACACTGTCTGCTAACGTCAACCTCTCCCTTTTTTTTTTTAAATTTCAGAAGGCACAGGGACACCTGAATGTTGACAACACCAATGGTAGCAGTTAAGATGATCTACAAGATAACCCTGTTCTGCTCACTGCCATTCACACTTGTTGAAAAACTGACAACTGCTTTGTGTTTTGTGTAGAATAAGTAACTGATGAAAAAAGGAGTCAGCTTCTGGGGTTTTATCTTGTGTGGTGTCACATTTTAAATGGTCATGAGCAGAAAAGGGTATCCTGTAGACCATTTTGACTGCTGCCACTGGTGTTGTCAACATTCAAGCTGTCCTTTGCTATGTAAAGCTTGGCATGGCATCCTTTTCCCTACTGGGAATGCGGGCCCAATATTGTGCAGTAATATTGGACCATTTCCTGGTTTTCTGAATTATGAGTAAAGAAGCACAATATCCCACATTCATAAACTGGAGTTTTTAAAAATAATTTAATATCAATTTTGAGTTGTTTTTTCTTCATAAGTGTCAGTAGAGTCCCCCCCCCCCCCAAATTCCCGCCCAGAGTTTACTTCAAAACTAACTAGCTAAGTTTTAACTCTCCTTTCCCTGCAGACAATGGCCTTTCCTGGATCACCTCCCCTGCCCCCACATAGTTTCTTGTGGATAAAAAAAAGAAAGTCTCTCAGATGTAGACACTATAGGTTTAATATAGTTCAAGGTCTATCCAGCTGAAGTCTGAAAATAAATACAAAGGGAATCAGGGACCTTGAACTTGCCCTATTCACAGTTAGCATCTGGACAGCAGACTCAGCAGGCACAAAGGTGTCTCGTACATTAGAATTCTTTTTAAATTATAAGTATTTCTAACTTTGCATCTGCCTGTACATGTCAGCATATGCAATTTTATAAAAAATGGTATCTACTTTTGTCCTCAACTTTGATGATGCTTGTCTTTTTTGCTAATATATGCTGTACATGTCCACCCTATCCATGTTCCTGCAGTAATCCTTCTAAAACATTGTCCCTATACTAATATCACTGCTTTTGTTACAGCCCAGTTTTGAACTATACTACAGCTGTGTACCCTGGCTTTTGCTACTGGCTAGTGCTACTGCTGATGAAGTCTTGCTGACCCACCACCACCACCAACTCCACCATTGCCCTGGACCAGCATAATGACTTACATTAAAAAAATATTCAAAATGACTATTCAGAATGCTGAGCTTTCTCCTTTCTATATCTAGGCTGTTGTGTGAAATGACAGGGTGAAGCATTGCTTTTTATGACAGAAGAACACTGGTATGGTTATTTTAAAATGCAAGACAAATATGGTTTTTGCAACTCTTGACTTTTATGTTAGCCTCACAGGTCAATTTGTCTTGCAAAAATGCATTAAGATGTTTTTCGCATAGGTATATTTGTTTCCACAAAGCAACACAACCATGAGATTTTTAAAGTTGGTTTTTATGGCCTGTCACACAACAGCCTGCAGTTTTAAGATAAATGTGTTCTTAAAGAAAAGGCCAGACCTCTTCTTTGCTTTTAAATATACATTTGAGATGCTTCCAAAAGTATCTCTTTAAAAGAGAATATAATAACAGGTAGTAATTCTTTCGGAACTGCAAGAAATGGATAGGGGCTATTATTACCTGCATAGAGCTTTCATATGGATTTTTGAGACTGTATATTATAATTACATTGGAAATTTCATCCTTTGACATTTTACTATAATTGCATTTTCCCACAATAGTTTTGTATGGCAATGTTAAGGTCACAGATTTTCAGCATACAAGCTTCCAAAACTATACAGCTATATGTCAGCAGAAATGCTATATTTACACACTTAACTTGGGGGGGGGGGGTAGGAGATATGCCTGGGGTTGTTACATCAATCTCCACATTCTTTTCCATAGTTGTTCCCTTCCATTCACAGATGCTTGACCACATCCTTATGTTCTAAGACATTCTAGTATCAACAAACTCATTCACATGTCTCTGCCCTTTAGGGGCATATCAGTGCTATCTCGATATCATCATGACTTGGCTTTTACAGACTTTTGGATAATGAATAACATTATTCCTTTCCTCTGAATGGTCTCACCTTGACAGACAGTATAACAAAGAATAGTGTTGCAAAAGAAAAGATGGACAGAGATGTTCAAGCACATTTATTCTGTCTTTCATCCTAACTAGTCCTTCCAGAAGATGTTAACTGGAAAAAGAAGTTAACAGACTATATTATGCCGCAATAGTGAGTTCTGAAATAGTTCCTCTGGCTTCAGGTCCATTTCTGAGCTGAACGGTTTCGGTAACAAAGTCCCAAATGGCTTGGGATCAGGGCTCTATTCAAGTGATTCCTGGAAAAACTCTCTAGAACAAAAGTGGGCAACAATTTCAGCAGTTTCTGACAATAGGAAAGCAACTGGGTTCACTGCCAGGGCTGATGGAACACAGCCTTTTCTGTTTTTGTCTTGATTACCTTAAATTGGGGAAAGACCGTGTTAGCTCTCCTTGTGCTAGGATCCTGTGTCCCACATGGGGCAATTCTCCATACCCCAGCACTGTTCTTTGATACATGCCACCATTCAGGATGGTGTGGTGGTCCTCTGGGGAAATTTTGCAGCCTTTGTGGTGGGAGAGGAAATAATTGTCTTCTTTCTTTTCATGGATCTTAAGATGCAGGCTTAGATGTTCAGACAACATGATGTATCAGCTGTTGTTATTCGATGATAGAAGTTCTTACATTCTTTACAGCACAAGCTTCAATGGAATATACCCGCATATCACTATTAAATAGCCATTGACTTCCTTACCAACCAACCATGATATCAGTATTGTCATGTCATGTATAAATATTTGCCATGTTATATCTCTCTCTGATGTCTGAGGAAGTGGACTTGTCCACAAAAGCTCACATTAAAATATAACAGTCTTTAAGTTTCCATCACGTTTTCGTATTTGTTATTTTGTTTTTATTGTGTTTTTACCTATAATGAAGGGAGCATGATCTGAACTTGCTACTGACATAGTTTCTTCCATTCCTCAAGAGTCCTTGAGATGCCCCTTCCTTTCTGTTCTTTTACTAGTTGCCTTTCTCCCCCCACCCCCAATTTTTTGCTTTCCATTTTTTGTATTCTTTAACCAAAAAGCATTGCATCAATTTTACTTTCCCAACCAGGGTGGGTGGGGAGAGACTGGGCAAATGTCTCCATACTTTTCTCTGAACCAAACAAGAATATCCAAATCCCACATCCCTCCAACATAAGCAGCACCAAATATTCGTAAGCACAGCCCATGTCTGGACACAGCCTACGACTCTATTCCCTAGTGATTAAGTAAAAAAAAAATTTAATTCATATGACGGCTTGGAGTAGTGAAGGCAAAAAAAGGGCTAACTGTGCATGTGGTTTCTGATTGTTATGGACTCTGTTTGAAAAACCTAAGGTGCCAAAAGGGAACTCCTTTCGAGGAGCTGATCAACTGTCATTGCCAATAAAACACTGAGTCAATGTTGTGTCTGTGTTACATGATAGATTTGCCACAGTGGCTAAAGAAAACTGGTAAAGAAAACTAAAGTGAAGATTAATCACATGGACTGCTACGGCATGTGTATCCTTGCTCTTCCTGGTGGAAGTAATTAGATGCCTAGAAATGAGAGCTAGTATTAATGTCCCACAGGATAAAAGCCATGGTTTGAATTGCATGGGCATTTTTGTGTGTGTGTTACCTCTCTTGTTAAATGTTCCCCAAAGAAATGTAACCAAACTATTATGAGGAATATGATTCTTAATTTTGCTGGTATGATATCTTTTTTTTTTTTGCCCCCAAAGAATTTTTTTTTCATTCCTGGACTACAGGAACATAAATCAATTTTGCAAATAAAATGACTAAGCAGATCTTGCAAAGTTACGTGTGTTTGTATGGGGGGAAAGATTTCTCTAATATAAAAACGAAGACTGAGACCACTGGTAAGCATCCATCCATCCATCCATCCATCCATCCATCCATCCATCCATCCATCCATCCATCCATCCATCCATCCATCCACCTACCTACCTACCTACCTACCTACCTACCTACCTACCTACCTACCTACCTACCTACCTACCTACCTACCTACCTTGTCTTCATAGCAAGGGATATCAACATGCAACAAGTAATCAGGAGCATTCTTCTAGAGTACTTCGTGCTAGGTAACTCTGTAGGAAGAACAGATAACACAGTCTCTGTTGTCTTTTACCACTGAGCTGTCCATCAGTTCTACTGTCATTGTTCTTTGGGTTCTCAGTTCTGGTACCCATGATCATGTGCCTGACTGAAAAAATTGAAGGAGCAGTTCACAGTAATAGACTAGAAAGTGCTCTCTAACCTGTCCCAATAGCTTTGTGCCTGATACTAAATTAATGCTTTGGATTTCAGCAGCATTTTTATCCTATCCAAATGTCCTGGCAAGCTGCAAGAAGCTATGGGGATAACAGGTATCTCTGAATCG
The DNA here is from genome assembly GCA_037013535.1 of Intellagama lesueurii. NCBI lineage: Eukaryota > Metazoa > Chordata > Lepidosauria > Squamata > Agamidae > Intellagama > Intellagama lesueurii. The sequence continues at coordinate 33,059,537 of JBAJHW010000004.1, forward strand.
AAAAAACAGCCCTACAAATAGCCAGAGTGAAACATTAGTGGATTTTGGATTTAATACCAGTATTCAGTGATGGTGAAGAAATTAAGAGGAGCGTGCTATGCAGCTATGCAAAGCCAGCATGTAAACTATTGCATCTTCATTATCCTTTTGAGCAAATTACTGGTTTGTCCTGTTAGCACCTCATGTAAGGTGTGACAAATCACAACAGTAGCCACTAGCTCCTTCTTAAAACTAGCATCTTGTGTGATTTCCAATACTACTTGTTAGCTAATGGATGACATGAACAAAACAAATGTCAGGGTGCTGAATGAGCATCCTTTAATACAGCTCCTTTGATGAAAATAGAAATGTTGCTTACAAAAAGAAGACAAGACTGCCTGTCCTTCTGGAGCTAAGATGAACTGGAGCAAGGCAACAAATGCCGACATTGATACTCCTTCTATGAATCACCAACTGTTTCTATCGGAAGCTGAATCTTGACAGATAATTTAGTTCAAATCTACCCTGATTATATTTAAGTTATATTCAAACAAAACAAGAAAGAGGTTTACAAAATGTTCTTCTTTAAAACATCTTTTTAATGGGGACATGCATTGTGTAGTTTGTTGTCACTGCTTATATAAGCACCAGAAACAGGATCTTCACTGTGTGATAACAGCCTGGATGAAGGCCAACAGACTGAGGGTTGACTAGACAGGGAAGCTGTCCTGGATTGATTTGAATCAATTTGGAGTTTTGTACAGCAGATAAATCACTGTTGTCATTTGCACATAATGTTTTATTATCCTGGAAAATTTGGGGGGTAAGAGTCCACACTGTATCTCAAATTACTAAAATTTTCACTGGGATTATAATGCTCACTCTCCTGTGTCATTAATACTGTCCTCTTCCCTGACTCTTTTAAAAAAAAAATTTCTGGAAAGTGACAGCTCTGAATCGATGGAACCATTTGCAAAGCTGCAGTGCTTACCCGACATAGTGCTCTACTGGGGAAGCATAATTTAAATAATTGTTTAGAGAAGAGACAAGAAACATTCACTTGACAAGGATCTTCCCACTGTACTGGCATATTCTTCAGTGGTGTGTGGTATGCTAATACAGCAGGAACATCCCCCTTAAGTGAGTATCTATTGTGAATAACTTCTTTTATTGTGCTTTCCACTATAGCACATCTTGCATTTAGCGTATTTTATTGTATGATTGATCATTGGAAAGTAAACATGGGCTTCATTTGCAAATCTGATTACCAAGCACATCTCTGAAAAAAATGTCATCATGTGAGGGAAAACATATTAAAAAGAGGAAATGGCATTTCTCTTAATGCCTAGTTTGACCTTGAGATTCTTTGTCATGGTCACACTATGCCCCCCTTTGGCCAATTATACTGGCTCCCACTTTGTTTGAGAGGCTCAATTCAGCATGCTAGCTTGGGCTTTAAAGCCCTCATGGCTTAGAACTGAGATATCGGAAGGTCTGCTTCTTGTTCCTATTATAGACATAAGCATGTATTTATACATATCATTATAAACTGAACACTGTGAAAGCACAGAATTAGAGCTATCATACTCTCACATGTAACAAAAAAATAAGATGCCAACTTTCGTCAGAATTAAGTACTATAACTTAGCCGCCCAGAGTAGACTTCGGTCTAGATGGGTGGGGTATAAATCAATTAATTAATTAAATAAATAAAAAAAAACTTGTTCCCTTCATTGGCCCAAGTGCCACATTTTTCACAAATATTTCAGTGCTAAACAAAAGCACAACAAAGAGTGCCATTAACATATTAAATGAAACTGTATTCTCTATATTCTCAGTACAAGTAATACTCATGTTTATTGCTTGTTATTAATTCTCTCCTTGACACTACATTGCAGCTGTACAAGCTGCTCACAACCATAGTAAAAGTAACAAAAATATGTTTAAGTGAATAATCAGAAAAGATGAGTTTAGCATTAAACATGCTTCTGCTAAAAACAGGAGTGGATTTCGTAAATCTTGAGTCTGAAAACAAGAAATTGTTAGTCCCCAGATCTTCCATTTTGATATATTCATTTATAGTCAGATGGTTTCCAAAAGCTTGACTATCAATACAGAGATTTCTAAAATAAGAACAAATTCCCCCCCCCCTGAAATTTGGGGGTGAGATTCCCCACCTAATATAGGCTGCCTAAGAAAAAAATCCATTCTATAGTCTGTCAACCTGTGCAATTTATCTAAGATTCACAGTTGACAAATATAGAAAATTGACTACGACATTTAGAATGAAATAAAGGCAGTTAAGCACTGCTATCATTTTTCCTCATAACAGTCATGAAAGCAGGACAGAACTATTGAGGAATGATAAAAGTGAAGTCCAAGCTACACTGAACTGAGTCTATGATGGTTATGAGTATTATTGTCTGGGTGATTAGTCTGACCGATTTCAGCTTAAAAATAACTCAATTTCAGGGATAGAAAGCTCTAAAAAGTTATCCAGTCAGATAACTGATTAGTCAATTTGAGTGCAGCACTTCACAATTTGTTCTTTATGTTGGGATGGGAATCAAGTGGCTGCTTTCAAGGCCCAAAGCCATTTATGAGGCCCCAGAACACACAAAGTGCTGACCAATTTTGTCAGGAGATTGCTTCAACAGCAGTGGTGAAAGCTACCCTTTTAAAACAAATGCAGATCATTGTGGCAAAAACTGGCCCCCAGACCCACTCATCTCTGCTGGCTTTTTAGCTGAAATGGTTAATTGACTCTGACACCCTATGAAGTGTGATTAGTCAGTGTCAGAACCAGCCTCCCATTAGGGAATGCTGCTTCTTCGGCCAGAGAGCCTCCAGGACTTTATGTACCTCCTTCCAGCTGGATCGAGTCCTATCAATCACCAGCAAGAGCGTAGCATAAATCCTTTCCAGCAAGTCTGGCCTAAAAAGAACACTCCTGCACTTACTTGTTACTAGCAAGTACAGACACCTGGGCTTTGTAGTCCCTTAAGACTGACTAAAGCTCAGTGAGGTAGGACTCTGCCTAGTAGCAATATCGTGGCCTTGCCACCCTCTGAAGGCAAGCTTAGCAGGTTTGCTGTTCAAGAGACCAATCCTCAAGATTTTAAAGATTAATTTATAATTGGAAAAATAAAGTTTTCATAGAAAATTCAGTTTGATGCATAAGCATAGCATAGAACACATTTCCAAAGAGTATTGCAGTTAAATAAAATACAAATTCCAACTAAATAAAAATAACTAAAAAGCTTTCTTCAGGGTAGGCAAAGGGAGTAAGCCCCCCTCTTCAGTCTCTCGTTCCTACATTCTCAAGCCTTCATCCTAACGTAAGGAAAAAGGTAAAAAGTAACTAAGGCCTCTCTCTCTCTCTCTCCCTCTCCCGAGACTTCTCCACATAGCACAATCTCCATTTTCTACTTTCCAAACTCCTCCCTTCTTCTCCATCCTCCAAGGTGTTGACCAATTAGAATTTAGGGGCTGTAAAGTCTTCTCCACCCTTCTTTCTCATGAGAACGCAGGTATTTTTTTCTCTCCTTCCAATCTTTCTTCCAATTAGGCTGGAATGTTGAGTCTTGTCCCCTTATCTTGTCCTTGCCCTACCGGTCAGGAGGAAAACATTCTCACAGCTTCTCACAGCTTCTTCAGAAAAACATTCCCAAGTGCTTTAAATCAACCTTACATAGAACCATTTTAACTCCATGTTACATTTCTCATGACTACACAAACCATTCAAACTACATGCTTTAAACCACATAACTCATGATCATGACAGTTAGTTCCTCCATACCACAGAACTGTAGTCTAGGTTTGGAGACTTCCTCCTCAGACTTCCAGGTGAATGTTTCCATCTCCCTACCTATCACCTCACCTCTGTGTGTCGGAGAGAATGGTAAGGGATGTAACTAAGGCATGTGTCACTATAGCCAGATGAGACATCTGCAGGAACAAATGCAACTGTCATGTTGGTACACTTAAGTGTGTAAATGGACTCCTTCATGGGACAAGAATGATAGTGAGATTCTGAGAAAGGTAAGGTGAATGTATTTATACTCAGTCTACAACCCTATACGTACCAGAGGTGGGTGTAGATATATTCCCCTTACTTTTTTCAGAATCTCAGAGTTAAACATGCCAACATGTCAGCTGCATTTATTCTTGGAGATGTCTCATCTGGCTAGAGCACCATCTGGATATTCATGTGCCTATCAATACATGGACACATGAATATCCAAATTGCAAAAAAAAAAAAAAAAAAGTTATGCCGAGGAACGTGCAAAAAAGAAAAAGAAAATGGATATTTAATTTGGAGAAAATCAACATTTTAAAAATAAAATACTTTTTGCAATTTCCATTGATCTTCTAGTAAGCGGCCTAATTCTCTCAAATATTATGGATGTCGCAGGTCTGCAGGAGAGGTGAGCATCCGACCTTGCAGATGAATGCAGTGGCAGTGCTCTCCTTTACAAGGGCAGGATGGTATGGGCTCAAGCAAAAAGTGCTTACGTATGAAAGAAAAAATATTATCTGGGCAAGTCTTATGATCAGAATTTTCTCTCCAAATTCATTTACAGCTCTATCGGTCTAACCCTTTGGGATACTGTCTGAAGAATACAGACCCCATTAATCCTAATTATGTATTTGTTTGCAGTTTGGGCAGTTCTGCTAAATTGTCAACAGAGTTCAACAGCACTTCAATGTCTGCTTTCCACAGCCCTGCAGGCTATACGCATTTTTCCTGCTGAGGTTGCAATGATCCATTGGAAACCTTTGAAAGTATCCAAGAAACAATGCAAGAGCTGTCCCTGGAGGAAAGGAAGACAATCATTTTTATTATAATTTATTTCTGTTTAGGAATTTTAGCTTTTTGTGCATGGCAGACAGCTTATTGAAGACTACTGTTTCCGTGAAATAGTCTTTAGTGTTTGCACACAGCTATTCAGTACAGAATTAAAATGTTGTCCTATATTTCACCCACTCAAATTGCTTTAAATCACAGAAATGCTCTCTCCTGTGATTTGACTTTGCATTGCCTTTTGCTCACAGTCGTTTTATGTTCCAACCTGAAACATATATGTTTGGGCCCTGTTCAAAGTACAACCAGTGCTCATGCTTGGGGAAGAAGGGATTTCAGCAGTCTAGGAATCTAATATTTCGAAGCTTGGTGCCAAACCAACTATATGACTGTTTGGAAGCGGGGTGGCTGCTGATGCCCTTTTTGAAAAACAGGACAAAAATGCGCATACATTTTGGACAGGTTCATTTACAGGTATCCGTAAAGAGATTGGGAGTTCAAATCCCTACTGTACTTCCTGGGAGTAGAGAGTTTGTCTTGGGCAAGCTGCCCAGTACCAGGTTGCCCTTAGAAGAAGGGGATGGTAAGCCGCTTTTGAGTATTCCCTACCTGAAAAAACCTGAAAAGAGTCACCATAGGTCAGAACTGACTTGACAGCACATTATGATTATTCTTCATTTACTCATCTAGATGCAAATTTAGACATAACTTTTGTAAATCTTATCATAGTGGAGAAGAATGTGTGGGTGTTCTGTCTGTGCAGGTGCTAGATATAGATGGGTGAATTCTTGCTCTCCCTTCTTATGGTTGTACATCTTCAGACTGGACTTGGTTTGCAAAGCAGTGAACTATTCTGTGTCAGATAAGACACAGAATGCCCACACTGCTTCCAGCTATGGGTATCCCTAGAGAAAGTCTGAAGGACATGCTTGTCCCAACCTTTCTTATTCCTATCTCTTTTACGTTAGCAAGGAACAGAGCGTTTTGGCAAGGGTTGGTCAGCAGCAGTCCTCCATCTGTTGTTCGACTGCAATTCTCAGCAACTTTTGGTATTGGTTAAATCTGATGATGGTTGGAGGGGCACAGCTGTGCACGCTTCTGACCATCCTTCTGCAGACACATGACTTTCCATGTGCAGAAAGCAACAACAGAGAGGTCGAAGCTTGGTGGTTCCCTCTAAGTGTTTTGGAAAGAACCAGATAACTGCACACGGCTTTTATGTGTAGGTTCCTTGCATGGTCTAAAACCCCAACAGTGCAGATTTCTAAACTGTGTGGGCAAAGTACACAAATACAACTTTAGATTTTGTCCTGAGAGTGTAGTATTTCTCTTTCAGTGCATGGAAAGTAATGGTGTTTGGATGACAGGGATGTAACAGAAGGTATGGAGATCAGTGAGACTGTCCATTCTTTCTTCCTCATTGCATGAGGACAAGAATGATGAATAGAAGCATTGTGTTAATAGGATCCATAGATTGTTCCTCTTCCTGAGCTCTAAGTCGCTGTATGTTATCTGAATACAGGGCCTAAATTGCACTAATCTAGTGGTTTCCAACTTTGGATCCCCAGATGTTCTTGGACTAAAACTCCTAGAAGCCTTCACCACTAGCTCTGCTGGCCAGGATTTCTGGGAGTTGTAGTCCAAGAACATCTGGACATCCAAGGTTGGGAACTACTGCATTAATCCATACTAAAAAGGGTCAGTATACCAGAGCACATTGCTATAGGTAGAGGAGACAAGTGAACAAAGGTAGCATAGAGATGTTGTTTTCTTTATGGAACATGAGGAAGTACAAAGGAGTTGGTCTGACCTTCTTTTCCAAAGAGATTGTCAAGAAACGGAAGAGTGCGCAGTTGACTTAGGCTATGGATCTTTGCAGTAGAAGTTAAAAATAATAACAGAACATTTTGCATTTCTGTGAGCTAACTACCAAGACACATTCTTTTTCAAGTGTCACTTGCATTGGCAATGTTATTAAGATATGGGAAATTATTTAGAAGCACATTACAAAGAATGGCTTCAGTTATCTTATTTTCTCGGGGGGGGGGAGTTAAATTCAAAGCTCAGTTATTTTCAGTCACACAGGTGTCAGTTTGTTAAAGGCAATTGTTTTGGAAAAGCCAATTGCTACAAGTGAAGTATATAAATTCCAGTCCTCACTTTCAATCTGCATACAGCTACAGAGATCCGTACATTGAAGTTTGAATATGTCATTTCTCTGATCACAGCCAGGATAGCTGTAAAACCAGCTTAGATAAACTATTTATCAATCAGATTCAGTTCTCCAAACAGCTATGGTTCATCAGCATAATACAGAGATTTAAATTACCGTATTTTTCCGTGTATAAAATGACACTTTTTCCTAAAATAATTGAAGGAAAAATGGAGGGTCATTTTATACTCGGAAGTAAGGAGGGGGGAGGGATCAAAGTGCTTTAATCCCTGTTTCCCCCTCCACATTTTGCAAAGAAAATGGAGGGGGAAAGAGATTTCTGCTTTTGCCCTACATTTTCGTTGGAAAAATCAGCTTTCTGCCTCCAGGTTTTGCAAAGAAAATGCAGGGGGAAAGCGATTCCTACTTTCCCCCTACATTTTCATTGCAAAACGTTTGCAACGAAAATGGAGGGGGAAAGCAGAAATCGCTTTCCCCCTCCATTTTCTTTGCAAAACATGGAGGGAAGGCTGCTTTTTGCAATGAAAATGTAGGGGGAAAGCAGAAATCTCTTTCGCCCTGCATTTTCTTTGCAAAACCTGGAGGGGGGAAGCTGCTTTTTGCAACGAAAATGTAGGGCGAAAGCAGAAATCGCTTCCCCCCTGCAGTTTCTTTGCAAAATGTGGAGGGGGGAAGCTGCTTTTTGCAATGAAAATGTAGGGGGAAAGCAGGAGCTTCCCCCCCTCCACTTTCTTGCAAAGAAAGAAATTTTGCTTTGGAAAAGTGGGGGGCGTTTTATACATAGGGCGTCTTATACACGGAAAAATATGGTACATTCATTCAGAATTCCACAAATGCTGTGCCTGTTTATTGCTCTGTCACACTGATTTTCCATTAAACAGACTCACTATTATGTCTAAACAAAAAGCATAATGATCATATTAATTGCACAAATATGAAAACTATATTTATTAAGTTTTAAAATCAAGGAATACTGCAGGCAGCTTTATTTTGCGCATGAACAAAACAAGGTAATAAGCATTGCAAGGTAATAAGCACTGACCTTTAACAAAAGCCAAACAAATAAATCTAAATAAAAGCTAAGATTTGTCATAGTTTTTTTAAAAAATTTAAACTACTAAACATATGACATTGCCTTATACATACAAGATCAGGACAGTATAGAATGTTCAGCTGGGGAAATCTGGGTTCAAATCCTAATTCAACCAGTTTACAGAGTGCCTTTGGGTTAGTTACTCTCTCTTCCTAATCTACTTCACAGATAATGGCAGCAATTCAACAACAACAGAGCTACAAAAACCCAGCAGCATACATACTGCGCCTGATATTTAATAAATACTTAGGTTTTTGGTTAAAATTTTTATCTGTTATATAATACCAGTCAACATTTTTATAATTTTGATTGATTATGCCTGGTAGTTTTGAATAACAATAATATGTCATCAACAACAACAACAATGTGACATCAAGTTAATTCTGACTTATGGCAACCCTTTTCAAGGTTTTCCAGGTAGAGAATAGAAGCAGTTTACCATTCCCTTTTTCTGGGAGCACACTGGGACCATACAGCTTGCCCAAGGTCACACAGGCGGGCTCTACTTGCAGGAGACACAGTGGGGAATCGAGCTCCTGACCTGCTCTGCAGCCAGATATTTAAACCACTGAGCTATCCAGGAAATAATTCCTTTTTACAATATCTAGACTGCAACTACACTCCATTGGGATTGAAACTTAATGAGGGATAATTCCATTTCTTTTGCAGTGTAACTGCAGTTTATATTTACTTTTATAGTTACAGAGTGTGACCTCAACAAATGGTGAAGGAGGAATATAACATAGTTCATGCTGAAGTGTACTATGCTACTAATGAAAAACATTCAGATATAAGTAACTAAATGTAACTATGAGAAATTGGGAGAATGAGTTACTCTTAAACTATTTAACTATATGTCTACTTCTTCGGGCCTTGGAACTTTGACTGTAACTTACTATTTTTTTAAAAATAAGCAATTCATTTTACTAATTGAAATCCAATCAGGGTTGGTTTGGGTATATAAATACATGCTGAATACCACCCAAAGTTGTTTGTAGGAATGTAGGAACAAATTTAGACAAATAAATAGATACCAGCTCTATTCAGCATAGGGTCAACTTGTATGCTGTACACCAAAGGGAACAAGGTAGCTTTTATATTTTTATATATTTTATACTTTGTTATGTATGATTATGTGTGTTGGAAGCCGCCTAGAGTGGTCGTCTGACCAGATAGGCGGGGTAAAAATACAATAAATAAATAAATAAATAGCTCTCCCCACTTTGTTTTTACTCTCTTTGTGTTGGAAGCAGTAGTCTGAAGAAGACAGCATCCTCACTCTCTGCAGACTCTACACAATGGCTGAAATCCTGTTGCATAGCACAATCTGTTGCACTAGAATAGACACACTGGATCAGTGGGGATTTGGTGAGTCAAGTATCCCGTAAATTCCATTGATTCAAGAGGGTCTACTCTAGTTGTGACTTCAATGGAAGTTACAGAGGAATTGACTCACCAAATTCCCACTAATTTAGTGGGCCTACTTTAGTGTTACTTACTATGTTAAGAAACAGGATTTAAGCCAGTTAAGTTCTGATCATTGTTCTGGATCACACAGATAATCTCCTCACATTACAGAGGCTGTCCTCTTCTGATGATCGCTTTCCACATGAAGAGTGCCAGAGGAACAAGGCTATTGTGCTGTCTTTCCTCATGCATTTCATATTAATCCTACCCCAAATGCCTGAATAAGGCTATTGAGTCAAATCACTGGCCTGTCTCTCCCAACTATTGTCAATATGAACAGCAAACATCCTCTGAGGAATGAAGCAGGAACACTTCCTAGCCAGGGAGGTACTATTAACTACTGTGAATATCCACTCTAATGAATATTTGCCATTCTGGAGCAATTTCCTTGGTAAATGAAGATTGACTTCTTCTGGCTTACGGCTTTTGTTGTTGGAATGCCATGGGATGAACATGAACTAAACTTGCCTGTTTTATACAACAATGTGTCTAATGCACTGTGGATCAACTTTACCATCAAAGAGGCAGCAGACTCTAAAGAGGGATCTAGAACCAATGGATTTCTGAAGAATGTAAATACTCAATCAAGCAGAGACCAGCAGAAGGAAGGAATATGCATGTACCTTCTCCCCAAGTACTGTCTCTTCAAGAAACAGGAGTCTCCCAGTGCAACTAATAAAGTCTTATTTGCTATGACATCTGAAAAAACTTCAGGTAACTGATATTAATGAAGACTCTTTTCCTCCTGAGGCCTTTTAAACAAAATACTCATTGATCAAAACATTTAACTGCCAGAGATAGCAAATGAAAATAATGTGGTGCTAGTAATGAAATGCATGCATAAGCCCAGAACTTATTCCTCGTTATTCATGAATGCAGCCCACCTGCAACGATGTTGGATTACAGTTCCCATCATCCCCAAACAGCATGGCACAGTGATGGAAATTGTTGTCTGATGTCTCTAGAGTAGTGGTTCCCAACATTGGGCCCCCAGATATTCTTGGACTACAGCTCCCATAAATCCTTGTCAGCACAGGTAATGGTGAAGGTCTCTGAGAGTTTTAGTCGGAAAACATCTGGGGACCCAAGATTGGGATCTATTGCTCTAGAGAATACAAGGATGGGAAAGCTGATCTAATGGGATTGCATTCCCCTTTTCATTTAATTTTCTAGCACCATGTTGGACAATATTGGACCACAGTACTATTTTATGTGAATGAAACACCATTCTGATTCTCTAGTCAATGTCTGAGCAGCATCATTGGGCAGTACCAGATGATATGAGCAGGAAACCTGACAAACAGCTTAAAAACTATATAATGGTCTGACAGTGCCATGAAATTAAGGGCTTGATTATATGGAAAGGAGGGATTCACATCAGAAAAAGAAATGTCGATGCCATTTTTCTTAATTAGTGAATGCCTTGACAGTGTTCCAGTTTTTGGTGGAAATGTCTATTGAATGAAATACCTTTGAAACTGTTATTCTGTGGAACCTAATAATTACACTGAATATCATACACCCAGAAACTATGACAACTTCAGGCATCTGTGATCTCTTGTAAACACATGGGGGCAGTTACCATGTTCTGCTCAGGATTAATAGAAAGCGGAAATGGTAGCTTATCATATCTTGTAAGTTCTTTGAAATACTGTGAAAACTGGGAGGTGGTGAGCTGCAATCCACACCAAACAGCAGAGCCTGTAAAGGGGCAAAGAAGTATAGAGGTCTTTCTCAGCCCTGGTTTGAACCACAGTAGAGTGCAAGGTCAGCAAGCTGGAGCCTCTGTTTCTGAAACCTAATAGGTAAAGGTAAAGGTTCCCCTTGACATTTAGTCCAGTCGTGTCTGACTCTAGGGGGCGGTGCTCATCCCCGTTTCCAAGCCGTAGAGCCAGCGTTTGTCTGAAGACAGTTTCCGTGGTCACGTGGCCAGCGCGACTAGACACGGAACGCTGTTTACCTTCCCACTGAGGTGGTACCTATTTACTCGCATTTGCATGCTTTCGAACTGCTAGGTTGGCGAGGAGCTGGGACAAAGCAACGGGAGCTCACTCCGTCACGTGGATTCGATCTTCCAACTGCTGGTCTTCTGACCCTGCAGCACAGAGGCTTCTGCGGTTTAACCCGCAGCGCCACCACGTCCCTTTAGATTCTGAAACCTAATAGGAATGGCCTAACTAGCTAACTCGGGTTTCCATGTTACTTTTTTGTACAGAGAACATGGCTCTTGCCTTTCCATTGGACTATTTCAGTGACGTGGAGAGGGGGGATTTGCTGCTTGGGTAACAGCCTATCCTCCATATTATTTTACCCAGGCTTCGTGCTCTGGAGAGGACACTCCAGCTTCGCATACAGTGTCGAATAGACGCTGTTCCAAGTCCTCCATACAGAGCACGTTACCATAGTCCCTCGAGACTGAAGGATGCCTATGAAGATGGCCACCAAGAAAAGATGAGACCAAGACATTTTGCTGCCTGAGAGGGATATCCTCCTCCACATCCCATGTACAGAAGTCACCTAGACTAGGAACTGACTACAATACTGGTAATGGGAGTTATGTCCAGAACATATAGAGTGAAAGGGTGCAAGAGACGACAAACCATTTGGAAAGAAGGCACCTTACTACCTATGTAAAAGTCTTGTCAGTTTGGCTGTCTTGCATGTTCCTCTGAGAAACTTGTTAGTACACACTGCTGGGGATCACAATAAAGATCCTGATATATTTAAGAGAGATTTCTTTTAATTTAAAAGTAGAGATTTTCTTCTGGTTTCATTGTTCTGGTCATATTCAGGATTCAAATAGCTGAGATTTCCATTCCTAATGTTTAATTTGTATTACTTTCCATTGGTTTAAGATTGCTTTCATTGATTTCACAGCTATATTTTGGACCTTAGTTGTCAGCTGCACAATGAATTCATGTTGAGTTGATAAAGAAGGTACTGACTGGGATGCAAATAAAACAATGTCATTCAAACTCAGTGGGAGTGACTTTGCAGCAACTGACACACACAGTCAGGCTCAAACGTAACTTTCTAAGTTACACCTTTGTGCTCACAAGAGGGGCATATCCCAATATTAGAGGAATTGTGTTAGTGGCAGAATCACCATTTTGTTTTTATTTTTGTAGTTTGATGAGGTATTTCAAATTCTTTGCTAAGAAGCTCTCGTACATCTCCCTGAAGTGCACTTCTAAGCTGCATGGAGTATACCGTTAAGATCAAGAGAAACAATGGTACCAGTCTCTTCTGCTCCGGTCATATTTCATGTGGGGTACAGTGTTCATTTCTAGGCACCACGGTTTATGATGAATATCAAAAAGCTGGAACATGTCCAGAGATGGGTGACAAAGATGGTCAAGAGTCTGGAAACTGAGCCCAAAGAGAAAGGGTTGCAGGAGCTTGGTACTGTAGCTGGAGAAGAGAACAGTGAAGAGTGACATGACAGTCATTTTCAATATTGGGGATACATCTGGACCCGGCGCTCACCATGGAAACCCAGGTGGCGTCAGTGGTCCGATCCGCCTATTTTCACCTTAGGTGGGTTGCCCAGCTGCGTCCCTATCTTGATGTTGGGGCGCTCACCACATTAGTGCATGCGCTTGTAATCTTGAGATTAGACCATTGTAATGCACTCTACGTGGGGCTACCTTTGAGACTGACGCGGAAGCTTCAAATGGTGCAGAATGCGGTGGCCAGACTTATTAGTGGCGTGAGGAAATACCATAATATCTCTCCCACTCTGGCCGCATTGCATTGGCTGCCCGTTCGCTTCCGCGTCGATTTCAAAGTTTTGATGATAACATACAAAGCCTTAAATGGCTTAGGACCTCGATATCTGGCGGAACGCCTTCTCCCACCAAAGTCTACCCGTTTCACTCGATCTAGTATGGAGGTGAGACTGGGGAGCCTGACGCCGAGAGAGGCCCGGAGGGAAAGGACAAGAAACCGGGCCTTTTCGGCGGTGGCTCCTCGGCTATGGAACAACCTACCTCCAGAGATCCGTATGGCCTCCTCGCTGGGCGTTTTTAAAAGCCAATTAAAAACATGGCTGTTCAGGCAAGCCTTCCCCCCGGGCATTATTTGATTTGATTTGTTTTGATTTAATTTGATTTAGTTCCATCTTGAATGATTAATTATTTTTATTTTTGAATATTGATGATATTTTAATTGTTTATTAGTACACTGATGTACGCCGCCCAGAGTAGTCAAAACGACTAGATGGGCGGGATAAAGATGTAAGAAATAAATAAATAAAATAAATACTGGGTGGGCTGTAAATAGAAGATTGGCCAGCTTCAGAAGGTTGGAAGATTGGTCATTGGCCAGCTCCAAAAGGTTGGAACTAAACTAATAGATTCCAGTTACCAAAAAAAACTACTCTTACCTATACATTAGGAAGTAATTCCTGATGGAAGTTGAACTGACTGCCTTTGAAAATGTGAGGTTATCCTTCATTGCAGTTTTTAAAATAGAGGTTGGATGGCTATCAGCTGCGATTATCTCTGGATTTCCTGCATTGGCAAGGGCTACACTAGATGATTCTGAGATGCTTTTACTGTTAACAGAGCTATGCTTTATTTATTTTTTTGTTACTCTGCTAGATTTGCTATTTTGTCAGTGGAAGCCAGCTTTATATTTATACTGAGGATAGCATAAAAGAAAATAGTCAATTTTTTAAAATAGAAAAAATAAGGAGGTAAACGACCAAGTCGATAAATAAATTCTACATCACAATGCTTAGGCGATAGCCTTAAAATGTATGTGTTACCACTTCTTCAAAACATTTTTTTGCATAAATTTATCCTAAATATTTGTAACAATGAATAACATCAATTTACCTATGCAACATTTCTTGGAACATTTACCTAACCTTAAAAAACCCACAAACACGTTTGGAATTCATTCTTGTTTCCCACATTATGCCATCTGCAATGAGCAAAAGGCTTATTTGCAAATTTCTGCTAAAGCCTAGCTTAATCCTAGGGATATGTAGTAAACATTTTGAAAATATAAAATGGATCTCTTCGTTTTTCATAAAGAAGTTAAAGCAGTTCTCAGGCTTGTCCTTGGTCTGCAACTCCCGGATGCCCTGACCACTGTGGTGTGGTGACTAGGGAGCTGTGTGACAAGAACATCTGGAGCCCGGAGATTGGGAATCATCATATTAGCTGTTTCCAGGCACCGTTTTAGTGATAGCAAAAAGGTTTGGGTGACTTAGGCTAACAATGACTGCTAAATTTTCTCCATTGAAGGAAAATCTTGTACAAGCGTTGAGAATATGTGTGGATATTATTAGCTGTTAAAACGTGCAGATGCAAGACACATCACAGGGCTATATCCCTAGGATTAAGCTGTAAAAATGTTAAAATATGGAAGCAACCTGGATCCGAGAGTTTACAGTAGTTCACTGATGGGCTGAGATTGAAACAGCTGAGAATCCTGCACTGAGTGCTCTGTGTATACCTAGCAGCAATGCTAGAAGCAGGAAACCAAGAGGAAGATTAACTGATGCTTTGAAGGGCTGTGATTTCAAGAGAAAGAAATGACTGTGAATACTTTATTATCTCCCCCCTCCCCCAGTCTGGTGCTAACATATTACTGATTTGTTAGGTATATTATGAATTTATTTTATAAAACACCCCATCCTTTCAATGTACTTCTACTAGCTCTTGGTGACTCATAATACTTAAAAGCATTGCATTGAAATAAAATAAGCAATGTTATAGCTCAGAAGATTAAAAGAAGTCTGGATTGAAAAGGATAATTTGTATTCCAGATTGGGGTACATTCCACATGCCCACATATTTTAAGAGGTTGCCTACCAGCTTCAAGGACTGGAAACTGAAAGTTTGATCAAATCCAGACCAGATGCACACATTATGGGTGAATATCTCTTAGTTTCATGGCATTCATTGGGTGCCTCAGATCTCTGGTGTGCATCTGTTGGGAACAGCCTCCCAAACATCACAAGCTCAATATGCAATCTGTCCTTGACCTTTTCAATCTCTCACCTCATTTCCAGGTATGGATTGTGATGCTGGTTCAGCTTGGGAAAACTGATTGTGATACCCAGAATCCTTTTACTAGCATGGATTATGGTTATGCTGCCTAGGGAATTCCAGGAGTGATAGCCCCCAAACACACCACCTCCAAGCTCTAGATACTGGGTGACAAGGCACCTTGCTGACAGTTCTTCTCTACATAAATGTGGCAGCCTCACAAAATCCTCTCAGTTGTACAGCCAGCCTTCTGGGGATTTGACACTACCGACCAGCTGTCTCCAAACCTCTGGCTTTGCCTCTAACTTGTTTTCAATCCCAGTCTATCCTGTGCTGTAAAGCTGCTCCAGTCTCAGCATGACCCTTCTTTCCAGTTTCTAGTTCTGTTCCTCCAGACTGCCTGCCTGAAGCCTGAGTGTGAAATTGACTTGTCGAGTACAGCTGCTGTCAGAAGCGATTCTGGCTGAGTTTCTGTCCTCCTGGACCAAGGTTACCTAATCACAGTGGCCCTCAGGCCCCAATGCCATGATATAATGGTGGCAGGAAAACAGTATTTTTTACCACTGATGTTACATTCTCTTGTATAGAACTCTCAAATAGCTTTCTCCTAAATACTACCAGGATTATTTTATTAAGGAAATGGTTGCAGAGCAACATTCAGAAAACTGAACAAATCTGAGAATTAAACAACTGAATGTTGGTGCCAAATAAGATGTATAGAAGTTTGAAATACAAGGAAGCCTACCCAGCCAGCTGTCTCTCTCCATTATTATACTTTTGGTGCTTCACACATCATCCCATTCTCCCATACCTAGTGTCATTTTCAAACATTTTCGCAATAGATTCTTCAGAAGAGGCAAGCACTGTGAAGTCAATGTGAACACCTGGATCACTGGCACTGTAGCTAATTGCACATTATAGGCTGCTGATGGGAATGTGAAAAGGGTTAATGGTTTTAAAAACGCCACATTTTCCCCTCAAGGGTTCTTCTGTTGTTATTGTACAGAGGAGAAAATGCAATTATTATTTTTCAATGAGGTGGCTGGACACTTAATGCTATCTGGAAAAGCGTTTATGGGAACAAAGGATGATTAACATCAGCATTTAACATTTGGACAAAAGCAGAAACAAAACTAGCTGCCTCACTCATGCCAATTAATAATATATTTTAACCTACTTGCCTTTCTTCTTCGTCTATCAGTTTTATCTTCCAACCGTTTACAAGATAATTTCTTCATCAAATTTACTTTTTCTGTGTGACTAAAAAGGCAATCTCATTAATGTCAACAGCAACATTCTGATTGGTTTTATTATTGCCTTTGATCTCTACTAGTCTAAGGTTGACAGTTTCAACCCCACAAGCCTTTTCACTTGACTTGTCAGACACGCAGAACTGGAAGCATTAAGACCATGTTAGAGCTGGTGCCGTATTTGTTTTAAGAAACAAAAACAAAATGCAAATGATAATGAAATTGATTTCCCCCCCCCCCGCTCCTGTCTTAAGATTTTTATTTTCAGCCAGAGATTCTGTCTCCCCACCACTTCATTAATGTCTTCATTTTGAATGAAAAATGGGGGCGACTCAACTTCTAGCACTCTAGTTTTCATAAGTCAATTTGTGTAAAATAAGATAGCAATGCACAAACAATTTCTTTCTTTCCACTCAAATCCTTGCAAGGACAAAAAACCAAAACCACCCTCTATCTGTCTGGTCTTTATGTTCCGAATACAGAATGCTGAGTTGGTGTGAACTTGTATTTTATCTTTATTTCCTTGTTGCTTTTAAAAAGCAGTCACTTTGCTTGCTGGTGGTTTCCATAGTAACAGGCGAGCTTATATTTTTCATTCTTATTATTTCTCTTTCACTTAAGAATACAGGTCCTGTAGTATATAAATACTAACAATTCTACTGTGCGTTCTCGTCTTAGTTACCCACTGCAGAAATAAGGCATACTTTTCAATTAAACTAGGAAACATTTTTCCTCCTCAGTGATCTACTGCATGTGTGTGTTGTGTGTGTGTGTGTGTGTGTGTGTGTGTGTGTGAACATAGTGAGTGAGAGAGAGAGAGAGAGAGGGAGGGAGGGAGAAAGGCACACAGACACAAGAATTAATGATGGCTACTCACATCTTTGGTTTCTGCGTTTGCTCTTGTACATAGTCATTCTGAGGAAATCCTGCTATCCAACAGACAATTCTTTCTGACACGGAGACAAAAGAGGCTGTCCTTCTGCTTTGCAGCGAGGCAGTTGCTCACTGACAGAAGGTAACCAGCAATCTCACAGCGAGAGCCAGGGTAATACCATTCTCCGCAAATCTTGGGGAGATACGGCTCACTCAGTGACTTCACATGCAACTCGGGGCAAAGTGAACCTCTCCTAGTGCTCTAGCTGTTTCCTGTAACATCTCAGCAGCACCTCACCCAACGACCCATGTATTATAAGGCAGACATAAATCCATCTTCTTTGCTTTAGTCTCAGAAAGATTTTGATGTTCTTCCTTGGAAGTCATGATTGACAAGGAAGAGCTGTAGACTAAGAAAACATGTAACTACTTAAAACTGGGTGTTCCCCCCCCCCCCCATGAAGAAGTAGGGGGAAGCAGCTTAAAGGCAAAAGGTACAGGGTCACCTAAGTACAGAGTACATCTTGTTAAGCACATACCCCAAACTAGAGTGTTCTCCAGCCCAGTTTGGTGTATTGCTGATCCTATACAGCAAATCCTAATTTGGGATGGAAACCAATAAAACAAAATCTTTCACTGAGCTAAGCTGATGGGAGCTTTGTTAGTGAAGAGGAAGGGCTACTTTACTGAGCAAGCACAAACACACACTTGTGCCAACTTCTTTTTATTCTGCTCCTGTTTTACTTTGTGTGACTCTAAAACCCATTCTTCAGAAAGCTTGGGGCATACATCAAATCTATCTGATACAGAACTTACTTTTTCAATTCAAAGATTGCTACTGTTATCAACTCATTGGCTGCCAAGCTAGGAATCAATTGCTGAAAAATATCAATACATGTTTTACATGTACGTACAATGGTAATTCCTTAATATTGCCAGAACGTTGCCATGTTGTTCCCCAGCAACTGCTTTGTTTGTCTGTAGATGGTGACAGAACCAGCTTCCAATGGAAAGGTGAGGACAGCATCCTGGCACCTTTCTACCATTAGAGCAGTGGTTCCCAATCTTGGATCCCCAGACTTTCTTGAACTACAACTCCCGGAAATCTTAGTCAGCGCAGCTAGTGATGAAGGCTTCTGGAAGTTTTAGTCCAAGAACATCTTGGGACCCAAGGTTTGGAAATACTGCTTTAGAGTGATGTCACCTGCCATGGATTTTTAGGGTGGATAATGAGAGCAAAAACTAATTTTCGAGACACTATATAATGACTTATAATAGGGTTTTTGTTTTGTGTAACACATAATATAGTCTCAACCCCCCATATATTTTTAGACAATTTTTTTACACAAAAAATAATGGCTTGATACACAAGCAAAGTAACAAGTAGCACAACAGTTCTTTTCTAAAAGTACATTTCTACATTCTGAACTAAACAAGGACTGTTGAGTTGTTCATAGGACTGGTGACTTTCACACAATGAAGAGCTCTCCTGTTGTTCCATTAACAATTAAATAGGTCCTTGTCTAAACTAATTACAAAAATCAATATATTAAGAGTGTACTATACCAAATTGTATGATATACAGGAGAGTTCTCCTATTCTGTTTATCACCACGGACTCATGGAAAGAGATTTTTTTCAAAGAGATTCTAAACTACATAGTCCACATTAATTAATGGAGCAGGAATCTGTTTCACTCTATGAAACGTGTGGCTTAGGACCATATTTGAAAGGCTCTTCCGAAGATCAGACCTTAGAGATGTGCATTTTAGTGTATGACTGCCATTATTTGGGGTGTGTCTGGATTAAGGGTCATTTCTCTCCAAATTAATTCTGAATAATCTAGAAAAACCACAACCATGCAACTCCAACCTCAGTCAAACGCAGGCTAGGGAACCCAATAATTTGTGAGTGGGTTGTCATAATTTTATCTCTACCATTAACCTATTTGAACTATATAACTTAATACCTCTTCATTGTTTTACAAATACAAGTTGACAGTGCTTTTATTTCTGTAGATAACCTTTGAAATAGGAAAATAATACAGTCCTAGATAGAAGCAAACTCTGCTCATGATGATGGATCTTTGAAGCTGTTAAATTAATCAGAGGTGGGGGTGGCTTTCCATTTATCCTGCATTTTTGTTATTAAGGCTGGGAAGTAAATAAATAAATAAATAAATAAATACTTAATATGCTTAAGATTGAATTTTGCTTAAGCAGCTTCCCAGATGTCATTATGGTTACAGAAGGATTAACTTTTACCCTAAAGCAGACAAATTAGGTTTCTCCTTATATTACAATTCTCCAAGATAACAGCAAAACTTAATTAACAGGTTACCTCTAGATGCTATGAATGCATTCCTCCAAGCCCAACTGCCATGCATTTCTCATTAAAATGAGCAGTGTTCTTGCTATTATAGTGCTTAATACACTCTTGTAGCCCATGGGGCATAGGCTTTGTAAATACGTTCACTTCCAGTAAGCTCTTCTCTGGCTTTTGATTGAATTTTCAAAGGCCTTGCAACCTCAGTAGAAGCGTGTCATGATGCTATGATGGAGCGAGGTATCAGTGGCTGAGGTCTTTTTTTTCTTTAAAATCTTTCGGGTGATTCTCCCTGTCATTTGGGATCCAAGTGCCTCCTAGCCTGATCATCTCCTATGTTCCATTCACACAGTCTACATACTAGACCCTTACATTAGAGAATACTCCTCTCTGAACTCTATGGAAAAAGTCCTGTTAGTATCACACAGGATAAATCAGAAATTGTGCAAGCAGTGTCTACATCTCACTGGATGTTCTTTGCACACCCCCAAGTTGTGCAGCTGATTGTGCACTCAGTTGTGCACCTCATCATGTGACAGATGGCCAGTAAAATGTGAAAACTGCTTTTCCAATTGCCTTATATGCAATATTTTGCTATTGGATTCTGGCCAAAGGGCTTTATGTCTAAGTAGACATGAACAAATCTGCCCAACAAAATACGAAAGCCAGTATTCTGCTGGGAATTCTACCCATGAAGCTAATTCTTCACAAGTGGTTGTCCTATATGCCAAGATGTCTATATGCCACAAACATTTCTGCAATAGACATCTCTCCAAATAGCACCAAAAATTGTGCAGCACTGGTTGAATACACAGTTTTCTTTATTTTTTTAAAACTAAATTTTAGCTAGACACAACACTCCTTATAACATAAAGTATGAGAATTTTACAAGCATTGTTCTTCTCCATTATGGTTCTTTTGAAATTAATACACGTTGTACCAGATGACAGAAACTCAGTCCATAATGTTTAGTCAGTAAGTCTGTTTAACTCAATTCATGTCTATACATTTTCTTGTAATCTTCTAAGTCTTCAGGTGTTCTGGATATGTCTGACTATACACTATTTCTTCTGCCTGGTTTGCATGTTCTCCTTCCACTGTGTTGAAAAATCCAACAATGATTGATTAGTGTGGTTCATGCTTTTTTCGATCACTACACAAAGGGTAATTAAGTCCTTTCAGACTGGCACTAGTGTAGGAGCTTTCAATTCCTTCCTCTAGAGGTTCATATTATTTCAAAGAAAAACCTTATTTTCTGCTGTCATTCTCAATTTGTACTTTTAAGCTCTAACCTCTGGCACTTGACCTTTAGTTCCCCAAGCCAAGTAATTACAGAAGGCAACTCCAGTTAACTTGTTTCTTTGCCTCCCACCAGATAGCCACATATTACAGGCTGAGAAAAATCAACTTTCACTTAAAGTTGCATATTAAATTCATAGCTGAGAGCTGACATTAGAACTGGTGACTATGTGGATAACAGCATTAGTCATTGTACTACAGTAACTCTTACAGACTGTATACGGAGGTCCATGGGAGAGGGCCTTCTCTGTTGCTGCTGCCAGACTTTGAAACTCTCTCCCACAGGAGTCCAGGCTGGCCCCATCTTTGGTCTCTTTCTGCAAGCAGGTGAAGACATTTGTCTTCTGGCAAGATTTCCCTTAATTACTGGCTGCCTGATTGGGGTTTTTAAATGGATGGTTGTGCCTTACAGCTTTTAATGTGTTTTTGGTGTTGCTTTTGTTTTCTGTCTTTTAGTGTGGATTTGTTTGATTCTTTTTAGTATTTGTATACTTACTGTTTTTAGCTTTAAATATTGTCTTGTAATGATGTAAGCTGCCTTGGGTCCTTCTTAAGGAGAAAGGCAGGGTAAAAATATTTCAAATAAAAAAACAGAGTTCACAAATTAACACATTGAAATATAATTATATTGGTCAGTTTAACTGACAGGTTTCTCTAGGCTGTAATTTCACAATAAGAATTTACCTTCATATCAATATTTTTATGGACATAAAAATGAACATACATCTCAAATTAGAGATGAGGACTAGCTGCTTATTTATCAATATAGCGAGAAATCACTGTATCTTAAAGTCTAAATATATTACCAAGTAGTTATGACAAATTGTCATCTCAGAACTTTGTTTCTACTCCTCGGTCAGGAGTAGAAAAAAGAGCTACTCCCCCAGTACCCATTTGCTCTTGGAAACACAGCCAACAGCCACCTGGGGAAGTTTTACTGCCCAACCAATAAACTCTTCCAGGAAACTGCACTTCAGGGAGGATTCTGTCTCCTTCAACTACTAGATGTTCCCGCAGCTCAGGCAAATCCAAAATTCTGTTCCAGGTAAACAGCTTTGCCATTAAATATGTTTATTCAGGCCTCGGTCAAACAGACTTTAATTCAGCGACATTGTAAGATTTCCCTGGCTTTGAATTTGTTTGTAAGCAAAATTCATGGTTGCTGGTTCTGTTCTACAAAACCTGAAATGGCTGCCTTAGACCCAGGATATCTGAAAGTCATTCCTCTTATAGAAGCCTGTCTGGAATTTGAGACCTTCAATGGAGGTCCTGTTGTCCCACTGACCTGAGAGGATGGGCTAGTGAATTGACTTTCAGATATCCTGGCTCTAAGACAGCAATTTCAGGTTTTGTAGAACAGAACCAACAACCATGAATTTTGCTTACAAACAAATTCAAAGCCAGGGAAATCTTGTTGTATAGCAGCATCTCGATTGTGAAATTCCCTCCCAAGGGAAATCAAGCTGCATCCCTGTGGAATTTTCAATGGGCAGCCAAAACTATATTATTCTATATGGCCTTTTGTCTTTAAAATGAACTTTAAAATGGGCTTTTACAATGCTTTTAGCCTGCTTTAAAAATAATATTTCTATTTTATCATTTGGAGTCCTAGAAGGCAGAAAAGTGCTTAATAGATGCTGTCAATCAATCATTTGACTGGTCCATGATCCAAACATGCTCCTGGAGTTCAGGTGGCAACTGTGATTAGAGGTGCCTTTGACCAGCTTAAACTGCAGCAAGAACTACATCTGTTTCTTAAGAAAACAGACCCAGCTAGGTCCATCCTTTTGCACACCAAAAAACGAATGACTGTAATAAACTCTGCATCAGGTTGTCTTTGAGCAGTGTGTGAAAACCTCATCTGGTACAATATGCAACTGTGAAAACTCTTATTGGAACCATGTACTCTACTACATACGTAGTTCAGTTCAAAGTATTGGATATCTCTTTTGAAGATGCTAGATAACTCTGGATTAAGACTTTCTCCTTTCATACAATACTAATCAGCTATCAAGGTCAGTCAGAAAAAAACCTTGTGTAAATTTCCCCAAAATTTAAGGTATGGTTGGTGTGGGTTCAGCAACAGGTCTGCTCTTTTCTGGTATCCAATATGTAGAAGTCCTTCCCACACCACCTTCTTATTGCCCTATCTGATTTGACTTTCTGTTCTCAGTTGAGGATGATTTTGTTTCACAAAGCTTTACCATGTTTTTGATTGCTTTTTGTTGTTGTTTTTGTTGTACTTTCTAGAGAACAGCTGGCAGGATAGCCCAGTGGTTTCAGTTTCTGGCTGCAGAGCCAGAGGTTGGGAGTTCGATTCCCCACGGTGCCTCCTGTGAGTAGAACCAGCTTGTGTGGCCTTAAAGCAGGCTGCACAGTCCCAGGGCACCCCCAGAACAAGGGAACGGAAAGCCGCTTCTGAGTATTCTCTATCTGGAAAACTCTGAAAGGGTTCACCATAAATCAGAATTGACATGACACTATGTAATGATGATAATAATTCTAGAGAATAGTGTTTTTCTTTTCTGATTCTTTTCTAGTTTATCTTTATCATGTTAGCTACTCTGTAAGCATTCTGTGTTCATACAGGAAACAAGGATATAAATCTAACAAGAAATATAAATGAAATGTGCTTAGCATTGTCATTTTCATTTACAACACTTTGAACGGTACTTCCTCACTTGCTTGCTGGCCTGTAACAGTATTCGTCCTGACTTTCTTACTTTCTAAGCAGAAAATCTTTGGATTTAAGGTTCAGAAGTAATGGGGGAAGTGCAATGACTTAATGGGAGAAACCAAAGCAAGTTAAAATTCCAGCTGGTCAGCTATTGAGCAGGAACAATTTGTTGAGCGAAGCTGAAGCTAGTCTCTCTCTTTTTTTTCCCTGAACAGCTGATCTACACTATCTCAAAGGGTTCCACGGAGGATATTTCAACCTGGAATGACGGCTGAGTTCCTGCCAACCTAGCAGTTCGAAAGCATGCAAATGCAAGTAGATAAATAGGTACCACCACGGTGGGAAGGTAACGGCGTTCCGTGTCTAGTCGCGCTGGCCACGTGACCACGGAAACTGTCTTCGGACAAGCGCTGGCTCTACGACTTGGAAACAGGGATGAGCACCGCCCCCTAGAGTCAGACACGACTGGACTAAATGTCAAGGGGAACCTTTACCTTTACCTTCATCAACTGAAACTTTCTAGAGAGGACATTATGCACAGTAAGCATGTGCAGATTCTAAAACACCCTCCACTTGGCAACCAAAGCGTGAAGGCCAATCAAAATGTACCACTTTCAAGAGCTCGATTTTGACACTTAGAATTAATGACCAATTCTGTAGTTGGCTTCTAATTAGAGAAGTGAGCAATTCAGTTTGACATGAGTGATGAGGAAACTCCGAAGCAATTTCAAAGGCCTCAGTGGGCTTCAACAGCAGCTAAAGGTGCAAAGCGTCTTGGTTTTCCACTTGTTTGACAAGAGTTTGCTTCCTGCAAAATATTTTACAGTTAAGCTGCTCTTAGGTTTCGCTCTGGTGCTAGGTGATTCTATCCTCTTCATATGGGATTCGAGAAAGAAGGGTCACATAGACCTTTGGTGGGAATGAGACAGGTGCCATCTCCTAATGTCCCTTGAAGAACATACTGTGGACCTTGTGGTGGAACCTGTCAGTAGTGTAATAGAGTCCGGTTTGAAAGGTTAAAGCTCTGATGAGGAGGGGTGATAACACCATCTGCCACCCCTTCAAGATCTTTTTCCTCTGAGATTAGCTTTCCAGTAACTGGAAAGAGAAAAGCAACAGGATATTGTTTGGAAGTACTTCCATTTTAAGGCAAAGAACAGTGGGGTGTCTAAATTTTATGGTAGAGATTAAAACAGCTCAGAACTTGGAAAATTTGGCCATGCTTCAGGGTGATTCTGGAAGTCCTAATCCCCCCCCCCCCCAAAAAAAGTCCAAGTTCTGAAACTGATAGAACTGGTTTGTTACATAGTCAACCACATTTTGGGACTATCTCTGGGACATGGCGGTGGGGACTGTCTTTTCCCTCTCACGCAATACCAGAACCAAGGGACATCCACTCAAATTGAGTGTTGGGAGAGTGAGAACAGACAAAAGAAAATATTGGGGATTAGACAGATTTCTGGAGGAAAAGTCCATGGCAAGTTACAAGCCATGATGGGGATGTATAATCTCCAGTCTTAAAAGGAAGGTACCTCAAAATGCCAGATGCATGAGAGTGGTATCAGGAAACAGCTATCTAGTTGTCTCGTGTGCTCCCAGAGGCATCTGGTGGGGCCACTGTGAGATACTGGAAGCTGGACTAGATGGTCCCTTGGCCTGATCCAGCAGGGCTCTTCTTATGTTATGTTATGTTCTTTTGATGAATGCCTCTGCTTCAAAATTTAAAATGTATACCACCAAGAGCCACTTGCAAACTTGGGCTAGGGAAGGGTTTTGTAAGAAGAGCTGCAGGAAGGCAAGACAGCACTGGCTAATCTCTACTCTGACAGAGCCAGTCCTTTCCTGCTTGCACCCTAAGTGCTAAAAGGGATTAGATAAGATGCTGTCATTTTCACAGTAGTCTGTTAGTGCGTAGACATTAGTGGCTTGCAAGATAATTATAAAAGTAATGCTACATCACTGCACCCATGTATAGAAATAATGTTGTACCTTAGTAGCTAGGAAGGCTATTAACCTTAAATAAAGCTCAGTTCTCTTTCAACTACCTCTATTATTTCACTTGTGAAAGAATCACAGATGTTCTGTGGACAAAATAATGAAACCCTTTTTTAGAAGAAAGGCATAGAAATATATGAATGTTCAAGAGAATACTTCATTAGCTGCAACATATAAATATGCAACTCTTCATAGGCTACAATCCATGAAAGCTTACACCAAATAAAGCTTGTTAGTAGAAATGGGTATGAACCTTGGTTCAGAGGTTTGTGCCAGTTCATATGCACGGCACCACGGCTGCCACGTGTTCCCTTTCCCCGCCTCCCTGGCCAATTACCCACCGGCTGCAGGAGACTGATTGAACAGCTTAGGAGGAGGAGGAGGAGGAGAGGAGAGCACTCCAGCTGGTGGGTGGGGAAAATCAGCTGGGGAGGCGGGGGAAGGGAATGTGTGGCACCTGTGGTACTGTGCACACTTTAGCCTTCAAAGTGCCATAAATCTTTGTAGTTTTTGCTGAAACAGACTAACATAGCTCCTCCTTGGATATCTGCTTAAAAGACCTATATGAGTAAAAACAAGGACAGGCATTCATTATCCCCTTCTAGTATGTGCAGTGCTAGTCAGGGCATGAAAGGTACCAGCTCAGGAATTTTGGAATGACACACTTCCTCTGGACCATACCTGGTACGCATCAAAAATGACTTTTCGTGTTTCTATTATGCACACATGCATGCATCTTTCCTTCCTTCCAGTTGTGTGGCTCAGTGGTTTGGGCATCTGGCTGCTGAACCACAGGTTGGGAATTTGATTCCTCACTGTGCCTCCTGTGAGAAAAGCCAGCCTGTGTAGTAATGGGTAAGCTGCACTATCTCAGGGTGCCCCCCAGAAGAAGGGAATGGTAAACTACTTTTGTATATTCTCTACCTGGAAAACTCTGAAATGAGTTGCCATAAGTCAGAACTGACTTGATTGAATGCAATTATTATCTATTTTTATAGATCCACTGTCTGTGTCTAACACTTTTTTTGAAGTTTGATCCATGCCCCAGTAGTAATGGTTGCCTGATGGCACCATGTACGGAAAGAGCAGGGAGTCTTTTTCACTCTGAGTGCAAGCCTGGAGGTGACACATAGCTATTCTGACAAGTAACAATAGACTACTCCATAAATTTATCCAACCCCTTTTTAAATTCTCCAAGTTTGTAGCCATAACCACATACAGTGGAAGTTCTACCTATGAGCTGTCTGTGTGAGGCAATGCTTGCTTTGGTCTGTTCTGACTCTCCCCATTGAGCTTCACTGGATGATCTTGAGAGTCAAGCAAACTGGGAGACAAGTTGTCCCAACATACTTTCTCCACATCATGCACAGTCTTAAAACTGTCTATTACGTCGCCCCATCTTTCTCTTTTACTGAAACAATAACCCCCTCTGATGTCTCCCTTCCTCATCTTCTTTTCTCAATTAAAAAGCCCCAATATTATGGCCCTTCCTCACAGAAGAGTGGCACCCCTTCCCCAGTTCCGTTTGCTGTTTTCTGCATCTTTCCCAGGTCCCCAATATCCTGTTTCAGGTTAGGTTTCTGACTTCTGGTACAAGCTCTCTTGCAACCTGGGGGGAGAAGATAAGTGCCAATGCTGCTGGTAATGGTGCAAGAGGGGGGACTGTTCTTCTAATAATAGTTTTTCTATTACAGGTCTCACTATTCCCAGATAATAGGTTTTTTTTCCAGTCCTAGCAGCATTGCTGCCTGCCTAGCCTGGCTGCTTCTTGATCACCTATGTGAATAATGCTTTGACCCCAAGGGTCTTCAGGACCAAGGTATCATGGGAGAGGTGGCAAAGCAAAGCAAAGCAAAATGCCTGTGCACAGAAAGAATTAGTATGCACAAACTCATCCTGTGGATTTGTAAACCCAGATTTATGTAATCAAATTCAGTCTCCAGTTGTGTCATGGTTAGCTTCCTCCCCTGCTGCTGCTGATCTCTGGTAGGTTGGTGGCGGCAGCAGCAACAGGCAAAAGCATTTCTGAAACAAAGTGTTACAGGAAAACCCATAATAGGCCAGATGTTAGCAAGACGGGTTTGCAGTTGCCTCTGCCTTGTGTTGCAGAGTGCTGGGGATACCAACACCCACTTCCTGCTGCCTGAGCCAGCTTTTCCTTGGCTTAATTCACACAGCCAGCCAAGAAGTAGCTGGGCTATGTAGGAGGAAGGCAGTGCCCAGCAGAAAGGTGCCACTCCCCTCTTTCTCCTCAGAGAAGCAGCCTATCAGATTGCCAGGCACCATCTGGCTCAGATAGCAGGGAGTGGGTGACAGTGGGTGCTGTTGCCCTCAACATGCTGTGGCCTGATATAGATGTGTCTACGCACATCAGTTTTCTCCCTCCCTCTCTCTCTCTCTGTGTGCTGAAGCACTTACACAACTCTTTTGGCTTGTATCCAGATTTCACATACCACCTTTTTACTACTCTACAACAGATTAATGGAGGCTGGTCCATTTGGGCATTGCCCCACTGCAGGCTCAGGCCAAGCCATTCCTTCCTGCCTGTCTCCTTTGCTTCCTCACCTACCTGCATGTGGGAATGCCTCTTTCTCTGGGTATGCAAAAGCCTTTGCGTACACATGTGTGTGAACATACTATTTTGCCCCTGGTTCTGCCTATCTATGGGCCCCATTGCCTTCCACCCCACAAACCATAGTAGGCACCTGCCCAGTGCCCTGCTACCGGGCATGTTCATTAGAAGACAGACCTTGCTTCCTCATAACATAGTAGCAATGAATGGACCAGATTTTGTTGGCTTTTGACTGTTAGTTTTTTTCTTAGTGTACACTAACACTAAAGTTAGAAAAACAGCAAATAAAGAATTAATTAATAATCTGTACAGAGGCAGCAAAATATAGTAATCAAATGGTTAGCAAAGGGTGGAAAAATACAGACTCAATTTTCCACTCAGCCATAAATCTCTCAATGGCTGATTTTGTGCCTGTGACTATATGAAACATCACTTGTAACATCTGATACCAGTTTCCAAATGCCCAAAAGCTATTTGCATGAAAAAAAATCATTTTTAAAAAGTTTAATAGGCCAGATTATTGCTTCCATGTCAACTGTAATAGTCAGACAGACATTGACTGCAGAGAGTTTAATATGCAGTACTGTTTAATTGATCTTTAATCTTCGTTTTCACATTAGACATTGATGTTCCATGTTTGTCAAGGAAAAATGGTTCAGAATATATATTCATGAGGAAACTATAATCAGCATTCCTTGGTGGCTACATTCATGCTGTTTTAACAACCGCAGTGCTAAATGTATGCCTCCCCCCAAACTTGGTATGTAAAGTTGAGAGATTCTTTAGAAAGGTGTTTTTTTAGCACACCTTGAGTGTCAAACATAAGAGACCTGATTATATGTCAAGACTCTTTCATTCCGCATAAGAAAAAGAAGTACTTGCAATTTAATTTCTTAGTGCTCTAAAAGCCTTAGCCAGACTTTACCATAATCCTATTTTAAGATTCAGCAATTTAAAATAACTATCTCAATTATCCTGCCAGTATATTATGCACAATTTTATTCAAGTTTTCTCTTGGTACATGCTATATTTTTGCAATTTGAAAAATTGGGGGGGGGGGGGGAGAGTTACCTGTTTGGAATCATCTTCTTTTTGTAGAACAGCTAAGCACACCATTATAGCACACTATATAACAGTACACATTCTTGTGAGTACTTGTCACATCCCTAGCTCAGACCACCGGTGAAGCTTCAGATCAAACCAAGCTTCTGTATCCACTTTCTAACTCTTAACTGTTGGGGTTTGTCAACTTTGTCTCACAGACATGCAGTACAAAATTAGAGATAAGGCCCTACTTATTGAGTGAGTGGCGTAATTCTGGCCACTGGCCATAAATCTTTGCCACAGAGGCCAGATAAGATGAGTTAACTACTCAAAAAGCAACTCATTTCAAATGTGACATGTTATAGGATGGCAAGGTGATCTGTAATCCTCCATCACCTGTAGGATTCCCTTTCTCATCAGTCCTTACCAGCCTGTTCAATGGAGAGGAATGATAAGAGTTCATCAAGATCCAGAGAGCTGCACATTTCCCATTTCAGTCCTAGAGATATTGCCCCGGGACAATTCAGAAACACACACACACACATATTTTTAAAATTTTATTTTGGAAGAATGATTATTTTGGTTTTTTCAGTATGAGACAGCATTGCAACAGTCCAGCAACGAAGTGAATGCACAGAATGTGTTGTTTAATGTATAGCTGCTGTCAAATCTCTATGTTTGCTTGACACTTTCTGCCAGGCTTTTGAAATTAAATGCCAGTCACTTGATAATAATCAGGGAAGGTTAGTCAGTAATGCACCATCAGGTTGGAACTGACTTAGAGTGACCCTAATCAGGCTTTCAAGGTAAGTAAGAGTGGTTTTCCAGTTTCACTCCTCTAGTGATTTTCCATGGCCAAGTGGGGATTTGAGCCCAGGCCTCTGGAGTTCTAGTTTGTCACTCTGTCCTTTACACTATACTGGATACCTCAATTAGGACAAGACCTTTCAAAAATCCAGCAAATATTCACAACGAAGCTTGTGTTTCAGGGGCATTTCTCCCCTTTTTTCATAAATCATTCTTCAGTTAGTCTGATGTCTCTAGGTGTGTGTACACCTTAACTTTGCTGTGTGGCAGCCAACATTTTACTATGCAACAATACACATTTGACAGCCTGTTTCTAAAATCTGCAATGATAGGCAACAGAATGTCCGAGAATGATGTCTGAGATCCAGACACTTAGGGTTTTTTTTGCCCAGGATGGCCTTGGTCTTTGCTTCTTGAAAAGAGGGGTGTCCTCCATGCCACATGGCAAAACATTATTATAAAGGACGAAACATGTAAAAAAAAAGTTTAGGAGCCACCAATAGGCAGACCATTTGATAAAAACCAATAGGTCAGGTAAGCATACCAGAAGCTTTGGGTGTGCTGAGATCTCTTCCAAGTTTCAGAAGGACCTTAATCAAGACATCTGCAATGGGCTCCTCTCTCACAACCAGTCTCCTTTTTCTCTTTCCTTGTTGCCAGCTGTTCCTCCTCTTCTTCATCACTGATCACATCTGCATTGTTACATGGAGAGCCAAGAAGCACACACACAGATGGTGGCAACTAATGCTCATTGGGATTGGCCAACTGTCCTCTACTTCAGCCAACAACAGGAAGAATGAAGGGTGACAGGCAGATCTCTCCCTCTGTGCAGGCACGCACACACACACACACACAGAGGCAAACAGGCAGGTATTCACCTCTATACTGACCCAAGCCTACCCCATTAATCCAGTCCACAACTCAGAAAGATTCCTATCTGCTGTTAGTTCTCCTATACCTGGTTTCAAACTTGAGCAGCTTGCATATTCACTCCCTTTCACCCACTCCTTCTCTCCCACTCCCAACACACAGTGGCTGAAATCTTGCTGATTCGCATGAGAAAATTTAGGACTTTCAGTCTGTTCCTGACAGATGAAAATTCCCTGCCACAATTCTTGAGTGGGGCACATGCACTCCACCTCCGAGAATCATGGTAGGGATTCTTTAATTGCTGACTAGGAATGGACTGAAAATTACACTTTATTTTTACTCTAAGCGAATGTGTGTTGAACAACAGCAGGAGAGGAACACTGGGCGGTGGTGGCGGTGGTGGTTGACTTTCTACTTCTGGTAAGCAGGATGGGGTAGCCTGCCCCTGTGGTAGACAGCACAGTCTCCCATTTGTCCTCAAGGAGCAGCAGTGAATGTCACCCACTCCAGAGGATCTTGAAAAGCAAGTGAACAAGCAAGTACATGGATAGACTAGGAACACCTCCATGGGATTTTTATGTGGGCCCTTGGCAGACATCTACCCTTGACACTGTCCCTTGCTGTGCTGAGAATAGTAATTTGAACACCGGCTGATCCCTCTGTGCCCTTTTATTATATTCCAACCTCAAGGAGCTCAACATGTTTGCTAGTTTTCCTCTTTTTATTTTTATTTTTAACAAAATCTCCATGAAGCCAGCTAGGTGAAGCAACTGACCCAAGGCCGAAGTGAGCCACCTTCAATGGCACTTGGAAAACAATTTTAAAAAATGGCTTTTAAAATTGGATTTAAAAAAAATTTAGGGGATGATTTTTGTCTCACTGCAATTTTGTCAAGCAATTGTGCTTTGCTTTAGGGGCCATCTTGGGCAGAAAGGAGCTTAATAAACACTTTAATAAATAAATGATAACCACCCAACTAACTAACTAACTAAATGATAACTAACTAAATAAATAAATATTTTAATTAATAAACAATAACTAATAATCAGATTCAGGCCGCCCTATCTTCAGAATCAAGAGCTCTTTATTTTATCATAGCTGTAGCTCTTGTGCCATCTAGTGGGAATAGTGCCGTACTTCTGATTCACGGCAGTAGCTTTAATTTGTAAGTCAAAATGATGAATGAAAAAAGCTTTTATTTCAGCAATTTGCTTTTCATTTCTGTCAGGGTCAGCACAACATCCCTCTTCAGGTCCAAAGTAGTACCTTTTATCCTCACTCAAACTCGAATTATAATGTTGAAATGTGATATCACATGTTAACCTTAGCTTTCTCTTTCTCTTAGAAGTGAATATACTGGCTATGGGATTCGGAGAACGGTATTCCCCCCCCCCCAACAAACACACACCTCCTTTCCATTTCTGCTCTGGAGCAAGCTTAAGACTCATCCATTATTTTTAATGTACTCCCTGATTTGGCACAAGAAGCACTGAACAGAAAGCAATGGACAAGACTGCATACCTTTCTTTTACTGGCAAAACTGGGAGACCTGGAAATCAGTGAAGTTGATTACAGCACTCCATATAAGTTGTAGAGCTAAGAAACTGCAGTACCAGCATCTAAGTGTCAAACTAGACAAACTTACCCTATTTTTAGAATAGCTGCTCCATCAAGTGATGAAAGATGCCAGTTTGTCACAACATCTTACTTTCCTCACCTATGCTGTCTTGCATTTAGCATGCTTTCTTTCACGACTGGTCAGAGGAAGGTCAACAAGGGCTTAATTTGTAAATCTGACTGTCAAAGTGTGTATCTCTGAGGGAACCCAATTGTAGGAGGAGAAATGGGTTAATCAAAGGAAATACACATTCTTCTTAATGTCTAGTTTGACCTTTACCTGTTACCTGCATGTTTATATTACTTTTTAAAAGGTAATAGAAAATTAATTTCCTCTAGGCACTAGCCATTAGCTTCTTATATCTCTAAAATAAATTTTAAAATGGTATTCGGTGTAATTATTTAATTTATTTATTTATTCAGGTTTTACCCCACCCATCTAGATTCTAAATGAATCTACTCTGGGCGGCTTACAGTCCGAGCAATAAAACCAAGAATTAAAACAGACAATATCAGAACAAAATAGAGATGAGCAAAGTTCAAGATGGAAAACACAGAGAACTAAGTGATGGAAGGGGGGAAGGCCTGCCTGAAGAACCAAGTCTTCAGCTTGTTCTTGAAAACTCCCAGCGAGGGTGCCAGGCGAATCTCAGGGGGCAAGATGTTCCAGAGGTGAGGGGCCACCGCCGAGAAGACCCAGTTTTTAGTTCTCTCCTTCCGGGCCTCTCTCTCAGGGTCAAGCCCCTCAGCCGCCCAGCCTGGCTAGATTGAGTGACACGAGTATAGCTAGGTGGGAGCAGGCGCTCTGCCAGGTATCAAGATCCTAAACTGTTTAGGGCTTTATATGTAAGCATTAATACCTTGAAGTCAATGCGGAAACGAATGGGCAACCAATGTAAGGCCGCCAGAGTGGGGGAAATATGATGATATTTTTTCACCCCGGTTAATAGTCTGGCGGCCGTATTCTAGACCATTTGTAGTTTCCGCATCAATCTCAAGGGCAGCCCCACGTACAGTGCATTACACTAGTCTAATCTCAAGACTACGAGTGCATGGACCAGAGTGGTGAGTGCCCCAACATCAAGAAAGGAGCGCAGCTGGGCAATCCGCCGAAGATGTAGATGGGCGGAGGGGACCACAGACGTTACCTGGGATTCCATGGTAAGTGCTGGGTCAAGATGGACCCCCAAGCTGCGAACCACACTCTTTGTGGTGAGAGTCACCCCCCCCAAAAGAGAGGGAGCTTCCCAAACCACTGATAGGAGGGGCGCCCACCCTCAAGACCTCCATCTTCTCTGGATTCAGCCTCAGTCCATTCTCCTGCATCCATTGCAGTACAGCCCCCAGGCAGCGCTCAAGGAATGCAACGGCATCCACTGCAGATGGAAAAAAGGAGATGTAGAGCTAAGTGTCATCAGCGTACTGATGACACGAAGCACCACACCCCTGGATGACCCCTCCCAGCGGCCTCATATAGATATTAAACAGCATTGGAGAGATGATCGAGCCCTGTGGCACTCCGCAATTTAGGAGTCACGGGGCCGATACATTATCTCCAAGCTGAACTCTCTGGGAACGGTCATCCAAGAACGACCGTAGCCAGGCAAGAGCCAGGCCACCGATCCCCAACTCAGAAAGCCGTCCCAGGAGGATACCGTGGTCGACGGTATCAAAGGCGGCTGAGATATCAAGGTATCAAGGAGGACGAGCAAGGACATTTTGCCCCTATCGGCCTCCCTCAGTAGGTCATCAAACAGGGCGACCAATGCCATTTCCATACCGTGACGCGGCCTGAAGCCCGACTGGAACGGATCGAGGGCATTGGTTTCATCCAAGAGAGCCTAAAGCTGATCAGTCACCACCCTCTCTACAACCTTGCTAAGGAAAGAAACATTGGCGACAGGCCTATAATTGCCAATGTTGTCCGCCACCAAGCTCGGTTTCTTCCTAATGGGCCTAATGAGTGTCTCCTTGAGGGCAAGGAGAACCCTGCCCTCCTGGAGAGACCCATTAATTATTGCAGTGGCCCATTCAGTTGTCACAGGCCTGGCTGCTTTGATTAGCCAGGCCAGGCAAGGGTCAAGGGAGGAGGAGGAGGCACGGCAGCGATCAAGTACCTTGTCAACCTAAAGTGAGGGCTGAAAGTGAGTAATTCTCATTGGACAAGACAGTGTGCTGGGTGTCTCAGCTCCATCTACTGGTTTCAAATAGGGGGTTAGGTCCCAGCAGATGGCCTCCACTTTAGCTTTAAAAATGCTGCAAATTGGTCAGGTGAGATACTATGGGGAGGCCAATCACTGTGACCAATTCCGGATAGATCGCATACTATGCGGAATAATTCCACCTGCTGGTTGGAAGCTTCACTTATCCGGACAGCGAAGTAAGCTTTCTTTGCAGCCTTTATCTTAGAAAGGTAAAGGTTAGACGCAATCCTAACAGCTTTTAGGTTATTTTCTGTCGGGTTCCGCCTCCAAATGCTCTCCAGTCTTCTCCTGTTCTGCTTCATAGCTCTCAGCTGCTGGTTAAACCAGGGCGCTGGTCGAGCTCTGCAACGGAAAGGACATTTAGGAGCTATCATGTCTACAGCCCTGGTGGTGGCGGCGAACCAGCCATCAACCAGAGCCTCGACAGGAGCGCCAGCCAGATCAATCAGAATCCCTTGCATGGAGTCCTGGAATCCTATGGGATCCAGTAGCCTGTGAGGGCGGACCATTAAAATAGGTCCCTGCTCCCTGCGGGGGGGGGGGAGGGGGGAGAGCCACTGTAAGGTTGCATTTTATTAGGTGGTGATCTGACCATGACAAGGGGACAGACACAAAATTAGTCACCATCAGATCACACTCCCTCTGCTCAGAAGAGAACATCAGGTCTACCATATGACCACCCACATGGGTGGGGCCTTTAACATGTTGGGACATGTCCAAGGAAGCCATGGTTTCCAAGAACTCAAGAGCCGGACTGGAAACCTCCGCCTCCGCATGGATGTTGAAATCACCCAAGACCAGTAGCCTCGGGGATCCCAACAGAGCCACGGAGACGAAGTCCACCAGCTCCAGTAAGGAAATGGCTGGATCGCAGGGAGCACGGTATGCCAGCAAGATCCCAATATGATCCCTGGCCCCAATCGACACGTGGAGGGCCTCCAGACCAGGCATTGCCACAGCAGAAAGCCTAACAACCTCCAGAGTGTTTCTATAAACAATGGCCACACACACACCTCGTCCCCCCGGCCTACCCTGGTGTTGTACAGCATAACCAGAAGGATAGGTAAGGGATAGAGGAATACCCCCGTCACTGCTCAGCCAAGTTTCAGTTATGCAGGCCAGATCTGCATCCTCCTCCTGAATAAGATTGTAAATCAGCTGGGATTTATTGGATACAGATCTGGCATTCAACAACACCAATTTTAGAGCAGAGGGGCGACTGAGCTGACTACCTCGAGCCTGACAGGTGGTCACAGAGCCAGAACAGTGGACAGCCTTCAAACATCTGTCCACTGTTCTTCTGGAACGAGTGGCTACTGTGCCAACGCCATATCTCCCTCTACCCGTAATCACTCAGATATTTAAAGGACCCCCGCTGGGGGGGGGCAAGCCTTCCACTCCAATTACATGTTAGAATCATCACTGGCTAATACCGAGAACTTGTTTCATTTTCAATTTACTCGTTTCTTTCCCTCTTCCTTTTCTGTGGGTGAAAAAGTTTTAAGTGTTGACTGATCGAAAAATAATGAAGTGGTGCCATCTAGTGGGCCAGTGTAGATACTGCAGTACAAAGGAGAAACTGTATTCAAACTTTTCCTTTAGAAATTATTGCAGGAGTTTTCCAGTCACACTGAGAAGATAGTCCACATATATCCTAATGTCTTCCAAGTTTAGGATATATGTGGACTATCTTCTCAAACACTTGCTCAGAATGTAGCTAACTCTGAAATCAAGGATATGCTCTTTCCATAGATATTTCCATTTGTTCTAGAAAGTGAAGTACCATCCTGAAATTCGTTCAATCCAATTTGATGATGATATGCCACCTGCTTGGGAATTAGTACATTGCCAACATTCAGATTCTATAGTCAGAAAGATCCACAATACAACACAAAAAAGCCTCAGAAGAATTGTGACATCTAGTTAGGCTGCACAGGAAAGGCATTTAGTTAGGCTGCACAGGAAAGGCCAGCCCATAGTCACTTAAAGACCCCTCCAGAAGAGACAGGGAGAAAGGAACGAGAGAGGAACGAGACCTGGCTACATGCCCAGATGCCAACTGTGTCTTCACATCTATTACTGTATGGGTCCTAAATACATCACCCAAAACAGCACGGTCTCATTCACCTGTTCATTTGCGACTGTGATCTATGTCATATTTTGTCTGCACTGCCTCCTTGGAATTCTACGTAGGACAAATGGAGCAATCTCTACAAAAGAGAATAAATGGCCACAAATTTGACATCAGAAATGGCAACACACAGAAACTGACGTCACAATATCTCAAGCTCCCGGAACACTCTCTTACAGATCTCAAAGTAACTGTTGCAGAAAAAAGGATTTACAGAGGAAAATCTGTAAGAAAGATAGCTGGACTGTATTTACAGCTTCCAGCGTACATCACAAGAATTAAACAAGGACCAGGGATTCTTAGCAGAAGACTAGGGATTCTTTTATGTGCCAGTTAGGAATGGATGGAAGCAAAGCAAAAAGCAAAGCATGCTGCTTATATACCACCCCATAGCACTTAAAGCAGGGGTCCCCAACCCCTGGTCCGCGGCCCGGTGCCAGTCTGTGGCCATGGCAGGACTGGGTTGCAGAGACAGATCTCCCGCCCCCTGTACGCACTCCCCCCCCACGCATCCCACCCACACGCACGGCCCACCCACCCATACGCACGGGGTGCCCCGCCCACCTGTGAGCACACCCCGCCCATCTACGCATTTGCGCGAGCGCACCCTGCCCTTCCGCACATGTGCGTGAGTGCGCCCTGCCCATCACGAGCTCACCCCGCCCATCTGCGAGCATGCCCTGCCCACCTGCAAGTGCGGAGGTGCCCCGCCCCCCTGCACACAGACCCCACCCCCCCCCCAAACAGTCCACGGTTCAGAAAAGGTTGGGGACCACTGACTTAAAGCACTCCCTGGGCGGTTTTACAAGTTACTTATGCAGGCTACACATTGCCCCCTCAGTGAGCTGGGTGCTCATTTTACTGACCTCGGAAGGATAGAAGGCTGAGTCAAACTTGAGCTGGCTACCTGGGATTGAACCCCAGGTCGTGAGCACAGTTTTGGCTGCAGTCCAG
Source organism: Intellagama lesueurii (assembly GCA_037013535.1). Classification (NCBI taxonomy): domain Eukaryota; kingdom Metazoa; phylum Chordata; class Lepidosauria; order Squamata; family Agamidae; genus Intellagama; species Intellagama lesueurii. Next base: position 33,097,669 of record JBAJHW010000004.1, read on the forward strand.
CAGTTTAACCACTGCGCCACAAGGCTCTCAAGTTAGAAATTTTATTTTGCTAAGCAACAGGATTTCAGCACATATATATAAATACTCTGGATTTATCCACACACTTTGTTATAGCTATAGCAAAGAGGCTCTTCTCATTCATCGGCAAGGAGTTTTGGAATTTGTGGTCTACAGCCTGAGAAATCTGCAGAAATTCCCTCAGCCAGACTTCCTGAGGCTTTTATCAAGAAATCACAGTCCTGAGAGGTTTTCAAGTTATTTTGCTAATAAATTTAGATTCTGGCAGCCATTTTGTGCTGTAGAGAAGACAGGGAAATGAAAGGGCAGGGCTAAGCTCTGTGGGAGTTGCAAGGGATTATGGGTGTGGTAGTTTTTGCCATTAGGCTCTGTACAAGGAGCCTGTTTAAAAAAACAACAACACTGGAGCCATAATCCCTTGTAGCTCCTAGGAAGCTTAGCCCTACACACCTATTTTTCACATTTCCTCCACAGAACGAAAAGGCCTGCTGGAGTCTGAATTCCTAAGTTTAAGAACTTGAAAATACCTGTCAGGACTGTGCATCATACTACAGTTTAATGTTGTTTTTTAATTTTATTGAATTAACACAATTAATTCAATTAAACTAATACTATATCATATTACCTAATATGCTGAGAGAAATCCTGTTGCACAGCTCCACAAACAGCATAGCCTTTAGGCATGAATTGCTTTAAGTTGAGAAATCTTCATAGACATCATCCATTATACACTAAGTCGCGTGACTTGGCATGCAACAATGTCTATGGATATTTTTTTTAACTTACAACAATATGCATCTAAAAGTTACACAATTTGCATAACTGTGCAACAGGATTTCAGCCACTGTATTATACTAGTTTATGTTTAAATTGGTTCATATAGTCTGCAGTTATGTTTTCTACAGACATTGGCTGAAATCCTGTTGCATACCATGTTAGTTCAGCATTTAACATAAATATGGAGATTTCTTGACTTATGGCAACTTGTGTCTAAAAGTGACATTATTTGTCTAATTGCACAGATTGCAAAGATTTCAGCCATTGGTTTTTAATCCAGGGCTTTGCCAGAGTATGGGAAGTTATTTTTGCTCCCAGACTTTGGAACTCCCTCCCACAGGAGGCCAGGCTGGCCCCCTTTTTGCTGTCCTTCTGAAAGCAGGCAAAGACCGTTCTCTTCAGGCAAGCTTTCCCTCAGTGACTGCCTACATGAGTAACTGGCCACATCTGGCTACATGAGTAACTTTTAGATGGATTGTTATGCATTGCTGCTCTCTCTCACTGGGTCTTTAATACTATTTGTGTTAACCATCTCTCAGAGTGGTATTTGTTTCTTTTTAGTATGTGCATACTTATTGTTTTAGCTTTAATATTGTCTTTTAATGTGCAAGTTGCCTCTTTATACTTACTGTTCTTAGCTTTAAATACCGTCTTTTAATGATGTAGAACACTGTTGTATATTCATTGTTTTCAACTTTAAATATTATCTTTCAAGGATGTGAGCTGCCTTGGGTCCTTTTCAAGGAGAAAAGCAGGGTAATAATGTTTTAAATAAACAAATAAATAAATGACACCTCCCAGAATTACCTAATTAGTGAGGTCAGTGGCCATGCTGTCTGGGGAATTCTAAAGGGTGTACTTCTAAAAAATAACTTTGTCAAGCTTTGTGGGGTTTTTTTATGATTTTGTTCTGACTTTTTCTTCTTTATAATAGATTCTACTGTAATCTAAGGTCCAGGCTTTTTTTTTTAAAAGCAAAACAAAATGAAATGGCATCCTTGTATTTTTATAACCTACACTCTGACAGGAACTTGTTCTAAATTTCCCTCTTCCTTCCAGCTCCCTACTCTTCAAGGACAATCTGGCTTGTTGCTTACTCTAGAGCAGTGGTACCCAAACTTGGGTCCCCAGAGATTGCTGGACTACATCTCTGAAAACCACTGACCTTTGACTTTACTGGCTGGGACATCTCTCCACTGTAATTCAACAAAACAAGGAGAACCACAGTCCTAGGGCACAACTCTAATTGGCAACCTCCTGGTCCTAAGAGAAGGGTGTAAAAATTCCAAACCCTGCAACAAGGATGCTTGAGACACCATCCTCAAGAAGACTGACATCAACTCTCACAGAAACATACTGTACCATCAGTTTTTGGAGTCTTGTCTACAATTTTTTTGTACTATCCATGAAGGAGTTGTGCTAAACCTGAAGAAGTGGAATCTTTCTCCACGAAAGCTTGCAATCTGTTTGATTTTTTTTAGTGGTCCAATAAAAGGTGTCACCCACCCTCATATTTGTATGTTCCCATGGTTATAATTCAGCAGCATTTCAGGAAGCTCGCTACAAATTCCAGTCTGCTCCCCAAAATTGCTCAAGTTTGGGAGCCCAGCAGCTGCTGAAGTGAGATATCAGGACAGTTAAAACTGAGCAGAAGACTGGTGTTCACTGATAGCTTTCCATACGGGAAAGTTCAGTTGTCAAATGGACACTTCCCTCACAGCTTACGCAAACCTTTTCAGCACATTTCCCTTTCCTGGCTGTGTGTACTGCAGTCAGGTGGAAGGAAATTTCTCTGTTCTCACATCAATTCTTTTTGTATCAGGTCTACAGTTGATACTCTTCTGTTGCAGTAAACATTTGCACTGAGAAAGCATTCCCTGTGGTCAAGAAGCAACAGCCTGAGAGGATAATTGAGACTCAGAGAAAACAAGCTGCTTATTATTAAGATCTGTAGGCGAGGTTATTCTTTGGGTTACAAACTACAAGGGATGCACAGTTCCGTATTTAGAAGTAGTGCTCCTTGAAACTAATAAAAGATATTTGGTTGTCCTAGCATAAGCTTTTCTCATCTCCATGTTTTCCAAATTAGCTTGCTTCATTTTGTGATTGGTCACTGGGAGCTAAGGTTTTAAGTCTGATTATTCAAGTAAGAACTATGCAACAGCAAGGCAAATTAAGTGAAGGTCAGGTTATCCATTTCCAAAGAAGTAGCCATGTTAATTAATTAAAAAGGAAAAACAAACAAGATGATGAAAAAAATGACAAAGAAAAGACAGAATCTTCTGCCACTTTAGTCTAACATATTTATTTCAATGGGAGCTTTTCTGCATCAAAACATTCTTCAGGTGTCTGAAAGGATTTTGATCCACTGAAGCTCACACTGAATTAAATCTTTTAGTCTTTACAGTGTTACAGTCTTTTGCCTTTCCCCCTTTTTTCTTTTCCCTCTTTAATTTTGCCACCAGGCTATTAACTTCTTTAGCTTCTGAATTTAAAATCTTATGTAGCTTGACCCTGCATGTCAGTCAGTAGCTGAGATTAAACATTTCAGCTAGGACTGCGTGCCTGGGCTGTGTAACTCCCTAATAGGAAGGCGTTCTTTGTCCAGTCTCTCTTTCTATATTGGCTGACCAGTACTTTACTGATCCCTTGACCTCACATCTGTTTATCTGATGTGACCTTTCTTTTGATCTGCATTTTCCCCCTTTTCCTGAATTGCAAACATGGTTATATTATTTTCAGAAGTAGGAAAAGGTTTGTGTTTTGTTTTTTTTGTTTTTTGTTTTGTGGGGGTGGGGAGGAATACGAGGTTCAAATTGGGCCATATCAGTTATAGGATTCTAAGATGAAATGAGAGTTGTACACTTCTCCCTTCAACATGGCTGGGGTTAAGGGTGCCGGACCCTCCCGTGTAGTTCAAAATCCATCTATAACTCCTATGCCTCCAAAAACGTAACTACAAAGCAGAAACAGTTGATTAATACACATAAACAAACATACACATACAGAACAGTTCTCTCTATTGGGGTTCTCTTCCATAGCGTAGAGAATCCTTTCCACATAGTATTGTGTGTAATGAGTCTTAAAGGTCCTTGTGAACCCCTGATCAAGAGTCTGCATTAGAGATGTTGTGTTTGGGGGCAAGCAGACCGCTTTGATGTCTTCAGTGTTGAACTCATAAGGCCCTGGGTGGCCAGGGAAACGGTATTTATTGAGTATCAATTTAGTGAATATTTATTTATGTATTTATTTATTGGAATATTTATTATTTATTGAAAAAAAAATCATCTATAACCCAAACTATGCTACTTAGCCCTATGCAATTCAAGGGAGAAATGTAGTTGTGGGGCGGGGGGAGGAACCTTTCTTATTCCTGATTATTTTAAATACCGTTGCAAGCTACTTTGCCTTTTTTTGTAAATGGGAAGGTGTTCAAACAGGCAGTGCTGAGCATCCTGATGTATCTAATATATTGTCATCATTGGTTCTGAACCCATGCCTGCCTTCAGATGTTAATTTTATTTATTTATTTATTTATTTATTTATTTATTTATTTATTTATTTATTTATTTATTTATTTAACTTATATGCCGCCCACACTACCCAAAGGTCTCTGGGTATGCTAATGTATGCTAATGAGAACTAGCCCTCTTCTTAATTGCTACTAAACAGCAAGCAAGCAAGAAAACAAGCAAGCAAGTAAAACAAAACAGACATCAAAGAAAGTTAGCTTTAATGGTGCCTCTTTCTATTTACGAGACATGTATGATGCACACTGATCTTAAAACAAAGTCATACAATTCCCTTCCAACAACATTATTTTTCATGCTTTCTATTATTAATGACTGCCATCTGTCAAATGCTTTTTTGTTACAGCTCGTGTTGCATGTGCTATGCTATGAGGTCACAGCATGGAATGTTACTTTTCAAAAGTAACTTGTGTGACTTCTTATGTGCTTCAACTCATTGCTGTTACCTGGTTTTTGGAAGTAATTTGTTTGCATTACCACAGTGTTACTCACTGTGTGACCATTATTGCCTACTGCTATTTATTTAAGGCACACAGGATGTAAGTGTGCTCTTCAGCTTGAAAAAAAGGGGTCCCAACCACTTCCCACAGTGTGGCAAAACTCTGTGTCTTCCTTCTTCAACAGGAATTGAGGGAAGCTATGGTAGTGAGGGCCTTTTTTCTAATCATCAGCTACTTATTCTAGTTTTCCTCTGTACCTGTGTGTGTACTTTGTTTTGCAAAGGGAAAGGATGTTAATTCTGTGTAGAGACAATCTCACAAATTATGTAGATCCAGATGAAATGGAGTTCCTTGACCCTCTTTTACCTGGAGACAAGCAATCTCATAATTCAAAAGTTCTTGCAGAAGTTGAACCAAAGCAGCTGAAATGGATGAGAAAATAATTTAGCAAGTATTCTCTGATATTTCACAAAACAGAGTTGCTGTAATGATAAGGAAATAAGGACTTGGCCTGTGTTAGATGGGGTTATAGTCATCCTGGAAAGTCTAGTCTGCAGCTTGGGCATAATCCTGGATTCAGCTCTGTGCCTGGATGCCATGGTGTAAGCAGTAGGTGAGAGTGAATTTCATAGATAAAACTAGTATACCTGCTACATCCATTTCTGGAGATGTCTGACCTGGTCATAATGTTGCACATCCTAGTTACATCCTGTCTGGACTAACATAATGTACTTAATATAGGCCTGCTTTGTAAAGAGCCCTATGGCACAGTGATTGCAGTACTGCAGCCAAAACTCTGCTCACAACCCAGGTTCAATCTCATGTGGCTAGCTCGAGGTTCACTCAGCCTTCCATCCTTCTAAGGTTGGTAAACTGAGTACCCAGCTTGCGGGGGCGGGGGGCAATGTGTAGCCTGCATAATTAAATTGTAAGCCACCCAGAGAGTGCTTTAAGTGCTCTGGGGCGGTACGTAAGCAGCACACTTTGATTTGATTTGCTTTAAACTGTTTTGAATTTTTTGTGGGTCTAGGATGATGTGGCCAGATGGCTAACTGGAGTTACTTACAGGGAGAAGCAAAATTTGTTGATGCAACGCTGCTTACCAGTGGTTTTTTACACTCAACATGAAGTACTGGCTTTGCCCTTAAAAGCTGTAAATGTCTGGAATCTAGGCTGTCTTTAGGATTGCATATTTCCATATGAACCAGCTTAGGTTCTAAGGTCTTCATGACAGCCTCTTGCCTAACTATTGCAGCCTTAATAGGTATTTGTGAGGAAAACAAGAGGGGGCCTTTTTAGCATCTGCTCTTAGGCTGCAGAACCCCCTCCCAAGGAAGGCCCGGGAGGCCCCCATCTCTGTTGTCCTTCTGCCAGCAGTCAAACACATTTCTGCTCAGGAAAACTCTTGGTAACTGATAGGCTACCGGAGAAGGATCTTTTAATGGGGGGTGCTATTTTTAAATACATCTTTTAAATTGTTCTTGTAAAAAGTTTTTCTATCTCAGTGGCTGTTCTACTATAATACAGTTAATTACTTTTTTTAAAAAAAATTCAATTTATTTCATTTTTAGTGACACTTGTCTGCTAAACAATTTGGAAGCCATCTTGAGTCTCTTTATTGGAATAAAGGCAGGATATAAATAAAAGGAATCAATGAGTGAATTATTTACATTTATTACCCCGATGTGATTACCAGCCAGACGTGATCCAATGTCTGCCAAATTCCAGATTTAACGTGTTAATATTAAAACCATCACTTTAGCATTAAAGAGGAAAGCATGCAAATAAAAGCATCAAATCTTTAAAAATAGAATTTTCAAACTAATGCTTTAATACTTAATTTTAATACTTTAAAATGTTATTTTTTTAAAGGCTTATTTGCCTCATTTTGCTTGTGGTCTTGTTTAACATGAATGTAAGCATTTTGATGGCAACACTCTAAAAAAACAAAAGACGCTTACATCTAATATCTTCCAAATTGTCATTATGCCCACAAAACTAAAAAGACAGGTCATCAGAAGCCAAAAGACTTCACAAGAGCTCAGAAATCATCATGTTAGAAGCAGGTGAGGAGAACAAATCCAGGCATGTGGTGATGTAGCCCGTCCTCTTCCTCCTGATTAGAAAATGAGCAACTGACCTCGGCAGGAATGCCAATCTTCACGTATTTCAATCTTGCAGATGAGAAAGAAACATTTCAGAAGTTCGCTCGCCAGTGGGCAAGATTGAGAGAGCTCCTGTGCTTTTTTCATATTTTGGAACTTTCTTGTGAAAAATCTGTTGTATTTTGCACCAAAGCTTTTTTTGCTTCTGTTAACTTTGCGGTTGCAGGAAAAAAAGCATTTCACTCTCATGCCTCACAGCAGGTGACCATCTTTTCAATGGCGTGTCTCACTGTGTTAAGATGCTCTTTTTCACCATGGACGAGAACATTCTGAACATTCCTTACATCTTTAGGCGTGTGACCCAGCTAGATGTTATCCTTACTCCCTCATTATAAATTAACCTCTTTTGCAGCCTCCAAATATTTTATTAAGCTATGAATTTTATAAACATTCATGTATACAATGCACGTACAATCAATAAAGACACAATCTACAACTGTGCTACCCCATGTGTATGTCCTTAGAAATAAATCCTACTGAATTCAGCAGAGTTTACTTTTGAGGAAAGACTGAGCTGTAATTAACACTTCATCATGAATGGCACTGCCAACTTTTACCACATGGTGGCGCCAAAGGACTTTGTTGAGCACTTCAGTCACCTACTTGCAATGTTTACTGGTCAAGCAATATGTTTTCCTTTGGAATAAAAAAACATGATTACGGCTAAACAGACCACATTGTTTTTGGCAACAGGAAAGAACCAATAGGACTGAAGTGGCACTTCTTTCATATTAATCACAGTTGGGTCTAGATAATATTGCAGGAAAACAAATGTACATGCACCAAGGGAGAACCTATATTAATATTACTTAACATTATTTTACTTCTGACATGACAATGAAGAAAATGAAAAAAAGAGAAGAACATGGTGATGATAATCATGTTTTAACTATGCATCCTTACAGCACTAAAACAGACATAATTTCTTGATGTCGTTAACTGTAAAAATAGCATTACCTATATGATCTATTCAGCATGAACGCAGTGAAGTGCTTCGTAAAAAGAACTCAGATTTCAACCAGCCATCCATGTTTCCAGATATTGTTCACTTCTTCTTCTTTCTTTTTTTGAAAATCCAATAATTGGCATCTATTGGAGGAAATATCCTTGCTGTTGATCACACTTGCATAAAGGCAACTGTATGAGTCTTGACAGCAAAATGCCCACTTGTTAATGAGATGCCGTTGCATTCCTGAATGCACACTTGATCATACAATCTGGGAATACATCCAGCAGTTCTCAGCAATAAGTGGCAACTTGCTGACAAAACTCAGATGATTTTCTTATGCAAGCATAAAATCACAAAAAAAAAAAAAAAAAAAAGATTCTAGCCTGCATAGTTCAAAGTATACAAAACCCTGTATAATTCAAAGTCCACACATTTGGAATTTATTAATAGAGTCTGTTGTATATTAGTGACAGACAAGTCCCAAAATCTAAGAGTTATTCTTAGAGCCCCAGCTTCCTCTAGGAGCTCCACCAGCCTCTCAAAATGAAGTGACTTTCGTTTTAAAAACTGGAAGTTTTTCTAAGATAACGAACAGGGGTCAGATCTTGTTTTAGAGAATGTGTGCACTTCCTAAATACAGTTGCTTCCTTTGGAGGGGAATCAAAATACTTTGGATTTTTTTTTCTCCTCTTGGGGGTCTTTGGAAGAGCTCAAAATAGCCTGATGGGTACTTCCTTGGGCCACAATTTCCACTCCGTTTCAGATGAAGCTTTTGAAGAGCTATATGCTCAGTAGCTTCAGACATAATCTATATACCTGTGCCCTGGAAATCAAGAAGAGTTCTGCCTGTGGTTAATAGGTGTGCATAGGTACAGATAAATAGTATATAAGAAGCCTATTTGTTTTAACAAATAGATTTATTATATAAATAGGAAAAAAGAGGAAGACTATGAAATACATTTATAGACGGTTGGATTTCCTTTATTAAAAATTAAGATTTCCAGGCTAATGAGTAACTGTATTTATTGTTCTCTTCTTTATTGATGTATCTACTGGTAAATTCGGCATAGGTAAAGGTAAAGGTTCCCCTTGACATTTAGTCCAGTTGTGTCCGACTCTAGGGTGCGGTGCTCATCCCCGTTTCCAAGCCATAGAGCCAGTGTTTTGTCCGAAGACAGTTTCCGTGGTTATGTGGCCAGCGCGTCTAGACACGGAACGCCGTTACCTTCCTACCGAGGTGGTACCTATTTATCTACTTGCATTTTTACATGCTTTCGAACTGCTAGGTTGGCAGGAGCTGGGACAAGCGACGGGAGCTCACTCTGTCGCGTGGATTTGATCTTACGACTGCTGGTCTTCTGACCTTGCAGCACAGAGGCTTCTGCGGTTTAACCCGCAGCGCCACCACGTCCCCTTCGGCATATTTATAACCATATTTATAAAGACGGATGGAAAAAAAACCACCCCAAAACCTAAGTCATGTACAAGAATCAAGATCGTAGTTACTTCAGGGGTTCCCAATAAATGAAACAATGCATTGAAAAGATTCAACAACCAGCTGATTATTGAAGATGGCTGAATTTAAATGTTGGTTTGAAGTCTGTTTAGTTCAGGAACATCAAGAATGTTCAAAGCAAACAAATAGATGTGTAAAATAATAACACCTTTTAAAAAAGTTAGACGAAATCATAGGCTTCAAGGCTATAGCAGGGATAGTTTCTTCATGAGGATTCCAATTTGTGGCAGCAGAAAGATTTCTTTCCTGTTAGAACAATTCAGGAGACAGAAAGAGCACTAAAAGTTGAGTCTTTAAATTAGGCCATGTGGCTTTCGAAATGGGCAGGTCAAATGGTGTCATAAACCACAGTAAGAAACACACAAGGTCCAGTCCCACAAAGAATTATCAAGAGAAATTGGCAGAGATTCGCAAGGTACTAATTAAATTTCAGTCAGAGAATGACCTTCAGATCATTAAACTCTGTCTAGCTATAAGGCGGCTGAAAGCTTTTACAGGTGGTAAATTAGGAGGGAGATTCTCTGCAGAGGCCAAGCAGGCTGTGAAAGAAAGAAGGGAAAGAGAGGGGAGAGGGAAAATAAAAGTTCCTTTTAAAACAAAACAAAACACGGTCAGGGCTTCAAGAACAGAAGCTCCTGAAGACCGAATGACCCTGGTTTCTAAAACTGGCTGAAGTTTACTGCTGAATCAATACTAAAGTGGTTTGCTGGAAAGCACAGAACATTGTGTTGCCATGAATATAGGGTTTTTATGCTCAAAGCGAAAAGATTTCAAGGGCGCCTCCAGATAATATCTGTTCTAACCTCCTAATTCTAGAAAGGTGTATAATATGCACAACACATGTAATGAGAAACAATGAGAAGAAACTCGCTGAGCTGCGTTCAAGTGTTCAACAGGAATGCTTGAAAAGGTACCATGTTTTCTCCTGTAGCAAGAAAGCAATGCCTAACAATGCAGGGGGTGGTGGTTTACAAAACAGTGCTACAGAGGCAGAGGCAATGCTAGCACAAATGGATCTGGGCTATTTTCAAAACTGGCCATGAATTTTAAAATGAGGGAATATTTCATCATTCCTTCACCCAAATCTCTTTCCTTTGGAGGGGCTACTGCACTTTTAAAACTTCATTTGACAACTGATCCGATGGATGTCTGTTTCCCAAAGGACAACTGGTCCCTTCAACTCAAACACTGACTATCACCGAAGCAAAAACACGAGTGCCAAAATGGAAATCCAACCACAGTTTAGGAACAACGCTATGATGAACGTGTATTCATTCCAGTGATGGTATCTGTGACTTTTAGCCTTGCTTTGTATCTGTATTTGTTGCCTGTGATGGCTTTCTGCATTGCAATTCCACTGCCTATACAGATGGTGCCTACATACAGAGCAATAACGGTAATACAGAGCATAGGGCTTGTCTATAAAAGCTCTAAATCAGCCCAATTCAACCCAGCAATGCAGTGGTCACAGCATTCCTTCACTCAGATTCAGCCAATTTATACCAGAGAGACCCCTCAGATGAGCTGCATGTGACAGTCTATTCTCAAAGAACTATAAGGATGCTAAACAGTCTCTGACCAGATATGGAGAATCCTGACGACAGCCAAATGGCTAGAACAATAATATGAGAAATGGTACAGAAGAGCTGAAAGATCTGAATTTCAGCCAATTTAGCTAAACAGGGCTCAACTGGCTTAAATCCCAGACTTTCTTCCATAAATATTCTGTGTATTGATCCTTAATCCATATTTCCTGTCACTTTTTTGGTAATGTAATACATGCAATGCAAAGAGTACATGTAAGTCTTAATGAGACAGAACACATCTAATTTAAAATAGTAAGATAACCAGGACATAATTTTGTTTAGAGGTGTAAGGATTAGAGCTGAAATTCATGTAACTATTTATCTTGTCTCACCAGGCACCTTTCTTAAAGCTCCTTCCTCTTATAATACTGAATAAAACCTTTATTTGTGCCAACTAGTAAAATGCAATTGTGGTTTAGTTTGTTTGTGTGGTATTTTGTTTTGAACCACTGAATCTTGAAGTTGAAAGATGAACCATGGAGACCAAATTGGAAATAACTTTAAATGAATGATTTATCTCAAGCAACTTGTAAAATAATTGTCAGAACACTAATTTTATCCATCATAAACCTTCACCTTGTTTCCATTTGTGAGAAGTAAGAAGATTGTATGTAACATACAGTATATCATATCATTTTCTCTCCTCCATGCTTCTTACTCTACAGGCAATGCACAGAAAGATCATTCTCTCAATTTAAAGGAGAGATTCAATACATACTATATACTATTAAAGGATTACTTAGTCCAAAAACAAGTAACTCTTTCTAACTCAGGAGACACGGATTCAAATCCCTGCTTGGCCATGGAAATTTTCTGGAGGGTAGCAACAGTAAACCACTCCTTGAACATCTCACATACCTAAAAAACCATATCAGGGTTGTCAGATTAAAAATGACTTGATGGCCTGTAACAACAACAAAATAGCAGACATGAGGGGACCCAATGTAGGGCAGGAATGATAGGTCTGTAGATAACCTGCTGTAAGTTTTTTATAGCAAGTTACAGTATCTACAAATCAGAGCAAAACTGCTTGAAACACTGAATTGCAGGACAGGAAGCAACAGTTAGAACCGGATATGGAACAACTGATTGGTTCAAAATTGGGAAAGGAGTACGACAAGGCTGTATATTGTCTCCCTGCTTATTTAACTTATATGCAGAATACATCATGCGAAAGGCCGGACTGGAGGAATCCCAAACCGGAATTAAGATTGCCGGAAGAAATATCAACAACCTCCGATATGCAGATGATACCACTCTGATGGCAGAAAGTGAGGAGGAATTAAAGAACCTCTTAATGAGGGTGAAAGAGGAGAGTGCAAAAAACGGTCTGAAGCTCAACATCAAAAAAACCAAGATCATGGCCACTGGTCCCATCACCTCCTGGCAAATAGAAGGGGAAGATATGGAGGCAGTGACAGATTTTACTTTCTTGGGCTCCCTGATCACTGCAGATGGTGACAGCAGCCACGAAATTAAAAGACGCCTGCTCCTTGGGAGGAAAGCAATGACAAACCTCGACAGCATCTTAAAAAGCAGAGACATCACCTTGCCAACAAAAGTCCGCATAGTCAAAGCTATGGTTTTTTCCAGTAGTGATGTATGGAAGTGAGAGCTGGACCATAAAGAAAGCTGACCGCTGAAGAATTGATGCTTTTGAATTGTGGTGCTGGAGGAGGCTCTTGAGAGTCCCCTGGACTGCAAGGAGAACAAACCTATCCATTCTAAAGGAAATCAACCCTGAGTGCTCACTGGAAGGACAGATCCTGAAGCTGAGGCTCCAATACTTTGGCCATCTCATGAGAAGAGAAGACTCCCTGGAAAAGACCCTGATGTTAGGAAAGTGTGAAGGCAAAAGGAGAAGGGGACGACAGAGGATGAGATGGTTGGACAGTGTCATCGAAGCTACCAACATGAATTTGACCCAACTCCGGGAGGCAGTGGAAGACAGGAGGGCCTGGCGTGCTCTGGTCCATGGGGTCACGAAGAGTCGGACACGACTAAACGACTAAGCAACAACATCAACAAAGAATGTGTTGGCAGCAGCACCAGGGCTGCAGACGGGCTTACATCCTGTGAATGCAATAGGGCTTACCTCATGTGATATAACACAAGCATTCAACCCCGCTTTTACTGGATTTGTAGTCATGGTTCAGATGAAAACCCTTTACTCCTCACTGTGGTTCTCATCTAAATTAATAACGCTACCTGTACCAAAAAGGAAGCTTACATTGATGTGAACAGGATTTCTCCTACTACAAACAACAACAAGAGCCTAGATTGGGATGGGGAGGGTCAATGAAACAGTTTCCACCCCCCCCCACTAATGTCTAGTGGTACCCCTGCATCTTCCATTTACGCTTACTTACAAGTATAACTCCCTTACTCAGTATAGGACATGTTTAGATGATCACACAACAATCATCACTATGTTCTACCACCACCTGGAGACAGTGAAGTGAATTTTATCAGCCAACAGTTTCATTGCTGAACCTTAATCTAATTTGAGATCCCAACTACCCAGTGATTTTATTTCTAGCTTTCTACATAGTGGCTGAAATCCTCTTCATACAGTTAAGCTGTATAAAGGCTGATGGCATCATCAGCCATGGTGATTCCCTCCCCCCCCCCCCCGAAATTTCCAGTTCCCCTTTCTAAAGGTGCCAAGGCTCCCATGGGATCCCTTCTGTCATGGGAAAGCCATTCAGGGCTACGGGATGGAGCCAGGCCTTTAATTTCTGGACACTGCCCCTGCCAATAAAGTCATCCATTGGCATTAACGATGCCACCCCCACCGCACCCTGCAGCCTCTTACAGTTTCTGCACAATGAAAAAGATTCCATGGGAGCTTTGGAATCTTCGGGGGAGGGAGCTCAGAAATGTTGTATTTCTGAAAAATTGCACGGCAAGGCTGTGTAAACAGGATTTCAACCACTGTCACTTTTGGAACATTACTGTTAGCATTAGCATTATGCAGTGTAATTGAATAAGAATGTATTTATTTGTCTTGTTTATTGGCCGCCTTTCTCCCAGTAAGGGAACTCAAGGTGGCTCACAGTGTTAAAAAAAAGGAGAATTAAAAACTCAATAAATTATACATTAAAACAATTAAATTATAATAATAGTTAAAATACACTGAATTATTAAAAACATTTAAAACTTTAAAAACAACTGAAAATGCTACTCAAGGAATGTAAATATATCCCAGAGTTGGGATCTCCAATTAGATTGAGGTCCAGCAGTGAAACTGTTGACTGCAAAAATTCATTTCACTGTCACCAAGCAGTGGAAGAAAGTAATGTTGAGTACTGTATGATCATCTAAGCATGCCTTACACTGAGTAAGGAGGCTATACTTGTAAATAACATGTCCTTAAGTTTGGCCCACACTATAGAAAGGCCACAACAGGCCCACCCCTATCCACTATTCTGTAGTGTCATTTCAACTGATCTACACATTGTGATAATCAACTGCAAGTAATATTTTTACATACCATAAAATGGTTGTAAGGAAGTACATTTCTTTTTCTGGAAAAACAATAAAGGTGCTCTTTCATAGACAATGAAGGGAGAACATGTTTGCCCAAACTCTTTTTCATTTCTGCACATGTAAGCATGTAGACCAAGAATAACAATTAAGATCTGGACCTCATGGTGTCTGTCCACCAAAAGAACAAACACTGCTGATGGAATGGATCCTCTTTCCCCCTCTGCAGCTGTATTCACACGCACCTACTCAAGCTGCTTCACAAAGCTAGGGGACCTTCCCAAGCAGAATGGGAGTGTCACGGAGAATGCATGGGGCAGAGAGTCCAGAATAATATTGGCATTAGCCTACAGATGTCCTCTTCCTGCAGATGTGCATCGAGCAATTTTTCTTGCAAGCTACATTGGGTTCATTGCATTTGTATATATATATGCAATTAGGGCAAGCCACAAAACTGATACATCCTGATGACCTGGATTTCTTCATTAAATTTTCATGTACTCATGGTATTCTCATCTTTACTTTCAAAATCCGCTTCAGTTGACAGATTTGTTTCAGCTCTCCACGCACATCACCACAGATAATAAATGGAGAGATGAAATCACGTATGCAACAATGAAAGCTTAAAAACTGAAAGTAATTCAGTACAAAAATTACATGCAAGCTATGTAACATAATGAAAGTTTACATAATGGAAATTTAGTCTGAATGTGAAACCCTCAGCAGTTGGTCAGGTTTGGGTATTTCAGAGCCATGTATCATATTTCTGGGTAAGAATTTATCCTCTCATGGCTATTAATGGTCTATAAACTATAGCATTCCCTAACAATCTTGTTTTCTGCAACAATCTGTCAAGAGGTGAAATGTTTGTAAGCTTAATTCTCTACTCTATTCAAGAATGGAAGCAAAAGCAGAGAGGGGGATCTCAGGTATTCTTGGCATATCATTTTACTATCATTAAGGTATACAGCACAATTTAGATTGCAAAGAGTTTTATAATGCTTACTTGTTTAGCCTTAATGCAACTGTGAGGTAGATTTTTGCTATTCCCAGTTTATAGCTGCTGTAATGATACAGCAGATATTTTACAGGACAAAATGCAGATATCCTACTTTGCCATTTACTTTGTACATGTAGGGAACAGAGCATGGGAAAAGAATATTTGACTCACCTTACTCTGTGAACTCAATGGAGCTTCAGAGTGTATGCATGCACAGAATTCCACAGTAGGAATTCCAAAAAGGTAATCAAATCATAATTGAATAGGACTTTAACTGAGCTGGCCATGAAAAGCTAGGTTAAGTCTCAATATACTGATTCACAATTATTCCCATCATATGCTGTAGACTATTACACTGCACAAACAGAGTCTGCCTCAAAGCAATCCATACAAATCCAGTGTGCTGTATAAGTGCATTAGGCTGGCTTGTATGTACTATGTGGTTTGGTTTGGTTCCTCCCATGGACAGGAGTTGAAATGCTTGTTTCCAGTGATATGTTTATGGCTCACAAAAAACAAAACAAAAACAAAACAAAACAAGTCAGTCTTGACCCACAAGAATAAAACAAAACCCACCACCTACAGATGGGTGGTGTCTTTTTCTAAGTTCAATCATAAATGTAAATCATTTTATTAAGATCCATTGTAAATGCATATTTTGTGCATTTACAATTTATTTTCATAAAAGAATTTGCCACCTGTGGATGTTGTTTTATGCAGAATAGTCTGATCTAAATCATGCTAATTTGGAAGTGTATCAATTTACCTTAGCCAGAATGGATAAAACATACTCAGGTGCTATTAAAACATTTAACTAAAAGCCTTAATCTTGTGACTGCCACATGTTACCCCTTACCCATATCATTTTAATAGAACTCAACTGACTCATAAAAGACCTATTCTCAGTGATTTGTGCCCACAGCTCAAACTATAAAAAGCAAGTCCTTCCTTTCTGATTTGTCCTGTATCACTGTTCCATTTCATTTTACTAATATGACTCAACAATAAACAGCAGGTGTCTTCTGTGTTTTGGGCTACAAGCAAACGTTTTCGTATAGGAATGTTAGCTCTGTCTCTCCTTTGTCAGGGACAAAATATAACCTTGCCTTCTGCATAAGCTGTGTCTCAGTAAAAAACACATGGCAGAACCTAGACATCACACTAACTAATACAAAATTGTGTGCCTTCAAGTTAATTCTGGCACATGGTGACCCTTATCAGGGTTTTCTAGGAATAGAGTAATCAGAAATGGTCTACCATTCCCTTTTTCTGGGGGCGCCCTGCAACTGTGCGGCTTGCCCAAAACTGCCCAGGCTTGCTTTTCCCCGAGAAAGCGCAATGGTGAATCAATCTCTGGCTCCACAGCTTGATACTAACTCACTGAGTTACCCAACATGCACTTCACACACTTGAAATTGTACAAACATTTTCTAGGAAAAGTCTTTGAAATGGCAAAAAAAAGTATGGACATACAGTAGGCTATTGGGGAAAGCAATTGATGTATTACGCGTATGTTACACTTCGGCCACTGATGTTTTTCTGATATCAGATATGTTTCAGTACACAGTGCTGTTTTTTGCAGGTGAAGAGGAGGATAAAATGAGAAAGGGATATTGTCAATACATCCCAGCACTTCAATGTTTATAGAAAAGAACATTTCATGGAAGCATTAAAGTTGCTAGAGAAGAATAAATGCCAAAGTAAGACACAAGGATATACTGTATGTCCCTGAATATAAATTGATTCCTCTGATTTTCTGGACTTCTCCTGAATATATTTAGGAGTTGTGATGGCAAAACTAGTTTGCCACCATCCTGGTTTCTAATTCAACTTTCGAGTTAATATGAATTTTCCTTTTCAAAATCCAAATCACTTGAACCTTCTTCTGTGTTGGTTCCAGTAATCAGATTTTTCCCAGGCTGGTTATATTTGAGTGATGCTGATTCTCCATAGCTACCAAGGGTACTCTCCCCATTAAACCCACCGAAACTATTAACTGATCTTATCTTCCTTCCTTTTAAATGTGAGGCTTCCTCCTTCCTCCTTAGTTTAAAGAATTGTTGATAGGAAAGAAATACTGATAGATCACTGAAACATGTCCATCACTCAGTAGCACAGTGCGTGTTTTGTTTGCTGAAGTTTCCGGGTCCACTCTTTAGCTCCCGAAGGTCTGAATTAGCAAAGTTGGAGAGGCCTTTGTCTCTGGCTGTCTCTTTAGGAAGGATCACCACTTCCCGATAAACCAAATATTTTGCACGTATACTGCTCAGCTCTCTTGTGTCTGAATACAACTGGACAACTCCCAAAGGTCCAGGGGCTGGACCCTTCTAGACCCTGGAGAGCTGCATCTGCTCCTGCATCCACCGAAAAACCTTCCCCCCTTTTTGTTTTTGTTTTTTGTGACTTCTAATGGCCACAGGAAACAATTTCACCATGTTCGAGGCTGCTTTTGAGCAGTTCTAAATGATTTTCAATTTTGAAGAAAAGCCTCCCCCCTTCCTCAGTCTGAGTCTCAGAGTGCCCACAATGTGGTAAGACTGCCCCCCCCCCCGGACTACTATAAATTAATAAATGATGAGCAATTTAAAAGAGAGAGAGAGAGACAAAATGGGCATGTTGGAAAGCCGGTTATGTTTGGGGAAAAATGTATTTGAGCCCTCGGAGGCTATAGGTAACCTGCACTTTGGTCATCCTTGCAGATGATGGGAATTAGTGCCTGAGAGCCACTGCCAATCAAAAAAGCAAGACCAGGCTAGATGTAACATAGTATGATGTGGTATAAGCATTTCAAATGCTTTCAATCACGCAAAGATTTCTAATGTTATGTCTTTCAATTAAACTCCCAGGTTCCACAGCCAGCATGACCACAGGCTGGAGGTTCTGGACCCTGTATTCCAAATAAAAACCCAACAAGCTCTGCTTGTTTTTGACCTTTTCCCAAAGTTTCCTGTGTGCGCATGCAAATGACTGGTGCTGTTTTGGAAGCAAACTTAGAGATAAAGGCCTAATGATAAACTATTGCCTCTGCAGATGAAGCTGCTGTGCTGTGTGCCCTCTTCAGTTCTCCCTGTGATTAAATTCTCTCATCACAATGAAAGCCATTTATCATCCTCAATGTACAGATAATGTGATGATTGATGGCTTTGCATCCAACTGTATAATATGCAAATATAGCCTTCTGCTTGCTCTTCAGGGAAAATATTATGTATTTCTTTCCATTCATTTTTTAATCCCATTAAACACGACTGTGGTTAAGTATGTTGTGGAATATGATCGCCACGGGGCTTCTGAACTCCCTGTGACCTCCACCTTAAACAAAAAGACCCAGGATTTAAAAGCCGTTAAGCTTCCTGATAGGTAGCATTACTGGATTATGTTTCTGTATCAGTTCTAGGAATGAAATTATTTTGCCTCCCCCACTTTCTTTCTTTCACTCAGTAGTACTATCTAATAATAAACATTGATATCATTTATAGCTGAGTCACTGAAAATTAGAAAGAAAACATCTGTTGTTATATGAATCTTATGGAAGAAAAAAAAAACTGTACCTTACTACATTTTTTGATATTATACATTTGTTCCAAAGGAATAAAAAGCCCAGAATCACTTAAGCAACTGCTGATGAGAATAAATCAGGATAAACCAATTAGTTATCTACCAGTTTGATGAAAGCCCACATGTAAATTGTTCTGGCTCATCAGGAACTCCAGAACCACTCTGTTCTGCTGCCTGAGGTAAATGACAGAAGACAGCCTTAATCAACACACAGTGATCGACTGAAAATGTCTAGTAGGCTACATTAGGTTTTCCCATCACAAATTCTGCACAACTGGAACGATTTCGTTTTTAAACATATATTGGGAAAAATCCCAAGGCCAGCTAAGAATGAGGCACTCCTTAACTCCAGCTGCCCTTACAAAAGACCACCATGTTTTTCAGGACTTCTGTTTCTATGCTGGCCCAGGGAGTTTCACACAAGTCAAAATGGTGGATCTCTGACCTGGAAAATTGCCTGGTCATCCCTCTGATTGTGCCTTAGCTCCAAGAGCAACTCAGGGACAAACATTATGAAATGCTCTGCTAGATCTAGAGCTGGTCTCTGGTAGGGAAAGCTCGGTGGCTTCCTCCTCCTCTCTCTGCTCTTTTAGTGGCATGCCTGGGTGCAGCTGGAGTCACCATCTCTCAGAAACAGGTCCAGAAATGTGCCTGTCGTAGCAGAACTCCTCCTAGAGTAGCCTAGCCGCAAATTTGCTGTTCTTAGTGTCCTGACAATGAGGTGACTGCCTCACCTAGTCTCATGATAGGGTCAGCTCTCCAACTAATTTGGTGAGTCAGCTCCTCATTGATTCAAATTTGTCTACTTCAGCTGCAACTTAATTTAGCATAGTAAGTCACACTTAGAGCAGGCGCAGCTGAATCAACAGAATTTGTACAATTGACTCACCGAATCCCCATTGCATCAATGGGCCTAGCATGATTTACTCTGCTAAGTGATAGGTTTTGGGATAAATATTATGACTGTGGAGTATTGCTTCTAGAATTCCCCCACAGGGAGTTGTCCATAATGCTGCTTTCCAAGCACTGTGTGGTATTTTATGCCAGTTGATTACAACAGAAGGTACAAGGGAAATATCTAATAAACACTGGAAACATGAGTAAATATATTTACACAGGTCATCAAAGTAAGCAATTTAATATAACATCATTAAATGCCCTCAGTTGGCGATGGACAATCGTAACAACTTTCATCCCATAGCCAACATACCTTTCTGGGCAAGGTGATTGAGTGGGTGGTGGCTAAGCAGCTCCACACATACCTGGAGGAGGAGAACTTCCCTGAACCATTCCAATCTGGTTTCAGGCCACAGCATGGCATTGAGACAGCACTGGTCACGCTGCATGATGACCTCTTAAGGGAGGCCAACAGACGAGAATGTAGCCTGCTGGTTCTCCTTGATTTCTAAGTGGTTTTTGATACTGTCAACCACAGTATCCTCTTAGGCAGGCTCTCAGAGGTTGAGATTGGTGGCCTAGCATTGAGCTAGCTCCGGTCCTTCCTCAGGGACTGTGTCCAGAGAGTTCAGCTTGGGGGTGACTTGTTGTCTCCCTGCACCCACAACTGTGGGGTGCCTCAGGGGTTGTCAATATTCCCAATGCTGTTTAATATCTGTGCTAAGCTGCTGAGGAGGTCAGCAGGAGATTTGGAGTAATGTGTCAGTCCTTGTCACCTCTGCAGTGGATGCTGTCCAGATTCTCAAGTGATACCTGGACAAGATGGAGATTCTGCTCTTGGGAGGCCTCACTGACTGGTTGGGGGTGGCTATCCCTAGACTGGAGAGCATTGCCTTCCTGTTTAGGAATCAAGTTTATAATTTGGGCATTCTTCTGGACCCAGCTCTCTCTTGGGATTCCCAGATTAGAGCTGTGGCCATATCTGCCTTTAACCAATGAAGGCTGATTGCTCAACTACCTGGACAAGGGTTCACTCAGGATGTTGGTGCATGCACTGGTGATTTCTGAGATCAAGTACTGCAATGTTCTCTACATGGGGCTTCCCTTGAAGTTGTCCGGGAGACTACAGCGGATTTAGAATGCAGCAGCCAGACTGGTGGCTGGTGTGAGCAAATTTGATCATATCACTCCAGTTCTGGCTCATCTCCACTGGCTACTCATTGTGTGCTGGATTAGGTTCAAAGTCCTGGTGCTTACATATAAAGCCCTCCAAGGTTTGGGACTATGTTGAAATGTCTCTCCCCAATGTCATCTGCCCAACCCACCAGATTTTCCCAGGATAAGCTCTTCTAGCTAACCACCCCGAGAGAGGCCCAGAAGTCCTCAATGAGAGGTCAGTCCTATTTCACGATAGCTCCGATGCTGTGGAACCAGCTCCCAGTGGAACTACATCTGGCCCCTCTCACTAACATTCAGAAGTCAATTTAAAAGTGTTTTTCAGGAAGGTTTTCAACACTGACCCTCTGTCATTTTACACTCCCTGTCCTGCCATCAAACAGAGAATTGTCTTTGGTATCTATTGTTCTTATTCCACTAATATTTTAACACTTGTGCAGTTATTGTTTAGCACTGTATTTTATCTATTGTTGTAAACTGACAGAATAGTGATTTGCACTAATGGGGAGTTAGTGGGTGGGCAGGGCATGCACGCATGCACACATGCACGGGTGCCCCGCCCGCCCATGCATGGGTGCCCCCACCCACCCGTGCATGCACACACGGGTCCCACCACCCCCAACCAATCCATGGTTCGGAAGAGGTTGGGGACCACTGTCCTAAAGCACATAGGAGTGCAAACTGACTGATTTGTTATGCAAGCAATTGTAGAGGGGTTCCCCCCCCGTTAGTCACATCTGAGTTTTGCACACAAATAATAAAAAGTTTTAAAACAATTTAAACCCACACATTCACCTTTAAATGTGTCATGTGGTCATTGTCAAGATTAGGCTGGGTCAGAGAGACCCACATTAGCCATTCAGCCACACTGTCCACACTTTCCTGATGTGGGCATATTCCAGGAGGACCAGATGTGCTGATGGCTGAGGGAATTTTCCTGCTTGGTACCCCTCCCAACACCTTAAGTCATTCTAGCTACTCAGTCATCCATAATGCGCAGCACTTTTGACTTTTATGGCAATTCTGCAAGGCCAGAATAACAAAATACTCACAAAATGTAAAGGCACCCAGCAGGTGATCAAGGCAAGACCTTTCTTTAGTATCAACAACCCTCCTTTTCCCAAAAAATAACTGAGTTGGTGTAAAACTTTATATTTCATTAAAAATGTTGAAGGAAAAAGGCAAAAAGTGTCAAGTTTCCAGACAGTTTCAAAAATCAAAAACAGCAAAAAAGGTGTGGTGAAAATAAGCATTCAAAAGGCTTAAGGCAAGAACACTTCCAGAAAAGTTCTCACAAGAAAACAAAAAAGCTAGCTATCCCAAGCTAAGGCTTACATATTGACAAAATGTCAGCATAGTTCCAGAGTATACACAGAGTATAAGTCAGGCAGCAGGGCAACAAATGAGCATAGCACTTTCCTTAGAGACACTTGTCTAAAACTAAGTAACTTCCCTCTTACTTTTATACCCATCACTCCACTTTTTAGACTCTTCAAGGGAATGCTCCAATCAGGAGTTGAATTGCCCTGAACCCTCTAGAAGAAGAGAATAATTTCTCAAGAGTAATTCTCTCCCCATCCCTTTTCTTCAGCTGAAACCATTCTTTGCTAATTAGCTCTGTACCAAGGAGTAAGCTGCAGCTTTGGAGATTTCTTGCTCACAGCAGTAAGGCACAGATGGTATATGCATTTTCTCCCCCATCTCTTGGCCTGCTTATCTCAGGAACGAACTAACAGGCCTGTGTTTCAAACTGGCAACCAAAACCATGTGCCCCCATTTTCCAGTTCTCTGACAGCCATCCTTTCTCTTATCTTTAATTCTTTTGTCAGTCTTCATTCTAGACCTCACTCCATCTGTCAGCTGGTTGGAGAGCTGCTGCAAATTTAGACTGGAAAGGCTGACATTTAGCCTCTGCTCAGCTGTAGTCAATCAACACAGTTCCCTGTCTGAACTTTTGAGCACATTTTGCAAAATAGCTGGATAGTGTCAGTCAGACCAGTGTTTTGAGATTGACTGTTCCCTCTCCCTCCAATGCTATGGCAAATGCAACTGTTTTGCCTGGTTGTCTGATAGCCTTTCTATCATAGGCTCTGTAGGGGGGACCTTAACACTGTCAGATAATGGGTGTGCAAGAGAATCTGTACTTCCTCTGGGGAAGATACCTGTCAGCTACTCAGCACAACCTGAAGTTCAATAAGTAAAGAGACAATGAAAACAAAGGAATGAAGAAAACTCAGTTTTGACTGTCCTGGTGGTGACTGACCAAAAATAATCACTTTATGTGTCAATCAGTGTCTCAGCTGGTGTTTGCTTGGAGTCTGGCTTCTTCTGATAAATCTCTTTGACATACAGTACATGGGTTTGTTTTTGCAGGCTGGTATGTCCTCAGCTATCCCTCCCCCCTTTTTTCCTGGCTATTCTGACTTTAGAAATACATTTCTAGTGACATGACAAGAAATGGTGATGCATTATATGGCCTTTAAGAAATACTTCTGAAGAGGCACAGGTCATATATTCTTTTTTCTTAGTTGAAACAACATACTATGCAAACTACATAACATACTTCTCTTTCTGAGTAATTGGAAAATGAGTAATTATTCACAAAGTTCCTAAAGAAATACTACTTCCTTTTTTTGTGGGGAGAGACCAACCACATATTTACAGCAGCTGCTTTTTTTTTTTTTCTGATTGTTTTGACCACTTTGGTCATTCAACATCCACAGATTTAAAACATAGGTATAAATATAAATATATACACATGCTTGGAGCCAGCTGAACATCCACAGAGCTAGCAAGTTAAAAAGTACAAATACATACTTTCTATAAAATGCTGGATTAAAAACATAATACAAGAGGATTAAAATGTACACATATTTCAATTCTAAAAACCAAGTCATTTCAGGTGGGTCCTCAGATGGGGTATGAGGTATTCCCACAGCATAAAAAATTATTATATCCACTGGCTGTTAAAACCACGAACATATACATATACATTAAAATGCACAACAAAATGACACAACAGTAAGGTTGTACATCTGATAACCATATAGCCTCTAATCAGCTCCATATTCTATACCATATCCCCAGTACTTCTATCCTTATCATTCAGCCAGCTATCCCTTAGTTTGATCGCCAGCCATCCAAACTTGGCCACTCTATTTGTTACCTCCTTATTCCTATCTTCCAGAAGCTTCTGAAGGCGTTCCTTTCTATCTCTGCCATCCGAGGGAGGTATACAAGGTTTTATGAGCCATTCCCAGATCTGCTCATAAATTTTACACTCTAGGATGACATGACTCAGTGTCTCTATAGTCCCCTCACCACATACACATAACCGACTCTCGTAGGGGGTATTATTGTACCTTCCCAGCAACACCGCAGATGGCAACAAGTCCATGCGCAATAACGTAAAGGCCCTTCTAGTTTCAGGATACTCTAAATCATTTAAGTACGGCATTGGTAGCAATCTATTCAGGGAGTTTGTTTTAATAAATCCTTTGGCCTTGTTTATATCATGTTGTCTTTCTATATCTAAGATCCTTTGCTTAATCAAATTTTTTGCTTGGATCATATTCATTGACAATAGGTAGTGTTGTGAAAATCCATAATACCCCACCTTACGTTCCAGCGTTTTCCGCCATGTTGGGACAAAGCAATCTTGCAATGTCAAATGGACTAACCCTGAGGTATTATGATTCACTTTTAGCCAATATGTTATAGCAGCTATCCATAGCCTGGCCTCAACAGTTACTAGCCCAGCTTCCAGCCTTATGGCTGAGTTTGATGCACTTGTGGGAAGCTGTAATATAGCTCTTAAAAATTTTGATTGCTGTCTTTCCAAAACAGTCAAGTTAGCTGATATACTATATGGGGCTCCATAGATCATCTGTGCTAACTATTTCATCGTATAAAGTCGAATAGCAGCTGTCACATTTCTTCCCCTCCGTGTCCAGAAAATTTTTTGTATAGCTCCCATGCTTTTTTGGGCATTTGTTATTGCATGTTTTATATGCGCATTTCTCTTACCATTTGCTTGGATTATCAGACCCAAGAGCAGCTGCTTAAAATAAGTTGATTTGTTTGTTTTCTCCTTTAAAATAAACTCAAACCCTCCATTAGAATAAATATATTAAATTGTATGACACTTGAACAAAGACTCAGAGCACAATAGAACTTTCTAACACTCCTTGGCACTCTGTGGCTGCAGTGATCTGTCATAGTTAACATTTATCCCCGAAAGTGTAAAATACCAATGTGAACCAGATGATCACAAGAATCACCTTAAAGTTCCATCTAGGCATCAAGATATGTCATTTACTTGCTCCTGCCTACCTTATCAGAATTCTAGCATCCAAGCTTGCACCATCTTTCTTCAGAGGATGAGAATAAACCATTGTTTTCATTCATGGTGAAGTAAACAAAGAAAAATGAATCCAGGCAACATTAGCTTGTCTAATTCGACAAGCTTTATTCATCCACATTGCTTCTGTGCATAAAAATCCAGAAGTTATTGTAAACTTTTAACTTTTTGAGAAATCAAAGGCATATGGTTTTTAAATACCATTCTTCCTGCCATGATGTAAAGCGGCAGGTACAAATATTTAAAAATGTATGAAGACTGAACATAAGCTATAGGCAAATGCTTAAGTCAGACAAATATATTTCAATTATAAGCTTTTGGCTAAAAAAGTTACAGACAATAACTTTATTCTAATTTCAATCCAAAAGTAAAAGAGTTTATAGCCTTAAAAAGGAAGTATTTTTTTTAAAAAAGGATAAATTAATGATAGCAGAAATACATTTCTTAGACTTTCAGCATATTTGGGCACACACATGGAAAAATACTATACACTTACCTAACCATCTGCCAGTTTAAACATATGGAGAAGAATCCATGATTTCTATGTGTGGCCTCTGGGCTGCAGTTCAGAACCAAAGACTTGCCAAAATCCCTGGTCATGCCTGCCTCATATCAAAAGTTTACACAACTGAAATTGTGGTACAAGAGGAAATTGTACCTTAATTCTACTGTTTACACATGGAAATGCCCCATCATGAGGAATGGTGCTGCTATGTAGCATCCAGTCTGGCGAGCCCTATTGCTAACAGTTTATAATAAACTGCAGAACAATTTTGCTATTCAGATGTTTTTCTTTTTCAATTTTGCTTTTAAGAAAAGGAGGAACCACCTTTCTCAGTTCTAAAATAGCATTGGACATGCTACTGCACAGTAATTTAACACAGCACAATTACAGTAAAAGAAGGGTTATAAGCAATGTGTCATGGGGGGTTGAGCAGTACTTAGTTCAAGAACAGAGATATTTTGCAGACAAAAATTGCCCTGTTTTTGCTTGCAAAATATTGTAGGTTATGAGGATCACACTTAGCATATTTTCTCTCAACTGAAGAGTAAAAAGCATTTCCCCCTTTCTTACTCCCAAAGGCTCTCTATGAAGGTTACATCAGGAATCAAATGTTCCAGAACTAATTCAAAATGTCTGTCCTCAGATAACACTGACTCAATTTTCTTAAGTATCTCAATTCCATAATCATGTGCCAGGTCTCAGAAGGTATGTTTTTCAGGGACCAGATCCACTCATTTTGTGTATGTGAACAATTTATGGTGTAAAAAGTTTCAGCTACAGCATAGTGTATGCTGAATTTCTCATCTGGAGCATAAGGTTCCACATTCAGTGTTTTAGAACTGGGGCAAGGAAGCTTTGCACAACAATTCCCATAATCCCTTACCATCCTGACTTTGGCTTTAGGGAGCTGAAATCTAGATAGAACATCTCAAGGGTTTCAATTTTTCCAACCCTACTTTAAAACAAACAATAGCACCCCATCTGAAATGGAGGCACTACAGTCTCAAGCTGGCAAAATGGACACTGTCAATGTCAGAATATGGGACAACTAGCAGTTTTTGACAGTTGGGCAGTCAGAAGTAATTACCTTTTGGCCAGAGGTTACAAACCCTAGGCTGTCCAGATGTTTGGGATGTTAATCCCCCCAAACAGGTTTATACAACATAGCTGTGGGAGCTATAGCATAGAACATCCATTCTCAACAGGGGCCATGTGGCCCCCTGGGAGGAGGGCTGGCACATTTGAAGGGGGCTACAGACTAGAAACCATTCTTCACACACCATTTTATAAGATTAGTTAGGTGACTTATACAATCCTGATTTGGCCTATATTCTTTTCATATTGTGTTTATGGCTGTGGCCAAAAAAAGCTTGGCCAGTAGGGGTCAAATATTTCCAATACCTGCAGTAGGCATTTCTCATCAAGACACTAACAGATTACACAGCTGTGACAATCCCTATAATTACAAAATTTGTGTGACTCAGAGTGACAGTCTGAAATGGTTATTGGTCAGGATCTCACATTGGGACTCACAACCTAGGCGGCAAAAAGTGACAGGTAGCAATATTTGAGATCCCAGTTTCTTGAAATTGCTCCTGCCACCCATTTCAGCCCCAGAGCTACACAGGAACAGAGGTAACTCTCTTAGTTAGACCAGCCATTCTCAGTGGAGGTCATGTGGCTCCCGGGGGGGGGGAGCGGCACATTTGAAGGGGTTCACAGACAGAAAATAATTCTTCACACACCACTTTATAAGCTTTTTTGTGCAACCTATACAATCCTGATTCGGTCTGTATTTCTTTCACGTTGTGTTTATGGCTGTGGTGAAGAAAAAAAAAGATTGAGAATGGCTGAGTCAGACTGGTTAATTACATATGGACTATTGTGAGTGTTCTTTGTTCCTTTCTTTACCTTTGGATATTTCTGTATTATTTTAATGGGTTCTGTACACATATAGTTTTTGGATTATTGCAGTTTTATGTAGTAGTTGTTGTTTTGACTTATATACAGTACCATAGTGCTAAAGGACTCTGAGCAGTTTACAACTATGCAAACAACCCCCCCCCCCCAGTAAGCTGGGTACTCATTTTACCAACCTCAGAAGTATGGAAGGCTGAGTCAATCTTGAGCTGGCTAGCTGAACCCATTGGGATTGAACTCAGATCATGAGC
This sequence comes from Intellagama lesueurii, assembly GCA_037013535.1. Taxonomy (NCBI): domain Eukaryota; kingdom Metazoa; phylum Chordata; class Lepidosauria; order Squamata; family Agamidae; genus Intellagama; species Intellagama lesueurii. Next base: position 33,125,800 of record JBAJHW010000004.1, read on the forward strand.
AGAGATTTGACTGCAGTACTGCAGTTTAACCACTGCACAGTGGGGCTTCTATCCAAGTATTTTGAATTGTCTTCTGTATTATAAATAAAACAACATACACTATGTTCTTTTTCATGCAATTTCTTCTTCTGTTTTCATTTTGCAATTCTTTGTGAGGCCCCTTGCACTCGGTTCTCTGAAGTTCTCATTGAAATGGATCAAACAATTTCTTCCTGTCTGTGACAATTTTGTATTTGTCCATTGGCAGCTGTTCCTCATATCCACATGAATCTGTAGTGATGGAAGGAAATACTGGGGCTTTTTATTTGCCCACTAGGAAGAGTCTGAAAGTTAAAAATGTGCTTATGATAAGCAACAGGATTTCAGCCATTGTGTAAAATATACGTATTTTTGTAACACACGACACAAAAATATTTATTTTTTTAAATATCAATTCTCTGTTAAAACATGATTTATTTTATTTTATTGCCTTTTAAACTAAAATGCATATTTCTATACTCATTTTGATACATTTTTGAGCCAAGAACTGTTATTGCACAGGCCTGAGACATACAGAAATTAAATAACAGCTGTGTTCCACAGTGTTTACTAGTCTTGGAAGCAAAAATCTGGTTGGTTTGAATAATATGAATTCTGAACAAAATCTTCGCGCATCCTTAGTTTCCAGGGCAATTTAGAATCCGACATCTACAGCTACATGAATACAAATCTGAAATTAAACCAAACTAACAAAAGCACTATTTTCGTGTCTTTTTAAGCATCAAATGCCTATCTGGGTAAAAATCTTATACAATATGTTAAGAACAGAAGCACAGTCTCCATATGAAATTAAGATCCATGTTAATAAAATTCAGGTTCTGGCACAGGCAATCAAATGTTGCTGGAACATCAGAAAGATGGCATGATGGATACATTTACAGCGCACAATACTCTGGTATAGGCTACCTCTCAACAATGAAATGGCTTCATCTAACGTTTGAAAACTAAGATTTCAAATTGGTCTCTACTACAAAAATGTTATAGAAATCAAAAAGTGCTCTGTGTGTGTGTGTGTGTGTGTGTGTGTGTATGTGTGTGTGTGTGTGTGTGAGAGAGAGAGAGAGAGAGAGAGAGAGGTGTGAAGGGAGAGCTTTTACATACTGTCTGTACAATGTTTGGGCTAGACTACTTCAAGAAAAGAAGAGTCCTTGAAATAAACATAAGCTCACATTTTAATATTCTTGTTACATTCATGCAGACGTTAGGATATATTACACTCCTCTTTCTATATGAAGAGCTTTGCTCTGTTTTAAGTTGCCCACTAGCAATGAGCAAAAAACCAGCTTGAACCGACAAGCAAAACAAACAAATCTTCCAGGCTCAGATTTGGTGTTATTTTGAGAGGAACTTCATCCCACCTTTGCCAAAAGGGAGATCATCTTTATGCAAAACTGCTGTAGATATAAACCCCAGTAGGAATCTTTACTTTATCAGTCCACCTGATGAGGATCTAAAATAAGATTGCCTTACTGAAACTCTAGATATTCAGAAACCATTTATGCTCGCATACTACAGTTCAGCACTTGCAGCAGCTCTTATTTTTAACTATCTTCCTTGGTTTTTCCCCACTACATTTCACTGGAAACCTCACTGTCACCCAGAAACCTTTGTTTTGAAGAAACACAGATATAGAAGTGGTATCAGGTCCAACAAAGCCTGCAACTTAATGGGGGAGCAATTAATAATTACTGCATCTTACTTACCATCTGGGAAACATCTTCTGTTTCCCAGACGTGGTGGCGCTGCGGGTTAAACCGCAGAAGCCTCTGTGCTGCAAGGTCAGAAGACCAGCAGTCGTAAGATCGAATCCACGTGACGGAGTGAGCTCCTGTTGCTTGTCCCAGCTCCTGCCAACCTAGCAGTTCGAAAGCATGTAAAAATGCGAGTAGATAAATAGGTACCACCTCGGTGGGAAGATAACGGCGTTCCGTGTCTAGTCGCGCTAGCCATGTGACCACGGAAACTGTCTTCGGACAAACGCTGGCTCTATGGCTTGAAAACGGGGATGAGCACCGCGCCCGAGAGTCGGACACAACTGGACTAAATGTCAAGGGGAACCTTTACCTTTACCTTACTTACCATCTGGGAAACGTGTTCTGTTAGATTTTTTTTAATGGGCTAATAAAAGTGTGAAACTTATTTACAATGCAATAAATATAAAGCATAGGAAGATAGTTTCTCAATAATAAAGGTTAGCTATTTGATTACAAAGCCTATGCATAGCCTGTGTAGAAGGTGAATAAATATAAATTGTCATACCACCCTTCAGAAGATGTGTGGATGGGATCAGATTCCTACTTTTGTATATTTCAAAGGGAATCATGCGTTTTTACAACTGGCATTTATTTTGTGCTACAGGGACAGGCAAAACCAAGGAAATCATCACTTGGGATCCTTAACCAGTATGGGAACTCTGCAACTGCATTCACATGGGAGAAAAATACTAGTCCAGAAATCCAGGCTAAGAATCACAGCTTGGTAGTTTCCTCATGGATATCTAGGACTATGGCACAGACTGCATTTTAGCACCTTCAGGTAATACGCCACCTACACCTCTTTCTGCAAATAGAGAACTGATGCTGTGCTTCTCTGCATAACCTCCCAACTTGATCACTATAAGCATTATGTCCTGGGGCTGCCCTTAAAGACAATCCAAAAGCTTTAACTGGTTCAGAACACAGCCTCTATATTACTGTTAACTACAGGGGGAATACAGTGTCAATTTTGCACAGGTTTTACTGGCTACCAGTTGTTCCTATGCTAAATTCAATGAACAGATTTTAATATTTAAAGGACAGTCTGGATATTCGTATCATTCATATGAAGCTTCCCATCTATAAACTGTTAGTAATCAGATTAAGCTGTGCATGTTACCACAATTAGTATTAATGAGATTATGTTCTAAAGTAGTGGTTCAAAACATTGGATCACCCAGGTATTCTCGGGTAACCGAGGTGTTCTTGGACTGCAACTCCCACCTGGGACTTGTAGTCCAAGAACACCTGGGTGACCCAAGGTATATAATCACTGTTCTAAAGCCAACAGAGACTTCTCAGTGGTGGTTTTGGGATTATTAATATTTCTTTCTACTTGACATCTTCAGGCCTGGGTGGTAGGATCCTTTTACTGAACAATTAAAGGAAGTGGGCTCAGCTCTGTACATCAGAAAATCCAATTGTCCTCATTTCTCCCTTTCTTAGCTGTCTGATCAAGACATCTTCATTGAGATAGGTATTTAATCTGCCAGGCCGTGTCCTCCTCCTCCTCTTCTTCCTCACATTCTTTTGCTACCTGTATCTTTTGCTGTTTTTAGTATTCTAATTATTTTATTTCTGGAGTTGCATTTTGGATTTTTTTTTTTAAAAAAAAGATTACTGCAAGCTGCTATTAGCACTATGCAAACAGCTGAAATTATAAATTATATATAAAGAGAAACAGCAACAATATAGCTGCCTATCCTCATTTCAGACAGACATTTAATGTTTAACACGCTTGCAATTTATCTATTTGCATTAATTCTCCTGCATGATATTTTGTAGGTCTAGTGATAATTTTATTCTTTTTTGAATAGTGTATTTTGTGGTTATTGCATGACTGCTTTCCAGTTTTGTAAGTTGTAAAAACCGAGAAGTGGTTTGCCATTTACTAAATTAAGTAAATAAACAAATGTTTTTAAAGCAATTTAGGTACACACACATTTAAAGCTAAAGAGTCTGTTTTGTATTACCTCAGTTCAAGCACAGAACTGCAGGTAGACACATCACAATATTTGTTGTCATTTCTCCAAGCCTGATTAATGAGAAGGAACAGATGTCCAAGCTTATATCTATCATGGCAGAGAGGTCCCTCTGAGACTTTCCTGTATGTTAAAAACAAATGTTCCATGTGCCAGAGAGCCGGGGTCTAGAAGAGCAGTATTTTATTGACTGAGCTGTCCACCTACATCTGTGCACGGAAAACTCCACATCAGAGCTACAGCTGTGATTCAGAAACTATTAACAGGCTGGCACCAGCATCTGAAAAATATTAACAGCTTGCTATAGTCATGAAGTACATGAGACTGAACTGCAGAAGTTACCCCATATATGGAACCTGCTGTATGATAGAACAGGGAATGGTATTTTATTGTTTTTGCCTGTGTAATTTGTAACACTTAGAATTTGGGGAGGGGGTGGCATGGCTGGCTGGGGGTGTGGAAGATATCTAAGAAATTTTATTATTAAACTGTTTGTGTATATTTGATTTTATTAAGCACACTCACATATGTGTGTGTGTATTTTGTGCCATCAAGTTGATTCTAAGACCCTAGTAGGGTTCCCAAGGTAAGTGAGATATTTAAGGAGTGGTTTTATCACTGCCATTCTCCAGTAAGTTTCCATGGTGGATTGGAATTTGAATTCAAGTCTCAATTCTAGCCCACCACTTTATCCACTAAACCATACTAGCTGTAGGAATAGCATATAAGGTCAATAAAAAGAGATTGAGTATTTTAACACCCTCTGTCCACATAAAATATTTTGATATATTAAAGCCATCACTCAAGACCATGACTGTCAGTAAACATTTATATTTCATTTAGCAGCAGCATCTCCCCAAACTCCATGGGCTCTAGTCAATGCAAACAGCAGTGTTATGAACACCAGCCACTTTACTCTCCTAGCTCTATCTGTTCAAGACCTTTCACAGTATTTTTAAATGGTTCACAACAATGCTACAATACACACCGGCATGCTTATTGGTGATGAGGAATCGCTGATTTGCATTCATTTATCTGAATCCCCACAGGGAAATGTGATATCCTGTTGGTGGGCTCTGTCCACTGAAAGTATACTGTGAGAGCTATAATAATGGATAGGGGGTGTGCACAGGACTATGATGGCCAAAGTGCAGTCCAGGGGTTGCACTAAGCTTCTCCAAGCTGTTTTTGTGGCCCTCTGGCCCACCAAACTCCTCATGTCTGTCTCCAAAAAGGAACAGTTTCTTTTCCCTTGGGGCAGTGGGAGGGGAAGGTAAACTGCAGCTCTGGGAAGCCCCCTACACAGTTTAACACAGGAAAGTTTGGGGAAAATATTTTGTGTGTGACCATTGAGGCCCCTGGACAATCCTGGGTGATAAAACTGGCCCAAGATTGCCAATCACTGGTCAAGAAGAAGCATTAAAAGACACTTTAATCAGTGGCACAATTTTCTCCCACTAAGGAAGATTTATTTGTTTGTTTCATTTAATGTATATGCTGCCCTTCTCCCTTGCAAGACCTAAGGCAGCTTACAACATGAATTTTAAAAATAGATGTGGTTAAAAATCACAATAAATTACACCACTAAAAATCACAATAAATTACACTAGTAAAATACTAGTCAAAACCTGTTGCTCAGCTTAATAAATCACACTAGAGTAGGCCCACTGAATCAATGGGGATTTGGTGAATCAACTCTTCCATAGGTTCCATTGATTCAAATAGGCCTACTCTAGCTGTGACTTACACAGTTGGAGTAGGTCCACTTGAATCAATGGAACTTATGGATGAGTTGACTCATTTAATCCCCATTGATTCAATGGGCTTACACTAGTGCAATTTACTTTGCTAAGCAACAAGATTTTTGCTACTATTAAACTACTTACTGGATTTAAACTACTTGGAACGGATGTAATTTAATCCCTTGTTAAAAAATCACCACCAACAGGGGAAAAAAATACCACTCCCACCCATTATTACAAGATTCTTTGCCATCAACCCTTCATTTGCCAAAAGCCTTGGCTAAACAGGCATGTCTTTGCCTGTTTTTGGAAGGATAACTCTGTGTGTGTGTGTGTGTGTGTGTGTGTGTGTGTGTGTGCTAGCCAACCCTCTGTTGTAAAGGGCTTCTATAACCTAGGAGTTCCATTAGAAGGCCCTTTCTTGCATCCTCAACAGGCATGACTATAAGAGTGGTAGGACAACCTATCCCCATGTTTTACACTAACTAGCATGGGGGACAGAAAACAACCCTGGACAAGCAACAGCCAAAGTTACATGCACTAGACCGGTATTAATGACACCATTCAAATCACAACAGATTTGAGCAAGTCTGTCTGAAAAGTATCATGCATATTGTTCACAGTAGCCTCTCGAGTGGATTTCTGTCCCTGCTTGAGGACCAAAACAAAGTAGGCCCCTGAGCACTCAAGAGAGCTCTGCTAGACAACTCAAGGCAGATATAATAGTGGCAGAGAATAATTATTTCTTTGCCATCACTGTCACCACAAAGCAGGCCTTCCCATGGTCTCTAACCCTTTTTCTGTCAGATCTGCTCCAGGTTTTCTGCCATCATCACTCTAGTTTCTATTGAACTCATTTCATCACCATTAACTCCTCAGAAAACTAAGGGGCCAGCTTGGCAAGGTGACAGGAAACTCTCAGGAGACATCGGAAAACCATCCAGATCCACCAGCCTCTTGAAGTGGACCATCTTAAGCAGCCCTCACACCTTGCAGAACTTCCGAGTCTAAAGACAACCAAGTTCAGGTCCAGAGTGAATGGATGCAGACATCACTTAGAGCTAGGGCCGTTTTATTCAGAGGGCAAAGTGGGCATTTGCCCAGGGCCCACCATCTGTAGGGGCCCACGTGATGGGGGGAATTTTTTTTAAAAAAAATTTTTTTGCCCTCTGTGATGGTGCTGCACAGCCTGCGCTGCCTGCTGCTCGCTGGGCTTTTGAAGGCTTATGTGTGCTGAGGTCACATGATGAGACCATGATGCGTGACCTCATGCTGTTTGAGCACTGGTGGTGCGTGCAGCCTTTTCTTCCACTGCCTGCATCATTGAGGACCCTGGTCTGGAGGACTCTTATTTTTATTGCAGGTTTTTCTTTGGATACACTTTTTGTTTTCTAGTAGTATTGAAGGCTTGCTTATGTTCATAAGCTAGACTTTCTTTTCATTGTTATGTTGTTTGGTTATCTAAGCATTGTTCACTTATTTACTGCTACCAAGCTTACCTTAGTGAGTCTGTCTTATTCATGTTATATTACATTGTTCATGTCATGTGACCTATTTAAGTGGGAGGTAAGGGAGAGGGAGGGAGGAGGAAGGGGGTCCCCCACTATTACAGTGGTACCTCGGTTTACAAACGCCTCGGTTAACGTAATTTTCGGTTTACTAATGAAAATCCATTGAAAATAATGCCTCGGTTTACGAATTGTTTTCACAGTACGAAGCAAGTTTCCCCAGTTTGCCATGTTTTAAAAGTTGATGTGTGATGTTTTAAAAGTTGAAGTTGGATGTTTGAAATGTTATTGCTTGATTAATTATGCCCCTGTACAGTATTTATGCCTTTAAAGTGCACTTTATAAAGAGTTTTGAACAGATAAAAGACTTTTTTAAAAACTTTTTTCTGACTTCTGGAACGGATTAATTGGTTTTCAGTGCGTTCCTATGGGAAACCGCGTTTCGGTTTACGAATTTTTTGCAATACAAAATGTCCCGGAGAATGCACTAAATTCGTAAACCGAGGTACCACTGTATATTTTTTTGCCCAGGGCCCACCAGAGCCTTGCATCAGCTCTGCTTAGAACAGCCCTGAAGTGGTAGGTCTGAGTCATTCTGGACAAGGTGATCTCAACAAGGAAGTTGAAGGTCCTCTAGCACAGTGGTCTCCAACCTTGGGCCTCCAGATGTTCTTGGACTTCAACTCCCAGAAATTCTGGCCAGCAGAGGTGGTGGTGAAGGCTTCTGGGAGTTGTAGTCCCAGAACATCTGGAGGCCCAAGGTTGGGGACCACTGCTCTAGCACAACAACCTAAGGGTACTGCAGCATCACTCTCAAGACCTACTTAGCTAGCTCAGAAAGGCAGACTTCCTAGCATTGGGGTGGGCAGTACAATGATAAACTTCCTACTTCATCCAAGGCACCCACTTTTAAATATAGACACTCAAACCCAGAACACTGTGGGAGATTGTATGTGGTTAGGAGAATGGAATCGTGACTAACCATTGTAAATCCCTCTCTCCACTCCCCTAAATCTCACCTCCTGCTGCGCAGAGACAAAACTGATAGAGACTCTCTGTCCAAGCTTGATCCAGTTAGGTCTCCTTAACACAGTTAGGTTCATACATTCATCTGGGATCAAGTCCTAGATGGTTGTTTTCCTATTCACTGACCTGGCACTGAACAACAGCATTTCAAGTCATGGGGATTATCACCAAAGTCATCCAGGGGTCTATAATGGGAGACATTTTGGGCCAATCACTACCCTGTGGCTCTCCTGATCCTATAATGAATCATACATCTGCTTTTGCTCTCTATGACTTACTTTGCCCACTGCAGTTCCAACACCTGCTCCCTATTTCCTTTCCTCTTTCCTTCCCTTAGGCTAACATATCCTGCCTGTAGCCAGCAGGCAATGACTTCATAACACCACTGCTCCAGCAGGCAAATATTATGTCCTGGTGACTCCCTTCCTCTATAACCAAAGGATCAGACACTGACCCTCAGGCTTTATCACAGAGACGTCAGGAAATGATGCAAACCTCAGATGGAAAACATGTACTCAGGGACCTGATCCAGCAAAGAGATATGCCAATCATGCTGGAGTCCAAGTGGTAGGAAAACAGAAAGTAACAGTGCAAAGATGGGCGGTAAGCTTTCCCTTCCCTAACCAGACAGATGGGTCTTCAGGATTACCTCTCTGTGGCTTGGATGTTGAACAGCCCCTTCCAGGAGTCAAGGCTTGATCACAGCACTCCCACAGGGGTAGACCAACCTGAGTGTTTCGCCTTTTTGACAGGAATATAGGAAAAGTGGGATTTGTCTCCATGAAGTAACTTCTCTGCCATAATAATGATTGCATTTACAATTTCCAATAATCTTAAATACATCTTAAATATTCTTAAAATCCACTGATAGGCCAGTTCAAGCCATGCCAGTTACTGTCTGTGTATCATTCTTATCTGTGAAATATTACAGATACCAAGAAGCAGAATATTAAAAAAACCTTCTTTTTCATTGGATTTGTTGCCTTTGTTTTATAAATACCCAATACTTAACTAATTTGACTTTTCAGTTCTCTCTTAATGTGTTTCCTCCTGCTACAGAAATACTGGTGTCTGTGGGAAACTCCTGCCTAAAGGTTGTAGCTGCGATTCTGTTCCAGTGACGTGCAAACACTCCTGGCAGGATGCGGCAGCTGCCAGCAGGCGGGGTAGCCCCTTATTCTGCCCTTTCGCTTAGAAGTAGAGCATAAGATCAAAGGGTTATTTTAGCCAATCCTAGTTACGATTAGGTAACTAGTATTCTATCTGTTTCTCTCATAACATACTATGTAATCATGCTAAGTCAATAAAAGAGCCCTCAGGGCGATGCTAGTTGGCTCCGCTGGCTCGGACTTTCGCTGTTGACTCCTTTGTTCTCTCTCTAAGACAATTAGCCTTCCTTTGTTCCATGATCACCCACAATTGGCGCCCGAACAGGGACATCGCCTGAGGCAATCAAAGCAGCTCACCTCGCCCGGCACGGGCTCCAGACACATCCTCGCATCCTCTTTTGGATCCCGGTGAGTATTAGTTCAAGATGGGAAACACTTTCACAGCTCTTCAAAATCAACAGAAGAAAGACCTGATTTACTTGCTCCATAAAGAAGGCCGCCATGGTGTATCTGCCTAAGTAGAGGGTTTATTGACAGAAATAGGTACTCAGTGTCCTTGGTATCCAGAAGAGGGCAGCTTTAAGCTTTCAGATTGGGATAAAATTGGAATAAACTGCACAAAGACCCTGTTGCTCCAGTTAAAGTCCTCCATACATGGCATCTTTGCCAGGACGCAATTTCAAAGATCGCGAACCCTTTGTTAGCCCAGTCTTTAGCTAACCTTCCAACAGCCCCTCAGATTTTGCCACCCTCTAAGCCACCAGATCTCCATGAAAATAGAAACAATCCTCCTTCCTATGCAGCTCCTGCCGCTCTTCCAATGGCCCCTTCTCCCCTTTCTCCTCCCCTCCCCCCTTCTCCCCCTCCTCGTTCAGCAGTGCAGCAGATGTTATCTGATGTTATGGCCCAAGGAAGCTCGGAGGATGTTGCTGCCGCCCTCCCCCTTATGTCTGTTTGTCCTGTGGTTCATAATAATCAGGGACAGCGTGTTCATGAAAGTCTTCCCCTTGCCATGTTTAAAGAGTTGAAAAAAGTGTAGTTGAAAACAGTCTCCATAGCAGTTTTACTCTTGGGGTGGTTGATGGGCTATGTGCAAACACTCCTGGCAGGATGCGGCAGCTGCCAGCAGGCGGGGTAGCCCCTTATTCTGCCCTTTCGCTTAGAAGTAGAGCGTAAGATCAAAGGGTTATTTTAGCCAATCCTAGTTACGATTAGGTAAGTAGTATCCTATCTGTTTCTTTCATAACATACTATGCAATCATGCTAAGTCAATAAAAGAGCCCTCAGGGCGTTGCTAGTTGGCTCCGCTGGCTCGGACTTTCGCTGTCGACTCCTTTGTTCTCTCTCTAAGGCAATTAGCCTTCCTTTGTTCCGTTATCACCCACAGGTGTCATTAGTAAATAAAATAATATATTCTTAGGTTGTCAACCTCATCTTCAAATCCTTTTTTTTTAAAAAGTGGACATAGTTTTCATTTATTCATGTGGCATTTTGCAGTTACATTAATCATAATGAGTTAATGTGCTTCATAGTTATGTAGATGTGATATGTAATTTATGGGAATTGCTTAGTAATTTTGCAATTAAAATACAATTATCGTAAAATGTTACCTGCCATCTAATTTCTATGCATTTTTTAAAAACATTATTTCTGACATTTCAGCATAAATTACGACGAGATTAGCAAAATTCTTAGTTCAAAAATACCATGTACTCACACGGTGAAATGTTAATTAGTTTTGGGGGAACAACATTCAGAGACACAAATAATGGCAAATAAGTGTTAGTAATGAAGCAAATGTAGGAACACATGAAAGAAAGAAATCTGTATCTCTAGTATGTCAATTGTATCACTTGCACACATCTCTGAAAAGCTATTCTCTACTAGAAAGCAGAAATAAAAATCTTAGCTGAGGTTACATATATGTTAATAAGTCAGTACTGTCCAACCTATAGATTGCAAGATACATCAATTCCAACATACAAAGGCTGAAATCCTGTTGCTCAGCACAGTAGAGCAGGCCCACTGAACTCCTCTGTAACTTTAATTGCTTCAAATGGGCCTACTCTATTTGTCGCTTACCTTGGCGTAGCAAGTTGCAACTAGAGTCCTTTGACTCAATGGAAATTATGAAGGAGTTGATTCACCAAAGTCCAACTGATTTAATGGGCCTACTCTAGTGCATTTTACTATGCTAAGCAACAGGATTTCGCTTAAATAGGTCAATATTTTTGGATGTAATCGCTTACTCCCAGTCTTCTCCTGTTATGATGTGTCCTAATTAGAGTTGCCAACTCAGTATCAACACCTCATTCCTTGAGATTTCAGAGCCATTTGCACTGAGCTCTTGAGCCCTGGTGACTGTTAGATGGGTGCCCAGGCTTTAAAGCCACCTTTATCACACAATTTTCTCCTTCAGCACCACCTGCCCTAAAGTTTGTCTCCTCACCTGGGGAACCAGAGACTCCAGCTGGAGCTCTAGGTTCGGAAACTCTAATCCTCAATAAAGTCTTGTACAGTAGTGGACTTGGAACTTTCAGATGTTCTGGACTATAATCTGAGCATGGGAAATATGCTTTTTGTTGGATTACCAAAACTGCAAGTTGAAGTGCCAGTGGCCATACTGTCAGAAGGATTCTGAGAGATGCCATCTAACAGATATACCCTTCTAAGCTCTGTGTCTACATGTCCAATAATCTTTACCACTATAGACAAGATAATTAAATAGGTTTTAATATTTATGGTGTAAAGTTTTTTAATTGTACTTTTAAAAAAAATTCTACTATAAGCTGCCTTGGCTTCTGGTTTGGGAGGGGAAAGGCAGGATGTCAATCCATCCATCCATCCATCCATCCATCCATCCATCCATCCATCCATCCATCCATCTAAATGAACGAACGAACAAATGAACAAACAAACAAACAAACAAACAGGTCATGTTGGCCAGGGCTTCTGTGATTTCAGGTTTAAATATCTGGAGGTTCCAAATGATGTATATGTTCCCTATTTGTAAATATCTATAAACAGCTATATTGCTGTGGCGAAACGCCAACAGGTGACATCATTCCTGCCTGTCCATCACAGAAGCTCAAAAGGGAGGAGCCAAGGATAGGGCAGGAGGGGTGGAGTCAGGGAGACAGTGGGGGATGTGAAATGGCAGTTAGGGTTGAGGAGAGAGAAGAAGAGGGTTAATGAATTGAACTGAGGGAGTTAGGAGAGTGATTTGAGAAGGTTAATATAGATTGAACAAGCAGGAATGAAATTATAAGTACTATAAGATAGATATTGATTAAAAGTATGTAGTAGTTCGGAACAAAAGTACTTGCAACCCAATACATAATCAAATCCTTGTTAATACCTGATACAGTTCATATGTGATTTACCTTTGTGATTTACTTGACAATAAAGTAATATTTGTTAATTAAACCTCTGATTCCTAAATTCAATAACCCTTAGAGTTGGCAGCACACGTGTCTGAAATACATAATTGGTATTAGGTGAATAATACCTGGTGGCAGCGTGTAAAGTGGAAACGCATCCAGAGGGTAAACCTATGTTTAAGGGAGATTAAACAAGGGGCACTGGGTGGACGTGACAAAGTGGTGGCAGCGAAAAGAGAAAGCAATGTGAGCCTTTGTGAGGGCATATTAAACAGGGGCCACAAGGGCGAACGCCACAATTGCCAACATTTTTCCTATTTATCACACACTGTTCCCGATACACCACCATATATAAAGGGAGGGGACTACATAAAGATGGTCTGTTCCACCTCCATCTTCTCTCTTTTGCATGTGAAGATATCATGAAAAGGAATTGATTTTACCAAGATAGTTGACCTAACCTGATTTCAAAGGCCAAAATGGATATTATTCCTGATTTTCCTTATGCAGTTAGAATCATAGAGTTGTATTACTGAAGGAACACATGGGTCATTGAGCCCAAACCCCTGATAAAATAGGAAGTCTACAACTAAAGCATTTCTGACATATAGCCATTCAATTTGTGTTAAAAAATCTGCAGTAAACAAATGTTCACCACCTTCCAAGGCAGTTCATTTCACTGTCAGGAAGTTCTTAATATATAGTCAAAATCTTTCTTGTAATTTGAATGCACTGTTTCAATACACTGTTCTGGAGTCTCAGAAAATAAGCTTGCTCCATCTTTCACATGAGACACCTTCAAATATTTGAAGATGGCTATCATACTACCTCTCTGTCGTCTCCTCCCCAGGCCAAACAAACCCAGCTCTCTCAAATATTTCTTCACTGGGCTTGGTTTCCAGAGAATTGTATTCTCCCTTATCTTCTCAGATCTTTTAACTTTTAGTTATTATTTATTTTGGTATGATTAAAGCAGTGTTTTAACTGTCCTTTTCCATGTTCTAGCTTTTGATACTTATCTCTGTTTTAATTGGTTGTTGTAGGGTTTTCGGGCTGTTTGGTCATGTTCTGGATGTTTTTCTTCCTAACGTTTCGCCAGTCTCTGTGGCCAGCATCTTCAGAGGACAGGAGTTAGAACTCTGTCTGTATTCTGGTGTAGTGTGTGGGATAGTTGAGTATTTGTAGCTGTGGGATCAGCTTTTTGTCCTTTTCAGGAGATTGGGTGATTATGGTGATCAGGGTTTTTTTTGTTATGGGTGTATTGTTGTGATAAGGGGGAGATGATCTGCCACTGCGATTGATGGTGTCATTAGCTAGTCTATTGTGTGCAGTGATCACTGGTCCTTGTGGCTGGGTAGAGTTCGTTGACCTTTTTGCAGGCTGTATTTTTCAGTGCTGGGAGCCAGGTTTTGTTGAGTTTTAGACTTTCCTTGTTAGACTACACAGGGAAGCCATTGAAATCCACAAACATCAGCACAGCTTCAACAAAAAAATCCTCCAAAACACAGCCAAACAGCCTGAAAAACCTACAACAACCATCGGATCCCGGCCATGAAAGCCTTCGAGAATACATTGAACGCCTCTGTTTTAATTGTTCGGCAGAATTTTATTCCCTTCTTCAGTTATGTTAAAGGCAGTTATGTAACTCATGTTACCTGTTTCCTGGGCTATCCATCATGCACAAGGCCTTCCTCTAGTTACACACCTGATCATGAAATTGTTCACATGCCTGGGTGCATAAGCAATAGACTGCAAACTGCAAAAACTGTTTGCACAGTTGCCCTCATGTGCATGGCTTCTTGCAATAAAATTTGCTCATTGTTAGTGCTTCTTTTACGTTTTTTTAATTTATATTTTCAGCGATGTTGGTTATGTTATTGGTTTATAACTGTTTTATTATGCTGGTTTTTATTATGTATTATGTATTATGTATTAGTCTTTACAGCTTCTGCTATAGCATGACTCATAAAATGAATGAATGAATAAAAGAATGAATGAATAATACTCCCAGCTGATGGATGCAGCAGTACTAAGGAATTGTTCAGAGACAGGATATGATTGTGAAATAATTATTTGAAAATCACTGCACTGATAAGTAAGAAGTAGACTGAAAAGTTAATTTCAAATGACAACCTTAGGAAAAAATTCAGCTGAAAGAAATATGAGATTGTGATCAACATCTTTTCAAGGGATGTGTTATTCTCCCACACAGAATGTCAAAGAGATCACTAAACAACTCTTGCTCATTGTGAAACATGAATTGTTAACTAATGCCACACAATCAGAAATCTGCTTTGTTCTGTATAAAGCTTGCAGTCAAAAGCTTCAATGGTACAGCAGTACAATTTGTATGAGGTTTTCTGTGCTGCAGATATAATAAAGCCTTAATAAAGGCGTAAAGACTGGGGACTGTGTGAAAACTGCAATCATTTGAAATAAATAATTTCTTATCTCAGCTGCCCAAATGTAGAATTTCTTTTATATACACTTGACAGCTGTGAGGATGGAAGAATTATAAGAAATGGCTGCTGAACATCTTTGGCAAAACAAATAGAGTATGACCATTCATACAAATTGATACACCTGGACGCCTAGGTCCTTTTGCTGTTTTAAAAAAGGACCAGGAAAACAGCAAGTCTGGACAATTTGTCCTGTGCTGCCATCACAAAAATTGTACACATCCAAGTATTTTGGCTCAATACAACTGCTTTATATTTATTGGTTTTACATGGAGCAGTTCTAGGTAACAAATACTCTAAACCATTACAAAAAATACTTGACAAGAAGCCACAGCTGAAGGCCCCAGAGACAAATTTAACTGCTGTTCATCACAAGTGCTCCTTGGGTTTCCTTCTCATTCTGTCATTCTATTATGTTGTAAACTTTTAGGCCAGAATCCCATTGGAATGGCACAGTTTAAACCAAAAATTGCACAAGTGATATGCACAGTCTTGCTTCTGTCCCTTGTGCACCTGAACATGGTGTGGGAAGTGTATTTGGTCATTCGGGAATGTGATAGATGGCCAGTGGAATGAGAAAATCACTTCACAATTACTCTTTTGGACATGGTATTTTGCAACAAGATTGTGGCCACATGACAATTTTTAAGCTTATAGATTACAATTTCTTCTTCCTTCTTTCTCACACACAAACAGTGTGGAACTCCCAGAAGAGTAGCATTCTCTTCTCCATATCCTCAAGAGAAAGTACAGAGACATTTGACATCATCTCATAAGCAAAATGAGGTATCTCCAGCTAAGGTTGACTTAAGGACAGACAGACATTTCAAATTTGCTATCAGCCAATAAATAAAATTGAGCCAGGTGGACTGAACTACTTACTTCCTACATTTGTAATAGGTCATCCATTGAATTTGTAGGTTTGTAGTTTGTATGTGGGTTGGCTGAAGGAGAAGGTGATGTGGTCTATGTGTGTATATGTAAATATTAGTTTGTTGCACAAAGAGAGTCTCCTCCCAGCAATTATTTCATACATTTGCAGTCACATAATCGACTATCCTTTTTCAAGTGGAAAATAGTGATTCTTCAGAAAGCACTTGAAATCCTAATGGACGCTGCATAACATTAATTGGTAGGAAGCTGTCAATAACATAATATATGACAGTCTTAGCCAGGGGTCTCTAAACTACGGCCCGTGGGCCACATCCGGCCAGCCTTGCCATTTTATCCAACCCATTCACTTCAGCCCATGTGCACATGGGTGGGGTGTGTGTGTGCGTCCGTACGTGCATGTAGGGGGGCATCGGGCATGCGTGCGTCCATGTGGGCGTGGTGTGTGTGTGCATGTGGGGACTGGCGGGGTGCATGTGTGTGTGCAGGTGAGGGGGTGGTGTACGTGCGGCCGCGGATACGTGCATGCATGTTCCTTCGGCCCTCAAAAATGTTGAAAATATACAATGTGGCCCTCACCCTCAAAAGTTTAGAGCCCTGGTCTAAGCATTCGGTGCCTCTTTGCTTCCTCCCTGTTTTTCCACAATGTTGAAAGCCCATTGTAGTAAATGGGCCAAAATACTTATAAAAACTTATCCACTGATCAATGTAAAATGGTGGTGGGAGAGGACTGAAGGTACACATAATTAACACTGCAATTCTACACATGTCTACTCAAAACTAGGTCCCACTGGAACCCAATGCAACTTACTTTCTTTGGTAAGCGAGTGTAGGACTGCAAGCTCAATTATTTTTCATGGATAAACTAGAGTTCCTGGATGAGCTTAGGAAGAGGACCCTTGGAGGTATAAAATTAGACACTGAAGGGGTTAGTTCTCTTGCATCACTCAGACCCACACACAGTGGCACAACTGTCACTTTGCCCCAAGTTTACAACCTACCGTGTTTCCCCAAAAATAAGACAGGGTCTTATATTAATTTTTGCTCCAAAAAAACACATTAGGGCTTATTTTCAGGGGATGTTTTATTTTTTTCATGTACAACAATCTACATTTATTCAAATACAGTCATATCTTCTTCTGGTTGTTGCACAATGCTGCACAGTGGTGGAGGGTGGGGTTTCACTTAACTGGGACTTATTTTTGGGGTAGGGCTTATATTACGAGCATCCTGAAAAATCATACTAGGGCTTATTTTCAGGTTAGGTCTTATTTTCGGGGAAACAGGGTAGCACTTTGCTCTTTAGCGTCTGTAGCAAAGACATCGTGAGAAAAGTGCCCAGTACAGTACACTTCAAATATTTGAATGCAAAACTGATGAAGTCCGAAGAAAAGTCAGATCTTTCCTCCTGTGTGCACCACCCTGTGCAGACAGCAAGTATTTCCTAAGCAACTGCTACAATAAATAAAGCCCATAAGTGGCATGACAGGCAGCCTTTTCTTCCCTCCAGCCTAGCAAATAGCTGCTTGGCATGCTTTAAATATAAGCCCTGCAGAGAAACAGCTTTTAGTACGGAGCAAAAATGCTGAGCAGCAGTCAATTTCCTGACTAAATGAGACATAAAGGTCGCAAGGAATGGGAAAATAGTAAAGCTGCTTTTACCCAAATAAATAAAAGATCTGAATCAACCATAATCAAGGGACATGTTGTGCAGGCTGTACAGTTGCATTAAGCAGTTTCTCCAAAAATTACACTAGAGAAGTATTCGCTGGAACCCTAATGACTGCAGATCTTTCTCCTAATCATGTCTTTCTGTGACCCGCTAAGTTTTTAGAGCCCATATTTTCATTTAATATAATGCAGCATATTCAAATCTTGCTTCAACTTGGTGGTGCCATTGTCTCCTGCTGCACATATTAAGAAATGACTATACCAAGTGTAATGAAAATGCTACAAATTTGGCATGAAACACATGCCTAATTTTTTTAAAGCAATTCTCATCTATTTTATTACTCTAAGAAGCAGCCACACAATGTACCATCAACTAGTTCCTTTCCAGCTATTTTCAGTACTTCTAAAGCTTGATGTAGACGAGCCAGCAATGGCAGGAAAATTTGGAATTCATTTTTCCAGCTTAATAAACATGTTTCTTTGGAAATCGATTAACCAATTTTCAGCAGCAATGTAGTGGACATTGGACCATGTTGCATTTTAAGTGGCTTGCCCACTGCAGTCTTACTCATTATTAAGTGCTTGCTTGAGTTTCTTAAACTAACCTCTAAGAAACTCAGTGTATTTTTTTTTCCTTCCATCTTTCAGATTACTTTTAGGCTAACTTTAAATACCAAGTCTCCCAAAACAGCACACAAAAGTACAAAAGAAATACAATGTATTCACAATCCAGTAAAACAACAAGAATTGCCTAAAAGCCCAGCAGCCTGTATATATCTAAGGAAAGGACAATCAAAACAATTGAACACTGGCAAGAAAGGGGCCTGACAACCTCTCTGGTGGAAGTTTCTTCCAGAGAAAGGACCACTACTGAAAAGCTCCCCTCTCACTTGTACCCAGCTAGGGAGATAAATCCTTCTTTCTCTTGTTCTTGCAGGTGGGGAATTTATTTTCCTTGCCTTGCACAAGATAAGGCATTTTGTGGTGCTCTTGACAAGGAGGCATTAAGCAAATGTGTACAAATACAAGTAATGCAAACCATGGAAAATAACAATGGCTGCTGCTTTCTTGAATGGACTCCTGAGGATTAAAAGCATCAGAGATAGTTTGGGTCTTTTTCAAACAGTTGGACAGTCCTTTCAGGCTTGCTGTGTATACTTTGCTTCTAAAAGGGGAAGGGTATCTGTTTTGCACAAAGTCAATCTGTGCATATTACAGCAACCCTGATCAGAAAAATGACACTCTGTATTCCACTTTCATCTGCAGGAGAGACGTCTCACAGAAAATTCCTAGTCAAGATAAAAGTCAAGACATCCATAACCAATGAGAATGAATAATGTAGCTAGCATTCTTTACATCTCTATAACCTAACCAGCCATGGCAACAGACAAATGAGAAGGGCCTCTGCCAATCATTAGCAGCATAAAAAGACAACTTTGTTGCATAGTTTGGCCCTTGGAAATATCAGGATACATGAAGGACTAAGCCGTATCCCTAGAAAGCAAACACCATTCAGGTTCTTTATGCCAGGGAACATGATGGGAATCCTAGTTTTCTCTAATTAAGAAAGATGTTACAGATTCCGGGCCTTGGTTCACGATCAGGACAGGTTCCTTGGAACTACATGGAATGGAGAAATAAATTTGGATGTCTTCAGTATACTAGTGGCATTGAATCCCAAAACTTTGGACAACCTCACCTAGCAATTTCATGCAGATATGGAAAAGCATGTGGGACAGAACTCAACCCTGAGATACAGGAGTCCCCTGGCACCACCTTCTGAGTTTTCTCTTTCAGGAAGGACCAGAACCACTGCAAGGTAGTGTCTCCAAGTCCCATCTCAGTGAGGTGACCTAGAAGGATACCATAGTTGATGGTATTGAAAGCTGCTGAGAATTTCAGCAGAAATAAGAGAGATACATCTGTCTCAGTGTCATAACCAAGTCTCAAACCAGACTGAAATGGATCTGGAGAATCTGTTTCATCCAGAAACCCCTGGAGTGAGACCTGCTACAGCATCTCATCCAAAAATGATACATTAGAGACTGGCTGATAGTTCTCCAATACAGAGGAGTAAAGACAGGGTCCCCCCCACCCAAAAGACTTACAACTGCCTCTCTTAGGCAAGATAGAATTATACCTTCAGTCAGAGGGCATTCATTACTCCCTTTACCCACTTGCCCAGTTCTCCCTTGCCTGCTTTTATGAGCCAGGAAGAGCAAAGATCCAGCATACACATGGCAGGTCTCACTTCTCCAAGGATCCTGTCCACATCATTGGACTGTACAAATTGGAAAAAGTCCATAAACACAGGATGAATAGGTGACAAAGTTACGTCAACTTGTATTCTAAGGACTGAATTTTCAGTACCTGTTACCACCATGTGTTAGGGTTATCACTGCCATCATGATAGCTGCAGTCACTCATCATTCTCAATAGCTACCCAGAGCTTAAACAAAATGACATCTAGATTGCATAAAGTGCAATGTTTACTACATCATATGATTCTATTCTATAGCATTCCTGTGATCCTCACTAACGTATTCCTGCACATAGTCACATAAAAGTGACACACAATTGTAGAGTCCTTTGATAAAACATAGTCTGGAGACAAGCTGATGGCTCATGAATAATTCTACTCAAGTGAACATTCCTGTTGGTATCAATGGGATTTTGTACAACTAGATTAAAGCACTGGCTTCAACAAAGCCTGTAGACTCTAGATCTGGAATACTGCATTTGTATTCCTTTTTACACAGTGTGCAATTTCAGAGGGAACAAGCATGAAATTACAATAAAAATATGACGTTGCAGATTCTTGAACTTCAGCTCCATTCCAATTAATTGAATGTGAGTTATAACAGAAACAGCTCCTCCAAATTTAAGCTCTGTGCTAAGTATAGCAGCTCCATAAGCATGGTTTATAATTCCTTTTTCCAACACAGTTGTCTTTAATTTAGTTAACATGCTGGCAGTACAAAATTGCATCTTTCTTCATATGTTTTCCAGAAACGGATTAGGTGAATTTCATTATTATTTCTCCTCTGAAGTAGTGATGGTGGCAAAAGGAATTAGAAGCCCCAGAATGTAGTACCGGAGGGGTGGGGGTCGATTTCCTATAACAAATCATACTAACCACATTCCTTCTGGTATGGAAAACATATTTTTTCCTAAAGTATTTTATAAATTCAAAACTAGCAAACCTAAATAATCCTGAAGACTATAGGGCAAATTAAAACAAAACCCCAAACACTATCTAACTTTGCTTGTGTCTCATGCTTCTAGAATGTCAACGATTGCATGTAGTCCTTTTGAGTGAAACTTGCCTTCATTTCATGCTTTTGTAATCCAGAACACATTCACATCTGCACAGAATCAATCAAGCATTTTCTTCTTTCTTTTTTAAAGAATGAAGGCAGAAGTTGAAAAGCTTATAAAAGGTCAATCTTCATTGACTTTCATTTCAGTACTATGAAAGCAGCGATCAACTCATCCATAAACCACAACAGCAGCACTTGGGCTGTGGAATTTCCTCCCAAAGGAAGGAAAAGCTAAGTTCACCACTGATTATAAGCTTATGGCGAGTAGCTAAGATCTTGTGGCTTTATGTGGTCTCATGTTTAAGACTGATTTTAGAGCTATTCTTGATTTGTTTGTAAACACTGGCTTTAAATTTGGGTTAATCTTCTAAAGCAGTGATTCTCAACCTTGGATAATCCAAGTGTTCTTGGACTACAGTTTCTGGCAGTTGCAGTTGAAGAACACCTGGGTTACTCAAGGTTGGGAACCACTATTCTAAAGAATGCTCTTTTCTTCTTTTTCTTTTGCAGTCCTTATGGGCAGAAAAGTGATATCAGTACTCTGAATCTTGAATTTCAAAGCCCCTCCCTGTTTATTTTTATTTTAATAATAACTATGTGCTCTCAGGTTGATTCTGAATTATGTCCACCCTTTCTAGGGTTTCCTAGGTATAGAATACTCAAAAAGGCTTACCATTCCCTTCTTCTAAGGCAGAGGTCGTCAACCCCCGGTCCGTGGCCCATTGCCGGTCCGTGGCTTGAGCCCGACCGGGCCGTGAAGACAGACCTCTCGCCCCCTCCAGCACGCACTCCCCAGCACGCACACGGGACACCAGCTTTTTCCTGCTGGAGGAAGGAGGAGAAAGGCGGGACGGGAGGCGTCGTCGTCCCAGTGCCTCTGGGTGGTACCCAGGAACGCTGCCGGAGCTGAGGTAAAAGCAAGCCCTGGCGGCGAGCAGCTGCTCCCCCCCCCTTGCCCGGCGCCCTCCATGTGGGCACTCTGAGGGGAAAAGGGAGGAAGGTGGCGGGCAACTTGTGTGGCCTCTGCAGGTTTCCAGGCGGAGGGAGGAAAGAGGCGCCGCGCGTCCCTCCTCGAGAGGAGCGGCTCTCCCCTGAAAAGGGTGACGGTTGTGAAGAATTAAACTGACTCAAGTTGCTCCTTTCCAGTCGGAGCTTTTTATGCTTTTTTTTTCACCACCTGCATGTTTCTCCCCAAACAGCCGCAGCCAAGGGGCGGGTGTGTGTGTGTGTGTAGAGGTCCTGCTCCACGTGCTGCTGTTTTTTGACTGTTAAAAGACGGCTCAGGAGAGGACTCCTTTGTCAGGGAGTGGGGAAGTTGGTATGTCTGGCTGCGCCACTCTCCTTTGGATCCCTTAGAAATTCTTGAAAGGCTTCTCGGAGCCTTTGAACATGAGCTGCCTGTCGGT
The DNA here is from genome assembly GCA_037013535.1 of Intellagama lesueurii. NCBI lineage: Eukaryota > Metazoa > Chordata > Lepidosauria > Squamata > Agamidae > Intellagama > Intellagama lesueurii. Next base: position 33,148,087 of record JBAJHW010000004.1, read on the forward strand.
GGTTTTTTTGGTTTTTTCCCCCACCTGGAATCCAGGTGGTGCTTCCGAAGAATACATGAAAAAGCTGCAGAAAGGTCTATATTCCTGGCTTTATTCGCATATTTATTTGAATTTCCCGCCGCCCCCGGCCTCGTTGGAGCCCGTTGGGAGGCGAGCGGCCAGAGGGAGCAGCCCGGCCATGCTCCCAGGCTTCCGCCACCACCGGCACGCGCTCCTGCGCATGCGTGAAGCGGTGGGGGAGCGTTGTGCATGCGCCTATGGCGCACGCATTCCCCCAACACTTCGCGCATGCGTCCGAGAGCGCGAGCGCGATGGGCCGCCCTGCCTCCCTCAGAGGCTCAGCTGGCCCGTATTAGGAAAAAGGTTGAGGACCTCTGTTCTAAGGGAATTCTGGGAATATACAGCTGGGCCAAGGCCACACAGGTTGTCTTTATATCCTTTTAAAAAAAGGAACGCCCAAAAAACATTATGCAGTTTCAGTTGTTATTTTGGAAGCTATAAAAGAGCAACTGTTTTATGATTTGGTGAGACCCACTTTACACATATACTGTATGTGTTTGTGATTCTCAGATTTCGAAAGCAATAAAGTTTTATTGTTATATTACAGAGATTCACTCTGCATTCTGTTTTGCAATCCCAGCCAGCGAACAGAAGCTGGGCTGAAGGGCTATCTTTCCCCAACAATATACTTTGTTTTGTGTATTATTATTATATGAGCTCAGCGCCTCCACAGAATTTGGGTTATAAAATAAATATAATTATATATTCAATAATTATATCTAATTCTAGTGGGTCTGTAGAAATGACGACCTTTGTTAGATCATGTAAATAAGCTATTTGGGATTACTTAAAAAGAGACAATAAATATTTGATTCCCATGTTAGTAAGAAACACTTTTGCACAGAATTGCTTTATTTATTTATTTATTTTCATACATGAGAAAACATCTGTTACAAACATATGGCATTATTAATGCCATCTAGGGGACTTGGGCTATGGCGAAAATTTAATTCAACCTAGAGATTAAAGACTCTACACACAAGGCTTTAATGATTCATTCCCATGAACCACTAAAATAACAAAACACTAAAAACAAGTATTTGGGTCAGTGGTACAGGATGAGAAACAAGGAAAATGTTTCTATTGCCACATCAGTTCAGTTTACAACAGAGGTATGTGCTGAATTCTTGTTAAAGGTGTTCTTTACTATCATCCCCACGTGTTGTACACTTTCTGGGTCTGTCATGATTTACAAAGCTCCTGAAGGGTTCCAGTACTTCCCAGGAGGCTGTGCAATAGAGTGCATTGTCCAAAATAATTATTTGTAACCACTATTTTACCCAAGGTTATATGTCAGTCTGTGCTCACTAGAAGCTGGAGATTGCGTCTAATTTGGACATGAAGGCAGGTGTATGTGAATAATACTTACTGAGACAGAACAGGATAGAAGCCACAGTGGAACTAATTTATTGGCTTTAAAGGACATCAACCAAAGGTGATGTAGCTAGTTGCTTCTTCAACCCAGCAAATATTTGTTTTGTTTTTGTTTTGAACTGTGGCTAATGAATATAAAAAGCTTTTTGAATTGTTCCTTTCGAAAATTGGTTTTCAATTTATTTACAATAATATACCTTTTGCAACTCGTGACAATAAATCAGGCTTTACAGGCAATCTTTTTCAATACCTGCCTCTCTCTCTCTCTCTCTCTCTCACACACACACACACGCACATTTCTGACCCATGCATATTGAAAAAAACAGCAACTAACCACTAAATTTAGTAGGTTGCATTTCAGCTACTAAAATTGTTTTCTAATTCCATGATTCTTCCATTATTATTAAACCATAGGCTGACATATGAAAACATCTGCGGTAATTCTACAGTCTAATGTAGAGTGGCCCTGGCTTGCAGATGGGCGGTATAATAATAATAATAATAATAATAATAATAATAATAATAATAATAATAATAATAACAACAACAACAACAACAACAACAACAATAATAATAATAATAATAATAATAATAATAATAATAATAATAATAATAATAATAATAATAATAATGGGTAGAGTTGGTCTCATACAAAGCTTTTTATATTTGAAGTTCACACAAATACATGCAGGTTTTGGATCGGGACAATGATTTTGAAAAACATTCAGAAAGTTACTTCAAAATAATATGTTTTGTGTCTGTTGGCCCAAAGCAATATTTGCAATGTAAAAGTAATTTTCTTAAAAAGACTTAACTTTCTCTTACTTTTGCTCCATCCCTTTCAGCATCCATATTTAGGACTGAAAGTTTAATTAGCCATCCATATACTTCTGTGCTAAAGCAGCAGCTTGTTGCTTTAGAAACTGTTAGCAGTGCTTCATTGTTCTTGAACCACATCCTGCTAAATTATTTGGACTCTTTACTTCCTTCCCTACTCCCAAATTTTAGACCACTTTTCCAGATGAAGAATTCAAGAAAGCTTGAAAGCCTCCTGTTATTAACCTTTTAATAATGCTGTTGTCAGTATTTGAAATTTTGTGATTTGTAAAAATTTGAAAGGATTATGGAGAAGGTGCAGGGAAAAAAAGCCTTAAAAGTAAAGTGCAGTTCAAAACTATGCCTTGTAACTGCTCCTATGAGTCATTTCATAACTGGTCTAGACACCACAGATCAAGGTTACAGAATTTGTAAACAATATTCTGCCAGCTAAAGTGTATATATCTTTCATTTAACTTGAGCACCATCTTTTGAAAAAGTATAAATATTTGAACCCTGGAAATTTTGTCAATACATTATAATTAAGTATAAAAAAACAAAGGTACCACCATTTTCCTAAGGTTGAAAGGTAGTGAAAATAACAAATGTTATGTAAACAAATTTTGTCACCTTGAGGAAGCTGAGCAGGAACAAAATGAATGGGAATTTGAATTTGGCCAGAACATGTAGAATTTCTTAATGTGGAAAATGCTCAGTCATTAAAACAAAATAAGAGAAAATGGAAACAATTGGTAAGTGCTATAAATATGAGGAGAAAGGAGACACACACATCCATGCATCAGACTATTCATTCTTAACAAGACAGCTTTGCATTACACTACACACGCCGAATGTCAATAACACTGATATCATAGGGCAAAGCAGCACTACCACCAGAAAATCAACAATGAGATTTCCTTCATAGATTTTTAATGGCTTTGACTGAGTGAGAACTTTATTCAAATATTTTTGGTATGTGTTATTACTGTGCTTAGAGGCTAAAAAGTTCCTAGTGAGAGTTGGGGGGGGGGGGGGGGGAGAAGAGAAGGTAACCAGGGAAGGGGAAAGGGAGGAAATGGAAAGGCACGGACAGAAGGAGAGAGGAGTAATGCAAAAAAGTATTTTCACTTTCCCTGACCCTCTAGACAGTCAGGATTGATAGCTGATGGACTAGTAGCCTGGGGCTACAAGGGGTCATTTGGTATTAGGATGGGAGGAGCGTGCCAAACAGCACATAACTCTCCCACACCTCATAGACCCTTTGTAGCCCAATCCAGCCCACATGCAAAACAGCCAGTGTGAACAGGCCCGTAGAATGCTTTGAAATAAAAACAATAAATAATTTTTAAAAATCCATCTCTATATTACATTTCTAAACATCTAGACTTGTATCCCATATGTTGTTTGCCCTTGACCTATATTCAGTGTCAACGTGGCATGCATGACAGTTCGCTTGAACTCATGATACACTACCCATGCTGAAACTAAGCATGTCTGGATCTGGACAGTGTATAGGTAGAAGACCATGTGGGAATCTGATCTAATATACTGCCACAGATTTTAGGGAAGAAAAGTGGGGAAATAAATGAAACATATACACAATGTATATCTCATTGCCAAATCATCTGGGTTGATATACCATATTTCACAAGAAATGCCCACACTATGAATGAATACAACCACCAGCTGCTAAGTATTAAGGCGTAAAATCCTAACCTATTTGACCTCTTCATTACATAGTATAAGGATATACCCATTGTGAAGAACTCGGTATATATTAGTGCAGAATGGGTCCGTGTTATCTCTTTCCTTGTCCTCCCCTGTACTTGCCACCATTCAAATGTGATGTAAGGAATGGTGAGCAGGCAATGGGCAATTTCAGTTAATCAAGACCTTGCATCCATCACGGATTCAAAAAGGCATTTCCTGCATGCCATTTGCAAACTGCAGATAAGCAGGAATTGGCCTCTCAAAGAAATGGCCCATTAGGATAAAGAAGTTAATACCTGCCGGCTTATTCTCAACCTGAAAGGCTGTCTTCATAAATAATGGAACATTGGTTACCGTGTATTTTACAAGTTCAGTGAAATAACTGCTGTGGCTGAATAATGGAACCTTATAGGATGTACTGTTGATAACCTTCCGCAATGTACAATATCACAGTGTAATGAGAAAATGTTCCTCTTTCCAAATATAGGGGGGGAAAACAGGGTGCTAGCAATTAGCTGATCAAAGGATAATCCCTTTTGTAGTGTAACTGTAACATTTGGTTAGTTTTACAGTTATGGAGGTGTAGCCTCAACAAATAGTAGATAATTTAAAAACCCTTGCTCATGGAGTGCTCTGTGCCCTGTTGTGGTTTCTGAAGCTGCAATAAGGTAGATGCGAAGAGTGTGTTTTGTACCACAATGGCTTATAGTTTGTAGATGGCTTTTGAAAAAATAGCCAAGAAGTAATCTTTTAGGGTGCCTTTGAGAAATAGGAAAGTAAACATTCCTTTTCTTTTCTTTTTTATACTTTAAAAATCATAATGACAACTGTAGCTACAAGCTTTTGGCAAGAACTGTATTTGCAACTATTTTCTTTAAAGCCAAACAAAAGAAAAATTAAAAAAGACTGCTGTATTTATAAGTTCAAAGTTTAAACACAAAAGAATCAGAAAGACTTAGAACGTCCATCAAATTAACCTGTAGTAAATAGGATAACTAAAATGGAGACAATGCTGATTGCATCGCTTACACTCTAAGACACAGTCAAATGTCTTTTAAAAGGCAGATGATTTATTGTGATCCGATAACATTTACTATAACATTCCAGAATTAGCATACTTCTTCTGAGTGACACATATTTTATCCTTGAATAAAATATGCCATATTAGTCTAAACACTTTGTATAGCAAAATCAGGTGCAATATCACAGCATGTTCTGCAACATATGGACTTCTTACAATGTCTTCTCAAAAGACATTGCTCATGCGAGCAGGGTGCATTGGAAACTCTTGCCCACATGTTTGTGCACTGTCCACTCCACCAGAGTGATTGTTCCAAATTTGTGGCACCGGTCCTGTTACAATTGGAGGGAAAATCTGATGTGGACAAAGTTCGTTTTATGTTATCTGTGGAGGTGCCTGAGATTCTGGAAAGAATTGCAGATTTCATCAGCTCAATTGTGAGAAAGTGAAGCCTCGCTTTCAATTAAATGTCTTTGAAGGGTTTGGTCTTCTGCTTTCCTACCTCCTGGATTTTGTATGCGTGGGGCACTTAATGAACCAGTTTGGTTATGTTTTATTCTCTTTATGCCAATAAAGGTTTTGTCTTGTCTTGTCTTGACTTCTTACAGCAGCATGGTTTTTTTTAAGAACATGGAGATCTTATAGCAGTGGATAAAGCACTGTCATAGTTTTTCAGCATGTCCACTTATGTTTTATGATATTTACTTCTTTTAGCATTCCATGTAAATCTAACAAGTCACCCAGGGACATTAGTATGTTGTGATAGCCCAGTTTTATCAGTTTTAGCAATGGTGGGACAGCAGAAGCAAAATGCAACCCCTAGCATACTAAAAATGGTAACATATTCATTGGTTTGCTCCATAATACAGAAATCAATTATCTGTGCATATTATGGCCAGATTTGGATGTCAAGTTAAACCAGAGGTTGGAAACCAGTAGGCGGATATTCTTGGACTTCAATGGATGAGGATGAAAGTGGCTATAGTACAACATCTGAGAGGCCACAAGTATCCATCCATGTGCTAAATCATAGTTTAATATGGTAAGAATGAGATGTAGTGAACTTAGGACTTTGCTGTTGCTTCTTCTTCTCTGCTGCAGCCACAGAGAGTTTGGAAGATTCCTTATTTCAATTAATCACTGTTTAATGTACTATCCAAACCTCAAACTATGGTTAACTGTTAACTAATGGTTCATCAAAGAAGCCAGTCTATTTGGAATAGAGATGGGTGTGTTCGTATTCGTATACGAATACGAATACCCCCGCACAGCTGGAGTTAACGAGGTCCATCTGGCGGTGTCCGCCAGTGGCGGTGGCGGCCCCGCTCTTCCTTCCAATTGCTCCGGAGCACCCGGTCGGCTAGCCACTCATCAGCCTTGCAGGGAGATTTGTCTTCCCTCCTTCTGCCAGGAGTGGCTAGCCGACTGGGCACTCGTTAACGCCAGCTGTGCAGGGGTATTCGTACACGAGTACGCCCATCTCTAATTTGGAATGTTTTTAAAGTATGTGGACTTCTATACTAATCATGCTAAATAAATAAATAAATAAATAAATAAAATTTTAAAAAAGAAATATCAGTATAAGTATACTTTGGATTAAAAGAACCCAGGATCTATATTAACCTATAGTTTTTTGTTCATTTGTGGATGCTAATTGTTTTCCAGATTCTACTCAACACTTGAGTAACATCATAAGGACTGAAATAAAACACACTAACAAATACCACAGTTGCTTTCATTCAAGTAGATTCAGCATTAGACACGATTAAGAAAATGACCATACAAAAAAGAGAAAAATGCAGCAGCAAATAAATGAGTACACGAACAAGCTGATACTCACCAAGCGACTGCCCTGCAATGATTCTGGCATTTTCTCCTGCCACAGCAGCCCTCGCGTGCCTCTCACTCATGTATTGTACAAACGCATAACCTTTGTGCACAGAGCAGCCTACTATTTTTCCATACTTCGCAAAGATTGCCTCTATATCACTTTTTTTAACAATGGCTGTGTTGAGATTGCCAATGAAGACTCTAGAGTTGATGGATTTGGGATCATTCTTATTGGTGACGTTACTGGTCTGTGTTTTGCCGGTCATGATTTGGTCACTTGACTTCAGCCCTAAAAACAGAGGACAAATGTTTATGTTTAGTTGCACGTATTGACCTCTGACTTGGTATATAATTCAGTTATCATAATCAACTATGAATAAACTTGCAATTATATAGCAAGTTAATGTGGAGTAAGTCTCACTGAAACCAATGGGACTTCTTTCTGAGTGACGTGCATAGGATTACACTACAAAATTAATCTAAAAACAAATTCATAAGAAACAGATAGTCCAAGGATGACTGACAAGAAAAGACAGTGACATTTTAAAGAGTATTACCAGAGGCCAATATTAAATCCTTTATATTTATGAATTTAAAAATGCTGCTCTTAAGCCAGACCTGCTAGAAATTAGCATTGCACCAATGTTGTATGAATTCAACTTGAGAGTTCAGTCACTGGCTCATTAAATATCCATCGATCTTCATCATGTAAAGTAAGAGAATAAAACCCTATGTGTGTCAGTGAAATGAACATTTAAGGCCAGGCTGGGAGCAAATCTGAAGAAGCATGAAAGACTGCCCTTTTCTTATCTGGCTCTTGTCAATCACTACACATTATCTTTTTCAGTCTATTAAATAGTATAGACCATTACAAACAGCCAAGGTTGTACACAGATGCTTAGCACAATCAATTTGTTTCCATTAGAAGCCAGCATTTTCTTCTTTTCAGAATAACTCAAAATAGTAAACAACAACAACAAAGAGTGTTACTAGTAGAGACAGAACAAACAGCTAATGTTCATCAAGTGTCAGAGTAGGATTTTATTTGGACATTAAGACTGTTGCTGTGATTGTGTGGATAGATCCCAGAAAGAGAATGGTTTGAAAACTTTTTGTAGTTTAACTGAAATGGGTAAATTGCTATATTTATATTAAATACTCTAATCTAGTGTTTATACTGTAGATTCTTATCACATTATCTAGGATGCTCTATATTCTACTACAATTAATAGAACTATCTGTTTCCCAAGGTATTATTCTACCTGTCTGAAGGTATGTTTGAGCACTTAAGAACTCAGGAACATTTCCAAGATCCTGTGATTTTTATCATGTTATTGACACAGAGACTTTCAAGTGTGAAATGTAAATCCAAATATATATAAGTTATTTTCTTTGTAAAAATAACACCTATTATTTAACTAGAGGTCAACAGTGTATTTCCAAGCAACCCCTGTGCACTTTCTGCACTTACCAGCTAAGCAGCCAAGTGTCAAATCCCCATACATGTCCCAATACTGAAAAATGGCTCTAGTGAGGAAAAGGCCATTTTAATGGCAATTAAATACATAAGATTTCTTGCAAAGCTTGGCTAGGAATTACATTACCGCTCTGTTCAGCTTCATTATGGTCGTATTTTAGATCCTATCACCACCATCACTCAAGTAAGGTTTAAATTTCAGTTGGTACTTGTTCATTTCTCAAATAGTAGGTTCTGTGAAATCCTAAAAGATCCTAAGGAATGCAGTTAAGCGTCCATGTTTTGGCCCACTTCCTACAAACACCAAGCAGCATGGAAGCCTCTTCACAGTAAATCTGTTGACAACTACTCCACAGCAAAGCTGAGCAAAACCATTTTCTATTAGCTGACAGGGTGCCTTTAGATATCTTACCTTCATCCCTCTGTAAGACTCAAGACGACTCACCATAGTATCTATCTCATTAGATTTTGGAACCTCAGCAGAGCAGGTGTGGTTAGTACTCAGGTGGGAGACCACCAGTTAACATCATTTTGTACCATTTGAAAAGGGATTGCACGAGATTGCTCTTGGGATATCTTCCAATTCAATGATTTTATGAGGCATATATATATGAGAGAGAGAGAGATGTGGGTCTCTGTGTGTGTCTGAAGGCTACGCCTGCTTATAGGAAAATGATGATCATGCACGTAACAGTTTCCCATGATTAACAAAACATTGCAATATTAAAATATTAATTCTGAATTAAGAAAAAGGAGTCAAACAATCCTTCTGATAGTTCAGAGATGAAAAAAAGAACATTCTTGTAGATTTGTTAGCCTTCTGTTTTTACAGAAATACCACAATTGGTGAAGCCAGCGATCACTACTCGTTTACTCTTACACATTTCCTTTAAATTAATGCAGGCTCTTTCCCTCTTGTGGTATTCATTTCTTCTGCAGTACAAGGTCAGTGTACTCTGCAATATTTTTTCTTTAATGGTGATTTATGAAACAAGTATGTTAATTTCCCATTGTAAAGTGCAAGCATGTTTAACAGAATGCCTAATCTCACAATATGTCTGATTGTACTGTCTGAAGAATAACGACAAGTCAAACACAAGCAGAGCAACTTGTGCAGCACACGTCTGTGCATGCTAATTCAGAATGGGCGTATCCTCCATTGTTCAGAGAGGATTTCAGCGTTAGGGTCAAGCTCGATGTTATGAGGAAGATGCATTTCTAATAGTTAAGCCATTTCCCCTACTCCAATGGATTTCTTCAGAAATTGGCAGACATGCAAATTAAGCCCATGTTTACCTTTTAATGGCTAATTATATGAAAAAGCACACTAAATTATAACTACATTCTAAATATGGGGAGGGGATACAATTTTTGACAGATTGTTTAAAAACTAAGTAACACTAAATTCTTCCTCACCTGCACCAGTCAAATGCAATAGGCACACCTATTCCCAACATGGAGACGATCACGTTTAACTATAGAGGTAAAAGATGAAGGGCCTCTCAGAAAAAAAGCAGGAATAATAATAACCCAGTACCAACACAGAGAGTCAGTCCTCAGACTATAAAGAGTTTGGAACTTTACTTGGCTCACATTCCATTTTTTAAAAACAAACTCTGGGTATTTCCATGTTAAGTATAAAGAAGCATAGTCATTTAGATAAATTCTCACAATGAATAAACTGAATCTAAATTGTTCTCTATCCTGTCTCATGCATATTCTTAAATGGGACCCTGCCTTCTTTTGGAAGTATACAGAAATAAGAAGAATCAATGATGCACAAAGGAAAAGTAAGAAAGCAAGGATGTAACATCTATGATCTCTGCTCAGTCAATCAATTTCCCAAAAATCCTTCGATGTCACTAAGTGGAGTATCTAACGTTTTTGGATTGCTAGGGTTATTTCAACAAATTCAACCAGAAAAATTGCTAAATTCGTAGGGAAGAAATGGATGAATATTCAGGATCACTGAATTATCCCATTGCTTTCAGAAATCTTTAGTATACATTCTTGTTTTCTAAATTAACAGCACTATCCTGTATACGTTTACTCAAAAATGAGTGCAATGTGGCTTCTAACATAAATGGGAATAGGAGTGCAACACAACAGATATTGATGGCACTACAGTGAATTTAATCCCCTCTCCCTTTTAAAAAATTGTTAGGTATATAATGCAAGACTGATCTAAATGTCTTCCTACCTCTCTTGAGTTGTATATATATTACTGGAGCAACCTCTATGCTTTATTTCTAATCAAGGTCACAATTCTGTTTACATTTGCTAAGGGTTCAATAAAGCATGACTAGGACTCTGAACTATGTTTTTCCATGGACAGAATTAGCACTACAAAATGCACCGTATTTTCTATCAGAAAGGAAAAGATTTGTCTGATGGCTATTCTTCTATAAAAATATGTGTCCAGGCAATTGCACTGCAGTAATTTGTAATAGCAAGAATAATATTAATGTTTGCATAACTGAGATTTGATTGCCTGAAGGCTGGAAGCATAATACAATTGTTTAAATTTCCATGCGACAAAAAGCAAGAAGAAAGACACACAAAAATCTCCATAGCAATGAGAACACATAATAAGTATTTTCCCCTGCTAACAACATGGATTTGCATAATACTGACATGCACCAGAATAACTTAGAGCCTTACCTAGATAATCATAAATATGAAATGCATACATGAGTTACATGACACCTTTGAAACGGTAATTGTATAAAGTCACATGGGTATAGACTGTGCATAACTACCCATGGGCAAATTTCTCACATGTATCTTCTCAGGAACTCTTGCAGGAATTTCCCACTCCACTGTGGTAACTAGACTGACATATCAAGGCACCCACCTTAGGTAAGCCAGAGAACTCATCCACTCAAATCAAGCCTCCCAATCACCCCAGTTTCTCCCCACAAGTACTCCAGATATGCAGTGCCCACCAAAAATCCATTGCCTCATCGTGTTTCACCTAGCAACAGCATTTGGCAAACCATATACTAGCTTAACAACCCTTCCCCACGTGTAGCAGTGTCTCCAATACAGGGGATGTGGAGCATGACTGAAGAAAGTGAGGCTCTGTTGGCCAAAACTGGCCATATACAGATAGGTGATCTATCACATTATACAGATCTCTGCAAATTTCTAGCTGAAAAACAAGCAGAGTTTGGCTGGTTTGTTTGTGTGTGTGTGTGTTTTGTGGGGGCGGGGTTGTGTGTATGTTTTCCTTTCCCTTCCAGTTTTTATTTTGTTTGTTTTTAATATTGTAAGCCACTTTTGGTCCTCTTGAGAAAGGCGGGGTATAAATATTTTTTAAAAAATAAATAATAAGCTATTCCATCAACCAGCCAGCCAAACAACACATTTCCCCCCCTAGCAGGATCAGAATAAGGGAATATAAAACACAGCCAACCATTAAGTTATGTAGAATCCTTACACAGGATGGATAGATCCTGACTTAATGACCACATTACCCCATGCAACAGGTGACTCCACAACAAAGACATCTGGGAGACTCTTATGAAAGAGATGAGAGGCTGGGCTAGGCCAGCTGAGATGGATCAGTGCCTAAACAGTAGTCCTATCCACAAACATCTGGACAGGTACTTCCTGCTATCATTTATTTGTCCTTATGCCAAAGGTGCTTGTTTGTTTGTTTGTTTGTTTGTTTCTCAGGACAAGCCAACAGACAGCTCCCCCATATTCACAGAAGCAACAACAAATCTTTACAAGATCACCAGTAAAGTCTCCAATACCAGCAGCATCTCTGTGATGCATCTTTCTCAGGCTCTACTGCATTTCTGGAGAATACAATTGACAGCTACAGAAAGTGACAGTGCAGCGGTACTCACAATGGGGATGCAGTGAGGGGGAAGTTGGCCCTACCGTCCTGTTGTTTGCTATGCAGTTTTTACAGGAGCAGAAATGCTGATCATTCCATTTCTACATGTCACTAGCGAGACACCTGCCACTGCTCATCCCGTTCAATAAAGCTGTGACTATTTCAGCCGTGTCTCCGTTTGTTTCAGTCATTAACAGACAGGAAATCGTCAACTGGTTACTTACCTCAGCTATCTTTTTGATAAGGCACATGGGCGCTATAAGCTTAGAATGGCAAAAAGCTCAACACCCCCTGGCATGCCCCTGTAGCCAGTACTTGTTCATGATAACAAATAGTACAGAGATGGATAGCCCTGTTCTTTGGACTTTCATCTTTTTCTCTTGCAAAAATATAGTAATTTACAAAAATCCTTCTAAACTACTGGTCCTGTTGCTAGGCCTGATGGGAGCTATACTCCAAAACCATCTGGAGGGCCAAACCACCTCCAATGAACTAGTACTTGATTTCCTGCCTACTGTAAGGTGCCTGTGCTTCCTTTTGGGTGCTTGCCTGTGTAATTACTCTTAAGTTATTTGCCTGTTGCCACACACTGTCTGATGCCCTCCCCAGAAGGGTCACGTGAAGGCAGTGGAAATGAAGAGGAGGTGAAAGGATTTAAGATGCTCTTTCTTGGACTGAACTGTTTTAAAACATGGCTTTATAAGGTGCTGGTGAAAATATCTAATGAACGTATTTCAAGGTGCACATTAAATCATGTGTCAATTAGCCATCTGAAATGATTTCACCTCAGTTCTGTATATAACTATAAAATGTAATATGCTGGCTCAAATACAAGGGTAGAAACCATGTTTTGGCTTTTAAAAAGAACAGAAATTTTTCAAGGCATCACCTATTTCTTGTTCTTGATACAATATAAGTTTGTTTTTTAAGAATTTCCTTTGAGGCTTCACCAGTTATAGCTGAACTTCCATCATAAATAGTAAATATCTGTGTAAACTGCATATTCCCAGTTGAACAATGATGAAATGGAATGAATTTAGTGAACATTAGAAGCTTTCTATTTTGTGCCACTGATATCAATGAAACCCACTAGATTTTTGCATTGTAATGTACAGTGATGTTAATACAATCTCAGGAACCACATGATGTTCATACATGATGTTCATCCAGTAGTCATAGCACTACTGATGATCGCAGGTAGCCCAATATCAACTTGACATGCTGTCTTTCACTGTGCGCTAGGTTCTGCCGTATGAAAGTATGCACAACATACAATATAGTCCTTACTCAGTCATTCAAAAATAGATTGATGTGGAAATGTAAGCAGGGAGAGGGCTCTGCCCCCCCCCCCAGCTGCTGCTGTCTCTACAAGAAGGACAGTCTGAAGGGGAAATGGACTGCTGCACGTGGTGTCATTCTACACGACGGAATCCTGAAAAATTAGGATTTCTGATTGTATGGAAAGGCTCCATACATACCATACTGTCTCTTTTTCAGACTGTTCTTCTTCCCATAGAGACAACATGAGTCAAGAGTTCTGGCTAGAGCTCTTTTCCTCCTCACACTTTTCAAATTAACCCTTTTTAGGACACTTGGAATAGAGCCAACGAGTAATGAAAATGTAAGAGATTTACACAAAAAAGGGAGTTCTCTTTGCTCCTTCACTTATTACTGACTGACCAGAATAGAATCATTTAAAGAGCTGTTGCTGTTGTTGCTACTTATAATTATGATGATTAGTAGTAGCAGTATACCTTTTGTCACATTTAAATCCTCTTTTTCTTCAATGAACTCAAGGCAACACACACGGCTCTCCTTCTTTCTACTTTACTTTCACAACAACTCTGTGAAGTAACTTAAGCTGAGAGGATGTGATTGCCCAAAGGTCACCAATGAACTTCATGACTAACCAGGGATCTGAACCTGGGTCTCCTGAGTTGTAGTCCACTCCAACCACTGCACTACATTAGCACATTTCCTTTTCACATTAACAAAATGGAAGCATGATATAGTTATTATTTTTATTTTAAAAGAACACTTAAAATAGTCAGAAATATGAATATGTTATGTTTTTATTTTATTTATTTAAGCAACTTAGCTTTCAACGGAGATAGTTCTTATTTATATTGGAATTTAAAATGGATTTTATTTTTTAAAAAATCTTCAGTCTTTAAAAGCGTAAGCAAGAAAACCCCTCACTCCTTCAGCAAGATTATAGAAATAGGGAAAAAATGAACAAAACATTAAAATGAACAAAACATGAAAAGCTTTTCATGCTAATAGTGTTTATTTAATATGGAAATTCCAAAAAGATCCACAGTAACTCATGCATATAAAATACATTTCTTTACATAGTTTCCATGTTGTGGCAGTCACTGTTTCAGTATCAGGATTAGCATGCAAAATCTAACTCACCAGACAATCAATTCCTCTTTGCCTGAAATGTCATTGTAGAACAGAAAGGACAGAGGAAGAAGTACAGGGTAGTAGACACGATGTAAAAATTCATTTGGAATTTATTGCAGGGGGAGAAGTTTCATCTGCTCATAGGGCTGCGGTCCCATAGAAAAATGGAGGGTCCACCTAACTGAGAGCAGATAAGGTAATTTTCCGTTTCCCAATCTGATGCCCACATACTGTTCCACATGGTCCTGCAATCTTTCACGGCTGTTTTTTTGAAGGTACCAGAGACTGTATGAGAAAGAGAGCCAGTTTGTGTAGGAGCTGAACTGTAATTTGGGACACCCAGGTTCTAAGCCTCACTGAGTCAAAAAAAAAATCACTGGGTGACCTAGACCTAGACACACAGTTTCCACCTGTCCTGTCTCACAAGACTGTTGTGAAGACTAAGAAGTAGAAGAGCAGTCATGTCTGCCATCCTTGAGATCACTAGGACAAAGGGAGGATTAGGATTAGGCATCCTTCAGTCTCGAGAGACTATGGTAACGTGCTCTGAATAGAGGACTTGGAACAGCGTCTAGTGTGGCTGAGAAGGCCAATTCGAGAGTGACAATCCCTTCCACACTGAAGACAAATACAATCTGTCCCCTGTCCAGCTCCCTGGTTTTGCTGGTTTCGGGACTGCCTCTTTGCCTCGGACTGCTGGACAAGGGTCTCTTCAAAATGGGAGAGGCCATGATGCACCGCCTGCCTCCAGGCTGAACGCTCAGATGTCAAGGTTTCCCATCTGTTGAGGTCCATTCCTAAGGCCTTCAGATCCCACTTGCAGATATCCTTGTATCGCAGCTGTGGTCTCCCTCTGGGGTGATTTCCCTGCACTAATTCTCCATACAGGAGATCTTCTGGAATTCAACCATCAGCCATTCTCACGACATGCCCAAGCCAACGTAGACGTCGCTGTTTCAGTAATGTATACATGCTAAAAATTCCAGCTCGTTCTAGGACTACTCTATTTGGAACTTTGTCCTGCCAGGTGATACCAAAAATGTGTCGGAGACAACGGATATGGAACGTGTTCAGCTTCCTCTCCTGCCATGCACAAAGGGTCCAGGACTCACTGCAGTACAGGAGTGTACTCAGGACACAGGCTCTATAGACCTGGATCTTGGTATATGTCGTCAGCTTCTTATTAAGCCATACTCTCTTTGTGAGTCTAGAGAACATGGTAGCTGCTTTGCCAATGCGTTTCTCCAGCTCGAGATCTAGGGAGAGGGTGTCAGAGATCGTTGAGCCAAGGTACACAAAGTCATGAACAACCTCCAATTCTTGTGTGGAGATAGTAATAGAGGGAGGTGAGTCCACGCCCTGGCCCATGACTTGTGTTTTCTTCAGGCTGATTGTTAATCCAAAGTCTTGGCAGGCCTTGCTAAAACGATTCATGAGTTGTTGGAGGTCTTCAGCAGAACAACAGCTGCATCATCGGCGAAGAGGAAATCCCGCATGCATTTCAGATGGACTTTGGTCTTTGCTCTCAATCTAGAGAGATTAAAGAGCTTTCCATCTGATCTAGTCCGGAGATAGACACCTTCTGTTGCAGTTCCAAAGGCATGCTTCAGCATGACAGCAAAAAAGATCCCAAACAGGGTCAGTGCGAGGACACAGCCCTCTTTCACTCCGCTTCGGATGTCAAAGGGATCTGATGTTGAGCCATCAAAAACTACAGTGCCCTTCATTTACTCATGAAAGGACCTGATGATGTTAAGGAGTCGAGGTGGACATCCAATCTTGGGAAGTATTTTAAAAAGGCCGTCCCTGCTAACCAAATCAAAGGCCTTTGTGAGATCTATGAAAGCCACAAAGAGTGGCTGTCGTTGTTCCCTACATTTCTCCTGCAACTGTCTGAGGGAAAATACCATGTCAGTGGTGGATCTATTAGCTCGAAATCCACACTGTAATTCTGGATAGACTCTGTTTGCAAGCACCTGGAGCCTCTTCAGCACAACACGGGCAAGCAGCTTCCCTACAATGCTGAGAAGAGAGATGCCATGGTAGTTATTGCAGTTGCCCCCATCTCCTTTGTTCTTATACAATGTGACAATGTTTACATCCTTCATGTCCTGTGGTACTCCACCTTCCCTCCAGCAAAGACAAAAGATTTCATACAGCTCAGTGGTGGTGATCTCTTTACAGCACTTCAGCAGGGATGTTATCCTTCCCAGGTGCCTTGCCGGAGGCGAGGGAATCCAAGGCTGCTTTTATTTCTGCTAAAGTTGGTTCACTGTCCAACTCTTCCAAGACAGGCAGGCACTCAATGTTATTTAATGCCTCTTCGGTTACTACATTCTCTCTGGAATATAGCTCAGAGTAGTGCTGCACCCAGCGTTCCATCTGCTGTGCTCGGTCCTGGATGATCACACCTGTAGCAGACTTCAAAGGAGCAGATATCTTCTGTATTGGACCTAAGGCCTGCTTGATACCGTCATACATTCCCTTGATGTTACCTATGTCTGCTGCTATCTGTATCTGAGAGCAGAGCTGAAGCCAATAATTGTTAAAACATCTCCTGGCAGCATGTAACAAACAAGTAATCAGAAGCAGATTAGTTTCACCCCTTTTTTCATTCGAGGAACCATCTTGTGACCAGAACTTTGCTAAAGTGATGCTCCCACCAGGAGGAATATATTCATGGTACCAAGCATTAGTTTTCCCTACCTTGAATATTTTTGATCGCCAGGGAGAGCATGGATCCCATCCTACATTATTTTAAAAAGCTATTTGTAGAAGCAGGCAAAATGCAGTAACACAGTTGGTCAAATTACTCATGATTTTTTTCACCACTGAGCAACCAATGTAGCTTTCTGTCCTCCATTTTTTTTTCATTCAGTTCTGATGGAAAATGAATAAAATTATGGCATTTTTCATTACTCCAGAACTTTTAGTGGTTATACATTTTGATTTTGAAAGAAACTAGCCTCCTTGTCCTCCTTCTTTCACTAATGACAAAGACATGAATAGGAGCTGCATGAATATGATTTGATTTAATAAGAACACAGAGGGAGAAAAAGGCAGAGCATTTTTGTGAGCTATGCAACTAGAAACAGTAAAAAAGCAGCAGGATAAGACCAGCAGAGAAGAAGCCTCTTAACATTAATGGAATGCTTATCAGCATAAAAGACTTAATTTCTGAAATTGGTAAGTGGGTGAGCTTGAATTTGTCTGAAACGTCTGGCATCTACACTTGGCTCTGACACTCTCTTTTCCAACTCCACATCTGGCAAATGTTAGCTATAATCAAAGCAAGTTGCTCTGAAGAACATCTGTAACAACTTGTAATCAAATTCAATGAAAACACAGCCAATTGCATGTAATACTATTCAAGGTTTTTGTTTTTGAAAAACACCAGTGCCATTTTAGGTGTTAAAAAGGTCACCAATGCTGGTGCCATTATGCTACTGTTCTCTGTTGCTTTATGTTTTGTCAGTTATAAAATGCTAAGATGACTGCCCACCAACTTTTCCCCTATATTCCTATTGCTATAGCATATAAGCTCTGCTGCATCAGACCAGCATTTTATTACTTGTCAACCTTTCATCCTTCCAAGTTTGATAAACTGAGTACCCAGCTCAGCTCATGGAGGTGGGTGGGGGTGGGGACAATGTATACCCTGTGTAATTAAATTGTGAACTGCTCAGAGAGTGTTTTAAACGCTATGGGTCAGTATATGAGCAGCACACTTTGCTTTGCTTACAGATACATACATTCACATATATGTGGGACTAGGTGATGGAAGGTCATGACAGGATTACTAGGACTTATATCCTAACTTTTGAGTAGTGCCAAGGTGTTTCAACAGTACTACCACCCACTTTGGTCATCATGGGCTTATAGCTGAATGCAGACTGTGCCTCTACCCCAGGACTTTGCAAGAGACAGTACTTGCACTTGCTTTATTTATTGATGGTTCCTTCTTCTCAAGGTGCATTAGTATTGAAAAGCCTAGGAACACCACAGTACTAAACTCTGCCCTAATACATGGTAGCACCAAAAATATACATATAAATAAACCAAGGATTTGAAGGAGGGGGAAGTTGCAGAAATTTGGCAGATCAGGGTGTACAAAGCAAGATAAAAGGTACAGTTTTTTTGGACATAGTGGAAATTCTGGTAAGATCAGTATATAGACCATAGCAAATGAAACCCAGTCACAGTAACAATGTACAGTTGCATCTCAAATGTAAAAACTGGCTATGTGGGAAACTGTTAATTAAATGTCTGGAATAATTACTAGAAAAAGGCAAAAGAAAATTCCTTTCAGTAGGTTTAATATGACCTTGTACACAGATGTTGTTTGATCAGATATAAACCACCAAATCCAATAATAAAATATGTCTTTGGTGCATGTAACATGTACATTTAATATTGATATTAATGGAATTAATCTGAGTAAAAATACTGTGGGCCTCCAAAAACTAAGAAAATATTATAAAAAATATCATTTATGTAATGACCATGAAACCTGTTTAGCCAGTGGTTCTAACAAGGTCCCTGATTCTGATTCTATTAGTCTGCCTAAAGGTGGAAAGCCTGTTTTGGATTAATTGTGCAAATACTTCAGTATGCAAGTAATTTATAATTTGATCATTAATAATTTTGCAATACTTGGAACTACAAAACTACTCACAGTTACCCCTTTAATTTGTAAGTGAACATCTGTGCCAAACCAGAAATTATGTACATGAAAATGAATGCTGACACAATGGAAAGCAAAGAGGTTAGGTGCTCTCCTGAACCTGTGATGTGGTTGAATAGGGTGAAACGAAGAACAACATGATCAGATTATTCAATCAAAAGACAGTACTCTTTGTTTAATAGATATCTTTTCTACTTGAGGCAATTTTTTAAACTCCTCTTCCAAACATTTTATGTGGTTACTGTTCCTGTCCAGATGTCGATCCATCATTTGTCTTCTGGTATGTCTTCTTGGTGGTGCTGGGGCATTACTGAATCTAAGCAGCTTTCTACTACTGATACTGCTAGAAACATTTACTTACTATGATAAGACACGTGTGCAGCACTGTAAGTGCAATTGTGCCAGCATTATAACACAGGAGAAAACTGTCTGAAAACAGTCATTTTTCTTCAATCCTTACCAACAAAGCTCACAATTACCAATTACCAAGTCAATTTCGAATTGTACTAACAGGAGCTTGGTAATCAATGAACAAAACAAAACATTGCCCTTGAAACCCACATGCCACCCTGCCTGGAACACAGGCACACAGAGCAAAAGAGGCAATAGGGAAAGTGCTGCAAAAGTAAAAGCCAGCAGGAGGCATAAAAATTTAAGGTGCCAAATGGGAGGGGATAGACAACTGAAGCTCTATTCTGAATGCAACTATGATCTGACCTACCACACTCAAATCCCACGAAGACTCAAAACATTCAGGGTACAAATTTCATACACACATGCACTCAAGTGGCCTAAAAGAGGTTTGGAGTTTGATTCTCCACTGTGCCTCTTTTGAGTAAAGCCAGCCTGTGTGGCCTTGGGCAAGCTGCAATCCCAGGGGCACCTAGAGAAAGGGAATGGTAAACCACTTCTGAATTTTCTCTACATGACAAGCCTTGAAAATGATCACCATAAGTTAGAATTTACTTGATGGTACATCATCACCATCACTGAATAGCAATCTATTACTCTTCCCACTCCCTGCCAAAATGAGAAATGGCTGCCAATCACAGGGACAAGGAAATTTTACTGGTTGATCTGAGCCTTCACAGGAGCTCCATGACTGGGATTTCCAGGAAAATTTGGGCTTTTCACTGCTATTGAACTGTCAATCTCCTTGTGCTTTGGGATTCCTAGTTCTGTTGCTGTACGTCTTTTATTTTTTGAGTGAGACTGTCTAGGACCCAATATAGTGTGTGTGTGTCCCCCACCCCACCCCAATTTTAACCTCCAAAGCACCAAAGCAAAATTTGACACCTCAGGCAGTTCTCATTCAATCTGAGAGCTGCTTTGAGCTTCTTCAATTTGAATCATATCGGTTTTGAAATCGTCACTTCACTTCATTTCCCAAATACAATAGGCACATATGGTAATTTTAGGATCTACTGTCTTGACTTGTGCTGATACAGTGATGCTTAAACTTCCATAGTTTCCTGAATTTCTAGCACTGCATGGCATTTCTTTTTAATTTTTTTAACATTACATTTTCTCCCAATGTAAGTTGAACCACTCAACATCTTGTGCTTCAAAGTGCACCCTCAAGTCTCCATATATTGAAAATACATAAGCCTTGAAAGGAATGTCATCTAATTGCTTTAAACAGGATGAACTGCAGCCTTCCATATTTTTGTCCAACCTCAACTGTCAGGGCTCCTTTCCATGGCTATGCTGACTAGGACTGATGGGAATCGTAGTCCAACAATATCTAAAAGCCTGCACTTCGCCTACTCCTACCTTAAGTACCATATTTTTCCGTGTATAAGATGCTACTTTTTCCTAAAATCATTACACTAAAAATTGAGGGGTGTCTTTTACACAGAAGTAAGCCAAGATAGCTGAGGAGAGAACAAAACAACACATACCTTGCCTCTGTAAACAGGCTTCCTTCAGTCACAAGGCTTAGCTTCCTACAGTCAGGAGACTTAGCTTCCTCCAATCACAAGCCTTATGGAACTGACGTCAGCTGATGCTGAACAAACCAATTGGAACACACCTTGTTGGAGGTGAAGCCTGTAGGCAGTACTCAGATTCAACAGGGACTCCTAATGTCCGAGTGTTCTGAGCCCAGAGGCTGAATACTCAAAGCTAAGATTTCTTAATTTTTGGGTTAGAAAAGTGCGGGGCCGTCTTATAAACAGGGACGTGTTATAAATGGAAAAATACAGTAGTGTTGTTGTGGTTTTTTGTCTTTTAATTGTACAAAATACAAAATACAAGATACAAACTAAAATAATAGTGCTCCCCACCACCATCGGGTCCTTCTGGAGAGCTCTTCTCATTGTCCTCCTTTCTAGAACTGCATTGATCCTTGTGTTGGGACTTTACCTTTTCCTCTTATTAACACAAATTCAATAAATCTACCCCATATGTCATTAAAAATGTCTTTTTTATCTCCCCTTTCTTAACTTTTAGGATACAAGTCAATTTGTCATTTACATCAAGATTCCAAATTCCATTGTACCATTCTTCCAGTTGAAATTCCAGTTTAGACTTCCAATTCCTAGCTATAATTAATTTCACAGCAAACAATAAATTAGTAAGCAATTCTCTAGTTGTAAAATCGTAATCTTCAGTAACAAATATTGATAACAAAGCCATTTATGAATTCAACTTTATATCTCTATCAAAAATATCTCTTAATTCCTTAGTTTTCAAAATTTTTGTACCCTCTCACACTCCCACCACAAATGAAAATATGTACCAATTTCGTTACCACATTTCCAACATTCAAAT
This sequence comes from Intellagama lesueurii, assembly GCA_037013535.1. Taxonomy (NCBI): domain Eukaryota; kingdom Metazoa; phylum Chordata; class Lepidosauria; order Squamata; family Agamidae; genus Intellagama; species Intellagama lesueurii. The sequence goes on from JBAJHW010000004.1 coordinate 33,170,081, forward strand.
ATTTAGTATTTACTTTACTCAATTTAACCAGTGTTAAGTACCATCTTAAAACTATTTTATAGAAATTTTATTTTATTTTCACTGACATACATCGTAATATCCTAATTTTCCATATCATTTCCAATCTTCTTGCTTTATTTCTTTTTTAAAGTCTTGCCCCCATACTTGTTTCAATCCGTCACCATCAGTATCATCTTCCTCTAACTCCAGAATTATTTTATATGTTTTGCTTCCTACACCTTTCACTGAATCATCCTTTTGTATATTTTCATTGGTTAAAAGGAATTGTTCATATTTCATATATTCTCTACATTTATTATCTTTATCCATTCTTTAGTCCATTTCTCTAATCGTTCATAATTTAACCAAGTTAGATCCTTACTTTGAAGAATTTGTTTCATTTGTTTCTTCGATCTCATTTTTTCCATCCAGTCTTTTAGTCTACTCACACGCTTCATCCTAAACAATTTTTCAAGAACTTTCAGATTAGAAGAAACATTTTCTATTTCAGTTACTAACCTTAATGGTGAATTAGAGGGGCATAGACTTTTTTTATATTTATACCATACATTTAGCATGGTCTTTAAATAGGGTTCGTTAATCTTACTAAATTTGGATTTTTTGACAGTCCCAAATAAATATTTTTCAATATTGTCTTCTAACTCTAATGATTCCATTTCCCACCAAATTAACCTTTCTGGATTATACATGATTTCCCCAATAAACCTTAATAGATTGGCTATGTAATAATTTTTAACATTGGGTATCCCTACACCTCCTTTTTTTTTTGCATCTTGTACCAGTACTTTTTATTTATTCTAGCTTTTTTACCTTCATTACAATATCTATTAATCAATTCTTGCCAGAACTTGAAATCATCTTCTGATAATTGTATCGGTAACATCATAAATAAAAAATAATAATCTTTGGTAAAATTTTCATTTTCATCAAGGCAATCCTTCCAAACCTAGAAAGTTTCAAATTAGAATATTCTTGTAACTTATTTTTAATATCCCTTTTTAATTTATTATAATTATGTTCTTTTATTTTCTGAATATCCTTTAAAATATCTATACCCAAATATTTAATTGAATTGCATATCTTAAAATCATATTTAACAACAAACAATTCCTGTTCTAATTTATTATGATTAAACAACATCAGTTCTGATTGTTGCCAATTTATTTGTAATCCAGTTATTTCCCCAAACTTTTTAAAATGGTTTTTAATTCTATCCATGCTCTCTAAAGGGTTACTAATAGTTAATAATGAATCGTCTGCAAATAAATTAATCTTTATTTTATTGTTCCTACCTATACCTTTAATAAAGCAGAGACATCACCTTGCCGACAAAGGTCTGCATAGTCAAAGCTATGGTTTTTCCAGTAGTGATGTATGGAAGTGAGAGCTGGACCATAAAGAAGGCTGACCGCCGAAGAATTGATGCTTTTGAATTGTGGTGCTGGAGGAGACTCTTGAGAGTCCCCTGGACTGCAAGGAGAACAAACCTATCCATTTTGAAAGAAATCAACCCGGAGTGCTCACTGGAAGGACAGATCCTGAAGCTGAGGCTCCAATACTTTGGCCATCTCATGAGAAGAGAAGACTCCCTGGAAAAGACCCTGATGTTGGGAAAGTGTGAAGGCAAGAGGAGAAGGGGACGACAGAGGACGAGATGGTTGGACAGTGTCATCGAAGCTACCAACATGAATTTGATCAAACTCTGGGAGGCAGTGGAAGACAGGAGGGCCTGGCGTGCTCTGGTCCATGGGGTCACGAAGAGTCGGACATGACTTGACGACTAAACAACAACAAAATATCTTTAATTAAGTTATTGTTCCCGATTGCATTCGCTAACATTTCAATAACCAAATTAAATAGAACTGGAGAAAGAGGGCAACCTTGTCTTGTACCTCGAACTAAGGATATCTGTTCTGTTATTCCATCATTAACTATTATTGCAGAAGTGTTATCCAAATATAACTGATCTATTACTTCTGTGAATTTCTTGGCAACTCCCCAACTTTTTAAAAGAATCTTTAGCATTGGCCACTCTACACAGTCAAAGGCCTTAAATATATCCAAAGATAAGATACTTGCTTTTGTTTTATTTTTTTCTATATCATATACAATATTTAAAACTCACCTAGTTAGATTAGCCATTTGTCTTCCCTTTAAAAATCCATTCTGATGTTCTTTAATATATTTGGTAATGAATTTATTCATTCTATTTGCTAATATTTCTGTAAAAATCTTTGCATCCTGATTTATTAACAAGATAGGCCTATAGGAACTTGGATCTGTTAAATGTTTGGTTTGGGTATAAGACTCATTAATGAGTGTTTCCACGATGCTGGTATTTTTTCTCCTTCCAATATACCGTTGTACAGTATTTTCATCTTAGGAATTAAAATTCCTTTAAAACATTTATAATATTCTGGGCCCAATCCGTCAAAGTCTGGAGTTTTGCCATTTTTTATTTTATTGATTACCTCAGCAATCTCTTCCTCATTTATACCCTTTTCTAATTCTATTTTATCACTCTCTATTAATTTCCATTTCCATTTGCCTTAATATAATTTTCTATATCATCTTTTGATATATTACGTACTTCCTTTATATATTTTTTGAAATTCTTTTGAAATATCTTTAATTTTTCTTTCATCAAACTGCATTTCTTTCCTGTTTCATCTTTAGGTAGTCCAATTGTATTTTCTGATCTTTTAGTTTGAGCTAACCTAGCCAAAAACTTTGAGTTTTTATTACTATATTCAAAAAAAATTCTCTTTAAGTACATCAAATCTCTCTGGACTTTATCTAATTCAGTACTTTCTCATTCTCTTCTTTTAGCTTGAATCTCTAGCACTTTCTTATTATCTCTGTCTATAATATGGTAGTTTTAAAAAACTGTTTCTTGTTCAAGTTGACAGCATTAAAACATGCTATTCCTGTCTTACTTCTCATCTTACTTTCTTTGAAAATTAAGACATGCAGTTATCCTAGCTGGCCCCAGAAGGTTTCAGATCAACTTGATATGCTTTTAGTATCTGAACAATCCATTTATTTAAATGATTTTAATATTTTGTGTCCCTCTTTCAAAATAGCAATTTACCAGGGCATCTTACAAAATGAGACAGCGCAATAATACTAAATAGGCAAATATTTTATTGAATGAATTCAGTATAGCTACCAGGTTTGCTTTTAAAAATCAGTTTTCAAACTGGCCCATTTTAGGACCAGAATCACGCTGTTCTGCTATTGTTAATAAAATACACATTTAGCTTTAGGAACAAGCATATGGACTCCTTACAACACAATTTACCATGAACTTACTGTGGCTAGTGGAAGAGATTTAATTTGTTTTGACAATGTACATACCTCTATTTAAATTATGTAAAACTTACACTTATTTAATTTGATATGGTTATAAAAATCTGCTCAAGCATTCTCAAGCAATATTGCTGAAATATTAAATTTTACTCTGTGATATCTTTCAGCCATTTTCTCTGAAATAACTGTAGTCCTAATAGAATGGACTCCCCCCCCCTTTTATATTAATGTAATGTATAAAAAAGTCTGAAGACTTTTGGGGCAATCAGTACATTAAACTGCATCTAGATGGGAGCAGGCACAAGGCGGTCATATTGACTGATGAAAGAAGGCACCACACCATTTAGAAAAGGAATGTTCTATACTGGATTGAGACAGGATGCATTTAATCCATCCTCCCTCAGTTTGTTTACAGATACCCTTTAAAAAACAGCTTACAGGACAGGTGGGTGGAACTGTTTAAATACTGGTTAAAATTACTGGTTTATTTAATGTTTTTCTTACTATTCCAATTTTTAGAATTATAATAATTCACTAGAGCAGTGTTTCCCAACCTGGAGGTCAGGATCCCAAGAGGGCTCACAAAGTGTTTTCTGGGGGGTTGCAGGTCACCTTATATGTGTTGTAGCCTTTGTTAAATAATTTTTTCCTCGACCTTTCAGAGCCAGATATTAAAGTTAGTGTGTATGTGTATGTGTGAGAAACAGGCCCTTTAGGGAAGAAAGAAGCCTGTACTTTTTGAGAAGGGATAACTTTACCGCATTAAAAAATGCCCTTTTTATGCAAATATAGTAGTGTGGGTTGCACCTTACTTGGCTATTATAAAACAGGGCCGCAACTTGAAAAAGGTTGGGAACCATCTATGTTAACCTGAGCTCATCTGCAACACAGTGCACTTTTACTTCTCCCACAAGCCATTTTCTTTCTCTCTTGCCTTTCCCTCTACTTTGGTGTTTGTTCAGCCTTCATTTCCTGTCTTCTCTCCCCAACTTTGCCAGATACCGAGAATTTCTCTCCTTCTTAGAACTGCCACAATTCCAGTTCTAATTCTAGGCAGATGTATTTGCATATTATTATTTTCTCATTTTGAATATAATGTGAGGATGTATGAGGAGCCCTTGTAGACTTGAGGAGGAGCCCTTGTAGATCTGAGATCTTTGTTATCTGCCACCAAGTGGTTCAAATGGTACTGTAGGCTACAGACATGTATATGACAATGAACTAAGGTGTTCTAAAAACCATATAAACCTGGGTTATCTGGGGTAAAGTGATTGAGATCTCTTTATTGTGCATGCCAAATTTCAAGTGTCTATGTTTCATTGAGCTGTATACAGAGATAGATAGACACACACACAATTATACTTTATTATAATGTGTATACCATATTTTACTTGCAAATTATTTAAGATATAAAATGGAGCTTTTTTTAAAACTTCGAAGTATATAAATCATATAATTTAAAAAGACCAGTATCTTGAGGAATGTGAAGAATATCTGTTAAATGTGTCATTCTTGTTAATTTTGGCTGTCTTCACATTGAATTTGGATTTGGATTTTCAAATTCATAAAATTCCTGGTCTCCAAGTGAGACTAAGACATGCAGTGTGTTTTCTCTTGTCAAAATGATCATAATGTCCACAACCTGTTTAAGGAAAAGTGGCATTCTTTTTGCCTTGGGAAGCACAGCATGCACATACAGCCTGGCTATTAAAAAAAAAAAAAAAAGAAGAAGCAGTCTCAGATGGTGTTTCCGATTCTTAAAGTCCATGCACCAAAACAAAAACAACAACAACAAAAACCATGAATGTGTGTCATTTGTGCAAAATTAATTATTTTCCTGTTCTTGCCAAGGTCTCCACAAAGTACATTTTTTTTTGCAGTTCCTTGTCCTTGCGTGCAAAGATAACACAAGCAAGAATTTACATCCTTGCACTATCCATCCCACTTTTGCAGAACAAAGGTGTTAGGCTTCATTTTACAATGTCATTCTGGAATACACTGCTAGTTGCTAGGCTCCTAAAAGCTTTATTTTGTACAGCACTTTAACCTAACATTAACATGCTCCTTTTCTCTACTAGAATATAAAACGACTGGTCCCTGAGTTGGGTGAGGAGGCTCCCCTAATGTAACTGCTTGTTTTAACTCTGCCTGTGACCTGCTTAAATATATATATATATATATTAATACAAATGTTTTATTCATGGGAAAGTATTTTTAAAATCTAGCTGGAAAGCAGCATTCAAAATCTTTCCTTTGCTTGTACTACAGCTCTTAGGGGTTATTTTGGAAAATGTAGATAATCTTGACATCTTCTCTAACACTATACAGTTTATCTTGCTACGCTTTACTAATCCTGAATCTGAACACAGCTGAACTGAAGAGCTTATGGGTTTTGACTGCAGGCAATCTTCTCACCATGAGCTAGTTCTGCTTTCTAATTATGTCATCATTAGAATATAACCAGTAGCATGTCTTCCTGAGGGGTACCCATTCATTAATGCAGACAGCTGAAACTCTGTTCCACTGTGAGTAATGAAGTGGAAACATCTACATTAGTTCTAAAACCCTTGAGATCATGCCCACCATATCCTCTGTACTCTCAATGCTCTGCTAGATCTGCTTTGCTTTAAGTGGATAACTAAAACAATAATGGATCCAGGTCAGAGCTCAGGTCTTCACAAGACACAAGAAAGGCTCTCAGGTTCATACAGTATTCCTTATAGCTTTTTTAAAAGGTCAGCTACCTTTGGTACTACAAACAAATTAGCTCTTTTCTATTTTGAGTTGTTATAAAAAAATTCTACTTTCTAAATAACCATTATGTGATCATGTGATGCATAGCATTTAAAAATTCACTTTTACAAATAGGCACCCATCTGAAAATCTAAGTGGGAAAAACAGAGGTTACTTACCTGTAACTTTGGTTCTTCAAGTGGTCATCTGTGAATTCACACTATAGGGTTATTCTGTGCTTGCGCAAAGGTTTCCGGAATATTCTAGAGCTTTAACGGGACCGCCCCCCTAGTACATGTGGTCCGCCCATCCTGGCGATTGTCTCAGTTCCTAAGAACAGTCTGCTGCTGTACAAACAGGAGACATATGTGACAGAGAGAGGAGAGGATGAACGGGAAGTGTGAATTCACAGATGATCACTCGAAGAACCAGAGTTATAGGTAAGTAACCTCTCTTTCTTCTTCGTGTTCTCTGTGAATGCACACTATAGGATGATTAACAAGCTCACTTACTGGAGGATGGACGTCACAGAAGTACTGATGACAACATGGCTCTACCAAAGGCTGCATCTGTCTTAGTTCTGACATCAAGGTGGTAATGAGTGGCAAAAGTACATGGGGCAGACCATGTGGCAGCTCTGCAAATGTCTGGAATACCAAAAAATTGGAAGCAGGGTATGGAGAAACTCTATTGGTGGGGACATGGGAGAGGGCCTCCTCTGCTGCTGCTCCAGGACTCTGCAACTCCATTCCATGGGAAACCAGGTTGGTCCCATCGTTGCTGCCCTTCTGCAAGCAGGCAAAAACCTTTCTCTTCAGGCAAGCTTTTCCTTCATGACAAACTGACTAGGAGAGGTTTGAAAACAAGATGGTTTGCATATTGTGATTCTAAATCTGTTTTAGTAATGCTTTACCTAACATTCTTTTTATAATGTTATTAACTCATTTAATATTTGAATTATTCACTGTTTTTAGCTTTAATACTGTGTTTTAATTATGTAAGCCACTTTGGGTCCTTTCGTATGAGAAATATAAATAAATAAATAAATAAATATTGTCTCTGTCAAAACAAGATCAGGAGCAAATTGTGATACTGATTATTAAATATTAATATTCAGCATTAGACTAAAGCTGAAAAACAACACTAAAAGAATTGTAGTGCAAAATATAATTTAAACAACATTTCTGATTAATTTAAAGACTACATAAGGGACAGATTTGCATTACTAAACTAAGTTCACCATGAACCAGAAGAATTGTAGATTGAAACCAGAGATATTATTAAAGAAGAATGCAAAAAGACAATTCCTATAGTGAAAAGAAAAGAAAAACCTAGACGGATGATGGAAGAAGCAAGCACTTAGAATTGTAACAGACAGGTGAGAAGCAAAAGTAAAAGGTGAGAAAAGTAGAGTCAGAATGCTGAATGCAGTTTTTCAGTGACTGTTCTAGAAAGTAAAATGAAAACTGCTCTGAAAGAACTAAGAAATAAATCACCAGGGGTAGATGGAATACTAACAGAACTATTTCAAGCCACAGAGATTAAATCTGTCAAAATCCTAACAAAAATGTGCCAACAAATATAGCAAATAGAACAATGGCCCACAGACTGGCAATATTGCAATTCCCAAGAAAGAAGATGCCAAGGAATATAGTAATGATAGGACCATTGCTTTAATTTCCCATAAAAGGAAAGTGATGCTCAAGGTGTTGCAACAAAGGTTTTTTTCCTTATAAGGAGCAAGAAATGCCTGATGTTCAGGCTGAATTTCGAAAAGGAAGGAGAATTCAATATCATATTACAAATATCCACTGGCTACCAGAGCAGACCAAACAATTTCAAAAGAAGATCAGTCTATCCTTACAGACTAAAGCAAAGCCTTTGACTGTGTGGCTCATGAGAAACTATGGGTTGTTCTGAAAGACATGGGTGTGCCTCAGCACTTGATTGTTTTGATGCAAAACCTGTAGTGTGGACAAGAAACTACCGTTTTGTAGTGTGGACAAGAAACTATTTACCGAATATTGAGAGACACAATAGTTTCTTATAGGCAAAGGTGTCAGAGAAGGGTGCATTTTAATTTCTTATCTGTTCAATCTATGTGCAGATATACAGAAAGCTGGACTAGATTCAGATGAAGGAGTTAAAATTGGTGGAAGAAGCATCAAAAATTTAAGATGTGCAGATATCATCTGACTGGCAGAAAGCAGCAATGACCTGAAACGACTTTTTGTGAAAGTGAAAAAAGTGCCAAAGCAAGACTACAACCGAGCACTAAGACAAAAAACATGACTATAAAAGCACCATTCAACTTTAATGTTATTAAGAAACTGAAATAGCTAGAGATTTTGTATACCTTGGTTAAATCATTGATTCAAATGGAGAGTGCAACCAAAGAATACAGAAAAATACCAAGACTAGGAAGGGAGCAATGAAGGAATTGGAAAAGATAATCAAGTGTAAGGATGTGTCCCTGGAAAACAAGACCAAGATCATCCATCCATCTTTATTTTTTTTATTTATTTAAAAATGTTTAAACACCATGGGGTGGTATATATAAGTAGCATACTTTGTTTTTTGCTTTGTTTTGCAGATACTCTGTACTGCCAGAAAGACAAACAAGTGGGTCCTAGAGCAAATCAAGCCAGGAATATTTCTGGAGGCAAAAAAGATGAAACTGAGGCTGTCCTATCTGGGTATAGCATGAAAAGGCAATATTCTCTAGAAAATAAAATAATGCAGGGAAAAGTTGAAGGCAGCAGGAAAACAGGAAGACCAAATACAAGATTGACTCCCTAAAGGAACCACAGGCTTGAGTTTACAAGAGCTGAGCAGGGCGGTTGATGAAAGGATATTTTGGAGATTGCTCATTCGTAGGGTTGCAATAAGTTGGAGGTGACTTGAGTGCACACAACAACAACATGTGATTTGTACAATATTTACATCCATTAATTTATGAATTACTGGGAAATTGTTTTGATTTAGTGCATACTTGTATTTGTTTTTCAGTAATTAATTTACTGTACTAGCATTTGCTTATACAAGTTCTGTCTTATTAATCTCAAATAAATCTATCTAATTTGTTAATATTGTGAAAGTGTCCAGGAGTATATCCTTTGATTCATGCAAGGCTATACAGTGGAAGAGTACTGTTGTGAAGTCTTTCAACCATCTGAGATCTCTCATTCATAGGTCACCATAAATTCAAGGTGACTTGGTGGCATATAACAACAACAATATGGAGAGGGACGGAGAGAAAAACACTGCTCTTCTCCTTCTGCCTTGTTGAAATGAAGTCAGAAAGGGTTTTGGTTTTAGAATATAATTATTCCTACTTCTTGTAAATAAGATTTTTTTAATATAGTTGTGAACACACACACCTTGACCTACAAGTTCTGTTAATATTTTCATTCCAAGTTATCTAATATTTTATCCACTGAAAATCTCTTCTGTTAAAAGTACATTTTATCACTGAATTAGTGTTTTCCCCACTGCAACTGAAGTTATACTGGTAGTCTGGGAGCAATAACCCAATTAGTCAACAAGAAAATAGAGCTATCCTTCATTCTGCTTAAGTCACCCACAATAAAGCATACTTTTGCTGATACATATCAGAACCTTTAATGATTCAAAATGGCAGAGCCACCTGTAATGACAGCAATAAGAATTCCTTTTGACAAGATCCAATTTTCTTTAATTCTTTCTGACATCAAGCCTTGGCACTATTCTTTCAGATTAATAGAACTAAAAAAATAAAAAAACCAAAAATGTTTCCGTGGAAGAGCTGATTTACATAATATGCAGAGTTACTTGAGATTTACAACAAATGCTAGGAAAGACCAACTAGCCTTCCCTGTAAATCAAGCACCACTTATAAATTTCCTTTTTGCTGAAATGATATGGAGGTACCTCCTCTGAGACTAGAAGCTGACAATCTCTTTCTAAGAAAACATTTCCCGTAATATTCTGAACTGCTCTGCCCAAAACAAAACAAAATCGTACATCAAAAACCTAATTAAGCTTAGAAAGTTGTATTTCACTGAAATGCTTGAATAGACAGAAGATATCTCAAGGCACAGAAGAGTTAGCATGTCATGAATAAATCAGGTTTCAAGAGAAAGCAAACATGTAACATGTGAAAATTTATTCAAAGGAGGTCAATTAATGAAAGTAACTAACTAATTCAATTTGCATTTGCAATACCATGTTATACCCTCGTTCAAAGGGTTTGACTACTGAAGTCACCAGCACCAGCAGGACAAAAATCAGGCCTCCATTTCAAGAATGAATATTTGTTTCACGACCTGAAGATGATCAAATAATATATGTTTAATTTTAAGGAAGACCATTATGAATATTGATTTACATTTACTTTACAGCATGAATGGGGGACATGTGGTTTTTCAGATGTTTTTCAAGAAGGGCCTGACCTACAGGAATAAGTTTCACTGAGGATGGCTGGGCGAAGTAAATACGCACAGTTTATAAAGCTGCAGTCCCCCTGTAGGATCCCATGTCATATACAGTACCATACTGTATGGTACTGTATATGACATGGGTCATATACAGTGGGTGAACTGTGGGTCCTGATGGCAATTTTTAGAGTATATATTTTAATTGCATTTTAATTGTTTTGTCTTTTTATTGTCTTTTAATTGTTGTAAGCCACCCAGAGACCTTTGGGTAGTGTGGGCGGCATATAAGTTAAATAAATAAATAAATAAATAAATACTATTCGAGAGGCTCTCCCTAATTCCCAGATAAGATTTGGGGAGACACAAAGAAAACAAAGAACCAATTAAATATAATCTTACCTCATTTCTCAGTAAGCATCAGGAGTGTTCTTTCCATGGGCAAATGTGATTTTTGGATGCAACTCTATAGGTAAAGGTTCCCCTTGACATTTAGTCCAGTCGTGTCCGACTCTAGGTGCTCATCCCCGTCTCCAAGCCGTAGAGCCAGCGTTTGTCCGAAGACAGTTTCTGTGGTCACGTGGCCAGCGCGACTAGACACGGAACGCTGTTACCTTCCCACTGAGGTGGTACCTATTTATCTACTTGCATTTTAACATGCTTTCGAACTGCTAGGTTGGCAGGAGCTGGGACAAGCGACAGGAGCTCACTCCGTCACGTGGATTCGATCTTACGACGACTGGTCTTCTGACCTTGCAGCACAAAGGCTGCGGTTTAACTCGCAGCACCACCACGTCCCCCCACGTGTATATTATATACACCACGTGTATATAATATACACGTGGTTATACACCACATGTATATTATATATTATCTTTCATATCTTTTATACTGGAGACGGAAAAAGTAGTTACTATCACCTGCGGTATTATCAGAGTTTCTGCTTGTAACTGAATGAGAAGTGTTTCAGAAATAGCTGCACCCATTAGCATTATTAGTCTTTAAGTTTCTTTCAGCCCATCCTTTTAAGAAGCACTCTCACTGATCGAGCTCCTTAATGCCACAAAATATGTACTGCAAATAGTGGTCTGAATGACAGCTATTTCAAATTAGAACTAGATTAAAATTAAAAATTCAAAGCAATGTGGATTTATTAGATTTTGAATTAGAATCCCAAAAGCAGCAGAACCACAGGCTCAAGTTAGATTTGGAATAAATGTACAAGTCAGGATAAAAGACGTTCTGCTCACAGCAAAAGCTCTTCTGTTGGACACACCAGTGTGTTCTGTTTTGTTTTACAATGTTCACTTCCTAATGCAGTTACTACACATAACTTACTAATGACCACACACCCCTCAAGAGCCATATCTTCTGGGGGAACAAGAAGAGCCTTAGGTTGCAAGAAGTATGTAATTTAAGGTCTCTGGACCCCAACCTTGTCATTTCACATTAAATGAAAGGAGAAAGTCCTAAAAAATTAATAGCATTAACTAGTAGTACTCTGCACTGCAACCAAATCACAGAGAAAAGAGATTGAGAGATCGAGATCTGATTAAATAAAATTAGGCCAGCCATGTAGCATATAAGACTGAGGGCATAAAGAAAGCTATGATGCCAGCAGGATCAGCACTTAGTGGTTCTTGGTTCCAGTTTCTTGCCTCCACAGAATAATGCTGTTTCTCTGTCTCAGTGTCCTCAGGTGTAGCAATTCATCCTTTGTAAAACACGAGTTTTGTATATTTTGCTACAGTGTAGAGTCTGAGGCAATGCAGTAGATTGTAGTGATGTATTGTGCATGTCACCACTCTTATTAACCATGCTGGCCCAAAGGCTTGACACTGATGCTATGATTTCTTCTATCATTTGATATATAATAGGTAGGTATTTAGGTCAGTAACTCCTAAAAGACAACAAACAGCTAATTATTCCATGACTTTCTGCAAATCTAGTGTTTGTTTCTTGGTAAGAATGTAAGCGATCCTTTAATTTCAATCACCAATCAGAACTGAAAGGAAGAATCTGGGCTTGAGTCAAGACATGGGTACTTTCAGTCAAGGCAGTCCCCTGTTTACATAATTGGTTAACACTGTCTTTGGTCACAATATCACAGTATTGTATACAGGCAGCAAGCTCCAGAGGGCTGCTTATACCACAGTGGTATTCCACCCCAATGCTATTGCTATAGCAGGTCAGATTCTGTCAGGCCAATGTGTTCCATCATGACCAAATAACTTACTTAAAGCAAATAGTCTTCCACAACTCTTCATATATCATCATTCAACATCCTGCTCCAAGCTAGACTCCAGGAGTGAAGGTTGCTTTCTGTACAAACATGCACCAATATAGATTGACAGTGACTCTTCATGATATTTGGGTCCTGATTATTTCAGGAAACTCCTATTAGCTCCAACGTGCACTGAAAATCAACTGGTAAGACTGTAATTACTTGAGGTAAATTGTTTACTGTCCACTCCGCTGTTATCTCTAGAAAAGACAGCACTACAGTCTCCACTGTGCTAATTTTTAAGAAATCAATTGCTTTCTTTTCTAGTAAGTTTATATGATTTCTGTATTCATTCTTTGTCCTAATATCTGAACCCAAGGCAATTCAACACACAGTTAAGGAACAAGTACGTACAATGAATTCAACAACTTTTAATAATAAAACACAGTTAAACACTTTGTTGTATTAAAACCACAACTGAACTAAAGCCAATTTTAAAATAACTCCAGAAACCTATCAGGGAGGGGAAAAAATAAGATAAAGAATAATACCCCCTGCCCCCACCAAGTACAGCTCCTTCTTTATCTGTCTGGATAGTTGTTGAAAGTCTGCCTGAAAAAGAAGCTTTTTACCGGCCAAGGAAGTGCAATAGGGATGGGGCAGCTGAGCCTTCTCTGAAAGTGAGGGCTCGACTATATGTCATAATATGTAGTCAGGTTTTTCTGTCAGGTTTACCATACTTGAAATTGATGTAAAAATATCAAACGGCATGACATACAGCTAAGTGTGTATTTTTTTGTGGGTGGAAAGCGTTGTTGTTGTTTTTTAAAAAATAACAACCATGAGAGGTTGTTTATTTAAAATGGATTCTGGTCACACTTTTTTAAAATTCGTTTTAACATATGTGTCAGAGCAAATAGTGTCTCTGAGGGTCTGCAGGTTTGTTGAAACAGGTGCCAAGTACAATGGGTTTTGGACTGCAAGTCTGAATTCTTCCTCTTGTTTTCCTGAATTCTTCCTCCTTTTTTTCTATTTTAGTGCTGCACTGATATATCACTATGTCAGTTCTAAACTTATGTATAAAAATATATATTTTTTAAATGCGAGGAGACTGGGGACAGGCTGCTGCTGTCACCCTCACAGCTGCACTAAAACACACAATTCTTGCTCCTCCGATCACCTACAGCACACTGTCAAAGGGAGACCTGAAGCTATCTCCTCTGCCACAGAGCACAGGTGGCTTTGTGTCTTGCTGGGAATCTGTTCTGCTTTCCTCCCTGGACTGATGCCACTTTCTAGAAAATTCCCCTCATCGGAAGGCAAGACTGCATTCTCCCTCTCGGATCTGTGGAGTTCTTGGCAGTTGGAGAAAGTCAGATTCACAATGATGATGCACAAACTGACACAAAACTATGTAACTTTATACTGATTTTTTAAAAACTCAAGCAAGGTCCCAATTTATTTCAACAGTGTAGTTGTGCCCTGAGTTCCACATTTCTGTTCTGTTGGGTTTACTTAGATTTTAATGGATGCTGGTGAACTGTGCCTTTGAATTTAATTGGGGAAATGGTCTTTTAGAAATAAAAATTAAATGTTTGTTTCGCCAAAGTATGCGAAGTTTAGTAGGACCTTTACTTGAGTTAGGTTGTTGAGCTATGCTAGCAGCTTGCTCCTTCCAATGTGGCAAGGAGGGAGAGGGTAAGTCTTAGGAGGAGCTACTCTGCCACTTCATCCATTCACAAATGTCTACTTGTGGAAAGGCAGCACCAACCTAGAAGTGGGGAAAGACCTCTACAAACTTTCTTCAATTAAATTAATGTGGCTGTACGATATTCATGAACGAGAGATGCAAGTAAGCCAATAGATACAATTGAGAAGAGATACTTTACTAAAGAAACTGAATAGCATAGTTCTCTCCAGTTATACCCACCAAGTGTGATCTTGGGGGTTTCTAAGAGAGTGAATAACAACCCATCTGTTTTTTAATGCGAGTTAGCTTTTGCTCAAATGATTTCAATTAACAACCAAAGCTTTATGCTCTAACAAGCTGAGTTTGATTGTAATTCTTCGGAGTGTAATCATCCCTCTACTCTGCAATTATACACAATGAATGCTGAATTAGAGGCAATGAGGAAAAAAGAACAAACAGCAACTTTCAGACTTGGAGATGCATCTTATGGAACTTATGCCAAAGGTGAGTTGACTGATGAGATGCACTAATATGCTCAAACACCACTGCTATGTTGAAGAACACGAAAGAAAGTAAGACCTCAAAATGTGACCAAGAGACATACACAGTGCTTGCTAACATATCTCACACCAGGCGAACAGCACCATTACTAAAATATCATTCAATTGCCAGTCAGATTTGATGTTGCTGCAGAAATATACACCATACAATTATTTTAATTTCAGGTCATTTTCAATGGCATTGGGAAACAACCACTCTATCAGTTCCAGCTCTGCCTTCAATCCACAGTCATTTTTCTTAACTGTTTTGCTATGTTTTTGGCTTTGCTTTAAAAATTACAGTAAAGCAGCCACATATGCTCTGGGTAGTGACTGCTGTCATTGAGATGCTACCTGATTCACATTGCGACAAGAACAAGTTGTTTTAACAGATAATCCCCCAAAATAAATACCCTGTTTCCCTGAAAATAAGACCTACCCTGAAAATAAGCTCTAGTATGATTTTTCAGGATGCTCATAATATAAGCCCTACCCCAAAAATAAGCCCCAGTTAAGTGAAACCCCGCCCTCCACCATTGTGCCGCGTTGTGCAGCAACCAGAAGAAGATGACATTACTGTAAAATAAAACATCCCCTGAAAATAAGCCCTAATGTGTTTTTTGGAGCAAAAATTAATATAAGACGCTGTCTTATTTTCCGGGAAACACGGTATATAAAATAAATGTGTGAAATAAAATACAGAGTGAAGTAGCATTTGGGAAGCTCTGGCTAATTCAGATGCCTTCCCTACTAAGAGTTTTAAGACAATATTGTATTGCCGAGTCTTCATTATGACTTTTTAATATGAGAATAAGAACATGATGCTGAGCTCCTCTTAATTCCTTTGGCCATGTTCACTTTAATTTTTCCCCTACACTTCTTTATTAGAGATGGGGGTATTCGTATTTGAATACGAATACCTCTGCACAGGTGAACATAACGACGGTCCAGCCCCCTGGGGCTGGACCGTCCACTCACCTTCCGCTGTTGCCATGGGCTCTGAACTCCCTTCCTATCGATCCGGAGCTCATGGTCTGCGAGCCACTCTTCGACCTTGCAGCGAGGCTCGTCCTTCTGCCCCCTGCCAGGAGTGGCTCGCAGACCGCGAGCTCTGGAGCAATAGGAAGGGAGCGCAGAGCCCGCAGCAACAGCAGAAGGTGAGTGGACGGTCCGGCCCCAGGGGGCTGGACCCTTGTTAGGTCCACCTCTGTGGGGGTATTCGTATACGAATACCCCCATCTCTATTCTTTATTCCTCAGTGTCATCAAGTTATAAAATGTAAGGGGTTAGGATCAAATCGCCCCAGAGGGAGACCACAGCTGCGATACAAGGATATCTGCAAGCGGGATCTGAAGGCCTTAGGAATGGACCTCAACAGATGGGAAACCTTGACATCTGAGCGTTCAGCCTGGAGGCAGGTGGTGCATCATGGCCTCTCCCATTTTGAAGAGACACTTGTCCAGCAGGCCGAGGCAAAGAGGCAGTTCCGAAAGCAGCAAAATCAGGGAGCTGGACAGGGGACAGATTGTATTTGTCTTCAGTGTGGAAGGGATTGTCACTCTCGAATTGGCCTTCTCAGCCACACTAGACGCTGTTCCAAGTCCTCTATTCAGAGCACGTTACCATAGTCTCTCAAGACTGAAGGATGCGTAATCTAATCTAAATCTAAATTCTAAGTATCAAATCATACTTAGAACAGATGCATGAAAATTAACAGGACTCAAATAATGACTGATTTAAGTCCCACTGATTTCTGAGAGTTTACTCAAGGCATAAATTAAGTCTGGGTCCAATCAGTGGTTTATAACTGAAAAAGACAGGGAAATCTGACAAATGTAGTGCCTTATTTATTAATAGGAACATGCAAAGCTGATAGAGCATTATGGATATGCAATGTGATAATCTTTATCTGAATTTGGAATAGCTTCCTTGCTATTCTGGCTGGAAGATTCTGCTAGCCATGCTGGCTAGGAGCTTTTTTTTAAAGTGTTTTTTTTCCCCCAACTTCTAATATAAAAAGTCCTCAATGGTTTAGGATCTTGATACTTGTTGAAACAAGGAAGACTGTCAAATCAACTAGACACACTTTTCAACACATCTTTAGAAGTAGAAAACATGCTTGTGTGACAGTCATGCAGTCCTCTCCTGAGGAATCCAGGTTTAAACAAAGCAGTGTTTAACTCCTGATGCCCAGTGACAAAACTGAAGTGAGCTAATTTATAAAGGTTCCTCCTCAGAATCTATAGGTTCACTCCCTCCTCCCAAAGACTGTGACCTTGGGATCATGACAATATCTGGGAATGGAAAGATGTAACACATGTCTTTGATACTGCTAAGGAACTGCAATGTATTTAACTACAGTGGACCCTCGACGTACGCACGGCTCGATGTGCGTACTTTTTGAGGTACGGAATTCTCCGGCCGCAAAATTTCCAATCGACTTGCGGCCGGAGAATTGACCTACGGACCAGAAGGGGGAGGCGGGGAAAGCGCCAAATTCAAATTTGGCACTTTCCCCGCCTCCCCCTTCCAGTCCGTAGGCCGCCGATCGTGCCTCCGGATGCCTTCCAGGCCTTCCCCGCCGCCATGGGAGGCATCTCGGAGGTCCCCCCCCCGCCGCCGATCGTGCTTCGGAGCTTCTCCGGAGGCACGATTGGCGGCGAGGGGGACCTCCGCAGGCCTTCCCTGCCGCCATAGGAGGCATCTCAGAGGTCCCCCCCCCCCGCCGCCGATCATGCTTCGGAGCTTCTCCGGAGGCACGATCGGCGGCGAGGGGGACCTCCGGATGCCTTCCCCGCTGCCATGGTAGGCCTCTCGGAGGTCCCCCGCCCCCGCCGACGCAGGCTTTCCCAGGGTGGACCGGGCCTACCAGGGGAGGGCTTCCCCTGGTAGGCCCGGTCTACTCCCCGGGAAAGCCTGGGGAGTAGACTGGGCCTACTGGGGGAAGCCCTCCCCTGGTAGGCCCGGTCT
This sequence comes from Intellagama lesueurii, assembly GCA_037013535.1. NCBI lineage: Eukaryota > Metazoa > Chordata > Lepidosauria > Squamata > Agamidae > Intellagama > Intellagama lesueurii. The sequence continues at coordinate 33,187,979 of JBAJHW010000004.1, forward strand.
ACCAGGCTTTCCCGAGCAGTAGACCGGGCCTACTGGGGGAAGCCCTCCCCTGGTAGGCCCGGTCCACCCTGGGAAAGCCTGCGGGGACGGGGGACCTCCGAGAGGCCTCCGGCAGCAGCGGAGAAGCCCTCGGAGGCCTCGGGCAGCGGCGATGGCGGCGGTGGGGGTCCCCTGGAAGGCTTCGGAAAGGTAAGGTCTATTTATTTTCATTTTTGTGGGGGGGGGGGGTTCCTGGGCCGGTTACGGATTAAATGGTTTTCAATGCATTCCTATGGGAAATGCATATTCGACCTACAGACTTTTCGACCTCCGGCCACCGTGCCAATACGGATTAATTCCGTAGGTCGAGGGTCCACTGTACTACTGACATTCTTGATCATATCCTATCCACAATAAACCTATATTTTTTTTCTACTTTCCCACTGGTTAACTGACCATTGCTGTTGGTCTCTGGGCTTAACCAGATAAAACAGATTAAACACAAGAAATATGCTAAAATAGCACAATAATCAGTGTGTGTGTGTTCTGTGCTGTCAAGTCTGAATGAATTTACAATGACCCTAATAGGGCTTTCAAGGTAAATGAGATATTTTAAGGTGTGGTTTTACCAGTTCCACTGCCCCAGTTTCCATGGCTGAGCAGAGATTCAAACCCTGTTCACCAGAGCCCTAGTCCATTACTCTGTCCACTACACCACAGTGAGACCTTACTGATCAGTAGTAATTCATTATGTCATCACTCTCCATGCTCAAACCTCCCTGCAGGTCACTGTTTGACAATATACAATATGCAGTGATGTGACTGAATTCTGAGCAAGTTTAGGGGGATGTTTTCCTTCTCAGTTCCTTCAAAAGAAGCAATCAGTGTCCAGCTATATAAAATCTTCTGACTAATCAAACTGTGCTTTCGTTTTGCAGATACTTTCTCTATAAATAATTCATCTGAAGCATATTAGCATGCCCCTCTTTTTGTAAAAAAAATCAGAAAACACTCTGCACCTTTGCTCTGGGAATATATTTGCAAAAATTAAACTTTACATCCTTTGGTGCTTCATCAGTGAAATATACATAACATAAATTGCATCTACAGAAGCAAGACTACACCCATCTATACATATGCATTTACCAAATAAGTCACTGCTCTTTTAATGAGACCTCTGACTGAAATAACAGAATGTTCTCTGGAGCTTAGAGCAGTTATATCTTCTAGATATGCAATTCAGTTGGTTTTTTAGTTCCCAAAAAACAGATTATTCATATGCACACAAATATATCCATATGTATACAGTACATATGTATGTATGTATGTATGTATGTATGTATGTATGTATGTATGTATGTATGTATGGGTAGGGTAGGAGAGAGAGAACTCCCCTTCTGTTCAACATTGAACTTCTTACTGCTAAGTAACAGGCCAGTTACACCAGGGGATGATTAAAATGACATCAATTTTACTGGTTTCACTGGTTTCACTGAGATTAAAACTGGTATTTACCCAAATACATTGTAACAGGTATATGGTCACAATTGACCAGATAGGCGGGGTATAAATGAAATAAATAAATAAATAAATAAATAAATAAATAAATAAATGACCCTGGCTGGCCCCTAGATCTGAAATGAGATCTCAGAAAAATTATTGGTTTTGAAGGTGTCAAAAATTGCTTCGGATATTTGAGTCCTCATGAACACTGATCTTATTAAACACTGACTAACAAAGACTTCTTTCTGGAGCTATTTGTACATGGATATCAAAATCAAACTCCAGGATACAGTGAATTGAGAAAAAGTTTAGTATATAGCTTTTCTTCTCCTTGTGAACCAGGAATAATCTAACAAAGCTTTAGCAAGCTGTTGAAAAGGAACATAAAATGCTCCTGCATGATCCTGTATTTATCTATATAGCTAAGGTTGCAACACCAAACTCACATACTCAGTTCCTGAGAAACGGGAATGTAATTCTCTAGGATTATGCTAATATTTTTCATGAAACAACATAGCAAATGAATGGTAACATGTGCCTAACTGAAATGAAACGTGGATGACTCTGATATGGAAATCTTTAGTAAAAGGTAAAAGATTTATGCGATCTGAAGAGAAACCAGAGTAGACTCTGATATGCTCCATTCTACTTGGAATGGCTTTGAAATGTCTCTAGAAACTTAACTTCATCCAACAGGCAGATTCTTACTGAGTACTCAAATACATGACCACATAAGATCTGTTGCGTAACCACTGCACTGGTTATCAATTCCAAGATGTGTGTAGAATTAACTGTGCTTGCAATCACCTTTAAAACTCTGCAATCATCTTTAAAACTCTCAATGGCTTGAACCACCTCCTCTCATATCCTTCTACCCACTCCCTAAGGTTTGACAGAAAGCCTTTTCTCTGCATCCTGAGCACACAAAATAATTTTCTGTGGCTACACCTATATCGTAAAAATCTTTTCCTTAGGAGGGTCCACATTTGACTCACACTCTCTCTGTCTTCTAAAGAAGAAATCAGTTTTCCTCCAGTGACTTCACCATTAGATCTTTCTTCCTTCCCTCAGTGTTTTCAATTGAGATAAGGCAGATTATGTACTCTAGTAAATCAATGACTCAAGGTTGGCATAGATCAACACACGAGATAGGAAGCTGCCTTCTCCTGAGTCAGACCATTGGTTCATCTTACCCAATATCATCAACTGTTGTGTAACCACTGCACTGGTTATCAATTCCAAGATGTGGGTAGAATTCACTGTGCTTGCAATTATCTTTAAAACTCTGCAATCACCTTTAAAACTGGGTTTCCAAAGTTTCAGACTGGGTTGCCAGAGTTTCAGACAGGAATTTTTCCTTCCCAACCCTACCTGAAGATCTCAGGCACTGATTAGTGGTCTCCTGCTCAAGCATGAAGGAGACCTTCTGAGCTTCGAAAATCAGATGAGACTGGCTGTGTTCTGGGTGGAATTATGGAAGGAGATCAGGCCAGGATCTTCTCTTACAGAAGGTCCAAGGCTATCTCAACCCCATCCTTACAAAATCCTTCATTGCTGGCAAAAATGCTTTAACTGAATCATTCAAGGGAATTTACATTTGAAAAATAAATCACCAACAGATTTGTTTTCTATTTGAACTTATTATGTATTTATTATTTTAAATCTTAGAAACATAACATTTCTACTCAAAATAGCCTTCTGTTAAAAATTTAGGTGAATTTAATTTTTAAAGTTGAGATCAAACACTTCGCTATAATATGCAGTGCCCTGCTTTATACAACTATTCTGCACTATAAATTATGTGCAATAAAATGTAATAAAGATAAATGCAGATTGTTCTCCTCATTACACCTTTCATTCTTCCACGACACTGGCCTGCTGAAAGACGGACTTACTGAGAATTTTTATTTGAAACTATAAATAAGGTGTATTCACTGATCTAAATTGCATGAATATTGCACTGATGGATCTGCAAATAAAATATAATGAAGAATAATGTATGTTGAACAAAAGGAAGTTTTCATGGCACTATAAATATTCTGTTTTCTGTTCAGAACTTAACACTAGAAAATAAAAATTATATATTAACTATTTTAGTTAAATAATTTTTAGCAGCACTATCATAACAGAGTTACATAATATACTATAAAATACCTCTCTTCCTTGTAGTTAGCTCTATTGAAATAATGTCACTATATGGTTCTAAAGCTTCTTGGCCTCATAAAATGTAGAAAGGGGTACATTGACTATACAGTGGTGCCTTGACTTACGAACGCCCCGACGTACGAACATTTCGACTTACGAACAGCTCCATTTGCAATATTTTGCTTTGACTTGCGAACGGAGCTTTGACTTATGAACAAAAAAAACGCGGGGAAAGCAGGAAATGGACTTTGGACTGCCTAGTACTGTAATTTTAAAATGTAAAAATTGGTTTAAAAGGTGCTTGGTTTGGTTTAAAGCTGCTTGGTTTTAAAGGTGTTCTGTTTAAAAGGTGTTCGTTCCCTCCCTCCCTCCTTTCCTGCCCTTTTTTTTAACCTAAGTCATCTTAGGTTAAAAAAAAAAATTCTCCCCCTAGTGGTAGAGGACGGATTAACCAGTTTTGCATTAGTTCCTATGGGAACTAATGCTTTGACTTACAAACGGCACCTCGACATAAGAACAAAAAACAGCCGGAACGGATTAATCGGTTTTCAATGCATTCCTATGGGAAATGCTGATTTGACTTACAAACGTTTTGACTTACGAACATCTTCTGGGAGGGATTAAGTTCGTAAGTCAAGGCACCACTGTATTTATTTATTTGAAATATTTAGGTGCCACTTTTCTTCTAACACATAATTGATGTCAGTGTACATACATAAGGTTCCTAAGCAACCTCATATCTAGGTGATTACTGGGCCAGAGGTGAGGAAACTCTGACCTTCCAGAGGTTTTGAACTTTACCTTCAAAATGCACCAGCCAGTGTGGCCATGGAATGGGATTTTTCCCTACTCCTGGACTGGATCAGAACTTGTTTACATAGACCAGAAATGCACAACTCTCATGCGCTAGGAGTCAATTTCTTGCCTCTGGGTTCCCCCAGGGGCTGCACTGACCACCAGTAGAGGAGACAGAGAAGTCTCACAGGCCCTGAGACTAGAACAACTGCCCGGAGGAATGCTTGCAGCCCTAGGCCTGCAGTGTGGCCACATTATCACACAAAAATATTCTCTAGAACTACACTGGGAACAGACTCAGGGAAATTTAGACTCAACGAGAAAGGATCATGAAAAAGTGTGATGTATGTATTAGGCCTACAGGCAATCTGCAAGGCAGGCGGGCAAAGCCGAAACATACCACATTAAGAGAAATGATCATTTTATATGCACATCATTACCGTCATCCCCTGCAGTAGTTTTATTACTCAAATGGTTTTGCAAATGCAGTGTACGGAAAAATTACTTTATGTATGACTCAATATGTAGATTCAGAGTTCTGTATACACCGAGAAAAGAAAACCATCAAGGTTCAAATCTCCTAGGACCCACAGCACTTCAGAATAAAGCAGACAATTGTTGGTCTGACTACTTTTTCAGGTTAAAAGTAAACATAGCACTTGACACAGAAAACAACTTCACAGGGTGACATTTCCAAGACTAGTAGGTGGTAGATGGCCAGGGACATTCCATCACATGAAAGGAGTTAATTCTGACACCATGGCTTATCACTGTGACTAGTAAGAAAATAGTGGAGGGTGCTGCAGCTACTCGACAAGATGTTGAGCACATGTCAGGCACATGAACAGGCTCACAACCAACATGTGACCAGCACCTCTTCAATTAGCCAGAGCAGTTTTCTTCCGTGTAGAGCAAAACACAGGAGCCCAGACTTACCTGGCAACCTTAGTTGCTGCTGAGAAGGGCTCACCTAGGACAGGCCGCCAGGACAGGCATGGTGGTGGCCACATGATCTAGTAGATGGAGGAGGTGGTGGCTACTAGAGGTTGCCCTAGAGGCCCTGACTGGCCACTGGGGAGTGGGGTTTCCTTGCTGGCCTGTTATTGGCTGGCAGGGGGGATCCAAACAGTGCAGGTGGACTGGAAAAGGAGGATTTTCTCCCCCAGCTTAAAAGCTGGTGGGTGCAGCCATCCACTGTCCAGTATGCTCCTCAGCACTCCCCTTTCTTTTTTCCCCTCTCTCCCTCCCTCTTTTACAGTGGTGGCAGGATGTGTTGTTATTGGTTATTGCATAGGTGAAACGGGATGGTTTGGGTGTTTTCACTGTAATATGTGTGTACCCTCAATCTTGTCACAACTTTGTTGGGGGTTTGAGGCATTGGGGTTGGATCTGGACAGCTTAAGGGTAAAGACAGGAGTTTACTTGCCCAGAATGTTAATGAACCTCCCCTTACGGAGACCTTGGGGCAGGGTCATGATCTGGGGTCCAGCTCGGGGGCCCGCAGACCCAACCCCTGTCCACACGTGTAAGAATCACAGAGTAGCATATGCCTGCATGGTTTCCAGAATATGGCTACTTCTGGTAGAACCTTCAGCAGCTGCTGAAGTGAACGGTGGTGGGCATCGGGTGGCAATCAGGCCTCTCGATGCACTGGATCCAATCCCCCAATGCTGGCCAGGGACTGCTGCTGCAACCTATAAAGTTGTGGCCTTTCCTCCAAATAACTGTATGTATTGTATTCCTTTGCAGTTTATTGAGCCCTGGGGGGAGCCCGCTCAATGACAGGCCAGCAAATCAATAGGATTCTGGCCATTAATTCACATTGGTGTAGATCCAGGACAATTCTACTCCTTAGAAGGCAGTACGTAAGAGAGACAACAGCAATTCTTATGATTTTGAATCTAATTACACTGTGGCTATATAGTGACTGAAATGTGTTTCCTTCTTTATGTTTATCATTATTAATTGATCAAGTGGGATCTGGAATAAAAACATACTATTTCCCTAGCTCTTAATAAGTTGGTTCTGTTAAGTATTCCAGCTAGCTTTCTTGTATTTTTCATATCGACTATGTTAGTAATGTTTCAGGAGTAGGAGTACAGTAGGGGAAGGGCATCTTTTAATTTATTTCCAAGGCATTCTCCTTGAATGGTGTTGGAAAGCTCAGATATGGTCTCTTGAACCTGTGGGTTTTATTGCTATATGCGAGGATCGTGGTCTGCAGATTGCAAAGCCTCTGATCCTCTTTTCCTAGTCCTTGAAACATTTCTGCATTCCGGTGCAGCAGTAGAGATGGAAATCTTTTTATTTCAAAAGGCTTTTTTTCATAAAGTCCTGCTTTCTACTGATGCTAGGGGCTGACAAAAAAGAAAAGCACTGGTGTCCAGCACACTCATTCAGGAACAACGACAAAATCGATCAGTGTGCTCAGCTGAGTCAAGACACTCTCATTCATTGACAATAAAATTTGCAAGTATTTATTGCATCCTTTTGCAGGGGTACACTTAATTCTCAATTTTATTTTGCTGTCATTTTTAAATCACCACAGGCTTGAACAGCCTAATTCGTTCTCTTTCCCCAACCTGCACTTTCCTCCATCTGATCTCAAATGATACCCTACTCGCCTATATAATCTGGAACTCCAGAAATGTTTGTCAGCTTCATTTAACTTAAAGCTTTTCCTTTTCTTTTAACTTACAGATGTACATTGTCCTACAGAATTGTCCTTGAAATATATATATAAACTGTAACATTATTTTACGTTGAAATTGAGAAGTATTAAATAATCTAAGTTCACTATTGGTATTTACTGGATCAAATGCATTCAGTGGTGTTCAAAATAATGCTTTTGATATGTGAACAAAGCTTTATGAACAGTGGTCAAAATGTGACATGCAATAGCATAAACTGTAGTGACAAATTGCTACTAGTTAATGAGTCGCCACTCATGTCCATCATCATCATGCACCAACTCATCCAACCAGCATGCGACAAGGGATACAAGTAGTGACTTGTTAAATAGGGGCAACTGGATGCTGCAGTTTATGGCACTGCACTTAGGCTAGCATATCTAAAAAGATTCTGGCCAATATATTTCTTATCCATTCAATCTGATTGTGTGCATGTTCACTTAATGGCCAAGTGAATTCAAATGAACTGGACTCAAAAGTACTGAGAATGAAACTAAATCCTGTAGATCTGGGAATGTTGATTTTCACAGGAAGGGGGACTTTTTTCTATGTCTCAAACGAGCAGAGCACATTTTCACGTTTACTGTTAAATTCTGATCCACACAATCCCTTTCTTTAATTATTTACAGGTCTCTCAAACTGAACGCAGCATCTTGTAATGTGGAGCTTATGGTTTCTTTGCAGGCAGCACTCCGAATCTGCCCTGGCAAGCTCCACCATATAGTTACCCATGTCAGAGATCACCCTGCTGCAAACAACAGAACTTCACATTTCCACACGGAGTAACTGGATTCCCCCTTGCATGAGCAATGTTAAAATAGGAAGAGACTGAACTGAGACATGCACAGTTTTCATCAACAATACACTGTCTTGAAGAACATGTTCCTTCTGTGGCTAGAAGATCCTGAAGACTTGTACAGATACAGTGGTGCCTCGACTTATGAACGTCCCGACATACGACCATTTCCAGCCGCAAAATTTTGCTTCGACTTGCGGCCGGAGCTTCAAGTTACGATCAAAAAAAGGCAGGGAAAAAAGGCGGGGAATTCAAATTGCTAACCGTTGGTGGCGAAGAGGCTGCTTCTTTGTAGCTCTTTTGCCCCAAAGGTTAGAGAATGTGCGATCGGAGGAGGCTTCGGACTGCCTGGTAAGGTAAGGTGCTGCTTTCTGCTTTTTAAAAACTGTTCAGGGTGGGTTTTGCAGCATGGTTTTGGGCTGGGTGGTGGGATTATGTTTCTATGCTGTGATGGGTCTTGCAGGGTTTCTTTGTTTTTTTGTTTGCATTTCCAAAGGGTCTTGCACGCTGTTTGCTTTTTGCTTTGCTTTTTTTGCATTTCCGAAGGGTCTTGCACTCTCTGTTTGCTTTTTGGTTTTCTTTTTTTGCATTTCCGAAGGGTCTTGCACGGTTTGTTTGCTTTTCTTTTTTTTCTTCCTTCGGCCGGAACGGATTAATCGCGTTTCCGATGGGTCTTGCAGTGTTGTGTGGTGTGTGTTTTTTGGTGATTTTTTTCTTCGGCCGGAACGGATTAATTGCATTTCAATGCATTCCTATGGGAAATGGTGCTTTGACGTACGACCATTTTGAGTTACGACCGGAGTTCCAGAACCAATTAAGTTCGTAAGTCGAGGCACCACTGTATAAAGACCATTTCTGCAGCTTTTACAAATTTATATCAACATCAAATTTATAGCAACAAATTTATATATTTAATCTTTCTTTGAAAAATGTACTGTGAGTGCTTAGATAGTGCTACTCCTGCAGCATGTAGATAGCTCAAATGAGACATTTAGAAATGATCTCTCTACTATCATTCTGGACAAAATTAGAGATCAAAATAATCTACAGTTACTTTTATTTGGGGGGGCAGGGAAAGAAGTAGAAAAAGGGAGGCAGTATTGTCTACAGGAGAAAACTGCACACACACACACACACACACACACACACACACACACACACACACACACACCATAACGTTCGACCTGCCAGGGAGCATTTATTTGTTCTGTGACCCATTTAATATTTCAAGCAAGACTGCTGGCTGTAAAGGGCATAGTTTAATTCTATAATAAACACAAACCTGATTTTCATTGGAAAAAAAGAAAAAGAAAAAAAAACACCCAAGACTATTGAGGACGCCCTTTAGATCATTGATCCAAGTCTGGCAAATACTGAGTAACAGGACAATGCAGCTTGTTACAAGTACAAATCTATGCATATTAAGTTACAGACTTGCAAGGAAAATAAAACAGTAAGGATAGAGCAATCCTGATCAACGCATAATGTCATATATATTTTTAGAGTAATACAGTACCTGCAAACATAATCTGCACTGCTGCCCATAAGGAAAAACTCATTTTGATAATCTAAATATTTGCCTGCTAGTCCCAACTGATTTGTCAGCAACTGTGTTAATGTGCTAGGAATACTAATGCACTGATTTTTGAGAATGCTTTTATTCCCTCTTCGATATTCTAGGCATCTCAGTTGCTGTCCCTGAACAAGAAAATTACATAATTACTTCTGCAAAGAGGCTTGTCATAATCCAATGTTTAGTGTAGACCTTTTCTTTCTTCTGATTAAGAATCTGAAATACTAAGCTCTGCAGGAGACCATCCAAAAACAAAACAAAATATATAGCTTGTGGAGAGATGGGGGAGGGGGGAGTCTCATCCCTATAGTTTCTTGGAGCATTTTAATAAGATGAGCAGCAAATGCAGGTACACAAGCTGACACTTTCTTGCCAACCAGCAGGAACATCCTCTTCTGTGTAAATTGCCCCAAGGTCCTTGGCAAGAATAGCATTTTTTTTCAATCAACAATGCTTGCAGTGCATACTTTTTAAATCCCTGCATTTCACTCATCATATACTCTTTCAAACTCTCAGCCTGACAAGCCAGGAGTGCAGATCGTAAAATGACCTTTAGCTTGCTACATAAAGATCACCACAGGAAGTCTCATGCAAAAAGAAAGTGAAAACGCTGTAAGGTGAGGTAAAATAATCACATCTTTTTGTGAATTTTCTCATAACAGCCTGAGCCAGTAAATAGCATCTACCACATAAAATCGTCATACGAACAGGTTCCCATCTGCTTGCACTTAAGCAAACATTTACACTTTGTATATATATAAAAAATAAAGCATCTGATTGGTTCTACATTACATGCCATACTTTTAGCTCTCAGTTTGGTCACCCAGAACTACCATCCTTTATCACAGCTCTGTGCTATAATAACCTGAAAATAATTTCAGGGAAGTGCTTCCATTACAGTAACAAATGGCATCAAAAGCTAAAAGACGGGACCAAAATATTTCACATGTTTTAATTTAAAATCCTCACTGCTAGTAACTAAGCCTTTTGAGAGGCATTTGAATGTTCAGAGTGAGAAAAATCTGAATAAAGACAGAGAAACCAAAAACAATGGATTCAATACCAGGGATGAAAGTTCCCACCTCACTCTAAGACTTAAACTAGATATTATGCAAATATATAGCCAGAAGGGAAACCTCAGGGCTCAATCGCACCTGCCAAAAGAACCCCAGTTTGACCATTTAAAAAAATCATTTCATAATTTTCAAGTCTGAATAAAGACTGAGAAACCAAAAACAATGGATTCAATACCAGGGACGAAAGTTCCCCACCTCACTCTAAGACTTAAACTAGATGCTATGCAAATATATAGCCAGAAGGGTAACCTCAGGGCTCAATCGCACCTGCCAAAAGAACCCCAGTTTGACCATTTAAAAAAATCATTTCATAATTTTCAAGTCACATGATGCAAAGCCAACATGACACACACATGAATCATTTGCCCTGGCAATCAGTTTATTCCCCCCTTGCCGGGAGGACTGTTCTAAATTGTACCAATGATATATTGCTTCATTCCTTACAGCTTCATTCATTATCGTTTCAGCATGTGTGAATGTTGCTGTCAATTTATTTACTTTGCAAAGGGGTTGAGTTTCTGGGCATTGTGGCCACTTTATGGTCGCTGCGCTTGTACTCTTTTTTTGTTTGTTTGTTTAAAGAAGGGATGTTGGTAAATTGTTAGTAGCAGTCACTGTTACTAGTGAAAGCAGCATGAATGCATTGCTTAGAAGGAGATAGTTTGAAGGAGACAGTTTCCCCCTTCCCTTGTAGATGGAAGAAGGCTAGAAAGAGGGACTTTCCTGCTTTGAACGGTAAAGAAAGGGAATCTACACTCCATTAACGTCTACTCACTCTCTTTTTAAAACCCTGCTCTTGACAATAATTTGCAAGTCTTCTAAAACCCAGTTCCTCCTCCCAACACTGTGCAAAAGAGAAAAGAAATATGAAATCCAAGAACTGAAGAGGGAGAGATATGCAGGGAAATAAGGAAAAGGGGACAAGTGAGTAAAGGAGGGAAGGGAAAAGGGGAGGAGGAAAGAAGGCTCATACAGGTATTCCTTTTATTAAAAAAAAAAAGGACAAGGGGGGCCTGATTGCCCCAAGAAACAGAACAAAAATGAATCTATATATCTATAGACTATATATATACCACATGACCACTGGAAAAAATGTATTGGTACAACAGAGGTATGAAAATAATCGATATAACTGGGGTTCTTTTCTCATGTGTGATCAAGCCCTTATTTTATTTTCTACTAACAAGAAAGCATGCAGCTGTCTTCTTTGCATTGGGCCCATCATATGAAAATATGGAGGTTTAAATCTCCCTCCCAGTTATTACTCATCATAGATTTTCCTTGCTCACACAAGGGTTAAATACTCAATAGGCACCAATGGAGGTTTTTAAATATATATTTTTAGCCCCCCTAAAGGGGAGGGATGGATTTGAGGGAAATGGCAAAGCAGGAAAGTTTATCAAACCTTCTCAACTCATCTGCAGGGTGCTGCAGAGAAGGCCCTCACATGCTCACCTGCAAGTAGAAACATCAGGCTTTGCTGCTCACAAGCACTTAAAACACAGTGCCTCAGTTTACTCAAAATATAGCTGGACACAGAAAAATGCAATCTGCAGTTGAGCAAAATCTTCATCTGGACCCAAGAGAATGCCACAAAAGTATGAATGATTTAAAGTTCTCTAGGTTGCACAGCTGGTGGCATGTTGGTTGGTTCTAATAAGATAGTGAGATGCTCAAGGAGGGGTTCACCACTGCCCCCTCCCCATAAGTTTGCTTCATCAAGGGGGAGGGTCACTACCCCCTCTTCTACACAGTCAAAGGTGCACAAGCCCTTTTCTCTTCTTCATATAACTATCCTGGGACTCCCCACTGGGAGTGTAAGTTGGTTAAATGTGTGTGCATGTGCAGAGCCTGAAATCAAGGGCAGAAGTTAAGGTTATATCTTGTTTATTTCTCAGCTGATACACTTAAAAGCGTCACAAAAAGTCTGCCAGATTCACATAATTCAAGCTTACTGGAGGCTGAAACTTACTCCACCAAATGATTATGTGAATGAATCATTCATAACTATTACAGAACATCATAATATACTGACAGATGTACATTGCTAGTACTAGACACACTTGAGAACTCAAAAACATTGTTTTTATATCAAATTTAGGTACATTTAATGAAGTGAAGAACAGTGAATGATATAAGATTGTTTTTAAAAATAAACCTCTACCTAGCAAAAACTAAAAACACAAAACAAAGCAAAAAAAGAGAGAGAGTCCTTGATACTTTCTTGTGTTGTTGAAGTTTGAATTAAATTCTAAAGAAGCATCTACTCTACATAAAAACCATGACAACAGGGAATGCAAGAAAGGAGGACGGGGATGTGTTTTTCATATAGGCTATCAGAAAAGCAATTTAAAACTTAATAAAAAAGAGACAATATTATCCTGAATGGTAGGTGTTGTGAAAGTTGTGCAGTGAAAATTAAAGTACTAGTTTGTGCTGCAGCCATAAATTACTAAACTAATTATCTAGTAGCAAGCATAACTGAATCATTCAAAGGGGTAATTAGCAATCAGACATAATGAGTACCGCTCCTATTTCATGTCATACTGTATTTAGCTTCAGTGCAGCCTAGAGGATCTGAATTATTTCCTCTCCTACTTTGAAGGCATTACTGCTATATTGAGTGCATCAGCCCATATTATTACTCCCAGTAGTTTAATTCTTCAGTGGACTGCACACTTCTGATTTCTCCTGTCAAAGTCTCTCCAGATCTCCTGAGTCCTTTTAAGCAGATACTTTCTTCTTTTTTCAAAAGCCATCTTCCTTCATTGTAAATACAAACTGCCAAAGAGTCAAATGTTGAAACATTCATTAAATCCACTACCAACATCCAATTTAAGTTTAACTTTGATTTTAATGGTAGTGGAACTGCACCCACAGGCACAAACTAGCAAGCATTTTATTTATTTTATTTGCATTTTAAAATATTTATATGTCACCTTTGTGGACGTCATCTACCTAAAGCAGTGAAGAGCAATATCACCATAAAAATAAAGTAGTAAAACATGGCACTGGATGTGCTGTAGCACAATACACTATTACACTGTAATAAAACTTTCAACGTTCAACTAAGACAGACTATCAAAGCATTAAAATACATTTCTGCCAGTATAAAAGCAAAGGCACAGCAGTAGAACAAAAACAAAACATTAACAAGAAGATAATAACTTATTCCTGAAAATCAGTTGAAGCAGGTGGGGTTTCAAAGACTTTTTGAATACCACAACTAAAGGGGCTAAACATGTATCTTTAGGAGGAAGTTCCACAAAGCTGGGCCTACCACTAACAAGGCCCAATTCCCTAATGATTGCCAAAGTGATCATCAAAATTTTCTAACACCCAGATCAAAGTGTGGGAAAGATCATATAGGCACATGCAGTCCTTCAAATAATCTTTATTAATTATTACATATATTCTGCCTCACTGCAAGGGATCAAGGTAAGTAATATGGCACTTACAACTGGAAACTGCAACAAAATGTTGCAGCGTATTTTCAGTTCAGTTCCAGTCAGCCAACAAGTCATGCTCTCTTTCAGTATACTCCACTTGATTCCAACACATTTCTTATTCTCTGTATTCCCTTGCAACTGGCATTTCATATATTTTGGCAATGATGTATATCCAGTCCATGTGTGGTGGGAGAAGAGTTGCTTTTCTAAGTTTCTTCAAAACATTTCTGGTATTTTCATAAACAAGACTGCCTTTAGGCATGCTGATACCTTTCTGTAGTTTCTATGTGGCTCAATATTTGCCGTACAATCACTGGCACTCAAGTTCACCCTCTGTGGAAGCAATTCTACTTCATTATTCCTTTTCTTGGCTTTCAGCAATTCTATCTGTTCTTAAGGCTATCCTGAATTTTAAATGTTCATTGTTATGCAATGGGGAAAGGAGAGGGAGCAGGGAAGGGTGACAGGAATACAATACTTGGGGCCTAGTTGAAGAGGTTGACAGTTTCTCCCAGCCAGATGACACTAAAAATGTGCTGGTAATTTATGAATTCATTGCCTTATTCAGTGATGAACATGTATATAGGAACGAGTATCTTTCATAAGGTTCATCTTCACTTGCCATGTTGACTTTTAGTCCTAGTCGAACCACACTCAAAACAGATGATCTCTACTAATAGGGATGTCATTTTCAGATAGATGAAACCCAAACAAGTGAATGAACTGTGTGCACAGTCTGAATTATATAGTAGAAACTTCATTTCTGTACACAGCCACGAACCCTGCCAAATTACATTCCTATTCTTCCCTAAACACACACACATTCCCTGCTGTTTCTTAGGAAGAGAGAAGGAAAAGTCTAGGTTTCTAGCTCCTCTGTTTCTTCCTTTTGTGTTTTCATAACAGAAAGCAGCCCTATTAAGACCTGATCTTGTGAATTACTCTCTGGGGCCTTTGAGTCTAGACTGTATGTACAGTGTTTCCATCTATTATATTTAACAGCACACACATCAAAGTGAACACCTGATCTCAATTACAGTCTTCCAGACAGCCCCAGCAAAATAACGAGTGATAAATCACTGTAATTATTCAAATCATTATTGATTGTTCGTGTGGTAAAGCAATGATATTATATATATATTGGACTGCTTCATATTAAAACTTAGTTTGTTACCTTTACAAAGCTGACAATGTAATAAAATGACACCCACAACAAGGCACAACAATCCTTGAGCAGAACTTGAGAAAATTAGTTTCTAGGGGTACAACTCCCAGCATCCCAGCATGGCTGTTTTCTCTCCAAACCGTCCCTGAAGTATCTGAGTTTTGTACCAGATCAAGCTGACTCTTAATCTTTTACCAGATCAAAATGGACTATTTCTCAGCTTTTTTTTTTTACTCACCATGAAACTAGCTGTTTTCTTCCATCTATTTACTTCAATGATGTAGCAGATGGGGTGGGTCGTAAGGGAAGCCAATATTTTCTCCCTGCAAACGCCATATTATTGAGGTACTTTTTGAATCCAGAAAATTCAAAATAGCAACACAAATTAAAATGGCTACTGCTTTTTTCAATACTCAATGGTGGCTACTAGTATACACAATAGTTGAGTATCTAAACCATGGGTGAGCAACTTGTGGCCTACTAGATGTTAGTGTACTGCAATTCCCACCAGTCCCAGTTAGCACATTAAATGGTGAAAGATCATGGGAGTTTATCTTTTAAACTGAAAGCTGTGACTTATTCTCATGTTTGATCTTCCTCTTTTCCTGCTGCTTTCACTTTTTCCTAGCATTATTGTCTTTTCCAGAGAGTCTTGTTTTCCCATGATGCACCCAAAGTATGTCAGCCTTAGCATTTTTGCTTCTAGAGTGTGCACACGTGATTTGATCTAGAACCCCCCCCCCTGCTTCTCTTTCTGGTGATCTGTAAAGCTCTCCTCCCAAACAATTTTTCAAATGAATGGTTTTTTTGCCTATCAGCTTTCTTCAATGTCCAATTTTCACATCCATACATAGTAACTGGAAATATAAGGGTGTAACTGTAGAGGATCTTGGCCTTGGCTTTCAGTTACATATTTACGCTTGATGATCTTTTCAAATTCCTTCACTGCTGCCCTTCCAAGTCTTCTTCTGATTTCTTGACTGCAGTCTCCATTTGGATTGATGATAGGTCTTCTGGAATATATTTTCTTTTTCCTCTTTTATTGTTCTCTTCTATTTCTTTCCATTGATCATTGTAACATCATGGCTCTTTGTCTCTACATGATAGTAGCGGAAAAGTGTCATTCGAGATTCTGATCCTTTTGTCACCCTTTACTTACACTTCTTGTCTCTCCTCAACAATTTTAAATGTTTCTTCCATCTTCCATCTAGGCTTTTCCTTTCTTTTTGTTCCTTTCTTTCCTTAACTAATACTTGGCATTAGGATTATTTGAGTATTATTTTTCAGCTGATATTAACAATTCATGGTCAGTGCCACAATCTGCTCTTGGTCTTGTTTTGGCGGAGAGAATACAGCTTCTCCATTTTCTACTTCCAATTAAATAGTCTGCTTCATTTTTATATTAGCCATTTGGTGAAGTCATTAAAGCTTCCACTTCCCTATCTGGTTGCCTGAAGCATGTATTTGCAATAAACAGATGACTTCACAGAATTCTATGAGTCATTCTCATTTCTTACCACAGGCCAAATTCTTCAAAACATTGGTTATGGTTCATTTCTTCTTTTCATATTCCAGTCACCTATTAGCATGTCTTGTTTTCATGGGTGATCAATTTCTTCCTGGATGCTTGTATACCATATTTCATTTTTTTAAAAATTCAGCATCTGTACTTGGAGCACAGATTTGAATCATGGTTATATTAACAGGTATTTCAAGAATATTATTTGGTCAGACTTTACATTATGGCCCCAACTTCCTGTACTACATCTTGCCTCAGTTACTTGGTTTATTCTCAGTTTGTTATTTCCAGAGTAAAACACTTCGTAGTTGTGTCACTGAAAATGTCCCATTCTAGTCCATATCAGTTCAACTACCCCAAGTACTGCAATGTTTAAATGTTCTTTCATTAACGCTTCCAGTTTACATTTATTCATAGTTCTCAAGATCCATGTTCCTGTTGTACATATTATGTGGCACCAGACTTTCTTGTCATCTCTGTGCACACCCAACACTATATATTATTTTGGCTTTAATCTAGTTGTGGCATTAGTGACAATGGCATTGTCCTTTGCTCTTCCCATGTAGATGATGGAGTGCCTTTTAATCTTGGAAATCTCAAAGAGCACTGCCTCTTATTTTCTACTGGACTGTTTCATCATAGGGTTTTCAATGTAAGGAATATTTATCAGTTGTTTACCACTGCTGCTTTCTGGACAGCACTGACAAAGGTTAGCTTCAGTGGTCACTACCACAGTCTGCAAAATATCCTCCACCAGTGTCAACCTCAATTAGTGTTGAATTGTTCTTCAGTAATTTCTCCGCCACCATCATCACTGGAACTATCCATTCTCTTCTGTTGATGTGACTGCTAATCCTAAAGATGGTGGATGCATCTTAGACTAGTGTCTCAGATTTGACCATTCTGCCATGAGTGACCTTGCTAGGAGTCTAGACTTGTAATGGACTCTAGACTCCTGATGGCATTGTTTTCAACTTCTCTGACACACACTCAGAGACGTGCATTAAGGTACGCATCCAAGAAGAGGCCAACAACAGCTAGAGACCTACAAATAGATCATCCTGATTTATCAGAAAAAAAATTTACACAATGAGTTGATCATTCTTTCATCAACTCGTTTTATTTGACACATATAATGTTAAATACCAATCCAGTGAAAGCACAGGGATTGAGGCAGCCTTGCTAAACTACAAACACATGAAATATATAATTCGGCTGTGAATAATTTCATTACATGCACTCTAAACAAGTCACGATGTCCTGACAGAAGAAGAGGCAGAGTATTAAGTCTTTTATGGTTGAAGCAAAAGATCATATTATCCAAGAAGTGAACTATGCATTTTCAAAAGAGTTT
This sequence comes from Intellagama lesueurii, assembly GCA_037013535.1. Lineage (NCBI taxonomy): Eukaryota > Metazoa > Chordata > Lepidosauria > Squamata > Agamidae > Intellagama > Intellagama lesueurii. The sequence continues at coordinate 33,206,023 of JBAJHW010000004.1, forward strand.
TGATAGTGATAGTACAGAAACGAGAGGACTAGACCTCCCTGGGCACCTCTTGTTATTGCCGAGGTGGGTTCCCCTGGGCTTGGGACACCAGGGCAGGCATGATGTGTGTTTGGTGGGACGAGGAATGGTGGCTGCCAGAGATTCCCCTGCCAGCTCCTGATTGGCTGGTGGGGAGTGGGGCTGCCCTTCCCAGCCTCATATTAGCCAGCAGGAAAATTCAAGCACACAGACTGTGGGACAGGTGGACTGGAAATTGAGGGTTTTCCACTCCAGTCCACCTCCCTGCTTAAACCCCCCCCCCCCCACAGTCTACTGCTCATTGGTTCCCCTTTTTTCTGTCCCTCTCTCCCTCTTTTATGGTGGTACAATAGTCTGCTGTTTTAGGTTATTTCATAAGTTGTAAGGATGGAGGGCTTGATGAACTTTTTTTATAACTTTGTTGGCAGTTTGTGGCAATGGGATTGGATCTGGATGGTTTAAGGGTGAAGACAGGAGCCTACTTGCCCAGGATGGTGAATGAGCCTCCCCATATGGGGAGATTTGCTCAGGGTTATGGTCTGGCCCATTTCAGGGGCTCACAGGCCCAAGGCCTGACCTCAGGTGTTTGAAAATCATGGAGTGGCATATGCCCATGTGGTTTCCAAAAGACGACTACTTCTGGTGGAAACTTCAGCAGCTTTTGAAGCAAACAGTGGTGGCATCAGGGGGCACTTGGGCCTCTTGATGCACTGGATCCAATCCCCCAATGCTGTAACAAAGAAAGCCGTGACCTTTTATTCCAAAAGAACTGTGTGTATTTCTTTTGTGTGTTTAGAGAGCCATGGGGGCCTATTCAGAGATAGGCCAGCAGTGCAAAGACTATATGCATATAACAAAGTCTCATTTACAGCTCCGGCTATAGCTGATTTATCATAATAACTATGGAGACATCTGATATTTCTGCTTATAGAAACATCATGCTCAGACAGGGAATATTTTAGAAAACAAAGCAAACTTGGGGATAACTCCTGTAGCTTACAGGTGCCAGTGGCATATGCACTCCAAAATTATGTTGCAAGTTCAAGATGTAACTTAAAAGCAATGTGCCAAGTTGCTGAAGTAGCAGCTACCTCCTTCCAAGGACTAATACACATGAGAAACATCAGGGCCAGGAACAGGACCTAGCGAAGTTAGAAGGGCACAGAATTAGTGGCCCTCAGTAGGTGATGTTGCCCACCAGTCTGCCCCTCCTGTTACAAAAAGACAAACCTGCCTTGCCTGTAACTATGGGTAGTTTTGACAACCACAACTACCCTATGTATACACTAGGCAGACTCACACAACTGATTCCTTGGAGATTACTGAACTACAGGACACATGCTACATCTTATTGATACCAGTGACCCTGGAGTACATCACATGAACAAGGTTTTTATCGTTTGCTCTAAATAAAGGAAGGAAAAGAGAAGAGAGCTGAAGCTTTAATTTACACCAGTCATATACTTCTCATTATAAACAGCAAGTGATTTGTCACTGTTATTTATAGCTCTTGACACTTAATCTATCCATGATGTAGCTTAATAGATAGGTATTTTCATATTCACAGCTTATTTTTTTCCTGCCTGTGAATAAGTTTACATCTGATCATTTTCTGTCTATTTTGACTCTATCAATGTCTGATGAATGATTAATACTATTACATCTAAAAATTAATGTAGACATTATGTGGTTCAATGTATTCATACAATCTTCTTTTTCTCTGTCAAATGACCTTCATGTTTTCTTGCTTTAGAGGCATCCAGAGATGTGTTTTACCCAGGTATATATGAACCTTTTAAAACAGTGGTTCCCAACCCTGGATAACCCAGGTGTTCCTGGACTGCAATTCCCAGAAGACTTCATTACCAACTCTGCTGACCAGGGTTTCTGGGAACTGCTGTCCAAGAACACCTGGTTTATCCAAGATTGGGAATCACTGTTGTAGAAGATAAACTGCTAAAAACAGCCCAGAAACCACCATCTTATATATGTGTATGAAAATAATTTCTGTGCACAATACATTCTGTGATCTGACACAACTACAGGTGTCACACAAACATGTGAAGATGTAATATACCCTATCCAGGAAAAGAGGAAGACCAAATATGAGATGGACTACTCCCTAAAGAAAACCACAGTCTTGAGTTTACAAGAGTTGGGCCGGGCAGTTGAGGAAAGGACATTTTGGATATTGATCAATTCACAAGGTCACTATAACTTGGAGGTGAATTGATGGCACATAACATCACTTTCTAAAGCATATACAATTAAGAGAAAAGGGATAGTGAGATAGCAATTGTTGATTGCGATGCTTTCTATGCAATCCAGAACTCAGATTTTCCAGGTTTCCAAATCATATAGAAAGGCTCTGAGGATAGAGGAAGCTCTCATGTTCGGATCCTCACACATACAGAAATATACAGGGTAAAGAACCAGCAATGTAAGGAGGACTGCTAATGCATTTGCCCTTCTTGTATAATGATATCATTTGATTTAAAAAATGTCACAATAGGGCTATTATTGGTTCTCAAATGACATCACAAAACACTACTTCTCAGGTCAGTTAGATACGTAATGGGTTTTTAACTATTATTGTAATTTAATTGCTTTTTAATTCTGTATATATATAAATATATATATCCTTGTTTTAGCATTGTGAACTGCCTTTGGTCACATTTTCATAAGAAAGGTGGCCTACAAATAATACAAAATAAATAAACATTTAAGTTGCTGTGCAATTACTGTTTGTTCCGCTCCTGTTTTCTCTTCTGCCTTCAGCGTATTTTGATTGTTGCTTTGATGTTTCTATTGTATTTTAATATACAGTGTTCAGAATCCAGTTTGTTATTTGCACCAGTGTTAAGTGTATCAACGTAACTCTCTGGAGCTCATTGTTGCTAGTTAAAAAAGTCACCGCTTGCATTCCTTGTCATGCACATTTTACAACTGCTGTATGACAAGGAATGCAAGCAACATATTCCTTAACTAGCTGCAGTTTGCCACTGTGATTGATGGCACTGCAGTAACTCTGGCATAGACAACTGATATGATTCTGGTCGATGTTAATTTAAATGGTATGTACATTCCTTTGGAGCAGTCCTGAGAGTAAGAAAAATAGTATCTTGTTGACTAAACATGGAGAGGAAGGGAAACTGCATCAGCATCTCACCACTGCAGCAGACCGATTCTGAGACTGGTTGTGAGATTAGTTCTGCAGCTAATCATGCAACAGGGAGTTTGTTGAACAGGGCAGGGGGCTACTTATATATAACCTGATTGCTTTCAAGACTGAAACTTGAGCTAGCTAGCTAGATTAGTGGTTTAAGTATCTGGCTGCACAGCCAGAGGTTTGGGAGTTGGATTCCCCACTCTGTGAGTAGTCAGTCTGTGTGGCCTTGGGCAAACTACACAGTCCCAGGACGCCCTCAGAAGAAGGGCATGGTAAACCACTTTGGAGCCTTCTCTACCTGGAAAGGGTCAACATGAGACAGAATTGACTTGATGGCACATGATGATTTGCGTTCAGGAAACCTAACAGTTGTATTCCATCCCTAATATAAACATTATGCAAGAATATAGATGTCAATAAACAAAACCAGCAATTTCTAAGGTATCATTTCAATTATCCACATTTTTTTCACAGCCATAGTTGACCTGATGTTAACCTTTAGCAGGGCTTCAACGACATTGAGAGACTGTAAAAACCTTGAGATAAAAGGAGATTGAAATTCTCTTTGTAGAATCATGCTTTGCATCCAAACCCTCATTCAAACCCAAGATGTCAGGAACATTTAGTACCACTTTTCCAGAATCAGACAAAAAATGTGTTCTGCACAAGTCAGAATCAGACAAGAGTGATGCCCTGCAGAAGAGTTGCCCACACAACTGATCTGATTTTAAAAAGATCTGAAGCAAATATTTCTAGTGGAACAAGTTATTTGGATCTGTTAACAACACAACACCACACATGACCATCTGCAAACAGATCCTTGGACTACCCTTCATACAGAAGGGTACAGCATGGAGAGAAAACACTTCCATACTACAACAAAGGGCTGTCCAATTCTTTCTGTCTACAGAAAGAATTAGTACAATTAACTCTGATGATGTCAATCAACTGCTTCAAGAACTTTTATCAGGTAAGCTACTCCCGAGGAAGGTGAACAGCAACAGCAACTTCAAAATCAACAGCACCAACTAGCGCTCTGCAGAAATTCTGTCCCATGAGAAATTTCAGTGATTCTTGGAAAGAAAAGAAAACCCTTTGAAAAGAACTTCAGGTAAGGACAAATTTACATAGTTTAGGCTTTAGACTCCTGCACTTACTTAGCTTACTTACTAGTTTTTGTGTTTTGTGTACATATCATGTCTTTCACTGTACAATCATTCCTGTTGTAGCCAGCATCGTCCCACACTTTAATTAAAACTCAACACCCCAGCGGAAGATGTCATACAGTAACACTTCCCACAAGTATTTTTCAGATCAGGATGAGTTTGCAGTCAGGGAAGCTGCAGAATTATGAAAACAGATGTAATGGGGGGAGGGGAGAATAAATGCTGCACTCAAAATATAATCAAAAGACATTCTAAAGGACTCTGTAAAGGAAGCAGAAAAACTGAAATCCCTTTCATGGGGAAATAAAACTCTTGGGAAAATGATACACATTATAACACAGCATCAGCATTACATTTTTCCTGACACTGGATGCAGAACTGCCCTCCCTCATGCCTACTACAGGGCTTAAAAGGAAGCAGTTTTATTGTAAACATTTCCAACAGAGGCAAAATCTGTCTGCAATTACCCTCTGAAAATGTTACATTTCAAAGGCTGCAAAAGGTGCTGAGCCAAAAAGATTGGCAACTAGTACCAAAACAAAATGTTTCTTGCACTTCCTTAGCTAACTTACTAGTGCTTTGTATACATGTATTCTCTTTCACTGTACAATTATTCCTGATGTATCTAACAACCTGCCACACTTTAATTAAGGCTCATCACCCCCAAAATATTTCACAATACACTACAAACCCCCCCCCCCCCATCTGCAGGGGATTGGTTCCACGATCTACCATGGATGTCTGAAACTGTGAATGCACGAAACCATGGATACAAGGGAACCGTATATATGAGAAACAAAGGGGTAGGGCAAAGACTACAAGGGGTATATATTGTATATAGGGCTGCAGTAAACTGTGGATGTGAATCACAGATACCGATTCTGCATATACACATATATATGACTGTTTTTCCTTCATCCTCTGGAAACAGAAGGTCCCTTTGAAGAAATATCCCCAAAAGTTCTCTACTACTTTTGCTTGCTCCCTCCTCACTACCACCATTATACTACTCTCCAATGACCCTATGTGGAAAGCACTATGGAGAAAGCAAAATGGTGTCAAAACAAAATGGTGTCCAAGGTGTTGCAGTTGTTGCCAATTGCAGTGGCACTGCAAAACAAAACAACAAACGAAAAACCTTTTTTGTGGAAAAAATAACAAAGCTATGCTAAACCAATCATGAGCCCCACTTCTGACAAACTGTAAGAGAATTCCTCCCCTCCTCTGGTAAAATTTGGTGAAACCGTCTCCTCAATTTCTCTGCTCACAAATAGGGTGAGGATTAAGAAAAAGAATCTGAGTACACAGCTACATCAGCAACTGATATAGATTTTCTTGCCCAAGATTTTCTTGAAGAAAATACGTAGTATGAATAAAGCTCAATGTGTTTTCCATCTATGTCCATTTTACATGTGTCTGATATTACTTTAATAATTTTTTTAAATCTGCAAAAAAAAATTTGTAACTAAGTATTGCTATTATGCCTGAAACCGCAGATGCGAGGGAACCCTACATACAGGATACAAGGGGACTGGACAAAGGCCACAAAGGGGTTCAACAAAGGTCATAAGGGGGCACCCTTGTATTTGTATGAGGATATGAGAGTCCTACTGTAAATGGTTTTAAAATCAGAGAAGTTAATTTTTAACTGCCAAACTGTTGCAGATTTACAAGCTAATGTCCTTGCAAGTTTCTTCAGATGCTTTCTGTAGGATTTAATTTACCAAAAAACAAAACAAAACAAAATTTGCTGAGCCTGTGATATAAGCAGATATAATTAGCTTAAACACTCCAAGCTTCTCAAAACAGGGTATCTAATGCATATTTATAAAATTGTTTTTATTATTTGTAATATAGTATTCACTTGGGACTCCACTATATTTCAAATAATGCTGATTTTTAATATATAAGGGGGAAAAAATCAATTCTAGCTTCTTTCGTCTGTTTGTCCCTGCTGAGATGAATCTCTCTCTACTGCTTCCTCCTTGCTGTGCCCGTGGCAAGTCTAAGTGTTATAATTTGGAGAAATGCTGATTCCACTTAATTAAGGCATGAAATGCAGAAGCTTTGCTGGAGATGCAGCAGTCTTGTAATTAAGAAAAGTATCCAGCTACCTGCATTATGAATCAAGTTGCATTAGAACTGCAGCCATTAAAAACTTTCTGCATCCTCTAGGTTAAAGGCAAATGCAGGAATTTGTGTGATGAACACAGCACATCAATGCAATTCTTTATGGGGTTGTGAACAATGGGTCAGATCCAGCTATCTTCCAAATGGGTAAAGCGAATGGAAGCTGACTTGTTACTGGTAAAAATCAAGGAGAGCTAAAACATTTGTGAAAACTTCCACAGCTATCCTGAAAAAAATCAACCAAGGAAATTGTTTTTGCTGAAATCATGTAATCAGTGAAGCTCTTCCTAAAAGTCTTCCAATAAACAAATTCTATTTCATTCCTATCAATATATTTATTTCAGAACCAAAATGAAAAACTAGAAATTATAGTTTATTCAGACACCCAGATGGCACTGCTAAATAGAACTGAACTGGTAAGTAGAGATGGGTATGAACCTCAGTTTGGAGGTCTGGCCCAATTTATCACCACACTCGCACAAGTGTTGTGCGTGTACAGCACCCTCCTGCCTCCCCTGCATGCTCACCCATTCCTTAGGTCATGTGCACTTCCTCCTCTGCCTCCCCAGCATGACTACCCGAGGAATGGGTGAGTGTGCAGGGGAGGCAGAGGGCACCATGCCCGCACAACCCCTGTGTGAGTGCAGCGACAAATTGGACCAGGTTAGGCCTCTGAACTGAGGTTCGTGCTCATTTCTACTGGTCAGCAATTCTCCTCCTGGCCAATAAAAGCATACAAATATCTTGAGACAGGAAATAACATAAAGGAAGAAGCTGATTTTTTTAACCCAAATTACAAATCACGTCCTTAGAATCCAATCAGCAAAGATGTTAGGCAAATTATTGATAAGTGATGCATAATCTTGAACAGAAGTTGATCCTTAAACAGAAATAAAGTTTTTTTCCCCATTTGTGCTAAAAGCTTTCCAGTATCATTACAAAAACATATTCCTCAACCTGAAAATTAGAAAAAGCTGCAGAACTGCTGAAATATCAAATTAATTTAGTGTCAAGGTTTCAAAATAATCAGTACTTCTTCCTGATGGTATATTTATTTCATTATGAATAAACAAAACTCTATACTGCAGGTTTTACTACTACGGTCAACAAGACATGGTTAATAATATCCACTTTGCAGCTGACATGTTTATTTTAGTACATGATGCATCTATGCTCACCCTGAATTTTGTGTGAAGCTTTATCTCAGTTATAATTAGTGGATAAAGCAATTAAAAAATTGGATGTTCCAAGCAGGAGGTGAAAAAAAATTGTCAGCTTGTGGCTAGAGTAAATGAAAATGAAATGCACAAGCAATTTCAGCAGGTAAACCTAATAATTAAAATATTGTTTCATCTTAAAACACAGTTAAGTACTGAAAATGATAATACTAGGAAACAAGATTTACCAGGGCAGATTAAAACACACAGCTTCACCAGTGTATCTGATTGATGCTTGAAAATACACTCTGTGCTATTCTATCTAGTTACTATCTTACTGGGAGCAGATGCCAAACTTGGATGGACTAGACGAGGCTAACCAAGTCACAAGCATGAACTAAAGGCAATCAAGAGTGGCAGATGACACAGTGGGTAATAGCTAAAGGAAGCAACTGGCCAATGGAGCTGCTTATGGAATGAGGATACCCACCCCAAGGAAGCAGCAGGGAAGCATGCATGGAAACACTGAATAGTCATTCACTGGCCCTTGCAATGACTTCTGATCCATTTTCAGCAAGTTCTCCAGGCACTTGCTATCTATTTCTTAGAGGTAGAAATAGCAATACAGAGAGCCATGTGGTCCATTACACAATAAGGGTTTAGGAGAGGTTATCAGAGGGTGAAGCATGGTAACGCCAATAACTGAGATTTTCATGACAAGCAGTTTCCCCCAGACTACAGGCAATCTGCATAAGTATAAGGAACACTAACTAATAAAGCAGAGTTGGATGAAAAGTGAGACAATTAAGTATAACTGATGTTTGGGGGCTGTTTATATTTAATGCAATGAACAGGCTTAGATTTATTTTTAATTTTTCAAATAAATTTGTCTTGAAATTTGATCGAATAGATATATAAAAAGACTGACACTATGTAAATTTAAACAAATGGGCAGGGAAGGGGGGATAACCCACCACTCCAAAGAAGTCCTTCATGTTCCAGCCCTACTTCGAAAAGATAACAGATTCTTTTTAGACAAAGGAAAACGGAACTGGCTATACACACAACAATGAGAGAAAGCACTGTGAACATTCAGACCATTTAGAAACTATTCTGAACACTCTTCATGCAGTTTACCAAAAAAAAAAAAGTATCTTTACCAAAGCAATAAAGGAACAGTTTCAACTGGAAAAACGACTGAAATACCACATAGTTCCCAAGACAGCAATGGCATTCAACCATTCGCCATATACTATGCATATATATTCGGAAGTAAACCCCACTAGTTTCTATTAGACTTACTCACAGATAAGTATGCCTGGAACTTCAGCCTAAAAGCAGTATTGTTTTCAGTTCACTGCTCTTTGTTTATCAAATCTAATATTGGCTTGTTCTCAACCCCTTTATTGTTTGTTCTTCTCTAGTAGTTTGGGATTATTTTTAAATATCTGAATCAGTGATTTCCTTGGGTTATTCTTTCATCACCTTGGGGTCTAATCAAATTTGCTTATTTAATATTCCATAATCTGGTTCAAACTGCATTAACAAAATGTTTTGCTGTATGGCATCTCTACCCAAGCATCCAGCTGCATATTTTTCCCAAAATCATGCTTCATTTGGGCAAAGGTATTATACATTGCGTTTTCAAAGCCAGACAGTAATAAGTCAATATTTGTTTGTGCATTTATTCATTTAAAACAAGCAGATGGAATACTAATAAAGAAATGTAGCTGTGAACATACACAGAATAAATTGTGGTCCATAAAGAAAATGAACACAGCAACCCTTTCACAATAGGAATTATGAAGAGGATTTAATTTAACAAAAAGGAAAACAAAAAAACCCCCACAAATGTCATTTTTAAGAGGCACCAGTTAGCTGAAGGGTCAAGTGTAAGAGGAAACAAGAGTCTTCTGCAAATCAACTGAAACATGAGAAAGGAAGATGGAAAGTGTGAGCAAAGAAATATAACAAAGTGTCCTAAAGTAAGAATTGCATTGGACCCTAAATCTCATGCACTCTTTCCTTCCCACCTCCACTTTAGGGGACATGGAAAGAACGTCCCCAAAGAATGTGAGAACTCTCAATATATTTAGGAATCCCTAAGCTGATCAGCTGATCTTTGCATTCCAGAAGCAGCACTAGATTGCTTCTGTCACAAAGAGGATTTCTGCTTTTCACCCTAGTTCTTTTCCTATTTCGTTCCCACCTCTCTTTTTTGAGCAACAAACCTCCTCAAGCCTTTCTTTTTTACTTTCCCAAAGTAATACTTTTTAGGAAAATTGCCAATATAGCTATTTTAAATGATATCATTCTGGTCCCAACTAAAATTAAGAAACTCAAGATTGCCTGTCTAATTCTATATCACCACCATTACCAATGGACATTGGAGAGGAAAACAAATTAACCTACTTCTTAAATATGGTTGGATAAACTTTAAAGTCATCCTGAAATATATTGCTACTACATAACTACATCTGACCTTCAGACATACTCTCCACATGTTAAACTTAGCCAACTCACCGTTCATAATTTCAGCAGATGGCTCCAGACTTCTTGCACCCATATGAACTTCATAATGCTTGCTCTCCCTTAATCACAGGAGATGTGGAAATATATTAGAAGGTCATTGGAAAACCTTGTATTTAAATCTAGGGCATGCCTTTAGGTAGTGCAGATATGGCAGAGAGTACTTAGCAGGCAGCAACAGGAGGTTCTAAATGGTCCTTGATCATAATATTTCATCCATCACCCCTTATCTGTTTGTTTATAGTGCCTTTGAAGCTATTCTCTCCCTTTTCTACTGTTTCCTAATTTCATAAGTAAAATTGCATACCGTGTTCCCCCGAAAATAAGACAGGGTCTTATATTAATTTTTGCTCAAAAAAATGCACTAGGGCTTATTTTCGGGGGATGTTTTATTTTTTTTCAAGAACAACAATCTACATTTATTCAATTACCATCATTTATTTTATTTTTTATTTTTTTTATTTATTCCCGTTCTCCTTCCCCTTCTTTAAATGTACCTGGTGCCACTTCCTCCAGGGATGCCTCCGCCACTGCCAGGAAGTGCCATGGTGGTGGCTTGGGTTCCTCCAGTGGCGATGCCTGGGCTGAGGCTCCCATTGGGGCTGGCGGGCGCTGGGTTTGTTTTGCGGGAAACACGGCAGCAGTGAAGGGGGAGGCGTTGGTGTGGAAGGGGGCGGGGTCCCGAAGCTGGCGAGCCCAGTTGAGGAAAGGGCGGCAGCTGGTTCAACACTGTTGGCCCTGCCAACAGCATCAAAGAGGGAGCCGAACAAGAGGAGGGTTAAAAGAGTTACAGTAGGAGAAAGAGGGGAGGGGGAAAATAAAGGCAGGGTGGGGGGCTGGCTGGCTGGCGGGGGCCGGAGCTCCGAAATCGCATCCTCCCATCCAACCTTGTGAGCCTCGCCTGGGGGGGGGTGTGAAGTGCGCACACTGCAGAGGTCCGAGCCCCACGAGCCGTTGGGAACTTAGGAGCCAAGAAGCAAGTTCCTGGCGGTGCGCAGCTCCTTCCTCCCTGGCTGCCCAGCCCCTCTGCAAGTGAGGGAAGTGGGAGAGAAGGGGAAGAAGTTTTAAGTCTCTCTTGAGGGCTTGGGAGGATCCCGGTGAGTCCCTGGTGGAGGGCAGGGTTTCACTTAACTAGGGCTTATTTTCGGGGTAGGGCTTATATTACAATCATCTTGAAAAATCATACTAGGGCTTATTTTCAGGGTAGGGCTTATTTTCGGGGAAACACGGTAGTTAAGTAAACATTCTGTCTCTTTCTACTCTACCTATTAACTGATCACATACAAAACAATGTGTAAAACATATTTACCTATGTACATGCACTTATGTATAAGATATGCAAATGATACCATATTACTAGCAGAAAGCAGCAGTGATGAAGGTGAAGATGAAAGAAGAAAGTGCAAAAGAAGGATGGCAATTGAATATTAAGCAAACAAAAATAATAACAACAGAAGAATTATATAACATTAATGTAAACAATTAAGAAACTGTAATTGGTAAAAAAAAAAGATAGCTCAGTTCAATCATCAGCCAAATGGAGACTAAAGTCAAGAAATTTGAAGAAGATTTGGATTTGGCAGGGCAGTTACAAAGAAACTAGAAAAAGTCCTCAAGTATAAGGTTGTGTCACTGGAGATCAAGGCCAAGATAATCCAAATTATATTTTCCAAATTTCCAGGCACAGATGTGAAAGCTGAACAGTGAAGATATCTGACAGGAAAAAAAATCATGTGGCATTGGAGAAGAGCTTTAAGGATACCATGGACCACCAGAAAGACAACTTAACTGTGTGCTAGATCAAATCAGACCTGAACTCTCTCTAGTAGAAAAACTGATTAACCTGTGGACTCATACAAACAAGGTGTGTGGCTCAGATTGATATACGTACGTTGAAACTGCAACCTCTTTTTCCAATGGATCTGGAATGACTCACCTCAAGCTTCCATACCTGTTTAAATGTTTCCTTGAATGTAATCCAAGTTGAGTTCCACATTATAACATGTCCCCTCCCGTCCTGCACCTTCTCACTCATGCCCTCTCCATTCCCCACCCTGTCTCCATCCCTTGGAAGGAACACACACAAGTCCTGCTCTTTATGGATAATGGGGGAAAGACTGTTTTGATGTAATTTTTCAGCATACATGGGGAGAAGAGGGAGGAAGGGACAGAATACTCAGCAGAGCACAAAAATTTTTAATCACTGTATAAAATCAAATCAGTTTCTTTGCTCTATGCTGGGGAGAACATTGTATATGTCCTCATAAGAACCGGGCTTGTTTGACACAAAGGAACAGAAAGGGCTGACAGACCTAGAAGGAGGGGATAACGATCGAAAAACAGTTCTCAAGTGAGGCAAAATAATTAATTTGAATCTTTACTAATGTCATGTAGATCCATTAAACCAATCCAACTCAATGATGAGTAGACTTGGGCTATTCATATCCCTGGGGATACGAATATATCAGCACCACAGGTGCAGAGGAGATCCAGCCCTTCCCCTTGAACCAGTCAGTCCAGTCACTGGCTACTGCACTAATCACGGAAGCAGCCCAGCTGGTGCTTCCCTGCCTCCCCATGCAGCTGACTGCTCAACAGCTGAGCAGGGAGACTCTTCATCCCGCCTCCTTGCCAGAGTGAAATTGGTTGTGTGGGGAGGCAGGGAATCACCAACTGAGCTATTTCTGTAATTGGCGTGACAACATGGATGATGGCCAAACATGCTGCATGGCGATCAGTGAGTGGACTAGTCAGTTTGGGAGGGAAGGGTTGGATGTCTGTGGCACCTGTGGTGCCGATATTCGTATTTGTATCTGCAGGTATACAAATACGAATAGCCCAAATCTAATGATGAGGGAACACCTCTTAAACAAGAGAAAATAGGAGTTATCAGCTCTGAGGTTATCCTACTTTGGATGTATCATGAGAACACAAGGCTCACTAGAAAAGAGTAACGGTGGGGAGAACTGAAGCGAGTGAGGGGACGAATGGAAAACGTAAATATGAGATGGATTGTGTGAATAAAGGAAACCATGGTCTTGAGTCTGCGAGACTTTAGCAGGGCTGTTAGTGACATGCCTTTTGGAGGTCACAAAGGTTGCCATAAATTGGAAGCAACTTGACAGCATGTAACAACATACTGTACAAGTATAAACCAATTTATATGTCTACAACAAAAAAGAAAGTATCCACAACTGCTTTAGCTAGTTCTTTTGCTTTCCAACTCCTTAGGAGTTAAATGCAATAGTTGGTCCCGCTTACATTAAACCCAGTGAATCCATGTGTAAGGGGTCACCACCAGTACCCTGGGTGGGCCATCTCTCCTTGCCTCACCCACCAACCCCCTGAGAATCTGGGCAGAGCAGCCGCTCTGTGATCCTGAGAGAAGCACCAGGGAATGGGGTGATGAGAAACAGTGGGCAGGTTGGGAGGAGGGCTCAGTGCTGGTGTTAAAGGAGGGTGAAGAGGAAGGTTTGGGTCTTCTTCTGGAGCCTGTTTTATGTGTGGCAGCTAGACTGGCCTGGAAGCAAGAGGGTGACCCCTGGCAAGAGCCCATGAGCAGCTTCTCAGTGGCTAGGAGCCACAGCCAAGGAAAAGGGACTACCATCATTACAGCCTCCGAGAAGGCTTCTGTCCCACCATCTCTGTGGCACCTGAGACACCCAACAGGTCCTACAGCAGCCATCCTCACCCAGTTAAGGCACTGGTGGTATAAATAAATGCCAGTGCAAGAGGTGACTCCTTGAAAAGCAAGAGGGCCACCTCTATTAGCCCTCACTAAAACACTCCAAACCGGGTCCCAGACTAAGCTTGTTCATCACCAGGACTTCACTGGCCTCTGTGATGGGAACTGAGACCAGTACTGAACTGTTTCCATGGGACTAGTGCTGGAAACAAAGCCCCCTGGGGTATGGGATGGTGGTGACAGGGAACCACTGTTGAAGGCACCTGGCACAATAAAAATACTCTAACCAACAACCTGGAACCAATGTAGTTATTGATGGGAGGCCCCAAGGCTACTGGTTCACACCATGAGACTTAACGTTGCTGTTGGCTTAAGTCCCATTCATTCAGTGGGTCTACTCAAGTTGATCAGCTCTAGTTGGGGCAAACAACTTAACCTTATATTTGTACATCAACTTCATTTTACAGAGATGCCAGATGTGATTATACTAGTGTAGACTAAGGGCTTTTTCTGCCGTACCACCTCAATTGTGGAATGTCCTCTCCTTGGAGGCTCAAGTGGCACCAACATTAGCCTCATTTCAACAACCAGTCAAGACATATTTATTAGAGCATTTGGAAATGTGCAACATTAGTGCAACGGCTTTAATTTTTTTAAATTTTGTATTTTAATTTGCTTGATATTAAATTGTTTTCATTATCTGACCTTTTAACTTCATTTTCCATAGCTCTGTGACTTGCCACGAGATCCTGTGATATAGGGAGGTTATAAATGTTATGTAGATAGATAGATAGATAGATAGATAGATAGATAGATAGATAGATAGATAGATAGATAGATAGATAGATAGATAGATAGCATTATTCACTATTCTAGATAATGCACACTAAAGGAACCACTGTGTAAACCATCACTACTATGAATAACTAGCCATTTTGCTCCCATTGTTAATACTTCCTCTTCAGAGGATAAAAACCCAGTTTGTGAATCTTAATGAGGAAGCATAAGAAACCACAGATAAGCCTGGAGTATCTGATTTTGTAAAGGATTTCAGTGCCAACCAAATGCCAACCACAAAATAAAATGACTCTGAACCAACAATTGCAAATTAGTCTAAGAGGAAAAATGCATTTAGGAAGTTGCATTCCTTTAGTTCATGCTCTACAAAAGAAGAGTTATGCGAAACAGATTGTATCAGATGTAATGTCTCTTTCAATGTGAACACTGTCAGGTTCATGGCAGCAAAAGAAAGGCAAAGAAAAGTTATTTAGCACTGCAGACTAAGAAATTTACTATAGAATGTTGAAGAAATCTCCTTGCCAAAAAATACATTATGAAGGAAGGAGAGAGAGCAAGAGAGCGAGAACCATTACAAGTAATTATTTCCCATGCCATTATATTGCAGAGTATAAGAAGTACATATCACTAATGTTCATGTTCCCAAAGCACTGATGTTCCATTGGGAGTGCCCCAGCTGTGACACACAAATACAGAGAACAAATGAAGCTGTGCTGAAATTAAAACACACACACATAGAGAGAGAGAGAGAAATTAAAACACACACATCAAGAGAGAGAGAGAGAGATGGGGAGAATACTGGCAAGAGAAATCTGTGAATGGCGAACAGGGATAGCATTTTACATAGGCAAAAATCACAAGCTGTAATAAATAACAGGCATGATTACAGTTGGTCAAATTTCAGAGTCAATTAAAATAGTGCATACTTCTTAATTGGAGCTCTTTGATAAAGAGGTCACCTCTTAGGGATTCTTTACATCCAGATTAATACAATAAAAAAATTCTACAGTTCTGTTTTCTCAACTACAGGTGGGCAATTCTGAGTGTTTCCTGTCAATTTTTTTAAAACAAGAAGTCACAGGAAGCTGAAATCAAGACTAAGAGACATGAGCTACTTTCCCTGCTTGCCATTTGTTCGCAAAAAGTTACTTCTTCCAGCTGCTTTTCCAACTGTGTTGGGAAAGGGGAAACAATTACAAGGTGCATTTCAAAGCATAATTTCATGTCAAGTTCAAATTTAATTTATACACTGGTTTTAAAAAATAAAGCCAGACACATCAAGTTGTTATGCTAACCTTGTTAATTCAGCCACACAAACAGAAGGGTTTTTAAAACCTAAAAATATCTAGCAAATCACACCAGCATCTTCGCTATGTGCCACAAATTCATTCCACCTACTAAGGTTGTAATCCCAAACAAATGTTCTAAAGAGTATGCCTCAGTAAATGCAGTAGGATTTGCTTTCAAACACTCCAAGTGGAAGGTGTACAGATGGAATGGATCTTACCCTGCTACTGTAGAGTAATGAACACCTCCCTGTTGCCCTTGTTTTCAGGTAAACACGAACAGGGATTTCACTGTATATTGTATGTTTTGGCTATGGCTGATGTACAAAATGTCCTTGCATGTAATTTCAATCCATTATTTCAGTCCTATCCTTTCAGATACAAGAAACAAGTTTGCTCTGTTTTCATATGGCAACCCTTCAAATATTTGAAGATGATTATGATATCACTTTTCGGCCTTTTCGTTTCATCTCAAAAGTTCTTCACATGGCACAGTTTCAAGACAGCTTTTCATCTTGGTTGTGTTTCTGCGGACATGTTCCAGCTTGCTAATATCCTTTTTAATCTGTGTTGTTCAGAGCTGGGCACCATATTCCAACTGAGAAATGATCAAAGAAGAATAAAGTGTTACCATTACTCTACTTGATCTGGAGAAAGCTACTTCTGTTGATGCAGCCTACTACTGCATGCCAGTTTTTTTGGCTCCCGAATCACACCATTCACTCATGTTTAGCCTATGGTCTACTAAAATTTCCGTATCATTTTATCATATGGCCATGTCAAGCCAGTCATCACATATCTTCCTGAGGGACATCTGATATTTCTGCCCATATATGTAAAACTTTGCATTTCTTCCTGTTGAAACTAATCTTGTTTATCTTGCTCCAGTTCTTCAATTTGTTCAGATCATCTTGAATCCTGGTTCTGTCTTCTGAAGCATTAGCTACCCTCCCTGTTTGGCATCATCTGCAAATTTAAGGAATGTCCCCTCCACACCGTTATCCAAGGCATTTATCAAGATGGTGTGCAATACTGAGATAGAACCCTGTGGTATCCCACTTGCTTGGTCTGTCTAGGGTGGCAAACAACTATTTGTGCATACTCTTTGGATATGTCTCATCAACCTGCCACAAATTCACCCAGTTCACCAACAATTAGCTGGCCTGGCAAATATCATGAGAGAACTTGCCAAAAGTGTTGCTGAAATTAAGCACTTCCCTTGTCTGCAAAGGTTGAATTGAATTTATTTACTACGGTCGGGTGACCAGCTCAAGTCTGCAAAGGTTGTGATTCTGCCAAAAAGAGGCAAGATTAGTCTACAATGCCTTGTTTTGATTTACCTTCCTATGTGAAGCATTTGACCTCATGCTGTCCATTTCCCATGTTCTGTGCATTAGTAGAGAGACACATGAAATTATGGATCATTCCTTCCAGTTTCTTCCTTACTGTCTTCTCCCATCCACTGATAGGTTCTATTCCACCATCCCAGTGCACCACTGACATTCTTGTCCCTAGTAGTTCGTGTTTCCCTGTCCTCTGGAATTCTGTTTCCCTCCCCTGCAGAATTTGGTTTAAAGCCTCCTTACCAGACTTGCAAAACTCCTAACAAACACATTCTTCCCAATTCTTATAAGGTTCAGAATGACTGTCCATGGTAAGAACTGGTATCAATTCAGTAACTGCAAGGAGAGAGCATGCTTCCTGATCAACAAACTACTTTGTGTAACATTTGTCCTGCAAATGGTTTTCTTCTTCTCCTCTAGATACATCTCCCCTATGATGCTCTCTCAGGAGAATCTGCTTCGCTCTATCCAGAAACACCTCATTTTCTTTGAAGAGTGAAAATTTGGACAGGTGGCCCTCAAGTTGTGGTACCTTTTCTCCTAGCAAGGCAACCTACTTGCACCTGCTGCAGATGCATGCTTCTACATCCTTAGACAGGAAAACAAACCTGTTATCTTAAATGATATATTTTACTGTTGTTTTATGATTTTATTGATTATATGTACTATGTTTAATTATAATTTTATTCTGTGAATTGTTTGGGTATTTTAAAAAACAATTAAAATTTGTTTAGCTCTACACTAATTAAAGACACAATCCTAAATAGCCAAAATGGCTGAGGACCAGGTGAGCTGACATAAGGCCAGATGATGTTCTGCTGAATTTGCCTTGGTGGATGACCTACAACGGGAACTGGAGAGGGGATCTGTGTCCCTGTTGGTTTTGCTGGACTTCTCAGTGGATTTTGATACTATCGATCACGGTATCTTCTTGTACTGTCCCTCTGGAATGGGAATTGGGGAACTGTTTTATGGTGGCTCCAGTCCTTCCTGGAGGAGAGAACTCAGAGTGTGGTGCTGAGCGACTTCTGTTCAAAACCTTGACCACTTACCTGTGGAGTCCCTCAGAGCTGTTTTGCCTCCTATGTTATTTAACATATACATGAAAGCACTGGGAAAGATTATCCACAGTTTTTGGGTTCGGTGCCACGAGTATGCAGATGACACCCAACTCTACTGCTCCTTGCCACTTAAATCCAAGGAAGCTACTTTGGCTCTAAGTCATTGTCTGGAATCAGTAATGGACTGGATGAAGGTGAATAAATTGAAACTTAATCCAGACAAGCCAGAGGTGCTCTTGGTCATTTGAAAGGCAGATGAAGGAATAGGGATGCTGCCGGTACTGGATAAGATTACACTCCCACTGAAAAAACAGGTGTGCAGCTTGGAGGTGCTCCTGGATTCATTCCTGAACCAGGATGCCCAGGTGTCAGCAGTGGCCAGAATTGCATTTCCACAATTAAAACTAGTGTGTCAGCTATATCCATTTTTCAAGAGATCTGATCTGGCCACTGTTACTTCCCAGTTGGATTACTGTAATGTGCTCCATGTGGGGCTGCCGATGGAAAGTGTCAAGAAACTTCAACAAGTTCAAAATGCAGCAGCCAGTTTCAAGGATCACATAAGCCCCCCACTGGCTGCCGATCAGTTACCAGGCACAATTTAAAGTGCTGGTTTTAACCAATGAAGCCCTACATGGCCTGGTTCCAAGCTATCTTAAAGACCGTATCTCCCATTATGAGCCGGCTCGGGTGTTAGGATCATCAGGAGAGGCCTTTCTCTCGGTCCCACCACCTTCACAGGTGCGTCTGATGGGGACACAGGAGAGAGTCTTCTCTGTTGCTGCTTCCAGACTTTGAAACTCCCTCCCGCAGGAAGCCAGGCTGGCCCATCTTTGCTGTTCTTCTACAAGCAGACAAAGACTGTTCTCTTCAGGCAAGCATTCCCTGAGTAACCAGCTACCTGTGTGTGATTTTTAGATAGAATGTTATGCATTACTGCTTCGACTGGTTAGTACTACTTGTGTTTTCCATTTTGGTGTTCTTCATTTCTCAGTTACATTTTTTTAAATTTTGTATACAGTACTTACTGATCTTTGCCTTAATATTGCCTGTTATTTGTTGTAAGATGCCTCCTTATTCACTGTTCATAATTTTTAAATTTTGTCTTTTAATAATGTTAACCACTGTTTTATATTCATTGTTTTCAACTTTAAATATTGTCTCTCGTTGTTTTAAGCTGCCTTGGGTCCTTTTCAAGGAGAAAGATGGGGTAAAAATATTTTAAATAACAAATAAATAAATAAATAAATAAATAAATAAATAAATAAATAAATAAAATAATTCAAATTTGTCCCAGCCCGTGGATATTGGATATTATTTTAAAATGCCCTTGTACTAGTCTACTTTGGGCCAATATTGTGGCTGTGTTTCTAAGGTGAAGGAACTTTGGAGCTGACCATATTTGGCTTCAATCTTCTGTTGTTCCTTCTCTACCCCTTTTCCAGCTCTGCAGCTGACAGATTTTAGCTAGCAGAATAATGCTCTCTGTAGATTGCTCTATTGGCAGTTTGGAATCTGCTCTTGTCAGTTGCTTATTTCAGGACATGGAACCTTCTCCATGGAGGAATGTGTGTGTTAAAGTCCTTGTCAACTTCCAGGAGAACAATTCAGAATAGAGCAGAGATGAGCCTGTTTTCTCCCTTATATGTGTGAACCCTAAGAGCAAAGTAAGGTACAGGGTATTGCTAGGGTGGTCATTTGATCTGTGAAGCCAGGTTACCTCACTGCCCAAGTAGCTGAGAGAAGAGGCCCAAGATGGAGAGCAGGAGCATCAGAAGGTGTCCTCCATCATGCACAATTGAATTCAGATGGAAATGCAGGGTGCTGGTGCAAACTTATTTCCAAGGGATATAGGGCTGAAATGGAAGAGAAAGGGTGAATTCACAGACATTAAAGAACTTCCAGCAGGGATGGGATGGTTGGTTCTTTACAAAAAACCAGTCCTTCTCTGCTTGTGGTGTGTGTCAATTGTTGTTTTGTACTGTCAAGTCAGAACCGACTTATAGGGACCCTAATAGGACTTCAGTGTACAGTAATGTGAAAAAGAAGATACACTCTTTGAATTCTATGGTTTTATATATCAGAACATAATAAAAATCACATGGTTCTTAGCAGGTCTGAAAAGTAGGTAAATACAACCTCGGATGAACAATAACACATGACATATTACATCGTGTCATGATTTATTTTACAAAAATAAAGCCAAAATGGAGAACATAAGTACACCTTATGATTCAATAGCTTGTAGAACCACCTTTAGCAGCAATAACTTGAAATAACTGTTTTCTTTATCAGTCTCTCACATGGTTATGGAGGAATTCTGGCCCACTCTTCTTTACAATGTTGCTTCAGTTCATTGAGGTTTGTGGGCATTTGTCTATGCACAGCTCTCTTAAAGTCTCATCATAGCATTTCAATCAGGTTGAGGTCTGGACTTTGACTGGGCCACTGCAACATCTCGATTCTTTTATTTTTTCAGCCATTCTGTTCTAGATTTGCTGGTGTACTTGGATCATTGTCCTGTTGCATGACCCAATTTTGGCCAAGCTTTAGCTGTCGGACAGATGGGCTCACATCTGACTCTAGAATACTTTGGTATACAGAGGAGTTCATGGCCAACTCAAGGACTGCAAGGTGCTCAGGCTCTGTAGCTGCAAAATAACCCCAAATCATCACCCCTCCACCACCATATTTAACTGTTGGCATGAGGTGTATGTGCTGATATGCTGTGTTTGGTTTTCACCAAAAGTGTCACTGTGCATTATGGCCAAACATCTCCACTTTGGTCTCGTCTGTCCAAAGGCCATTGTTCCAGAGGTCTTATGATTTGTCCAGATACAAGTTTGCAAACCTAAGCCATGCTGCCAGAGAGAGAAGAGGCATTCTCCTGGCAACCCTTCCAAACAAGCCATACTTGTTCCATCTTTTTCTAATTGTACTGTCATGAACTTTAACATTTAACATGCTAACTGAGGCCTGTAGAGTCTGAGATATAAGTCTTTGGGTTTCTGCAATTTCTCTCAGCATTGCATGGTTTGACCTTGGGGTGAATTTGCTTGGATGGCCACTCCTGGCAAGATTGGCAACTGTCTTGAATGTTTTCCACTTGTGAATAAACTTCCTCACTGTAGAAGAATGGACTTTAAATTGTTTTGAAATTGCCTTATAACCCTTCCCAGATGGATGTGTTTCATCTTTGGCATTTTGTTAACACACAGCTGAATTCTCCAGACCAGCAAACTGCTAAAACTTTGGTTTTTAAAGAGGTGGTCACACTTGCTGATGATCAGTTACTGAAGGGCATTTGATTAACAGCATCTAGCTGCTACGTAGCCTCTTAATTCCTATGGAAGTAGTAAGAGTGTATTTTTGTAACACTGTTATTGGTCTCTTAATATTATGCATATATATCACAGGCAAATTATTATTGTTGTTTTAGTTATTCCTTGTTCATTTTTATATTCTCAGAAGTACGGATGAGAAGAAAACATTTAAAACGTTACAGTGTAGAACACAATTTATTTCACAGCTCTTACAACAAGCAGTATCCTCATCTGAGGTAATTCGATGATGCCAGTTGTTAACATGATCATGTTGTACTGTCTTATGAATAACATGATCTACTATAATTCAATCTGACAGAAAGCACAGATGATAAAACCCAATTAGTAGCTATTCGGTGTGATTAAAAATGATGTAAGCTATATGCCAACAATCTATAAACCTGCTTCAATAGTAACTAATGAGACCACTTCCCTTCCCTGCAAACTTTCAGGCACCTGAAAAAATTGTAGAAACATTCTTCTTAAGAAAACAGAATTATCAGGTACAGCTCTATCAGTCCTTCAACCTTTGTATAGGTTATACCAATACGCCCACAACAGAACCAGCATTTTTCAAAGTATATTAGTATTTACTTCATCCAGTCTACTTCAATCTAGGTGGCAAAAGCAAGTTTGCTTTTATATAGTAACAAAGAGAAATATATTTTATATTTTTATAAATTATAATTTTAATACTGCAATTTTATAATTAGTGGCCTAAATCAGATGAGCTATTCACATTCAGATATAACATCTGTGGACACAGGAGATCACACGGGACTGATAAATAGTTTCAAATTGCTGTCTAATGGGTCACAGAATTCAATATTGTGAACAGAAAACCTAGGTGCCTAAAATTTAAATACATTTATTTAAAGTCCTCCAACAAAAAGAAAAGACTTCAGTGGTGCTGATGGCACATATTTTCTGTGTATAATATAGAATAATATAGATTAAGCCAAATACAAGATTCACTGAGGGTTCAGAATAGAGACTGTACATTTAAGAGGAATTAACATGTTAAGGAATGCTTAGATCAAACTGTAAAAAGAACAGAAAAATAAAATGCTGCACACAAAATGCCACTGGCCTGTCCATATTCACCAATACTTACTAATGAGGGTAACGAGTACAATCTAGTGAAATTAAACTGATCTAAATCAATTCATTTAAACAAGCTGTATGGACACTAGGTTATTATATTGGGTAAAGCTATCATGTAAAGTTTTTCAGAAATCTAAAATGAAATCTTTAAAGTCAAAAGAAGATGCAAGTGAAGAAAGATTCTCCTTACCACCCAAAGCAAACCAAGAAAGCCAAGGATTTTTCTACGTTTGCCCTAGTCTTACCTGCCTTTCCATGAAACTGCACAAAATTAATTATTGCTGAAATCCAGAAGCAAGTTGCAACTAGAAGAGGCCCTTGAATCAGTAGGGATCTGGTGAGTCAACATCTATATACTTTCAATACGTATACTCTAATTGGAATTTACTACTGTTGTTTTCTATGGGAGATTTCAACTATGCCAATATATGTTGGTAGTTAAACTCTGCCAAGAACACAAGGTCCAACAAATTCCTTACTAGCCTTGCAGACAATTTCATGGTCCAGAAGGTGGAAGAGGCAACAAGGGGAACAGCTATTTTAGATCTAATCTTAACCAACAGGGAGGACCTTGTTAATGAGGTTGAAGTGGTGGGAGCCTTAGGTGGGAGTGACCATGCTCTCTTGGAATTTGTTATACAGTGGGAAGGGGAAGCCAAGTGTAATCACACACACATTCTAGAGTTCAAGAAAGCCAATTTTTGTAAATTTAGGGAATTATTGGCTGAAATTCCATGGACAGAGGCACTAAAGGAGAGGGGAGTGCAGGATGGTTGGGAATTTTTTAGAACTGAGATACTAAAGGCACAATCTAAGACTGTTCCAAGAAGAAGGAAAAATGGGAGATGTCTAAAGAAACCAGAATGGTTGACTAAAGAACTTTCAACTCAGCTAAGTGTAAAAAAAAACATGTACAAGAAATGGAAAAACGGGGAAAGCACCAAAGAGGAATACAAGCAAATAAGCACAGCACGAATTTAGGCTTGCTAGAGAGATTAAAGATAATAAAAAGGGATTTTTTAGTTATGTCAGCAGTAAAAGGAAAAAGAAGGAAATGATAGGGTCTCTGCGTGGAGATGATGGCCAATTACTAACAGGGGACAGGGAAAAGGCAGAACTACTCAACACCTTCTTTGCCTCAGTTTTTTTCCAAAAAGGAAAATAGTGCTCAACCTGAGGGATGAAGAGCAGGTGAAGTAGTGTGGGAAATGCAGCACAGAATAGGTAGAGAAGTAGTACAGGATTACCTGGCTACCTTGGATGAATTTAAGTCTCCTGGGCAGACGAATTACATCCAAGGATATTAAAAGAACTGGCAGAAGTAATATCAGAACCATTGGCAATAATCTTTGAGAATTCTTGGAGAACAGGGGAAGTCCCCACAGATTGGAGGAGGGCAAATGTTGTCCCTATCTTCAAAAAGGGGAAAAAAGGAGACCCAAATAATTATCGCCCCATCAGTCTGACATGAATTCCAGGAAAGATTCTAGAGAAGATCATTAAGCAGACAGTTTGTAATTACTTAGAAAGCAATGCTGTCATTACTAGAAGCCAACACGGGTTTCTCAAAAACAAGTCATGCCAGACTAATTTGATCTCTTTTTTTGATAGAGTTACAAGCCTGGTGGATGAAGGGAACGCTGTGGATGTAGCATATCTTGATTTCAATAAGGCCTTCGACAAGGTTCCTCACGATATTCTTGCAAAGAAGCTAGTAGAATGTGGGATAGATAGTGCTACTGTTAGGTGGATTTGTAATTGGTTGACTGACCGAACCCAAAGGGTGCTCACCAATGGCTTCTCTTCATCCTGGAGAGAGGTGGGGTGCCTCAGGGTTCTGTTCTGGGCCCTGTGCTATTCAACATCTTTATCAATGACTTGGATGAAGGAATAGAGAGTATGTTGATTAAACAGGCAGGGTTCCTAACTCCCCAGAGGACAGGATTAAAATTCAAAATGACCATGACAGATTAGAGTCCTCCTGGGCCAAAACTATCAAAATGAATTTCAACAGGGAGAAATGTAAGGTCCTACAGCTAGGCAGAAAAAATGAACTGCACAGATATAGGATGGAAGACACCTGGCTAGACAACAGTACCTGTGAAAGGGATCTAGGAGTCTTGGTAGACCACAAACTGAACATGAGTCAGCAGTGTGATGCAGCTGCCAAGAAAGCCAATGCAATTCTTGGTTGCATCAATAGGAGTATAGTGTCTAGATCAAGGGAAGTGATATTACCACTCTATTCTGCTTTGGTCAGACCTCACCTGGAGTATTGTGTCCAGTTCTGGGCACCTCAATTCAAAAAGGGTGTTGACAACCTGGAACGTGTCCAGAGGAGGGCGACTAAAATGGTTAAAGGTCTGGAAGCAATATCCTACGAGGAACGGCTTAGGGAGTTGGGAATGTTTAGCCTTACAAAAAGAAGGTTGAGAGGGGACATGATAGCCATTTTTAAATATTTGAAAGGATGTCATTTTGAAGAAGGGACAGGTTTGTTTTCCAGGGCTCCAGAGACTAGGACATGGAGCAATGGTTTCAAACTACAGGAAAATATCCATCTGAACAGTAAGAACAACTTCCTGATGGTCAGAGCTGTCCGGCAGTGGAATAGGCTGCCTCGAAGGGTGGTGGAGTCTCCTTCTTTGGAGGTTTTTAAGCAGAGGCTGGATGGCCATCTGTTGGGAGTACTTTGATGGATGCTCCCGCATGGCGGGGGATTGGACTGGATGGCCTCAGTGGTCGCTTCCAACTCTATGACTCTACTGGATTTAAGTCACTTAGTTACTGAACAAGTGACTATCAGTGTAACTACAACACAAACTCAGTAGTTAACAATGGGTTGCACATGAAAATATAGTATTCATGGTTTGAGCTATTATATCATATTGATGATATGATATTATAGTTAATGTAATTCATATATAAATTGTCAAGGTCATTATCCTAGCAAATGCCACCACATACAGAGGATGTATATCATTTTCTTATTAATATACTAAGTATATAGGTTTAATTGGTCATAGATATTGTCACATTAACTTTTCTAAGAAGATGGTGCCTTCCTTTTCTACTAAGACACAAGCAGCTTGAAATATTACTATGGACCATCTCATTCATCCCGGATTTGAGGACACAACTGCACCTCTACTTACTCTACATCATTTCAATGTGATCTGGAAGGAAAGGAGCCTTTGAAATATCAGCTAGTTGTTATTTGTCTATAGTCTTCAGAAGTATGTCCTGCTGTATTCCCTGTTCTAAAGACAATGTGAGCATACTAAATCAATCATCAGCTCTTGTACAAACATACAACAGTGGTATGTATACAAGGAACAACCTGCCGACTGAGATTCGTTTGGCACCCTCGCTGGACGGATTCAAAAGAGCATTGAAGACCTGGCTCTTCCGCCAGGCTTTCCCGGAGCACTAGGATCTTGCCCCCCCCCCTTTGCCATTCTTTTTGCTATCCTCTCCATCACCCTTTCCACCACCTTACTCCCATCTGTTTTAATTTCTGATTTGATATGTATTAACTTATTTTTATCGTGTTTTAAATTTTTTTTCTCCCTATATTGTTGTTAGCCGCCCAGAGTGGCCTGGTTGCCAGATGGTGCAGGATATAAATTCAAATAATAAATAAAATAATAAATAAAATAATAAATAAATAAATAACTGTGTACAAAAACCTATACACGCTCCTCTGTAGAATGTACTTTTGGTTAGAGATTATAAATCATTAGAATTTAACATAAGTTTAGAAGAGCTGGGCACTTCAAGAGAGTTCAGGGGAAAAACCTGCATTAATTGAAACATTAAACCATATCAATTCAATACAGACACAAAACATCATACTGCCTCCAATTACTATCTAAAGTCAAAGAATAGAAGTTATTTTTTTCCTATAAAACGAAATAGGGAGAGGAGACTGTACATCACTGACCTTGAATACTAGAGTAAATTTGCAAATTTCAAAGAAGTAGAGATTTCAGAAGGAGTTTCTCATACGTCTGAGTCCTTTTTGTCTAACAAAAAAATATCAGGTAGGGAAATGTCTTCCATAGCCACCATAAGAGATCCACGTGTCCATCCTATAAATCTTTATAGTGTGAGCTTTGAGGAAAAAGGTTCACAAGTGTCAGCAATCTGTGGATCTGTAGTTTCTGTTTATTTTGTCATGTTATATGGTATCAAGTAGCTTATAACAAGCCTTCTCCAGGTATGTGAGATGTGTCAGGTATTTGTTAAGACCGATTGAATTGTTAATCCAGTTTGTACATGATTGTAAGTATTTATAAGGATGAAAACGGTAGAGAAAAGTCTGTAGAACTGATTTAAGATGTACAGCTGAGATAGGAACCAGCTAGTAGGCTGAATTAGAACAGCTGTGGAAACAAAATGCAGACGAAGCTACCTGCGGAAGCTAATCACTGATTGGCTGAATGGCGAGATAAAGCTGACAGTTCCAGCATACTCAATCTTGTGGGACGAAAGGAGAAACAAGGAGTAACGCTGCTGGACGGATTTATGGCATTGAACTGACCACGGAACTCTGATTTATTGACTAAGGAAACGGACTGACTAATTGCTAAACTGTGTTTGACCAAGGACTGAACAAATGGACTATGCTGTATGTATATACTGCAATATTAATTGAATAGAAGTTTATATTGCAAAAGCTGTCTGTCTGCTCAAATTCTTCTTGGCTTGCCTTAACCTCTGGTGAAGCTACGCCATCTAGTATCCACAACATTCCGCATTTTCGCACTCTGTCAAAGGTCATGGGCCCAGGTGGACGCTAGAACAGGTGGACGCAGTGCCAGAAGGTAGACAACCAAAGGAAGAAGTCCAGAGAGACGAGAGTATCAGCAGTAAGTCAACATTATTTACAGTCCAAAATGGCAAATGCAATAATGATGTCAGGATTTCCTGTAACAAAGTTAAATGGTGAGAATTATTCTACGTGGCAGCAAAAGGTCCAGTTACTCCTGCAAAAGGAAACTTTATGGGATATTGTTGAGAGCCCACCAGCTGTATTAGATGAAGAAGATAGAGAAAAGAATAACAAAGCTTTGGCTATAATTGGTCTGACTCTAGACGACCGTCTCTTAATCCACCTCAGAGGCTTGACTTCAGCAAAGCAAGCATGGGATAATTTAAAGAGACTCTTTGTACGAACAAGCGTGGGGAGCCAGATACAGCTAGCAAAGAAGTTATTCAGAACAAGATTACTGACTGGTGAAAGTATGCTGAATCATTTAGAATGTATTAAAGTAATGCTCATGGACTTAAGGGAAAAACAAGTCATATTCACTGAGCTACAAGAAGCTTTCATCATTCTTTCTTCATTAGATCATACATATGATCAATTTGTCTCCAATTTAGAAGTTCTACCTCAAGCAGAACTAACTGTTTTGAATGTCACAAGCAGGCTTTTGGAGGAGGAACAAAAGAGACAAGACAATAAACAACTCCGAGACTCCATGAGTTCTTATCAGCATAAACTTCAAAAGAAGCAACCGAAAGAACTTGAGGAGGAGGAGGGAGACACAGCTGCAATAACTCACACTGAAAAGAAATGTTTTGCATGTGGTTCAAACAAACACTTATATCGAAGCTGCAAGAAAAAGAAAAAAGGTAGAAAGCAGCCACAATATAGTAATGAATCACATTTAACTGATACCATTTGCAATTCAGGGGATAATGGGACTGAATGGGTTATAGACTCAGGTGCCACAGCAAACATGTGTAAAAATAGAAAGCTGATATATGACTTCCAAACTGTGGGAAATCAGCAAGTGTTTTTGGCTGATGGGGTAAGTACCAATATATTGGGTAAAGGTAAAGTTAAACTTCCATGCTTAACTAAAGCTATTAATGTTTTGTATGTTCCCAAATTGAAACATAATTTACTATCAGTAGGATCATTAGCTATGGAGGGATTTACAACAACATTTCAGAAAGAAAAGTGTGAAATAAGAGGTGCAGACAATTCTGTATTAATTGGCTCAATGAAGAATAACTTGTACAAACTGAGTGATTTAGATGTGAACAATGTTTATAATAACGAATGTCCTCACAGAGATTGTATACACTTATGGCATTTGAGACTTGGGCATCCCAATTATAAAACATTACAAAAGACTATAGAAAACTCATTTGGAGCAAATATAAGAAAATGTGACAAATATGTAAAGTGTCAAGCATGCCAAATAGCTAAGAGTAAATGTGCCCCTATCAGGAAATATAGTAATGTGCAAGTAGAAAATATTCTTGATTTAGTGTCAATAGATTTAATTGGTCCCAAACAACCATCAATAGGAGGAGCAAAATATATATTATCCATTCAAGATCAGAAATCCAGATTTGGTTTTTGCTACCTAATGAAAGATAAAAGTGAGACACATATTGAATTTGAAAAATGGTTGAAATTTGTAGAGAGAAAAACTGGAAGAAAATTAAAACAAATACAAACAGATAATGGGACAGAATTTACAAATAATAAATTTCAAGCCATACTGAAGAAACATGGAATAATTCATAGAAAAGCTGCACCATATACTCCCACACAGAATGCTTTTATAGAAAGGCGAGGGCAGACACTGCAAAACATGGCAGAAACTATGATTAGAGGTAGTAAGCTACCTGATAAATTTTGGGGTGAGGCCATACTCTGTGCCAATTTTTATCTAAATATCCTATGGCATTCAGGCATTAATGATATTCCCTATTCTATATGGTCTGGAAGAAAACCAAATTTAAAATTTCTGCATACATTTGGTTCTCCAGCGTGGGTGCATATTCCTAGGAACATAAGGAAAAAGGGTGAAAAAAAGGCAAAACTTATGTATTTTCTTGGATACCAGCAAAATAAGAGAGCATTCAGATTTGGTCTACCTAATTCCAATAAGGTAGTAATTAGTAGCAATGCCTCATTCAATGAACATGCATACTGGAATTTAATAAGTTTACCACCAGAAACAAGTATTTATGTTCCAGATATGAATAATAAAAAGGAAATTAAGAGAAATACAACACCACAGAGAGATCAGGAAATAAAACAGGAAAGTGAAACTGAAAATTTAGAAAGAGAAATGCCTAGCACATCAGAAGAAAGTAAAACTCATGAGGAGGAAATTACAATTCCTAGAAGGTCAACTAGAGAAAGTAAACCCCCAGATAGGTATAAACCAGGTGCCTATTACTGTTTATCAGTCACTGAACCTCAATCATATGAAGAGATATGTGAAATGCCCAAGATAGAACAAGATAAGTGGAAAGAGGCAATAAGAAAAGAATTAAATTCTCTTGTAAAACTGAATGTATATGAAGAGGTGGAACAACCCTCAAATAGTAAAACTATAGGGTGCAGATGGATATTCAAGAGAAAAACAGATGCAGATGGGAATGAAAGATACAGAGCAAGATTGGTGGCTAAAGGTTATTCTCAAAACACAAATGATTATGACCAGATATTTGCCCCTGCTCTAAGACCTGAAACACTAAGATTCATTTTAACATATGCAGCAAAGCATAACTTAGTGACAAGGCACATAGATATTGAAACAGCTTATTTATATGCTGACCTTCAGCATAAGATTTATATGGAAATGCCTCCAAGTATTGAAAAGAAGGAAGGCAAATGTTGGTTACTTAAGAAAAGTTTATATGGACTGAAACAAAGTGCATTTGAGTGGAACTTACATCTCACTAGAACATTGAAAAACAATGGATTTAAGCAAGGAAAGGCTGATCCGTGCTTATTTATGAAAGAGAATGAGCAAATAATTATTCTCATATTTGTAGATGATTTAGCCATATTTGCTAAAGATGAGAAATCTACTGAATCAGTCATTAAAATGTTAAAAAAGAATTACAATCTAAGAGATCTAGGACAAATCAGTAATTATCTAGGTGTTGAAATAGAAAGAACCACAAAAGGATTTAAGATATCACAAAAGAAAAAGATAGTAAAGTTGTTGAAACAATATAAAATGGAAGATTGCAAAGGTTCTAACTCACCAATGAACATAGAATTTGAGAAAGAAACAATTACTGGTCCAGAATGCGATTCTGAAACATACAGGTCATTAATAGGGAGTCTACTCTATATTAGTCGATGGTCAAGACCTGATATTTCAACAGCAACCAATCTGTTATCTAGAAATGCAAGCAAACCTAGCGAAAGGCACTGGCAAGCGGCCAAACGTGTAATTAGATATTTAAAGGAAACCATAGATAAAAGTCTATATATAGAACCTAAAGGAGAGTTGATCATAACAGCATATGTAGATGCCAATTATGGAAATGATGTTATCACACGTAGATCAACATCAGGAATGACTATACATTTGGCTAATTCCTTAATAAATTGGAGAACATCAAGACAGAAATTCATTTCTTTATCAACAGCGGAATCTGAATACGCCTCTCTGTCAGAAATGTGTACTGAATTGGTATTCTATAAACAACTGGCAATAGATATAGGAATAAAGGTTGATCATCCTATAGAAGTGATGGAGGACAACCAAGCAGTGATTTATATGGCCACTTCTTCTGGAGTTAAAAATAGATCAAAGCATGTTGATATTAAATACCAGAATGTAAAACAAAGTGTTGAAGAAGGCTTGATATTACTGAAATACTGTGCAACTGAAAACAATGTAGCAGACTGTATGACAAAAATACTTGGACCATCGAAGCATGAGCAATCCTGTAAAATGTTGGGGATAAAGTAAAAATGAATGAATGTATATATATGTATAAAGATTTAAAAGTGATGTAAACAAGCAAACTGAATGAACAATTGGAGGAGTTTGTCAGGTATTTGTTAAGACCGATTGAATTGTTAATCCAGTTTGTACATGATTGTAAGTATTTATAAGGATGAAAACGGTAGAGAAAAGTCTGTAGAACTGATTTAAGATGTACAGCTGAGATAGGAACCAGCTAGTAGGCTGAATTAGAACAGCTGTGGAAACAAAATGCAGACGGAGCTACCTGCGGAAGCTAATCACTGATTGGCTGAATGGCGAGATAAAGCTGACAGTTCCAGCATACTCAATCTTGTGGGACGAAAGGAGAAACAAGGAGTAACGCTGCTGGACGGATTTATGGCATTGAACTGACCACGGAACTCTGATTTATTGACTAAGGAAACGGACTGACTAATTGCTAAACTGTGTTTGACCAAGGACTGAACAAATGGACTATGCTGTATGTATATACTGCAATATTAATTGAATAGAAGTTTATATTGCAAAAGCTGTCTGTCTGCTCAAATTCTTCTTGGCTTGCCTTAACCTCTGGTGAAGCTACGCCATCTAGTATCCACAACATTCCGCATTTTCGCACTCTGTCAAGATGTCTGAGGAGTGGTTTACCACTGCCCCCTGGAGTTTCTGTGACCCGGCTGGGATTTGAGTCCTGGTCTCCCAAATCCCAGTGTGCCACTCCATCAACTACACCACACTGGCTCTCTTTTATGAACTGGCTCTTAAGTCATTGCTCACTGCTTTCTTTTACCCTTTTCTTAACATAAAACTCAACACACATAAAACTGGCAATGCCTGAGAAAAGCCTTCTTGGAGATGCTATAACAGCAGCAATGCGATATGCCAACTGCTTAAATTCCATGGGGCAGATGTTACTACGTGCTACCTACTTAAACAAAAGTATGTCAAGACTAAACTCTTTCAGAACATAAACCAGGCTTCCATTACCTGATGTCTTCCAATGTTTCTGAT
Organism: Intellagama lesueurii; assembly: GCA_037013535.1. Lineage (NCBI taxonomy): Eukaryota > Metazoa > Chordata > Lepidosauria > Squamata > Agamidae > Intellagama > Intellagama lesueurii. The sequence goes on from JBAJHW010000004.1 coordinate 33,238,538, forward strand.
CACATTACCTTTGCTAATGCTATAAGAGACCAATGGGATTAATAGTGCAGGTACCAGGTTTGGAAAGCTGATCAAAAGTTTCAGCAGTCCTTGTGTGACATGAATTCTGCAAATTTTTCTAGTTTAACTGGTGGAAAATATAATGTGGTGCATCTTTTTTTTCTAAGTTACACAGACGGTGATTGATATAGAAAATGTAGTCAAAATCATACTTTTCTTCTTATAAGTATTTTTTTTATTATACAGTAAAGTCAGAACACCGAAAGCATTCACTCCATTAACCAAATTATCAATTTTTCTTTGTTGAAATGTCCTCTCTATTTTTTAAAGTACACAAACCTAATTCAAAACCATTTCTGGAGAAAAAAAATCCATTTCAACTTTGAGAATATGATAAATGGTTTCCAAAGATTCTTAGCAAATAAAAATACTGAAATTCCATTTTGTACTGTTAAAAGTACCTAATCTAATTTAACAAGAATAAGCTCAGCAAACAGCAATATTTTTTCTGCCTCACAGAATACTAAGCACTTAAGACTGCAGCATCTGCAAAAGGTTTTTTTTTGGCAGACATGCTCTTATCCTTCTATTCTTTCTACCATACAAAATATAAGAATTTGTGATTATTACCTACTGGGGATTGAGAATGAAGGTCAGGTTACTTTGCTTTGTTACTCTCTATAAAAACAGAACAAAATTAAATAAACATTGGAGTGAGTGACCTGTAACTATTATTTCCAAATGCTGTTTAAGACATTCACTCTTGGCTACAGTAGCACAATGAAATCATCTTCTATTGCAATAATATACACAACTAATAATGACTGCAATGCCATTATAATGTAGCCAGATCTTGCTGATAATATTTTAGATTCTGCCACTTCCTCAGCTTCATCTCACAGCCTCCATGCCCCCATAATACTAATGTTTCTCTGCTTCTCAGGGCGCATTTTAATTCTGCACTTTAAAAAAAGGGAAAAATAAATAAATAAAATCAAGCCAAAAAACAGGGCAGTTAAAATGGTCATTGCCACTGATAGACTACATGATAAGAGATACAACTGCTATGATTCTCTCTCTCTCTCTCTCACACACACACACACACACAAACAAAATCAAGCAATAAAAGAAACAACTCGCTATTTCAGAGTACATGAAATCCAGTAGATTAAAAGTAAATAGGAAAAATGATATGTGATGCTGTTTTGTGGCCCTAGTTTATTTATTTATTTAATCTGTATTTGTTGTTTAGTCGTTAAGTCGTGTCTGACTCTTCGTGACCCCATGGACCAGAGCACGCCAGGCCCTCCTGTCTTCCACTGCGTCCCGGAGTTGGGTCAAATTCATGTTGGTAGCTTCAGTGACACTGTCCAACCATCTCGTCCTCTGTCGTCCCCTTCTCCTCTTGCCTTCACACTTTCCCAACATCAGAGTCTTTTCCAGGGAGTCTTCTCTTCTCATGAGATGGCCAAAGTATTGGAGCCTCAGCTTCAGGATCTGTCCTTCCAGTGAGCACTCAGGGTTGATTTCTTTCAAAATGGATAAGTTTGTTCTCTTTGCAGTCCAGGGGACTCTCAAGAGTCTCCTCCAGCACCACAATTCAAAAGCATCAATTCTTCGGCGGTCAGTCTTCTTTATCGTCCAGCTCTCACTTCCATACATCGCTACTGGAAAAACCATAGCTTTGACTATGCGGATCTTTGTCGGCAAGGTGATGTCTCTGCTTTTTAAGATGCTGTCTAGGTTTGTCATCGCTTTCCTCCCAAGAAGCAGGGGTCTTTTAATTTTGTGGCTGCTATCACCATCTGCAGTGATCATGGAGCCCAAGAAAGTAAAATCTGTCACTACCTCCATATCTTCCCCTTCTATTTGCCAGGTGATGGGACCAGTGGCCATGATCTTAGTTTTTTTGATGTTGCGCTTCAGACTATTTTTTGCGCTCTCATCTTTCACCCTCATTACGAGGTTCTTTATTTCCTCCTCACTTTCTGCCATCAGAGTGGTATCGTCTGCATATCTGAGGTTGTTGATATTTCTTCCGGCAATCTTAATTCCGGCTTGGGATTCATCCAGTCCTGCCTTTCGCATGATGTATTCTGCATATAAGTTAAATAAACAGGGAGACAATATACAGCCTTGTCGTACTCCTTTCCCAATTTTGAACCAATCAGTTGTTCCATATCCAGTTCTAACTGTTGCTTCCTGTCCTACATATAGATTTCTCAGGAGATAGATAAGGTGGTCAGGCACTCCCATTTCTTTAAGAACTTGCCATAGTTTGTTGTGGTCCACACAGTCAAAGGCTTTTGCGTAGTCAATGAAGCAGAAGTAGATGTTTTTCTGGAACTCTCTGGCTTTCTCCATAATCCAGCACATGTTAGCAATTTGGTCTCTAGTTCCTCTGCCCCTTCGAAATCCAGCTTGTACTTCTGGACAGTACTCAATCTGTATACTGTCCCATTAATGCAGATGCACTACTCTTGGCAGTTTACAATCAACTAAAGCAATAATATAAATAAAAATAAAAAACACAAAATAAAAATCATAGTCCTGGTCACCAACAGAAATTGTACTATTCAAAAAATGACTTGTAATAGGTCCATCATTACTGTTAAGGCAAAGTGAAGCTGTTAAGATTGCAAGTGTTGCATGGGTAACGGGAATGAAATAGTGAAATAACTGCCCTGTATTATGTGAAATGTTGCAATGTGTTAATAAAACCAGCAGATGGCATTTACTGATGTAGAAAATTGCTGGATCTGTAACTTACTCCTTTGGTAACTTATGCTGGCAGTATCTCATTTATCCCACAGGTGCACAGACCCAGTTAGTCTAAGCAAAAGCTGCAATGGGGCAATTTGACAGCCTCATAATTTACAGGGGTCATACTTTGCCATTCCAGTAAAAGCAACAGAAATGTCAATTTAAAATATTTTGACCATTTAGAGAGGACCACAATTTGCCTACCTAGCAAAGTAAATTTGTTGACAGTTGATGGGAAAGATAAGGATATAAAGGATATAAACAGCAGCCAGAAAAGATAGCCTGGACAAGGGGTAACTGTACAGGAGAAGAGATTATGCTGGGGAGGGGGTAAGATTTTTTTTTTCAACATTATAGAGTTCTGCTGATGCAATCCTGTTACTGATTATGCTTCAGTTCATTGAGACTTAAATGACTTGAGTTATTTAACTTTTATTTCTGTAATACTTTTGTTATTTGGAATAGTTTAGTTAAATTCCTATTATTTCATCTTGAAACTCCATAGTAAGTTTCTTAAAGTAATTTATACATTTGATTAAGTTCTCATAGTTTTATTCCTAAATCATCATAGTAAGTTTTTGTAGTTTTTGAATAATCAATAAAATATTCAATAAAAAGAAAAAGAGAATTTTTGGACATTCTGTCTTGCATGCTTTCTACCATGCTTTGATGTTTTCTAAGGCAGCGATCCCCAACCCCCGGTCCGCGGCCCGGTGCCGGTCCGTAGACTGGGCCGCCGAGAGAGACCTCCCGCCGCCCCCCACACGCACTCACCCCCGCGCCGCCTGTTGGCGCCTGCGTGCATGCTCCGGCATGCCCACGCGAGCGCCGTGCTGCCATTTGCGCATGTGCATGCGCATGGGTGTGCGCGGGCCCGCACGAGCGTGCGCTGCTTTTTGCGCATGCACACGAGCGCTCACATGCATGTGCAAATGGCAGCGCGGTGCTCATGTGGGGGGCGCCCGCCCGTGCAAGAACACGCACGCTTGTTCGCGAGCGCGGGGGGTGCCCCGCCTTCCCCAGCCGGTCCGCAGACTGGAAAAGGTTGGGGAACGCTGTTCTAAGGGATTCGGGTTCAAACACATCTCTTGATTGACTATCAAGGCCCTGCTTATGTCTCCAGATTCTGTATGCTTCTAGTCATAAACATTTTGGACACTTTGTATGTTCCAGGTGTTAAAGGCATACAGGTCAACAAATTATAATGCATGTATAAGACAGAGTCTCTTATAATAATAATAATCTTAAAACTGCAGAGATGGAAGGGACCCTATGGATCACTGAGTCTAGCCTCTGTCAGGAAGGCACAGTAAGGAATTGAATTCCCAACCTCTGGCTCTGCAGCCAGATGCCTAAACCACTGAGCTACCCAGGATCATATATCATCAGAGAATATGTTCATTTTGATGGTGCATGTTAATAGTACAATGATTTCCTATGATACATTTAAAATATAAATGTTAGCCATTAAGCTAAAATTTGACAACTAACCACAAGCAAATTTATGTGTGGTGATACATATCTGATTTTCTCTGAACCTAGTATCCATGTGGAAGTACTACCAAAATAGATTTTGGCATAAGCTTTCATGGACTACAGCTATTTCATCTAACAGAGAAACAGGCTGTAGTCCATTGAAAGCTTATTCTACAACAAATCTATTAGGATTTTAGAAGTCTCCAGGCTCCTCTCTGTTTTCTTTCAAAAAATAAAAACGAGTTGCTCTAAACAATCAGGAAATCAAATCTCTCTTAAAGACATTTCAAACACTGTCAATCCAATTGACAAAGCTGAGGGAAGAAAACCAGCTTCACCACCACCTCCACTCAAATAATATTCCATTAGTTCAGACAGAAGGATGAAAATGAAATTACTACCATAGAAATTTTATTTCCAGTGTAAGAGTCCTGTTTTTCAGACATGATTGCCATCACATTTACGAAGTAAACGATGAGGGTGGTATTTACCATAGAGAGAGGATAAAAATCTTGGAAAATATGTTTTATGCTTAATAAAACAGGGTTAAACTTTTGTAAAGGAAACTTTAAAGCTCGTAACCTGCCCAACCCTCTCCCACAAATGTTCTGTTAACTCTGAAGTGGATTAGAATGTTCAAAGTGCTTCAGGACTTGACACCATGTAACGGCTGATTTATACTCCAGGCATCATAATGCCTGCCTCCTCCAGAATGACAAATAGCACAGCACTGAAATTTCAAAGGCAGCCCCACAGCACTAGCAGCAAACGTGTTCCATCTTAATAACAAGGCTCCTGCAATTCTCTTCACTTAACATTCACAGGAGTTTAACACTTCTTGTTGCATCCAAATCTAGACGCAAAAAAAATTCAAATCAAACTATTTACTTCAAGTGAAGTCTGCCTTGAATTATTCACATAGTGGTGGAAAGCTGCAAGTGTGTATGAGGGGGTAAGTAATACAACAGTTTCCCCACCCCTTTGTTTTTAATGAAGCCCAGACTTTTAAAAATAGCTGTAATGGCTGTTAAGGAACCCTTTCTTCCCTTACAAGAAGGAACAGCTGACTCAGTTCCACTGAGGGCAGGGTTCATTCCCGCCCAGTGAGTATAATAAGCTACGTAGTGTAGTTTTCTCTGTGCCAGGAATTGATCCTGCGGATGCAATCACAGGCATGAAGATGTTAAAGATGTTCCACTTAATGAATGTTGCAAACCTTTCACAAGATATTTTTTTTCTTTTGAGGACGATAAAAAGGAGCACTGAAGGCTGAAATCTGGATGCCCAGCTGGCAGTCACTTGCAGGTTAACCTCTCCCCAGCTCTATCAGCGCACTTGCTATGCTGATCCATAGATCTGGCCATGGTGATATCCTGCCTTAGTTACATCATGTATGGATTACTGCAGTAATGCAGTATGTTTTGAAAACTGCCTAGGAAATTCAAGGGGCCAAAATGAGGAAGGATTATTGGGAAAGGGCTCAATCCTTTCTCCCAGCCCAGTTTTCCCAGTGAAAATATCCATTCCACAATGCCCAAAATATGATTTGTTCTGTTGGGGAAAAGTGATGCAGAAAGGGTAGAACACAGGTTTTGGGAAGGAGGAAAAGCATAACCTTTCATTCCCTGAGTTCCATTGCTCCAATTCACAACCCACCAATCACTTTCATCCAAGTGCTAGTACAGTAAATTAGTTCCTGAAAAACAAATGCAAGTATGCACTAAACCAAATTAATTTGCCAGTAATTAACTTCGTAACTTACTAAATGCAAATATATTGCAAATCACATGTCGTTTTTGTTGTTATGTAGCCTCCAACTTATTGTGACCCTATGAATAAGCAATCTCCAAAATGTCCTGTCCTCAACTGCCCTGCTCTTCTCTTGTAAACCCAAGCCTGTGGTTCCTTTGAGTCAGCCCATCCTTTATTTGTCTTCCTTTTTTCCTGCTGCCTTCTACCTTTCTCAGCACTATTGTCTTTTCCAGAGAATCCTGCCTTATCATCATGTGCCCAAAGTAGGACAGCTTCAGTTTCAACATTTTTGCCTCCAGAGATAGTTCAGGCTTGATTTGATCTAGGATCCAATTGTTCATGTTTCTTGCAGTTCAGGATACCTGCAAAGCTCTCTTCCAGCACCATATTTCAAATGAATCTATTTCTTTCCTGTCAGTTTTCTTTACTGTCCAGCTTTCACACCCATACATGGTGATCAGGAAGAGTGCAGATGATACTGATCTTGGTCTCCAGTGATACATCCTTACACTTCTACAGTGGTGCCTCGACTTACGACCGTCCCGACATACGACCATTTCGAGTTGCCACCAGCTCCGGCCGCAAAATTTTGCTTCGACTTGCGGCCGGAGCTTCAAGTTGCAATCAAAAGAGGCAGGGGAAAAAGGCGGGGAATTCAAATTAGAGGGCTAACCGTTGGTCGGCGAAGAGCTTCTTTGTAGCTCTTTCGCCCCAACGGTTAGAGTGTGTGCGTCGGAGGAGGCTTCAGACTGCCTGGAGCTGGCTTTCTGCTCGTGAGTAAGTACATTTACTTTGTTTTGCAGCGTGGGTTGGGGGGGGGTTATGTTTCTGTGCTGTGTGTGGGGGTGTTTTTGTGTTTTCCAATGGGGCTGACTGTGGTGTGTGTGTGTGTGTGTGTTGCTTTGTTTTTCAGCCCCTCACATTGCGATGGGGCTGACTGTGTGTGTGGGTGCTTTTTTGCTTTTTTAGCCCCTCACATTGCGATGGGGCTGACTGTGTGTGTGTGTGGGGGGGGTGCTTTTTTGCTTTGTTTTTCAGCTCCTCGCATTGTGATGGGGCTGACTGTGGGTTGTTGTTGTTTTTTTGTGATTTTTTTTTTCCTGCTGAAACAGATTAATCCCGTTCCAATGCAGTCCTATGGGAAATGGTGCTTCGATTTACTACTATTTCGAGTTACGTCCATCTTCTGGAATGGATTATGGTCGTAAGTCGAGGCACCACTGTAATTCCTTCACTGCTGCCCTTCTGAGTCTCAGTCTTCTTCTGGCGTCTTGGCTGCAGTCTCCATTCGGATTGATGATTGAACCCAGAGTGTACAAAATCTCTAACTATTTCAGTTTCTTCGTTGTCAGTGCTAAAGTTGTATATTTCTTCTGCAGTCACGATTTTTGTTCATCTGCAATCCTGCTTTGACACTTTCACTTTCAAGAAAAGTCGTTTCAATTCATTGCTTTCTGCCAGTAAGATGGTGTCATATTCATAACTTAAATTACTGATGTTTTTTTCCACAAATTTTGATTCTTCCTTCATCTGAATCTAGTATGGCTTTCTGTATGATATGTTCTGTGTACAGATTGAACAGGTAGGGGAACAAAATGAACCCTTGTCTGGCATCTTTGCCTACAGGAAACCATTCTGTCTCTCCATATTCTGTCCTAATGGTAGCTTCTTGTCCACAATACAGGTTACACATTAGGACAATCAAATGGTGAGGCACACCCATTTCTTTAATAACCACCCAAAGTTTCTCATAATAGACTAGAATCCAAGTTCCTTTACATTTCCCCGCCAAGGCATATATGTCTGTTTGTGCATGCACATATACACGAGGGTTATGACTCTGGATGCAACTTGGTCTCACAGCTTTTGGTGGAATGTTCTGCTTTTTTTCTTCCTTCTTTCTGGGCTTTCCTGGACAGAAAAATGTCCTCAGTTTTTTTCCACAAAATATTGTGCATAATTCCAAAGATATTGTGTAAAAATTGATGCAGTTGATGCATCAAGTATGCATCAATTTTCTTTTGTTATGCACTGTTTTTTCTTTTGTTATGCCAGCATAGGCAAACATGTCCCATTGTGAAGATGCCCTTCTACCACTGTATCAAAAAGTAACAATGGATACTTAATGTGACACGTTCCTTTTGTACAGGGGTAGAACGGATACTGCCAAAGTCAAACATGGGTGGAACAATTTAAAAAGAAAAAGAATGTGAGGACATCTATATTCTAGGCCCAACAGCCCTTGTTCTTTTGTTGTTTGCTCTGTATTAAGTCATTATTAAGTCTAGGCTTAGAGACAGAACTGACATTTAGAATTACCCCTCCCATTAGAGGAGGCGGTAGCCCCTGAAAGATTATTGGTCTTTTGAGCCTGTCTATTGAGGTGAAAAACAGTGCTCATGTTTTTTTCCTTCTCCTGCTGTTCTGGGACATCTTTTCTGATGGTGCAAAATGTCAAAAATTGTCATAACAAACAAACAAGCAAACAAACAAAAAACCCAGAAAACTACAGAGTACTCTTTACATCACTACAGTATACATCCCCAGGCACGCATGGCGTATTCACATCAGCAATCACCACTGCAGTTTCTGGAACCCCTGCTGACCTTCCTCTGACAAAATATGCCTCACAGGGAAGGATATGGCTAGTAATTGTCTGCTCAGAAGTCTTTACAACTGATAGCTGTGTCTGTACCCTTTCTCCTTTCTGGTGTCCTTCTCCTTCACCTTCAGGAAAGCCTTCTCCCATGAACTGAGCTAGTGTTTCTAAAGCATAAATCATAAGGATTCAGAAAAAACCTTCCTCTCTCTCTCTTAAAATTATCCTTCCCTTCTCCTTACCAGCACAGTCCCTATCTTGCCATCAACCCTTCTGAACCATTTCCCACAAATATAATAGTATTTGTCCAAATTGAATAATATAGTATCTATTACAACAACCTCAAGTTAGTATCTAGATCATTGGTTCCCAAACCTGGAGCCCAGATTTTCTTGGGACTACAACTCCCAGAAGCCTTAGCCAGCACAGCCAATGTTCACGAACCAGAGCAGGGAAATAGTTTCTACCAAGATTGCCAATGCTCAGAAGAAACACACTCATTCAAAGATTTGCTGTTGGGAATCATGAAACTGGCTAACCAGGATGCATCACCAGGAAGACACCTGGTTCTGTTCCATGAGGTACAGTCTAATGGGTATGTATTCTGTGGAAACTCTTTAAGATATTGTCAGTATGTGTGGCCTCACCAAGAGCAGTGCGTACAGTGAACAAAGACGAGAGCAAAAGGCTAAAAGAACTGAAAGTCCAAAGACAGCATAGCTAGGTACAGTCATTGTAAATTCCTGGGAGATGAGAGACGGCAATATCAAACCAAGCCAAGTATTGGTTTCAAAGGGTGACAGTACAGTGAGCTCAGTACTGATATTCAAAGTCTGTCTGTGACAAGGTAAATGCACAGAGCATATGTGTGCCCAGGAACATGAAGATGAATACATGGAAAGAACGGAAGGGCAGAAGTCAAGATCAGAAATGGTACAAGAAATAAGTATAGGAAAGAAGCATCCAAGCACAAATCAAGAACAGACAGAAGCAGAGTATTCACCTCTGAGAGAGGTTGCATGCAAGGTCTGTAAGCCAAACCAGTGATGTACAATAGGCTACTGATAATTTTCTTGATTTATAACCAGAAGGAAAATATTGCTATTTTTATAACAATGATATAAGAAATTACTAATGTGTTGACTTAATACATGTTAAATATGGCAAAGAAAATGAAAACTACCTTCCCTAAATTAGCAAGAAAACTTTTCTGTTTGCATTTTTTAAAAACTTCCACAACTCTGATTCCCTTTGTAGAAAGGATTAACGTGATATACCTGGTTTCCATGTGATATATGGGTATCTGGTTACTTCAAGTAAATGGAAACATATTCATGTTTGAAGTTCAGAGGGGAATTTATTTGGTTTGAAGTAATTATCTTTGAAATAATAAAACCTCTATTGCTTGGTTGTAAAGTTGAAAAACACCTTTTTATCTTGGTAATTAGAATATAAATGCTAGTTTTTCTCAACAATTTACTGATGGGAAAAGATATTGTTACAAATAGTTAATCTTTCAGACACTGCTAATGAAAGCACAAAACTATAGCTCTATTAGGAGCCGTGCAGACAAAGGAACGAAACAGCTACTTTTAGAATCTGAAAACATACAGTCAGTTGTCCCTAAGAAAAAACACATCACATACAAATATTTGAATAGAAAGACACATTTTGAAACTGCTTTCCTGGTGTTCTATATATCAGTTTTTAAACTATCTTTGTATGCTAGATGAGATCCATAGGGTCTCTTCCAGCTCTGCAGTTCTAAGATGAGGATGAGGATGAAAATGTAAGACATTTGCAGCATTTCACATGGACAAAGATACCTATTACATTTTGCATGAACATGCTGTTATGTGCTGCAAAGTCACTTCAGACCTCTGGTGACCTAAGAGAGTTTTGAGGTATGTGAAATGTTTGAAGAATAGTTTACCACTGCCACCTCCTAATTAACTTCCATGACCAAACAAGGAATTGAACCCAGATCTTTTGCGTCCTAGTACAAGATTCTGTCCACCATACCATAGTGGCTTTCACTTGCATGAACACAGCTGCAGTAATAGGACCTCAAAGAAGTGCATATATATTAGTAATCAACCACCACAATCTGCCTTTAACCAGTTTTAAATACAACTGCAGAAGATTATCTGGCAAGTTTTGCCATGTATTATGGGGATATTGATTTATAATTTTTCTGCACTACTCACAAGTTACTGGTACATGGTTGAAGAAATTGATTTTTATTCCACAAAAGCTTACATTAACATAATGATTGCTGGTGTTGTCCAGTACTTCTGTGTTTTGAAATAGAATTTCATGTCCAGCTTGTTTCAGGGCATGTTCAGCTACTGCCGATTTTTCCGGTTGTTTTAGTCTGCAGTGTCTCTCATGTTCTTTGATTCTGGTGTGGAGGCTGCATTTTGTGGTTCCAGTATATACCTGGCCACAACTGCAAGGTATCCGGTATACCCCTGCAGTGGTGAGGGGGTCCCTTTTGTCCTTTGCTGACCGTAACACAACTGGAAAAATCAGCAGTAGCCGAATATGCCCTGAAACAAGCTGGACATGAAATTCTATTTCAAAACACAGAAGTACTGGACAACAGCTGCAATCATTATGTTAGACTGCACAGGGAAGCCATTGCAATCCACAAACACCAGCAGAGCTTCAACAAAAAAGAAGAAAGTCTAAAACTCATCAAAGCCTGGCTCCCAGCACTGAAAAATACAGCCTGCAAAAGGTCAACGAACTATACCCAGCCACAAGGACCGGTGATCACTGCACACAAAATACCAGCTAACGACACCCATCAATCACAGTGACAGATCATCTCTCCCCCTTATCACAACAATACACCCACAACAAAAAAACACGCTGATCACCATAATCACTCAATCTCCTGAAAAGGACAAAAAGCTGATCCCACAGCTATAAATACTCAACTATCCCACAAACTGCACCAGAGCACAGACAGAGTTCTGACTCCTGTCCTCTGAAGATGCTGGCCACAGACAGTGGCGAAATGTTAGGAAGAAAAAACATAAGAACACGGCCAAACAGCCCAAAAAATCCACAACAACCATCGGATCCCGGCCGTGAAAGCCTTTAGAATACTTACATTAATCGTTTGATTTTTAGTGGTCTAATAAAGATGGCACATTCTTCTACATTAGAATTGTGTAATGACCACACAGCTTCCTTTGGATTTTTAGTGACTATCCAAGGCATTGATATGTCTCTGGGAAAGCACAGTAGCAGGCCTAGATTTCCTTTATGTCTGGTTGTATGAGCTTTTGTAGGGCTCCAGAGCTCCAGGACTTAATGCCTAGATATCACAGAAAGTTTGTTACTTCCACACATATATGTTCCACTGTTGGTCCTTATTCTGTCTTCTATAATCTTAGTGTTTTACTTGTTAACAAATAAGACCATTCTGAACATTCAATGAACATTGTGGCCTAATGTAAGGGCTTCACCCACATCACCTTACTCTTGACTCTACTTCTCACACCTGGTTTATAAGATGAGGTACTCCCAACCCAGCCAGCAAACTATGGTAAATAAGGAGCAGAGGCACTATAATCACCCAGACCTTGGGGATAACTGCTACATCTGAAGTAGGTTAAAATCTGAAAAAGTTTATGTCAGATAAAATATGTCAGTCTTTAAGGTGACACGAGAGTCTTCATTGTTTTTGCTACTGTAGGCTGCTCTGCTTGTGATTAGAAACGGCCAAATGTGATTAACTATATCAATAATTCTGTGAAGATTCTCAGTCATCCAGGTGAGGTTATCTGGAAGCTGAGTCATGGCAACTGGACTTCTTTCTTGTTTGGTTGAAACGTTTCACTACTCATCCAAGTAGCTCCTTAAGACTGAAGTAGCTACTTGGATGAGTAGTGAAACGTTTCAACCTAACAAGAAAGAAGTCCAGTTGCCATGACTCACCTTCCAGATATATCAATAATTGATCATCCTATCAAATGTAACACGTTGGGTGTCAGACGTCTGTACCAAGCTAGGCTAGAAGTCACACTGATTTCCTGAGAGGTAGGAAATGATTTGTTTTGCAATACTATTTCTTGAGTGATGACAACTTGTGTTCTTCTATGCTGCACACAAAATATATATATTTTGGATTAAAAACCTTGTATTTGCATTTTAAAACCTTGTATGAAGATTTTTTAAAAAATCTGCACAAAACACAATTCTACAAACTTCTTGCAAAAAAAGGCATGAAATGGAAAAAAGAAAAAAGAAAAAGACTTGTAATCTTGTCTAGTGGGGGAAAGACTCATTAATTCTTTTGTTCGCACTGCAACAGCAAAATAATGGAAGATTTACATCCTTATTTCTAAATACCAGCTGCTGGCTAATAATAGTGGAAGGGGGCTAGTGTACTGAAGTCTTCATTCTGTGCTTCCATCAGGATTCTGACTGAACACTGTGGGGAAGAAGATGCTGAATGAGAGTTGTCTTTGGCCTGATCTACCAGAGTTCATCTTACATTTCTAACTTTTGTGCTCAAGTTACAGAATAAAAGTCATATCACAACATATAACAGAGCTATTTCCTCACTAGCATGGATTTCTACTCATGCAGCAATAAAGTATTCGAAGCACTTTGACTGGGAGGTCTAAATCCTCAATCAAAGTCTATTTCTTCAATTTAATAACAAAAGATGAACCAACCTAATAAATATATGAAATGGCATTAAGTTTAATTTTATCCTAGCATTAGTTATTCACTATCAGACCAAATAAACCATTCAAACTTAAGATCGTTCTTCAAATTTGTACAATGGTATCGAATTTAACTTGCAAATGCTGATAACTGAAACCTTTTGAGTGATCTGCTAATTAATGCATTTACCAAGTGCATCAGTATGCATTACATATGTACTGAGCTCTGCAAATGTCTTTTGAAGTGCTAAATGGTGATATGCCATAGAACTCTTTCTCATACAATGAGAATGATTTTACATCACAGAAAAAAGTCTTCAATACAAATTTATATACTGATGAACCTGTTATTGATAATGGGTGATTCAGTTTAGACATAAAACATGGTATCATTTTCATAATTTTACATTTGTATCCACAATCTGAAGCCTTTTCAAGCATTACATACCATATTTTTCCGTGTATAAGACGACGCCATGTATAAAAGGCCACCCACTTTTCTAAATCAAAACTGCTTTCTTTGCAAGAAAGTGGAGGGAGGAAAGCTCCTGCTTTCCCCCTACATTTTCGTTCCAAAAAGAAGCTTCCCCTCTTCACGTTTTGCAAAGAAAATGCAGGGGGGAAGCGATTTCTGCTTTCCCCCTACATTTTCGTTGCAAACGTTTTGCATGGACCCCATGGAGCAAAGCACGCCAGGCCCTCCTGTCTTCCACTGCCTCCCGGAGTTGGGTCAAATTCATGTTGGTAGCTTCGGTGACACTGTCCAACCATCTCGTCCTCTGCCGTCCCCTTCTCCTCTTGCCTTCACACTTTCCTAACATCAGGGGCTTTCCCAGGGAGTCTTCTCTTCTCATGAGATGGCCAAAGTATTGGAGCCTCAGCTTCAGGATCTGTCTTTCCAGTGAGCACAGGGTTGATTTCCTTCAGAATGGATAGGTTTGTTCTCCTTGCAGTCCAGGGGACTCTCAAGAGTCTCCTCCAGCACCACAATTCAAAAACATCAATTCTTCGGCGGTCAGCCTTCTTTATGGTCCAGCTCTCACTTCCATACATCGCTACTGGAAAAACCATAGCTTTGACTATGCGGACCTTTGTCGGCAAGGTGATGTCTCTGCTTTTTAAGATGCTGTCTAGGTTTCTCATCGCTTTCCTCCCAAGAAGCAGGGGTCTTTTAATTTCGTGGCTGCTGTCACCATCTGCAGTGATCATGGAGCCCAAGAAAGTAAAATCTGTCACTGCCTCCATATCTTCCCCTTCTATTTGCCAGGAGGTGATGGGACCAGTGGCCATGATCTTAGTTTTTTTTTTGATGTTGAGCTTCAGACCATTTTTTGCGCTCTCCTCTTTCACCCTCATTAAGAGGTTCTTTAATTCCTCTTCACTTTCTGCCATCAGAGTGGTATCGTCTGCATATCTGAGGTTGTTGATATTTCTTCCGGCAATCTTAATTCCGGCTTGGGATTCATCCAGTCCTGCCTTTCGCATGATGTATTCTGCATATAAGTTAAATAAACAGGGAGACAATATACAGCCTTGTCGTACTCCTTTCCCAATTTTGAACCAATCACTTGTTCCATATCCAGTTCTAACCGTTGCTTCCTGTCCCACGTATAGATTTCTCAGGAGATAGTTTTGAGTTTTGCTATAAGAAGCTGATGATCAGAGCCACAATCAGCTCCAGGTCTTGTTTTTGCTGACTGTATAGAGCTTCTCCATCTTTGGCTGCAGAGAATATAATCAATCTGATTTCGGTATTGCCCATCTGGTGATGTCCATGTGTAGAGTCGCCTCTTGTGTTGTTGGAAAAGAGTGTTTGTGATGACCAGCTTGTTCTCTTGACAAAACTCTATTAGCCTTTGCCCTGTTTCGTTTTGAACTCCAAGGCCAAACTTATCTGTTGTTCCTTTTATCTCTTGACTCCCTACTTTAGCATTCCAGTCCCCTAGAATGAGAAGAACATCTTTCTTTGGTGTCAGTTCTAGAAGGTGTTGTAAATCTTCATAGAATCGGTCAATTTCAGCCTCTTCAGCATAGGTGGTTGGTGCATAAACTTGGATTACTGTGATGTTGAAAGGTCTGCCTTGGATTCGTATTGAAATCATTCTATCATTTTTGAGATTGTATCCCAGTACAGCTTTTCCCACTCTTTTGTTGACTATGAGGGCTACTCCATTTCTTCTACGGGATTCTTGCCCACAATAGTAGATATGGTAATCGTCTGAATTGAATTCGCCCATTCCCATCCATTTTAGTTCACTGACGCCCAGGATGTCAATGTTTATTCTTGCCATCTCCTGTTTGACCACATCCAGCTTACCAAGGTTCATAGATCTTACATTCCAGGTTCCTATGCAGTATTTTTCTTTGCAGCATCGGACTTTCCTTTCACTTCCAGGCGCGTCCGCAGCTGAGCATCCTTTTGGCTTTAGCCCAACCACTTCATTAGCTATGGAGCTACTTGTCCTTGTCCTCCGCTCTTCCTCAGTAGCATGTTGGATGCCTTCAGACCTGAGGGGCTCATCTTCCAGCGTCATATCTTTTAGCCTTTTGTTTCTGTCCATGGAGTTTTCTTGGCAAAGATACTGGAGTGGCTTGCCAGTTCCTGCTCCAGGTGGATCGCGTTTAGTCAGAACTCTCCACTATGACCTGTCTGCCTTGGGTGTCCCTGCACGGCATAGCCCATAGCTTCTCTGAATTACTCAAGCCCCTTCGCCACGACAAGGCAGCAATCCATGAAGGGGCTAATACTAGAAATCTATATCTATAATATGAATGGAAATAATAATTACTAAATTTCTGATTCTTCTAGTTGAGGACCTCAATTCAAGATACCTCAACTTGGAATTTTAAAGTCCACATGTGAGAAGAAAATCTCCCCCCACCCCCACACCACTGTCAATATCTCTGTAATTCACGCAGAACAACTCTCATGACCTTTTTCTTGTTGGAAGCAAAGAATACATACGCACACGCACACACACACACAGCAGGCACAGAAGAACTGCTGATGGTTAAGAAAGATGCCAGCAACCGATCTAATGTGTTCTCGAAGGCTTTCACGGCCGGGATCCGATGGTTGTTGTGGGTTTTTTGGTCTGTTTGGCCGTGTTCTGGAGTTTTTTCTTCCTAACATTTCGTCAGTCTCTGTGGCTGGCATCTTCAGAGGACAGGAGCTAGAATTGTGTCTGTGTTCCGGTGTAGTGTGTGGGACTGTTGAGTATTTGTAGCTGTGGGATCAGGGTTTTGTATTTTTCTGTGCTGGGAGCTAGGCTTTGTTGATTTTTAGACTTTCTTCTAAAAATACAACCTGCAAAAAGGTCAATGAACTTTACCCAGCCACAAGGACCGGTGATCACTGCACACAAAAAGATCAGCCAATGACACCCATCAATCACAGTGACAGATCATCCCCCCCTTATCACAACAAAACACCCACAACAACAACAAAAACACCCTGATCACAGGAAACACCCAATCTCCTGAAAAGAACAAAACCTTGATCCCACAGCTACAAATATTCAACAATCCCACACACTACACCAGAACACAGACAGAATTCTAGGTCCTGTCCTCTGAAGATGCTGGCCACAGAGACTGGCAAAATGTTAGGAAGAAAAACCTCCAGAACATGGCCAAACAGCCTGAAAAACCCACAACAACCAACCCATCTAATATATATTTTTTACTTTATTTGTTTAAACTTATACCCCCGCCCATTTAGTAGACAAGCCACTACCTCTGGGTGGCTTCCAGAAAATAACAAAAATATACAGCATTTTAAAAATGAACATATAAAAATAGAGAATTCTTACATAACGCAAAAATCTTCCTAATTTAGAGCAATTTGCAGAATCTGTGTAGTTTGAGGACTGAGCATGTTTCAGTTCCTTTATCCTCACTTGTGAGGACAAGAAAAGCAAGGATTTACATTCCTACTCCATGAACATCTTGAACCCATTAGCAACACCCTAACAGAATGAGGAACACAGTTAATTGTTCCAAGAGACAAGTGGGGATCAATTGTAAGCCCAAAAAGGCTTTGTTATGCCTACTGTAAATCAAATCAAACAATTTCAGTGATAAATGATAGAAGACAGGAAACAAAGAAATGCATAATTAGTTTTAGTTTTAATATTATATATGTTTAATTGTTTTTTAAATATTGTAACAATTTATTGTTCTTAGCTTTTAACATTGTTTATCTTTTAACACTGCAAGCCACCTTGGGTCCTGTTTAGGAGAAAGGTGAAGTATTTCAGCTTTCTGCAAAGAACTCAGGAATTCTGTATAACTCCACCATCATCTGTCTCATAACAATCCTTTTCAGTTGAAGAAACAGTTGAACCGAGGTCAGTGATGGCGAACCTATGGCACGTGTGCCACATCTGGCACGCAGAGCCCTCTCTGTGGGCATGCAAGCCATAAGTCGCCATCGAGAAATACTCATCCTCCGATTCCGGATTTTGGCACTCCCCTCTGTGGTCCAGAGGAGGGGTGCAATGGTGGCCATTACCAGTCTAACCCTACGAGGGATTGGAGGACCGGTAAGTATTTCTCTGTTAATACCACCCCTAGGGAAAAAAACAAGCATTTAACCCTTGCAGTGCAGGGGCATTTGTTTTTTCTAAACTAAAACCTCAGTATTCAGGTTTAATTGCAGTGTTGGCACTTTGAAATAAATCAGTTGGTTTTGTGTTGCAGTTTGGGCACTCGGGCTCAAAAAGGTTCGCCATCACTGACCTAGGTGTTCAATCCAAAAAAATCAGTCTGATCACAGTACTACACTGGATCTCTGACTATGCAGTGAAACTGAGTGAGCATCGAGTAGTTTAATTTGTTTTGAACAGCTCTAACAACCAATTCAGAACAGGAAAAAAAATGATATCACAGATTCATACTGGTGTACATATGACCACACAAGTCAGTGAAACTATAATGCTCATTATGGCATTGGGATTGTACAAAGCAAAACAACTGAACTGAACAAACTATTTCTGAAAGGTGCCTGGACAAAAGAAACTTACACAATAATAGTTTGAAGAAAGAAATGAGTAGACTAAGATAAGAAATAAGCTTTTTCTTTTGCTCTAGACTGATGTACTAGAAACAATTTATTGAGTACTGAAATACTTTAATTAGGGAAGGGAAGAAAGAGAAACTATACAAATGTATATTTCATGAATGGCTTCAGGGAAGTCAGTGTAATGATACAAAACTTGTCAATATATGCTTAAAGCTAAACCTTACTTAAAATCAATTTACTGTGCACCATTTTTTGAAAAATCACAATCAGGACCAGTTCATTCTTATTTGGAGAGTACCTCAGAGCCAATTTTATTTGGATTAGGGCAGTTCCATCATCACCCCTTAGTTTCAAAAAAACTAATACCATGGCCACTGGTCCCATCATCTCCTGGCAAATAGAAGGGGAAGATATGGAGGTAGTGACAGATTTTACTTTCCTGGGCTCCATGATCACTGCAGATGGTGACAGCAGCCACGAAATTAAAAGACCCCTGCTTCTTGGGAGGAAAGCGATGAGAAACCTAGACAGCATCTTAAAAAGCAGAGACATCACCTTGCCGACAAAGGTCCGCATAGTCAAAGCTATGGTTTTTCCAGTAGCGATGTATGGAAGTGAGAGCTGGACCATAAAGAAGGCTGACCGCCGAAGAATTGATGTTTTTGAATTGTGGTGCTGGAGGAGACTCTTGAGAGTCCCCTGGACTGCAAGGAGAACAAACCTATCCATTCTGAAGGAAATCAACCCTGAGTGCTCACTGGAAGGACAGATCCTGAAGCTGAGGCTCCAATACTTTGGCCATCTCGTGAGAAGAGAAGACTCCCTGGAAAAGACCCTGATGTTGGGAAAGTGTGAAGGCAAGAGGAGAAGGGGACAACAGAGGATGAGATGGTTGGACAGTGTCATCGAAGCTACCAACATGAATTTGACCCAACTCCGGGAGGCAGTGGAAGACAGGAGGGCCTGGCGTGCTCTGGTCCATGGGGTCACGAAGAGTCGGACACAACTTAACAACTAAACAACAACAACAAACTGTATAATATTATGTGCATGTTTTAGAACTATTAAAGAATAGTGTACCTAAGCACATTTTTAAAGTTAGGAAGGCATATTGAAATGTCACTGATATGGAAAAAATAAAGAAGTATATGGCTAGTTTTGTTTCTTCACCTGTCCCTTCCTTACACTATCCCAATGATAAATATTCACTCAGATAAAGTGTGCCAGTTGTAAAACACAAAGAAGTAAGCTTAAGTCTTAAGACTTAATTTGTACATTATATAATTATATATATTTGTATATATAACTGTTTCTCATGAGTATTTTCTTAAGGGACTTGCTGAAATGTGTCCTGATACTTCCAGGGGCTGTATGTTTGAGGAAACATGTGTATGCCTGCATAGTCCTAGCTGGATGAAGTGTTTGGATGCTACACATGCAGTTTTCCTTTCTCAGTTGAATGTTAAAGAGTGCATGATACCTGTTCAAGGGAAGAGGTGGAGATGTAGAATCAACCCTTATTCTGTGAAAGGTTGTGTGAGCTCATCAGAGAAGCTTAGGGTAAGTAGGCTCAAAGCCCTTGATTGTATGGACTCAGAAGTAACATTTGAAAGATGTAAGTGCATATGTTTCTTTTATGTCCTGGAAACTACACAGATCCTGTGTGAGAGAAGTGCCATTTTTCAGGATGGGCTAAGGATTCTTCATCTTGGTTTCGAGTGGTTTTTGCTTGGGGGCTGTAAGTGAAAAATGCTGTTGTGTTATTATATTTTCTGAGTTTGTTCTGTGGAACGTTGTTCTTGAAACTGTGATATTTTAAAACCACTGAGAGAATAAGTCAGTTTCCCAAAACACTCTGTCTCCAACCTCAAGGTGTCTATCCCAAAAAAGAATTTCAAAGTACTTCTCTACATTCTAAAACTGAGCAAGAATCCATCAAAATGTTCAGTTCTATCACTTTTGGCTTGACTAAAGACAAAGGCTTTTAAATCTTGCTGCATATGTTAATTGCCTCATCTGTGCATTGGGGTATAAATTATCACCCAGATTCTGTTTATTTTATGACTGGTGGCAATATTTTATATTTGTGATTTTTTTTTCAGTCTTGTTCCATGTTCTTTATCTGATTCCACTCTACCCTCACTAAAGCAGCGGAAGGTAGCTCCCAAAGGTCTGTGGAACTTTTATAACCCCAGAGTATGGTGTGCTGGCCACCTCTGACTTTCTGAAACTTAAAAAAAAAAAAACACACACACACACAGTCAAAATAGCAAGTTATTCCGTGAAATGCCTCTGGAGGGGACACAGAGTTGGCATTTAAATGTAGTCCCACCCCACTGGAACTGTTTGTTTTCAGGTTGTTGTTTTTTTAAAGTCTGTCAATATTTTGACCCACACACATTTAGCCACACTACCCAGACTTTCTTGGTGTGGGTAAATTCCAAGAAGGATAAATGTGCTGATGACTGGAGGAAATCTCCCTGTCCGGTACCCTCTCCTAACATCTTGAGTCACTTTGACTGCTCAGTATTCTAGAGAGTTACCAAAAACTAACAAAGTTAAGTGTTTTAGCCTACAAGCCAACCATGGCAGTTATGAATTCCATAATATACACAAAATGTATGGAATCCAGTAGGTGGTCAAGGCAATACCTTTCTATGGAACCAACAACCTTCTTTTATTCCTAGAATACTCACACTGCTGTAAAATATTATTATTTTATTGAAGATGTTGCAAAAAAAGAATTTTCACTTCCCCTGACCCTCCACAGATGATTGGGGAAGCACTCAGATTGACTGCTGATCGGGCTACAAGGGGTTGTTAGCTGTTTGGCTCGGAGCAGCATGCCAAATGGCCCATTGCCACTCCCCCCAACTAGAGAGACCTTTTGTAGCCTGATCTACCCCACACCCAAAATGGCCAGTCTGTGTAGGCCCATTGACACTTTAGCTGCTACTATAAGAAACTGTCATTTTTTTTCCTAAGAAGAAAATTAATATACACATTGGGGTGATGATTGTTGTTGTTGTTTAGTCGTTAAGTCTGTGGGGGGACTAGGAACTGGTTGCCATGGATATGGGAGGGGTCCTTCTGTATACCTAATTTACAAGAGATTACCCTATGTTCTCAGGCATACATTTCATGTTGATGGTGGAGAAGAGTACAACAATACTTTTTCAAGAATCTGAATACCTTCTTGGTTATGTTAATCAGAATCACATGGCCAAGGATTCATTTCTGGCTAAATGGTATTTGCAAGAGTTTGCTTCCAACACTGTAGATATCCGAAGAAATATTACTGCACAAAGAAAATTACAAGATTTTGTGGGAACAGAACCCTTTCTGTTTAGAAACAGTAAACTCTTAAGCACCTACGCTGATGCTTGTGCTATTCATATTTCTCACTGATTTAATTACCTTTCATTTACATAGCTTTTCTTAAGTCATTGGCAAACATCTTGAAGCTACTAGGCTAGATCAAAAAGTGCCCTCCAGCTAGATGGAAGTCTTTTAAACTCACATTTATTCACTATTTTTTTTTTGTTAATACATAACTCCTAATACTTTTGGAAATGATTTTGAGAACATCTTCCAAAACGTCTTGCGTAAGAGCTCATAGTGCATTTTCCCCTTCTGCTCAAGGTCCCTAGTGTTAAGAGTTTTGTTTGCAACCTTACATACTGTCTGTGGTTTGCGTGAGTGGGAAGGAATTTTCTGGCCTGGGTTATTGTCTATCCAGCACTAACTAATCATTCCATCCAGCCTTTGAATTCAAAGAGAGCCCCACCTAGCTTCTGAGTGTCTCTTTCCTGTTCTTCATCTGTTGAAAGCAGCTGTTTGTTTACTATTGATCTGTTCAGTTGGTTGCTAATATGAGTGCAGTAAAGAAAGCAGCATACACAAGTCTGTAATTTCAAGCAACTATAAGTAACAAAATGTCTTTTATTCTTTCTCCTATAAATGCCTCAGAGTGAATAATAGAGTGTTTAAGTACCAGTTAATGAGAAAGGGATGAACTCTGAGGGACTTGTAGCTATTCTCCTCTGCGAGTCTCTGTAGCTCTACAGCATAATGAAAAGAAATTTTATCCAAAATTCAGTACTCTGCAATACTTAGATCCAAGCCACTGCTTCTCTTTCTAAATCAGTCAGCAATTCCACATGTCATTATCCAGCGTCCTACCACCAAAAAAAAAATAAAAAAAATTAAATGTATTTATTATGGTCAATGACCAGGAAGATAAAAATACATTATTTAGATAAAATCACATAATTTATCAGATAATACTGCATCCTACGATAGTGCTTGACTAAGATTCATCAGTAAGATTCATGCATGACTCTCTAATATGAATCTGAGATTTCCACATTAAAAACCAAGATTCTATTTACCAACCTTTAATCTCCGTACCTGACTGTCTTTTTCTGCTGATCAATGGCAGTGTTACCTCAAAAATCTGCTTGTGAAAAACAACATGATGTCCCAGCCAATTTATTACTGGAGTGTTCAGTAGTTTCCACCTAAAGTAGTTTCTCGTACAGTGCTAGTGATCTCTGCTGTATCATTTATCTTACACTGAATCCCAAACTTTCCCCACACATGGAAAATTCCTCTCCTTCATCCCTACAACAATCCTCTGGGGCTGACTGTTACTCTGAGCATAACAACCAGCCCAGTGTTATCCACCCAGGTGAGAGGAAACTTAAATCAGTGGTTCAGCATTCTAACCACTATGACCCTTGTGCTCTAAACTCCCTTGTTACTGGAAAAAACAGGTGCCTCTCTTTACAGTGGTGGAAGCTGAATGTTCTAGAAATATCTTTGAAATGTCAAGATGCTTCTGAGTTAATTCAGGTTAATTTAGAATATTTCCAACCACTTAGAAATGTGACAGCTGGAAAATAAATATGATAGCACTATAAGAAACACCTCTTCATTTTCATGTTCTTTCTATTGCAGGAAAACCACTAGAGGCATGTATATATATACATATATTTATACCTCTCTGGATTGTCACAATTCATAATCCAGTTAGAGAATATGCTTCATGCTGCTACTGCCTGATTTCATATGAAAGAAAATTTTAAATGCAGCTTTTATCTCTTAAATGAAATAAATAAAAGTAAACAGGCAGCACAGAAATTCATAGGTTTCATTACACTTTCCTCCTTTTTTCAATTCTAGCTAAAGATATTCATCTGCTCAGAAAAAAAAAACCCCAAAGTATATTTCAGTTCTCTGTTGTGGGTTTTATAATATAAATATCAAAAAGTGCAATATAATTGCATTTTCAGGTATAGTCAATATTTTTAGCAAAGCCAACATACAGTTACTCAAAGGTGAGCCTTGCATTTATTATAATTTAAAAAAACTCAGCAATTTCCAAAGGAGTAACCATGTTGCTACGTTCCAGAGAAGACAAGAATCCTGTAGCAATTTAACCCTCACACACCAAGTTTAGAAAAACTTGTGCTGAGTCATCTGTGATGCATTTTCTGAGCCAAATGAGAATTCTGAGGTACAGAGCGTCAGAGGAAACATTTCGCAGACACCAATGAGAAACTCAGTCCATTCACAACACTGTCAGTAGGGCTCACTCACAGACAGTAAGAGTACTCCTTTTCTGCATCAATGCTTGGGGGAAAAAATTATTCCAATAGATTACATTGGCTGGGCAAAAACACACACATCTCAATGGAAAAAATCAATAGGTTTATTGCAACCTTTTTCTACCGACTGTGTTTTGTTTGTTTAAAAAGTAGCAAAGGCTGAAACTTGTGGACCTCACCTACAACCTTAGAATGCCCACACTGTAGTTCCAGTTTTGTGTGGATTCTCCCAACAAAATGGAACTCTGGGGGATGAAAAGGTCCCATTCATGGCACTTGAGGGTCATAACATGAACTTTCATGACTACAGTACACTTCATCCGATGCATTAGGTGTTACTACAGAGTTCAGGTGTATACAACACACACAACTGGGCTGAGAAGTCAGAGGCAAATTAAACACAAATAGTATTTCCAGCACAATGGCATCATTAACATACTATGTTAATATATTGTTCACATATATTATTCATTGGCTGAATGTGGGAAACTTCTGCTTAAAGGTTGTAGCTGCATTCTGTTCCAGTGACGTGCATACACTCCTGGCAGGAAGCGGCAGCTGCCAGCAGGTGGGGTGACCCCTTATTCTGCCCTTTCGCTTAGAGGTAGAGCATAAGATCAAAGGGTTATTTCAGCCAATCCTGATTACGATTAGGTAACTAGTATCCTATCTGTCTCTCTCACAACATACTATGTAAATCATGCTATGTAAATAAAAGAGCTCTCAGGGCGTTGCCTGTAGGCTCCGCTGGCTCGGACATCCGTTGTCGACTCCTTTGTTCTTTCTCTAAGGCAATTAGCCTTCCTTTGTTCCGTGATCACCCACAGCTGAAACTTTGTATTGTGAGTCACAACTAGAGGTGGCCCACTGAATCAGTGGGATTTGTTGGGTTAATTCCTCTATCAACTTTCATTGATTCAATAGACCAGCTCTCATTGTGACTTAATATGCAACAGGATTTCAGCCAATGTGTCTTTTTACTGTTGTTTTTTTTTTTTACTGGTTTTCTGGGTTTTTTAAAATTTATTTTATAAGCCACCTAGAGTCCAGGAAGAGGAAAAAGCAGGATAGAAATTAAACAAACAATATTGGTCATTCACAAATATATCTGAAAGACAATATTCGTAATCTTTCTGATGAAGTGGGATATGTTCCAGAAAAGCACATGCTACAGTAAATCTGTTAACCCTTAAGAACAGCAGTATGAAGCCTATTCTTTGCAGAGAGATGGTGTCCTAGTTCTGACTTCCTTAAGTTTTATCCACTACATGTTCATCATCATCATAACCTTTATTGGCATAAAAACGTACAGCAAACAGCAGTCCTCAGATAGATGGGGGATATATGCCTCGTATGAAACAAATCAAAATGCCTCAATGCAAGCAGCATATAGCAGTGTATAGTTAGTTTCAAGGTAACACCTAGCCATTGTCCATAATCTGTAATTTATACAGAAAGGAATAATTAATTGCATCCAATAAGATTAGACAGGTGGGCCCTACCAGAGCTAGGAAGAATACTGACAAAATTAGTCACCAATGAAACAAATATGTATTGAGACAGCCTTCAGGATGGGGGGGGGGGGTGTTGCAGAAGGTCCTAAACACAAACAAAGCATTTAGCTGTTCAAATTTTTAGAAGTTGAAGAAATAAGGCAGCAATTATTTCAGTCTTCTGCAATTTACACAATTTGCATAGAAGTCATTCTTGCCTAAGGGCATGGAAAAATATCATTTTGCAAGCAAGGAGAATATTGTGTGTGGGGGGGGGTCTCATTCTCATGAATGACACAAAACAAGAGAGGCTTTACTTCTCTACATTCTACAGACCAACACAGATATGCTAACAAAAGTTCTAACATTTTCACAAAAGATTTATGAGAATTTATAAATATTGCATTTCTGAGAACAGAGGTGTTTGATAACAGAATACAGTACTTGGGAGCTTGGTGGACTCATTCGCTGAAGCTTTTTAAACTGTGCTGTGGATTTCCTGCTTCTGCAGGGAGTTGGACTCAATCACCTCTGGGGCTCCTGCCAGATGTACAATTCTATGATTCATGCACATCAAAATGCAATGCAATATCTCTGTCCTACTGAAAGAAAGAGTCCATTCTGATTAGGTGATCTGAGCAAACTAACAAGGCCCACAATAATGTTTCTGTCTATTAGTTATTGCTGAATGCCATATATTTGGATTTTATAAAAGTCATTTTCTCTCACATTCTGAAAAATGTCATATCCATCATTATCAAATTTCACTGGGTAAATGACTTCAATCAGTATTCTGTATTGGACTGGAATTAACCTACTAATATAAAATGCCTTGGTTTGGAAATAAAGTCTCCTTTGGGTTCAAAGTAGGACATAGAATAAAAACTTGATTTTCTAGTATTGCAGGTGTGATTTCCATTGTAGTAGTGAAGACTACCATCTGGAAACGACAAACCATTAAAAGTCAAATCACAACTGCTTTTGTACACTCTCTGTCCTATGTTTCTCCCAGTAATAACAATATACATATACATATGCCAGCTTTACAGCCTCAGATGATAAGGATTTCACTGAGGGAAATGAACCATTAGAGCATTTTTGATACAAAATAAAGAAATAAAAACTGTGTTTTCGTATGGTGAGTGTACATGAAAAAGATACTTGTGATCTCCACAGTAAATAAAATGGCACTTACATATTTGAAAACAAGACATAAAATCAGTAATATATACTAAAGGTTGGTACATTCCTCACCAATAGGATACAGAGACCACAAGTCTCTTTTTCATACTCACCTAGCAAACTACAAGCACAGCTATTATACAACCTTCTTCAGAGATACATAGGTGACATGTCACAGATCACATTGTGATAAATTGACACTAGAATGCTGCCAAAGGACAAGGTGCTTCACTATTTTATCCATTAAAGCTTGTTCAATCATCTATTGCTATCTTGAATTCAAGCAAGAAAAAAGAATAGCCTCTTGTTCTGAAAGTCATGTACTGCTTCACTGCAGCCATACAGAAGAATCATGAGTATAAATAATATGTGAGATGTTAAATAATTTCAAGCTTTAGCAGAGTCCAAAATCTATCCTAATATTGGAAAATTGAAAGCTTCTGCATCTGCGAGAAAAAGATGTCCGGAAAAAAACAACAATGATTAAGCAGTTCTCATATACAGCTGCCACAGAATTTATATTGAATATTATCTATCACATTTAGGAGGACAATGCCACAATGTCATTGTCATCCAAAGCCATGTACGTCCAATGGTACAGCTGGTGAATCAAGGAACATCACATATGGAGTGCCTGTTATATCTGATTGCTTCAGTCTAGTCATATTTTAACTTTAAAGCCAAGAAAAGAGTGGGACCCATAACTACATGAAATGTTGTGTTGAGTGGTTGGCTGCCAAGTAGAGATGGGGGCTTAAGCCCCCTGCCGCAGGTGGCCGGCCTGATGACCTCCCTCCCCCAGACCCTGTCAGACCACTTACCGTGTGACGTGTGTGGCTGGTGTCATCTCCTTTGCCCCAATCGCGGCACAAGCTTGGCTGCCGCAGCCCCACCTCCCTGCTTGCCCAGCCACTCCAGTAAGGGGGCAGGAGGATGAATCTCCCTGTTCAGCTGTGGAATGGCTGGGTGAGCAGGGAGGTGGGGCTACAGCAGCCAAGCTACTGCTGCGATTGGGGCAAAGCAGATGACACCGGCCATGCACCCTGCGCACCACACACCACGTGGTAAATGGTCCAGTGGGGTCTTGGAGTGGGAGGAAATCAGGCCAGCCACCTGTGCCAAGGGGCTTCATATTTATATACGAATACAAAGCCTCATCTCTAGTGGCAATTACTTTTTTTTTTCAACAACATTACGTCTCATTTTGGTTTGTTTTAATCTGTTATTTTGACCAATGATTTTAAAACAGCAGGAATGGTGCTGCAATAAGAAATATTTGCAAGTGATGGAGTTATGGGTTCAGCCTATATAATGGTAACAAAATTATATGATGTTAATAATAAGAATAAACAATTGATTCAGATTCCTTGCCTATTTTGAAGTTAGAAATACCAAACTGAATACAGCTTCCAGTTGCCTTTAAAAAACAACTATTAACTGAAGGACGAGGCACCTATATTTTTCTTGGAAACAGTGAAGTTCCATCAGCTTATACCTGCTGCGAATTTGTCCAGGGATATTCAATGCATAATAATTTGCCTCAAAATATGATAAAGAAACAACAGCCTATCTACCACAGAACTATACAATATCTATACAGAGGAAAAACGTCCTCTGAGATGTTTATTGAAATATACACATTTCACAAAATCTAACTGATCAGATAAATCCTCATGGTGAGAGCAAGAGCCCACACAACAAAAATTGTCTTTCACACTACTGGAAGGACTGAGAATAGAAAAATCTATTCAACTTGTACATAAAACTGTTCAGCTGTCTCTGAAAAAAAGCAATTTGACATATCCAATCCTGTTTCCTACATGTCAGGAAGTTCAAGTTTTTCCATTTCCGTTTGTGTAGAAACAAAATGGCCATTTGTATACATTCTCTGGTGGAATTTCAGATGATCCACAGCAGTTTTTATTTTGCATAGTCTCATTAATGAAATACTTGTAATGGGAGTACTGACACTTGAGCATTCTAAAGAAGTTAAAGGTGGACCACTCTTGCTGTGTTTGATTTTAATATCTTGATATGAAACCCACCCCGAATCCACATTAGAGAAATTGATTTTGGATGTCTTAACAGATTATCGAAAGAAAGAAAGAAAGAAAGAAAGAAAGAAAGAAAGAAAGAAAGAAAGAAAGAAAGAAAGAAAGAAAGACTACTAGTTGAAGACAATAAATTTAGATCTCCCCTAAACTTCTATAGATGAGGCAAAAGGACTAGCACAGTAGATCCTTCATCTGGAAGCTCCCTCTAAGCCTCCCACAATCTCAATTTTTTTTTGAAGCATCCGATACAAGATTTTAAATTTAGTATATTCAGAACTAAAAGCCTTCATTTAAATTCTGTGTTTCCAATATGCTTCCCATAATGTGCATATGGTATCCAGATTTCTTTGTGTTTACACAAAATCCAGCCATACATAGAAAAATGCAACAAATGCTATAAGGAGACAGAAATGCTGCAATATGGAACTAAGAAAAATGAGGTAATGCCCATGCAGAGTTAGCAACATTGAGAATGTATAAGGTTGTGATCCTTATTTAAGAGAATATTTAGAATAAATGTGTGTCCACATTTCCCTTTCAATATAGCACACTTCTATATCTAAGCATAAATCTTCTAAAAAGAGCAGCTAATAATTCATTTATCTCATATATGAGTTGAAAAGAATATAAAACTGAGCTTTTATGCTGATACAGGAGCTCCTTGAAAGAAAATAGGACTGGATTATGGAAATATTCTTATCAACTTCTTCCCAGAATTTAAACACCTCCTCTTTATAGCTTATATCAACCAAAGTCCTGCCTCTACACTAGCTCACATAGTGTTTCAGGGACAATGGGAAACCATAGATTTCAACATCCATGCGGAAGCAGAGGTTACCAGTCCAGCTCTTGACTTCTTGGAAACCATGGCTTCCTTGGACATGTCCCAACATGTTAACGGCCCCACACACGTGGGTGGTCACACTTTGGACCTGGTTTTCTCCACTGAGCAGAGAGAGTGTGGCCCAATGGTGACTGACCTTCAGTTGGTCCCCTTGTCGTGGTTGGACCATCACCTGATAAAGTGCAATCTCACAGTGGCCCTCCCTCCCTGTGGGGAGCAGAGGCCTATTTTCATGGTCCGCCCTCGCAGGCTACTAGATCCTATTGGATTCCAGGATGCCATGCGTGGGATTCCGATTGACCTGGCTGACGCTCCTGTCGAGACCCTGGTGGATGGCTGGTATGCTGCTGCTGCCAGGGCTGTAGACACGATCGCTCCTAAATGCCCTCTCCGCTGCAGAGCCCGACCAGCACCTTGGTTTAACCAGCAGCTGCAGGCTATGAAGCGGAATAGGAGAAGGCTAGAGAGCGTTTGGAGGCGGAACCCAATGGAAAATAACTTAAAAGCTGCCAAGGTCGCGTCTAACCTCTACCTTGCTAAGTTAGAGGCTGCTAGGAAAGCCTACTTCACTGTCCGGATAAGCGAAGCATCCAATCAGCAGGCGGAACTTTTCCGTATAGTACGTGACCTATCCGGAATTGGCCACAACGATTGGCCTCCATCTAGCATTTCTTGTGACCAATTTGCAGCAGTTTTTAAATCAAAAGTGGAGGCCATCTGCCGGGATCTTGCAACCTATTTGAAAACAGTGGATCGAGCTAAGACATCCAGCTCAGCGCCTTGTCCGCTGAGAATTACTCAGTTTCAACCTGTGACGTCCGCAGAGGTGGACAAGGTCCTTGATCGCTGCCAAGCCACCACCTCCTCCCTTGACCCTTGCCCGGCCTGGCTAATCATAACAGAATGGGCCACTGAAATAATAAATGGGTCTCTTCTTGAGGGCAAGGTTCCTCTTGCCCTTAAGGAAACGCTCATTAGGCCCATTAGAAAGAAACCGAGCTTGGCGGCGGACAACATTGGCAATTATAGGCCCGTCGCCAATGTTTCTTTTCTCAGCAAGGTAGTTGAGAGGGTGGTGGCCAACCAGGTTCAGGCTCTCTTGGATGAAACCGATGCCCTGGATCTGTTTCAGTTGGGCTTCAGGCCACGGCATGGCACGGAAACGGCATTGGTCGCCCTGCTGGATGACCTACTTAGGGAGGCTGACAGGGGCAAAATGTCCTTACTCGTCCTCCTTGATATCTCAGCTGCCTTTGATACCGTCGACCACGGTATCCTCCTGGGGAGGCTCTCCAAGTTGGGGATTGGTGGCCTTGCTCTCGCATGGCTCCGGTCCTTCTTGGAGGGCCGTCCCCAGAGAGTGCAGCTTGGGGAGAATGTATCGGCCCCATGGTCCTTCAGTTGTGGGGTCCCGCAGGTTCAATCATCTTCCCAATGCTGTTTAACATCTATATGAGGCCGTGGGGGGGGGGGGGTCATCTGGGGATGTGGAGCTTTGTGTCACCAATATGCTGATGACACCCAGCTCTACATCTCCTTTTTTCCATCTGCAGTGGATGCCGTTCCGTCCCTTGGGTGCTGCCTGGAGGCCGTTCTGCAATGGATGCAGTCGAATGGACTAAGGTTCAACCCAGACAAGACGGAGGTCCTGCGGGTGGGGCCCCCTGATGTCAGTGATTTGGGGAAGTCCCTCTCTTTTTTGGGGGGTGACTCTCACCACAAAGAGTTTGTTTCGCAGTCTGGGGGTCCATCTTGACCCGGTGCTTACCATGGAGACCCAGGTAGCGTCCATGGTTCGGTCTGCCCACTTACATCTTCGGCGGATCGCCCAGCTGCATCCCTATCTAGACACGGGGGTGCTCACCATGCTCGTCCATGCGCTCGTAGTCTCAAGAATAGACTACTGTGACGCTCTCTACCTGGGGCTTCCTTTGAGACTTATGTGGAAGCTTCAGATGGTCCAGAACACGGCGGCCAGGCTATTAACAGGGGTGAAAAGATTTCACCATATTTCTCCCACCTTGGCCGCCTTCTTACACTGGCTACCTATCCACTTCTGCATTGATTTCAAAGTGTTAACCATTACATATAAAGCCCTTAACGGTTTAGGACCTCGATACCTGGCAGAGCACCTTCTTCCGCCCAGTTCTACCCATATCACCAGCTCCAGTTTCTTCTTTTTCTTTTCTCTCATTCTTTCCCCCCCCCCCCTTTCTTCCTTCCTTTCCCATCTTGGATTAATCTGGATTTTATCTTAGTTTATTTTTATATTATATGTAAACCGCCCAGAGTAGACACATTCTAGATGGTCGGTATATAAATCAAATAAATAAATAAATAAATAAATTTCTCCAAATGTGAACAAGCAACAAGAAGCCTCACACTCAGATGGTTTCACTCTTTACATATTCTTTTGTGCAACAGAAATTCTAGAAGTTTAATACGGTTTATCATGGTGTCTGAA
Source organism: Intellagama lesueurii (assembly GCA_037013535.1). Taxonomy (NCBI): domain Eukaryota; kingdom Metazoa; phylum Chordata; class Lepidosauria; order Squamata; family Agamidae; genus Intellagama; species Intellagama lesueurii. The sequence continues at coordinate 33,270,479 of JBAJHW010000004.1, forward strand.
TTAAAAATGTGAGGAATACTTGAAAATTTGCTTTTTCTTGTCAACTTTAGCTGTCAGAACTAGATGACACATTTTCTCAAGAAATCTGACAGTTATGTGAAATTCTTCAGTTTCCACCACAAATGAGACTCGTGTCTTTTTTTCCCATTTAATGTCAATATATTTTTCACAGAATTCTCTCCCCTTGGAAATTATTTCTTAACTACACAACTAGCATAGAAGAACTGACTGACTGTAAGAAAGATCAAACACAATTCTAGGCTTTAAATTGTCAAATGTCCCTAGAACTAACATGGACTCCTCACAGTTTTGCACAATCAGTTTGCACACAGTGCTTGTTTTGCACATACACACAAATCATGATCACAATTATGAGGACAATTCAAGAGTCCAGAAAATCTTAGCTGGTTCTCATATATGAGGATAAGAACATGGCAATTCCTCATCCTCATCTGAGAGGATAGGACAAGCAAGTATTTAATCTCTAATCAGACTCGGAAAACAGTGGGTTGTTTGAAAAATGGTTAGTGAGAACACAATGCAGTTTATCCTGGCTATTTATCAAACCATAGTTTAAACAGAGTACAATTCTCCAAGTTCAGGCATCACAGAAAACTGGGTTGCTTCTGATCTTTTCCAGTGGTGTACATAGTAAGAAAGGGAAGGGAGAAAGCAAGAACTGGAGCTTTTTCACATACCAAGAAACCACGTGTTTCCCGTTATAATAACCTTAGAACTGCAGAGCTGGAAGGGACCCTATGGATCATCATGTCCGGCCCCTGTCAAGGAGGCACAGTGGGGAATCGAACTCCCAACCTCTGCTTTTGCAGCCAGAGAACTAAACTACTGAGCTATCCAGCAGTTCATATCTGACAAGAAACCCAGGGAGATGATTCAAACAAAAGAGCATTTACAAAACCACAATAACCCAAATTTTTAAAAGATCAAAATAAGGAAGATTAAAATAAACTAAAAGAACAGCACAATAAAAATGTGTTAACCACTTCCAGCCTAAAAGGAGAGGTGTCAGTCTAACTTCCCTTGGGAGGGAGTTTGACTCCCTTTAAAAAGGCCTCTTTAGTGTGTCTGCATTTTCCTTGCTGAAAAAACACAGCACAGGATCTCTGATTGTGGTTTTAATTGACATGGAGATTTACATGGGAATTAGAATTGGCTATGTTATTGTTGGATCAGATCCTCTCTCCTTAATATGCCTTATACTATAGTATAAGAACAATCAGTTTAATGCTGGATCTTCCCCAGTCTTGGTTGTTGAAAGCTGATCAGAATACCAGTGATATCAGAATGGGCAGATTAAGTTATTAATGGATTATTCAAGGAACAGAGAACATAGATCCAGATAGTCCTTGACACTAAAAAAACCTACCCAAATATAGATCTTGGCTAATTACCATCCCATCTCTCTTAAGACCTTCCCTTCAAAAGGTCACTGAGCAAAACATTAGTTCACCAGCACCTAAATTTTTCCAAAACCACTAGCATTCTAGACCACAGTGAAGGCAACCCACTGAGAGAATATAATTCAGATGCAAATGCATTCCTTAAAGGTTATCTTTAGTTGTAGTCAAGTGCTTTCTACTCTTTATCCAGAATCCATGACCAGTGCTTTGCCAAACAGTAATGTTACTAAGCAGTTTCCCACAGATTCTTCATACAGGCTAACATGTTTTTGTTTTGTTCTACTTGGAAATACTAGACAGTGACCTTAGCACTTTCTGCATGCTAGAATTGTATTCCAAACCACTTAGCTATATTTATTCTTTGAGGAAAAAGAAATAAATGGATATTCCTCTCATTAAGATCTGGCTATTAAAATTCAGGTACAGTAGTGCCTCGACTTACGAACGTCCTGACTTACGACCATTTCGAGTTACGACCAGCTCCAGCCGCAAAATTTTGCTTCTACTTGCAAATGGAGCTTCGAGTTACAACCGAAAAAAAGGTGGGGAAAAAGGCAGGGAATTCAAATGTACTAACCGTTGGTCGGCGAAGAGGCTGCTTCTTTGTAGCTCTTTCGCCCCAACAGTTAGAGAGGGTGCATCAGAGGAGGCTTCGGACTGCCTGGTGCTGCTTTCTGCTTCTGAGTGAGTACATACAGGGTTTTGCAGCGTGGGTTTGGGCTGGGGGGGGTTATGTTTCTGTGCTTTGATTTTTTTGTGTGTGTTTTGGTGTGTTTGTTTTTTCAGCCCCAGCGCGTTCCGATGGGGCTTGCTCTGTTTGTGGGTGTGTTTTTTTGTGATTTTTTTTCCCAGCCTCAACGCGTTCCGATGGGGCTTGCATTGGTTTCTGGTGATTTTTTTCTGGCCCCAGCACGTTCCGATGGGGCTTGCTCTGTTTGTTGGGGGGGGGGGTTGTGATTTTTTTTTCGGCCCCAGCACATTCCCGATGAGGCTTGCATTGCTTTTTTGGTTTTTGGTGATTTTTTTTCCGGCCCCAGAGCGTTCCGATGGGGCTTGCTCTGTTTGTTTGTTTTTTTGTGATTACTTTTCCGGCCCCAGCACGTTCCGATGGGGCTTGCATTGCTTTTTTGTTTTTTGGTGATTTTGGGGGGTTTGCGTTCTGATGGGGCTTGCAGTGTTGGGTTGTTGTTGTTGTTTTTTGGTGATTCCCCCCCCCCCGGCCAGAACGGATTAATGGGGTTTCAATGCATTCCTATGGGAAATAGTGCTTCGACTTAGGACCATTTCGAGTTACGACCATTAAGTTCGTTAAGTCGAGGCACCACTGTATTTCTGATTTTTTTAAAAAAGTCAGGTATTGATGGAATCACTTGCTTTCACTCACATATAATACAGTAGTGCCTGTTAGTGGACTGTCATCATATAGAATATGTCCTGCCATTTTAGCTGGTTGTTTAGGTATCTGGTTGCGGAGCAAGAGGTTGGGAGTTCAATTCCCCACTGGGACTCTTGCAGGTAAAGCCAGCTTGTGTGGCCCTGAGCAAGCTGCACAGTCCCAGAATGCCCCCAGAAGAAGGGAATGGTGAACCCCTTCTGAGTATTCTCTACCTGGAAAACTCTGAAAAGTGTCACCAAAATCATAATTGACTAGACAGAACATGATGATGTTGTTGATGATGATGATTAGAAATCATACTGCAAAAATGCATGCCTATAAGAGCATACCAAGAAATAATGGAATATTTGTAAACTACGTTAAAGCATTTGACTGTGTGGGTCAAAAGAACCTATGCAGCATTTTAAAGGAAACAGGGGTGCCACAATATTGGATTTTCCTAATGTATTACCTATGCTTTGGACAAAATGCTACAGTTCGAAGAAAATATAGGACCTACAGTCATTATAACTCAGTATGCCAAGTAACAGGATTTCAGCAAATTAATAAATTGAAACTGTTTAAACACAATTATCAATCCAAATGGAAACTGCAGCTAAGAAATCAAAAGATGACCAAGACTAGGAAGGGCAGCTGCGAAACAATTAGGGAAAAAGAAATCTTCATATATAAAGATTTGTTGCTGGTGAGCAAGGACAGGATCACCCTTATCAGGATACTCCCAACTACTATGCATGGATGTGAAGGCCGGATTGTAGAGAAAGGTGACATGAAGAGAAAACCATTCATTTAAAAGGTGGTGTTGGATAACAGCTTTATGGGTACCGTAGACCAGGGGTCCCCAACCTTTTTCACCCCGCGGACCGGCTGGGGAAGGCGGGGGCACCCCCCGCGCTTGTACGCATGTGTGAACGAGCGCTGCGCACATGCGCAAACGGCAGCGCAGTGCTTGTGTGGGCGCACTCATGCGCACGCGCAAACGGCGGTGCGGTGCTCATGTGGGCGCGTGCACGCTCTTGCGTATGCGCAAATGGCGGTGCGGTGCTCGCATGGGCGTGCTGGAGCGCGCACGCATGCGCAAATCAGCTGTGCGGAGGTGAGTGAGTGCGGGGGTGAGGTCTGTCTCCGCGGCCCAGTCCGGCTCAGGCCACGGACCGGCACAGGGCCACGGACCGGGGGTTGGGGACCTCTGCCGTAGACCACCCAGAAGGAAAATTATCTGGTCCTAGATCAAATCAAGCCTGAACTCTCCCTAGAATCAAAAATAACAAAACTGAAGCTATCTTATTTTGGGCACATCATGAGAAAACAAGGCTCACTGAAAAAGATATCAACATTATGAGGAGGTGAAGGCAGCAGGAAGAATGAATATGAGATGGATGGACTCCATAAAGGAAACAATGGTGTTACGTTTGCAAGACATGAGGTTTGGCAATAATAGGACCTTTTAGAAGTCACCAATCTTAAGGCAGGAGCAGCTTGTTGGCATATTAACATCATTTCTGGAATGCTGAAATTCCCTTTTTACGTTAGATCATATAGGGATATTCAAAATGCAACATATTAAGTAGAAATGGAACAAACGTATTACATAGTACAATGAGGATTTTTGAAGGATATTCCCATGGTTATCACTGATAGTAATTAAAATGGATTCTTCTTATATTTTTTACAAAAGATTGAAGGGGATCTTGAGTTTTAATTTAGAAAATCAAGACATTACTGCACCTATAAATTCTGACCATGGAAATTTCCAGATGGCAGTACTAAATCTCCAATACATTCTAATTGGTTTAATTGGCTTTCTTGTTTACTAATTGATGGGGTGATGCAGTTCATATAAATTAACCTCAATCATAGCTATGATTAAGCATGGCTAAGCAGCCAAAGTAAAATTTTAAAGAACAAGGATTTCAAACCCATTGTTTGATGTTCCAGTCAAAGCTGTCCCTGGCACTTTAGCAAGACATTTTAATTTACTTTCACTCACAGATGCAGTGTTATCACATGTAGTATGCCCTGTCATTTAAGAGCACATTATAATGTGCTTAAATAAGAACAATTGCTGAAATACTTCAAAAAAAGTGTGGGGGAGGACCCACAACATGCTTTGCTTCTAATTAAAATCATGTACACCAGAATTAAAAATATAGTATCAGCATAAAAATAAACAGATTTATTTCAGAACAAGCTCTTAAGGATTACAATCAACTTTTTCAGACAAATACCTTGTGTCCTTGCCTTTACAGAAACTGATTGTATTCCACAAAAGCTCATATAAATATAAATCTCTTAGTCATTAAGCTGCCCACAATATGTTTGCTTATATTTTTGCTAGAGATGCTGCAACAGAAGAAGACTAAATATGAGATGGATGGATTCAATAAAGGAACACCAACAGACCAACACAGCTACCATTTTAAAACTAGAAATAATTTTGAATAGTTCAGAATAACGGCTTTACAAGCCCATGCACGTACACTTCAATTCTTTGTTTTTTTAAAAAAACAATACAGTGGTGCCTCCACTTACGACCGTCCCTACTTACAACCATTTCGAGTTACGACGAGCTCCGGTCGCAAAATTTTGCTTCGACTTGCGACCGGAGCTTCAAAAAGGCAGGGGGAAAAGGCGGGGAAATTCAAATTGCTAACTGTAGGTGGCGAAGAGGCTGCTTCTTTGTAGCTCTTTTGCCCCAGCAGTTAGAGTGTGTGCGATCGGAGGAGGCTGCCTGGTAAGGTAAGGTGCTGTTTTCTGCTTTTTAAAAACTGTTCTGGGTGGGTTTTGCAGCGTGGTTTTGGGCTGGGGGGGGTATGTTTCTGTGCTGTGTTGGTGTTTTGTTTTTTGGTGATTTTTTTTTTTTTTTTGCAGCCCCAGCGCCTTCGGGGCTTGCTTTGCTGTTTATTTTTGGTTTTGGTTTTTTTTTTAAAAAAAGCCCCAGCGACGGAGCTTGCTTTGCTGTTTATTTTTGGTTTTTGTTTTTTTAAGCCTCAGCGACGGAGCTTGCTTTGCTGTTTATTTTGCAGGAACGGATTAATCGCGTTCCAATGCATTTCAATGGGAAATGGTGCTTCAACTTATGACCATTTCGAGTTACGTCCATCTTCTGGAACGGATTATGGTCGTACGTCGAGGCACCACAGTACATAGATTTTTTTTTTCTATTCAGTCTATACACAGAACATCTGTGAAATGCAGGATTAGGTTCAGAAGACTGAAAAATTATGGAAGAAACACCACAAATTTACAATGAACTGATGATAGCAATGTTGCTGTAGAAAGCAACAATAACTTGAAAGGGTTACTGAGGAAGGTTAAAGGAAAAAGTACAAAAGCATATTTACAGTTGACTATTAAGATGACAAAAATAATGCTTATGGTTGTTGTTTAGTCGTTAACTCGTGTCCAACTCTTTGTGACCCCATGGACCAGAGCACGCCAGGCCCTCCTGTCTTCCACTGCCTCCCAGAGTTGGGTCAAATTCATGTTGGTCGCTTCGGTGACACTGTCCAACCATCTCGTCCTCTGTCGTCCCCTTCTCCTCTTGCCCTCACACTTTCCCAACATCAGGGTCTTTTCCAGGGAGTCTTCTCTTCTCATGAGATGTTCAAAGTATTGGAGCCTCAGCTTCAGGATCTGTCCTTCCAGTGAGCACTCAGGGTTGATTTCCTTCAGAATGGATAGATTTGTTCTTTTTGCAATCCAGGGGACTCTGAAGAGTCTCCTCCAGCACCACAATTCAAAAGCATCAATTCTTCGGCGGTCAGCCTTCTTTATGGTCCAGCTCTCACTTCCAAACATCGCTACTGGAAAAAACCATAGCTTTGACTATGCGGACCTTTGTCAGCAAGGTGATGTCTCTGCTTTTTAAGATGCTGTCTAGGTTTGTCATCGCTTTCCTCCCAAGAAGCAGATGTCTTTTAATTTCATGGCTGCTGTCACCATCTGCAGTGATCATGGAGCCCAAGAAAGTAAAATCTGTCACTGCCTCCATATCTTCCCCTTCTATTTGCCAGGAGGTGATGGGACCAGTGGCCATGATCTTAGTTTTTTTGATGTTGAGCTTCAGACTATTTTTTGCGCTCTCCACTTTCACCCTCATTAAGAGGTTCTTTAATTCCTCCTCACTTTCTGCCATCAGAGTGGTAGTTGTTTATATTTCTTCCGGCAATCTTAATTCCGGCTTGGGATTCGTCCAGTCCAGCTTTTCACATGATGTATTCTGCATGTAAGTTAAATAAGCAGGGAGACAGGATACAGCCTTGTCGTACTCCTTTCCCAATTTTGAACCAATCAGTTGTTCCATATCCAGTTCTAACTGTTGCTTCCTGTCCCACATATAGATTTCTCAGGAGATAGATAAGGTGGTCAGACACTCCCATTTCTTTAAGGACTTGCCATAGTTTGCTGTGGTCCACACAGTCAAAGGCTTTTGTGTAGTCAATGAAGCAGAAGTAGATGTTTTTCTGGAACTCTCTGGCTTTCTCCATAATCCAGCGCATGTTAGTAATTTGGTCTCTAGTTCCTCTGCCCCTTCGAAATCCAGCTTGTACTTCTGGGTGTTCTCAGTCCACATACTGCTGAAGTCTACCTTGTAGGATTTTGAGCATAACCTTGCTAGTGTGTGAAATGAGTGCAATTGTACGGTAGTTGGAGCATTCTTTGGCACTGCCCTTCTTTGGGATTGGGATGTAGACTGATCTTTTCCAATCCTCTGGCCACTGCTGAGTTTTCCAAACTTGCTGGCATATTGAGTGTAGCACCTTAACAGCATCATCTTTTAAGATTTTGAAGAGTTCAACTGGAATGCCATCACCTCCACTGGCCTTGTTGTTAGCCATGCTTTCTAAGGCCCACTTGACTTCACTCTCCAGGATGTCTGGCTCAAGGTCAGCAACCACACTATCTGGGTTGTCCGGGACATCCAGATCTTTCTGGTATAATTCCTCTGTGTATTCTTGCCACCTCTTCTTGATGTCTTCTGCTTCTGTTAGGTCCCTACCATTTTTGTCTTTTATCATGTCCATCTTTGTACAAAATGTTCCTTTAATATCTCCAATTTTCTTGAACAGATCTCTGGTTTTCCCCTTTCTATTACCGTATTTTCCTCTATATCTTTGCACTGTTCTTTTAAGAAGGCTCTCTTGTCTCTCCCTGCTATTCTTTGGAAGTCAGCATTCAATTTTCTGTCACTTTCCTTATCTCCCTTGCATTGTGTTTCCCTTCTCTTCTCTGCTATTTGTAAGGCCTCGTTGGACAGCCACTTTGCTTTCTTGCATTTCCTTTTCTTTGGGATGGTTTTTTGTTGCTGCCTCCTGTACAATGTTACGAGCCTCCATCCATAGTTCTTCAGGCACTCTGACCACCAAATCTAGTTCCTTATGGTAGGATTATGCAACTTTGATGATGACAAGGAAGAAATTTAAATTTAAATATTAAATAGTTAAATATGGAAACTGCAGCCACAAAATCAGAAGGGTGTGAGTTGCAAGCGCAGCTACAAAAGTTAAGAGTAAGGGTGGCAGCACTAGAAACCAAATCATCCCCATTTACTATGTATGAATGTAAAAGCCAGATAGTGAAGAAAGATGACAAGGGGAAAAATCAATTAATTCGAAATACGATGGTGGTGGTGGTGGTGGGACTTTATGGAAAGCACAAACTGCCAGAAAGTCAAATGAATGGGTGCTAGCTCAAATCACATGTAAACTCTGTCCAGATGCAAAAATGATGAAACTGAATCAACCCCCTCCACTTGGAGGCGTACACTGTAATCTCCTTTAGACATGCTGTAACTTAGTGGTGACTCAGAATCAGATGGTTGATCACTCTTTATTGAGGTTGATCATTCTTTACTGAGGCTACTAAAACTCGTACAGCATGTTACCGATAGTCCCTCCTCACATCTTTCTTCCCTATCTCCTTAAAGGTTTCCTCAATATTCAAATCCAAGCTATCCTGGCCTAGTCCCGCATCTGCATCTGCTTCGTGCATTTGTAGGTGAGCACTGACAGGAGTTTGACTGACTGTGCAGTAAGTACTGGCCATTGTGGAACCCCCCTACCAGGTGGTATCACTATCCAGCCTTCTTCTGTTGTGCCTCCCTCTCCATTTTTCACAGGTGAGACAACTGACTTGACAATTCAAGATGGTTCCCATTTATTTTTGCTATGTAGTCGGAAACATGGGATAAGATGGCAAACTGCAAAACTTCCTAAGGCACTAGAAACAAGAAGACATCCTTTTAATTTATGTGAATACATTACCTACCACTACCTCTTATTTAATATTATTATTCAAAGTAATTATTCTCTGTAGTCCAACTTATGGCAACCCTTTTCAGGTTTTCCCCCTAGGTACAGAGAACTTAGAATTGGTTTACCATTCCTTTCTTCTGGGGACACTTTGGGACTATGCAGCTTGCCCAAAACTTCACAGGCTGGCTCTTTTCTTGTAAGGTACAATGGAGAACTGAAGTCACAAGCTTTGGCTCCCCAGCCAGATACCTAACCCACTGTGTATACAGCCAGCTTGGTTTTTGTTTTTGTATGCACCAAGAGAAACTACAGCTGAGTTTACACCATACACTGTGTCTACAGGAGAATCTGGGACTTAAATGAAAATGTTCATGGTCTAAAGCTAATATCTAATTTAGCGTTTAAACTAGTGTCTTGCACCTTCCAAACTAGTGGGTGGTGTCCATACTGATTGCGCCTATTTGAAAATAAGTACACATAGCCCCCAGAGCCTTAATCAACAACAGCAGTGAACAGCCATGCATGTGACTTTAACCCCACAGGGAAGAAAAACTTTCAGGACTAAGACCACCTGCAGTTTCCACTCTGCCTAAAGAATTAACATATATTTCTACCCTGTTTCCCTGAAAATAGGCGCTAGTCTGAAAATATGCCCTAGTATGCTTTTTCAGGATAATATAAGCCCTACCCAAAAAATAAGCCCCAGTTCAGTGAAACCTTGCCCTCCACCATTGTGCAGCAACCAGAAGATGACATGACTATTTGAATAAATGTAGATTGTTGTACATGAAAAAAAAAATCCCCTGAAAATAAGCCCTAATGTGTTTTTGGAGCAAAAATTAATATAAGATCCTGTCTTATTTTCGGGAAAACATGGTATCAAGAAGCGTTTTTATGCCTGAAATTTTCAACAAGTGCAATTTCCAAACCACTGTATTTAAAATCCGAACAAATGAACAGGCACATGTTCTTGCATCTTTGTGTTATTGCTCTAAAATATATTCAAAAGGAAAACTCAAACCAATATTTGTATTCATTGTGCCGTAAGAATCTGGATTACCATTTTGTTTTGTTTTAAATATAAGCAGTACGAATACTTTTTGAAAGCATTTTTAATACCTTTTATAAAGGAATTTATAGTTTTGTCATTTGACAATTTTTATTACTAAATTAAAGGTTCTGTTATTTTTTTTACATCATTTTCTCATTGCTCCATCTTTTTTTTTTTACAAAGCCAGTTGGTTTCTGGGATCTAAGAAACGGCTATTCTTCTCAAACAGTAAGTGTATCATTAATCGGTACTCTGAAAAATATAGATCACACACTCATCAAAAGGAGTAAAACTGTCAATTTGATGAAGTACAACTCACATCTCATTAGTGCTGAGCATAGAAGCAAAATTCCACATAAAAAATGACTGCTAAAATATTCACAATTACCAGCTGCTCAGAATCCATTTTATATAGATAAAAAACATGTCAAATTTAATTTATCTGATGCTTTTTGCTGTCATATATCTTATTCATTCAATGTACTGAAAAATCATCACATACCCTTAGTATTCAAGGCAAGTACTGAACAGGCAAAAATAATAACATGAATCTGTTATGCATCAAGGTATAATAACGATATAGATGGATAACAATTTTTATTGTAGTCTGTATGCCTCTAGGGATGCAGGGGTGCATACCTTCATCAGATTAAATATTATTCAGTTTTAAACAGCAACTAACCATCTAGCATATATTTGTATTACAATCTGAGATCAGAGAATAAATAAAGAAAAGATGGAAAACACTAATTTCAATGGATAATCATCAGCTGTAGCAATGCATATAACAAATACAAATGCTATGCCTAGAAAACATTGTTAATTCTTTACAATGACCTTTCAAAGATGGGAGCTCTTCTAATCATGTACCCTGTTGAATCAATCCCTAGACTATCTGGGCTTTCTTCTGGACCTGAATAGTGCTTTGGGGTCATAGATAGATAGATAGATAGATAGATAGATAGATAGATAGATAGATAGATAGATAGATAGATAGACAGACAGACAGACAGACAGACAGACAGACAGACAGACAGATAGATAGATAGATAGATAGATAGATAGATAGATAGATAGATAGATAGATAGATAGATAGATAGATAGATAGATAGATAGATAGATAGATAGATAGACTGGAAAATCTGGCTAATAATAGCATTGAATTGTCACTAATTTATACAACATTAAAAGGCAGAGATAAATTCACAATGGGCACACTAGTGTGTGATGCAGCTATACTGAATACTAATTTTCAGAGAATTTCAGAGGACACAACAGTATTAAAGCTGAGAGCTTGAAAAAATAACATTCTGGGAACCGTAATCTAAAAAGTGGTTTTTCTAAGCTCTGGGGCGGAAAAAGTTGCTTTCAAGTCCTGTTTGTAGGCTTCATGGAAGCCTCTGACTGGCCAGATGATACACAGGATGTTGGACAAGATGGGACATAACGCACGGTCCAGTAGCTATCTTCTTACAGTTTTTAACCGGTGTTACAGGAATACAGTTAAGGAATTTTCCACAACTGAAATTTCATTTCCACAAAGCTTCTCTTCGAGTAAGGATGCTGAATCATATAAGAACATAAGAAGAGCCCTGCTGGATCAGGCCAAGGGCCCATCTAGTCCAGCTTCCTGTATCTCACCGTGGCCCCACCAGATGCCTCTGGGAGCACACGAGACAACTAGATAGCTGTCTCCTGATACCACTCCCCTGCATCTGGCATTTTGAAGTACCTTCCTTTTAAGCCTGGAGATTATACATCCCCATCATGACTTGTAACCTGCGATGGACTTTTCCTCCAGAAATCTGTCCAATCCCCTTTTAAAGACATCTAGGGCAGATTCCATCACCACATACTGTGGCAAGGAGTTCCACAGACTAACAACATGCTGGGTAAAGATATATTTTCTTTTGTCTGTTCTCACTCTCCCAACACTCAATTTGAGTAGATGTCCCCTGGTGGTGCAGCATGGTGGCGCAGCGGGTTAAACCGCTAAACCTCTGGGCTGCAAGGTTGGAAGATCAGCAGTCGTAAGATCGAATCCATGCGACGGAGTGAGCTCCTGTCGCTTGTCCCAGCTCCTGCCAACCTAGCAGTTCGAAAGCATGTAAATGCGAGTAGATAAATAGGTACCACCTCGGTGGGAAGGTAACAGCGTTCCGTGTCTAGTCGCGCTGGCCACGTGATCACGGAAAGTGTCTACGGACAAACGCTGGCTCTATGGCTTGGAAACGGGGATGAGCACCGCCCCCTAGAGTTGGACACGACTGGATTTAACTGTCAAGGGGAATCTTTACCTTTACCTTACCCCTGGTTCTCGTATTGCGTGAGAAAAGAGCTTCCCTCTATCCACTTGATCCATCCCCTGCATAATTTGATACGTCTCAATCATGTCCCCCCTCAGGCGCCTTTTCTCTAGACTAAAGAGCCCCAAACACTATAGCCTTTCCTCATAAGGGAGGTGCCCCAGCCCAGTCATCATTTTAGTTGCTCTCTTCTGCACCTTTTCCAATTCCACTATGCCTTTTTTTGAGGTGTGGCAACCAGAACTGTACGCGATACTCCAGGTGCGGGCTTATCAGCGTTTTGTACAATCGTATTACAATGTTGGCTGTTTTATTTTCAATCCCCTTTTAAATGATACCTAGCATGGAATTGGCCTTCTTCACTGCTGCCGCACACTTTCATTGAGCTGTCCACCAGCACACCAAGATCTCTTTCCTGATCCGTCATGGACAGTTCAGAACCCATCAGCTGATAAAGTTTTGATTTTTTTTTTTTTGCCCCCATGTGCATTACTTTATATTTTCTTATATTGAAATGCAATTGCTATTTTGCCACCCATTGTCCCAGTTTGGAGAGATCCTTCTGGAGCTCTTCACAATCCCTTCTGGTCTTCACCACTCAGAAGTTTTTTGTCATCTGCAAACTTGGCCACCTCATTGCTTATCCCTGTCTTCAGGTCATTTATGAACAAGTTGAAAAGCACTGGTCCCAGGACATATCCCTGGGGCACACTGCTTTTCACCTCTCTCCATTGTGAAAATTGCCCATTGACACCTACTCTCTGTTCCGTGGTTCTCAACCAATTCTCAGTCCATAAGAGGACCTGCCCTCTTATCCCGACTGTGGAGTTTTCTCAGCAACCTTTGGTGAGGGACCACGTCAAACACCTTCTGAAAATCCAGATAGACAATATCCACTGGTTTGCCCGCATCCACATGCCTGTTGACCTTTTCAAAGAATTCTAAAAGGTTTGTGAGGCAAGACTTACCCTGACAGAAGCCATGCTGATTTTCCCTCAGCAAGGCTTGTCCTTCTATGCGTTTTAAGATTTTATCTTGGATGAGGCTTTCCACCATCCTCCCTGGAACATATGTTAGGCTAACTGGCCTGTAGTTTCCCGGGTCCCCCCTCCTTCCCTTTTTAAACATTGGCATGACATGTGCTATCCTCCAGTCCTCTGACACTGGCTGTTTTAAGGGACAAGTTGTATATTTTATTTAAGAGATCAGCAACTTCATTTCTCAGTTCCTTAACAACCCTTGGGTGGATGCCATCTGGGCCCGGTGACTTATTGATCTTCAATTTATCGATTAGGTCTAAAACATCCTCTCTTTTAACCTGTATCTAATTTAATTCGTTTGTCAGGAGGGGCCATTTGGGCAGCGGAATCTGCCCAAGGTCTTCTGTCGTGAAGACAGATGCGAAGAACTCATTTAATTTCTCTGCAATCTCCAAGCCCCCCTTTATCTCCCATTTCCCTCCCTCACCATCCAGAGGGCCAGCTGCTTCTCTGGCAGGTTTCCTGATTCCAACATATTTAAATACGTTTTTATTATTCCCCTTTATATTGCTGGCCATACGTTCCTCAAAGTCTTTCTTTGCCTTCCGTATCATCTTCTTACATTTCTTTTACCAGAGTTTGTGTTCCTTTTTATTTGCCTCATTTGGGAAGGATTTCTATTTATGGAAGGACCCCTCCTTGCCCTTTAAAGACTCTCTAACTCCGCTCGTTAACCATGCCGGCACCCTCTTGGACTTAGTTGAGCCCTTCTTTCTTTGCAGTATACACTTCCCCTGGGCCTCTACTACCGTTGTTTTAAACAGGCTCCATGCACTCTGGAGAGATTGGATTCTTTTTACCTTCCCTTTCAACTTCTTTCTATCTAGTTTCCTCATCTGAGGGAAGTCCGCCCTTCAGAAATCAAGGGTTTTTGTGTAAGATTTGCTGGACACTCTCCCCCCCCCCCCCCACATGCATGGCGAAAGAGATCGCAGCATGGCCACTATTCCCTAGCAGCTCAGTGACATTCACGTCCCTAACCAGGTCCTGAGTACCACATAATATTAAATCCAGAGTCACCTGTCCTCTGGTGGGCTCCATGACAAGTTGCTCCAAAGCACAGTCATTTAGCATGGCAAGAAACCCGGTCTCTGTTTCTTGACCCGAATACGCATTGACCCAGTCGATATGAGGATAATTGAAGTCCCCCATGATTACAATCCTGTCCCTCTTGGACACCTCCCTGATTTGTCTCCTCATTTCAAGTTCCCCCTCAAGTTTTTGATTTGGAGGACAATAGCACACCCCCACTATCACATCACTCCTTGGGCCTGGTGATTCTAGGAGTCAGACCCGCTGTCCATTTCCATTCTGCTAGATTCTACCCCTTGACAACCACCCCACTTCCAACAGGCCCCTTCTTATAGAGCAGAGGTCCCCAACCCCCGGTCTGTAGCCCGGTGCTGGTCTGCGGCCTGAGCTGTACCGGGCCGCGGAGACAGACCTCCCCCCCCCGCATGCACTCCCCACCCCTTTGCACATGCGCACGAGTGCCCCCTGAGCGCCGCGCCACCCTTTGCGCATGCGCCCAAGCGAGTGAGCGCCTGCATGATAGCTACGCCGCCCTTTGCGCATGCACACGAGCGTGCGCATGCCCGCACGAGCTGCCCCTGATCCTTTGCGCATGTGCACCCACACAAGAGAGAGAGTGCTCCTTCTCGCATGCGCACGAGCGCAGGGGGTGCCCCGCCTTCCCCAGCCGGTCTGCGGGCCTAAAACGGTTGGGGACTGCTGCTATAATGTTTATAGCCTGGGATTGCGGTATCCCACTGGTTGTCCAAATTCCACCAGGTTTCCATTAGGGCCACTATATCAACGTTATCCCTAGCCACCAAGTCTTCCAGCTCTCCCATCTTTGCTTGGACGCTTCGGGCATTTGCATAAAAGCACCTGTGTACGGGGTCCCCCAAGAAAGGCTGCTTGTTCCTTTTTTCCCCACAGCTTCTCATTCTAGTGGACCAACTATCATGTCCCATCACACTCTTAGTCCTAATTCCTACACTGTCATCACCTTGCGGTTCTCTACCCTCTCCACCCTCATTCCACAGGGATGAGGAGTCCTGAACCGGGCGCCACTCGGCTCCTGTCAGCTTTCCTCCGGGATTCAGTTTAAAAGCTGCTCTGCCACCTTTTTAATGTTATGCGCCAGCAGTCTGGTTCTGTGTTTGTTCAAGTGAAGCCCGTCCCCCTTGTACAGGCCCAGCTTGTCCCAAAACGTTCCCCAATGCCTAATTAATCTAAACCCCTCCCCCTGACACCACCATCTCATCCACATGTTGAGACCCCTGAGCTCCGCCTGCCTACTGGCCCTGCGTGTGGAACAGGTAGCACTTCTGAGAACGCTACCTTTGAGGTCCTGGCTTTGAGCTTCCTCCCTAACAACCTAAATTTGGTCTCCAGAACCTCGTGGCTACATTCCCCCACGTTGTTGGTGCCAACATGCACCACCACTGCTACCTCGTCCCCAGCACTCTCTACCAGCTTATCCAGATGAGACGTGATGTCCGCAACCTTTGCACCAGGCAGGCAAGCCACCATGCGGTCCTCACAAACATCACAGAAGCCTCGCTCTATGTCCCTGACAATCGAATCGCCGACTACCAGAAGCCCCCTTCCCCAATCCCCACGAGAAATATCCTCAGTGCAACTGGATATGGGCCCGTCATATGTAGAAGGGGTCCCCTCTAGGGGATGGTTTCCCTCTTGTCCAGATTGGCATCTTCCAGCCTGGATACTTCCAATCCCAGCAGCTGAGGAGCTGTTTGTTTATGGGTGGGACAATGCCTGAAGGTCCCTGGAAGTCTCACCGTGGTCCCTCTCTCCCTGTCTCTGCTTCTCCCAGTCTGCAATCAGGACCTCAAGGGAGCGACCCCGTTCCCTGAGTTATTGGAGCTCCTTGCAATGAGGACACACCCATGACTTTTGCCCAAGAGGCATATAGTCATACATATGACACTCGGTGCAAAACATGGGATAGCCCCCAACCCACTGCTGTCTGACTGCATGCTGATATTTGTTTAGAGCTTGCCAAACCTTTTCTCAAGGGAAGTGACAGGCAGTATCTGGGGCCCTGGCTTCCTCGCCCTGCTGCTGAAGTCGCACAGCTGCTAAACGCGCTGTGTCTTCTTACCCTGCACTTTGTTGCAGTATGGGACTTCATTGCAGGAGGCACTCGCAGTCAAACCTGATGGATAATACAGTTAAATACATATATATATCCATAAAATACATACAAACTGATGGATAATACAGTTTTCATCACTATGGCTACGGTACAAATATTCTAAATGTCCTACTCGGCTGCCTCACCATGGCATGGTGAAAAGCTTAGGTTCTTCAAGGCTATGCCAGTGGAGAATAAGTTCTAGCAGGTTTTACTAGGCCGGTAAACCACTGAGTAGAGTCTTGGAGGGAAACTGCATACTTATCATCCAAGGCAAGCTAAATATGAAGAGACTCATCACCAGGTGAATGGCCATCAGATGATGAATTGGTCATAGCAGCTACCACAGAATAGTTGTAATCTATATGAGTGGCAAGAGTATCCTCATTGATTAAATCACAAATCTTCAAAGTGTAGAAGAAGTAGCACACTCTTGTTGGTGATGTTAGTTTTGGTAATGTTACCTTATAAATATCTATTTTTTAAAAACCCATACAAATACTGAAAGAGATCTCATAATTTAATAAAAAAGAAATCAGAAGCATAGAAGAGAAAGAAAAGTAATATTTGGAACAGCAGTTCCTTCAGAGAATAGGTCTTGTGATACACATCTAACTACTTCAGTGCTAAAGCACAAAGATGAAAAAAAAAAAGAAAATCAGCAGCGGAATGACTCATGGTTGCTAATAACTGTTGTCCCGTTAACTGTATAATATAATCTAAGGCAAATATAGGATAAAAATACATGCTGCACACCATTACTATGAAGCACTTCAAGCAAATTATCAACCTTTTAAAGACTGAATTACATCACTAACTCTTTGGTCAGTGCCTAAATACAATGGCTGAAATTCTGCTGCAAAGCAGCAGAAGTGACTGAAAAAATTGCAGGAGGGTGGAAGTAAGAGTCATAATACATTTCCACAGGTGCACTGCAGAACAGTCACAATACACATGATCAATTGTTCAACCATGAACCATGTACTTGTGAACTCTAAAATTCATTGTGCAATCATGATTCATACAATCAACTTCACAGTCAAGACACAAACCATACAATCGATTGCACAATGTTGGCTGACTGGGTGTTAACACCCAACACAATTTCACAGGTGTCACTTTTAACATGATTCCAGTCACAGTATAAAAAGATTCCTACAATCACAGTTGGAAAGGGCCTATATCACTATTGACTCAACCTCCGTCTCACTCAATGCAGGAATCAAAATCAAAGTATATCCGATAAAGGTTTTTCTAATCTTCTCCTGAATGCCTCCAGCACTGGAGTGCTCACCATCTCCCATAGTAATCAGTTCCATTGTTGTACTGCTCTAACATTTACAAAGATTTTCCTGATATTCAGTTGAAATTTGGCTTCCTATAACTTGAGCCCATTATTACATATCCTGCACTCTGGGATGATCGAGAACAGATCGTGTCCCTCCTCTGTATGATTACATTTCAAGTATTTGAAAAATGCGATCATATCTCCCCTCAGCCTTCTTCTCTAGGCTAAATATGCCCAGTTATTTCAGTCTTTATTCATAGGGCTTGGTTTCCAGTCCCCTGATCATCCTCATAGCCCCCCTCTGAACTTGTTCCAGTTTGTTGGCATCCTTCTTAAAGTGTGGTGTTGAAAACTGGACACAGCTTTAAAGATGAGGCCTAACCAGTGCCAAATAGAGAGGACCTAGTACTTCACAGGAATTGGAGACGATACTTCTGTTAATGCAGCCTAAAATAGCACTTGCCTTTTTTTTGCAGCTGCATCACACTGTTCAGATTCACTGTGAGTTTAAAATGCCAAACTGACCCAGTGGCTGGCAAGGTATGCCATTCTTATTGTTATATTTTAATTTACAACTGGTCCATACGTAATAGTTCATCTCTATCAGGTCTATTCATGAACAAGCAATTTAAGTGAGAATGCTGTACTCCTGCCCCAAGAACTGGTATCTGCAGCTGAAGATAAACCTTGCTTTATAGTTCCCTGCCATGTCTGAACCCAGACGTTTTGGTCTGAGCAGTAGTCACAAACCACGATTCCAGACTAACATCACAAAGGAAGTCAATAGGTAAAGGTAAAGGTTGCCCCTGACATTTAGTCCAGTCGTGTCCGACTCTAGGGCGCGGTGCTCATCTCCGTTTCCAAGCCATAGAGCGAGCGTTTTGTCCGAAGACAGTTTCCGTGGTCACGTGGCCAGCACGACTAGACACGGAACGCCGTTTCCTTCCCACCGAGGTGGTACCTATTTATCTACTCGCATTTACATGCTTTCGAACTGCTAGGTTTGCAGGAGCTGGGACAAG
Source organism: Intellagama lesueurii (assembly GCA_037013535.1). Taxonomy (NCBI): domain Eukaryota; kingdom Metazoa; phylum Chordata; class Lepidosauria; order Squamata; family Agamidae; genus Intellagama; species Intellagama lesueurii. Next base: position 33,289,424 of record JBAJHW010000004.1, read on the forward strand.
TGACGGGAGCTCACTCCGTCGCGTGGATTCGATCTTACAACTGCTGGTCTTCTGACCCTGCAGCACAGAGGCTTCTGCAGTTTAACCCGCAGTGCCACCACGTCCCCAAGGAAGTCAATAGTTAATAATATTTTTTATTACAATGTACTGAAGCTTAAAATATTGAAACCACTCCAAACTACTGAACATATCAAAATAGGTAGTACTTTAATAACATGGAAGTTAGCTTTCAAGTGTGTTATTTGCCAAGAGTAACCCTGTCCTGTACCTGCAATTATTCTCCTCTAAACTGCTTGTTGTTGACATATGTAATTAAAGATTACAAAAGAACAAATGAGGAATTAAAGTAGACAGCAATTATATCAAGTGTAATGTCTGCAGATTAATAGTGGCATAATGAATGCTTGTTGTGTCTTCAATGCTACATAACAACTATATAAAGACGCCCTGAGATGTAGGATTATTTGCTTTTAATGGGACAACTGCTAAGAAGTTCCACACTCCTGTGATATCAAATCCACAGAGATAAAACCTACATGCATAATAACATACTCAAGCTGTCCCTATTCTACTGGATCAATTCTTCTAGTCTTGTAATTCCATATGGAATTGCACAACAAGCACATGCCACAGAACTATGAGCAGAGGCAACAAAATATCAGTGCTGTCCAATGAAAACTCATGACTGTGGAATGGACATGCCCATAGATTCTGGGGTGAGATACACTGTCCTAATCCATGAACCCTAGTCTTACCTCAAATATGGGTCTGGTGCAGGAACCTTTTCTGCCAGGAGAGATCCCATTATGACAGCAGAAATGTCCCTGTGCCAACAGTCGAAGTACCTTCTGCTGGCTGATCTCAGAAACCTTCCTTATAATTAACCCCCATCTATGTCTCTCTTCTGTAAAATTATAATAGATTTTTTTAAAAAAGTAACATAGCTTAGTTCCAAATATCACTGCAGTAGCTAAGATGCATTGCTTCTCAAAAATACTCATTGAGCCATGACAAGAAGTACTCAAGCGGTTATTCACATCTCAGTTTGAATGTGTTTTTCCTTCTATTGTTCCAAGGTTTGTTTTATTAAGGTTTGTACCATAGGGCTGATTGCTCAAATACATCTAAGTTGTTAAATTAATCTTTTGGAATTCATTGTCTTTATTATTATTTTTTTTAAAAGAACAACCTTGATGTATTATGAAAGCGCATTACAAAGAATCAGTGCTAACCTTTATCACTCTATTTTTTATTGTTGCATCAGTCCCATAACTGCAAAGCCAAAATATAGATTGATAAATTCATACTGTAAACCAATCTGAAATTACAAACTGTTTACATCAGATTTATAATAGGACTCCAAATATTACTTTTGCATCTTGTTGGTTTAGGCAGCCATGTATTATTCTTCATACCAGCTACCATTTGATGCAAACATGGGCATGAGAAGATTGGAAATCGTTCACTAAATTTTGTCATATATCTTCATATAAAGAAGCTTCAAAGGAAGTTATTTCAGCTACCGTGGATCCAACCAAAATCAAATAGTCTATTTTGACTGAGCACCTGCATAAGAATGGTGATGCAGCTTTCTGTTTTAAAAGTGTTATATAGCAGGGGTCCGCAACCCCCGGGCCACAGACCGAGACTGATCCATGGCCTTGGAAGGACCGGGCCGCCAGGACAGATGAGCAGTGAGCAGGAGGTGAGTGAAGCCCTGCCTCCTGTCAGCGCATTCCTATTAGGTTCTAATGCTTCTGCTGATCTGACAGGAGGCGGAGCTTCTCTCCCCACTCCCTTCCTGCTGCTGCTAGATCAGCTGTGCCTGTGGCATTAGAATCTAATAGGAGCCTGCACTCCCATTAGGTTCTAAGCCACTGCTGATCTAACAGGAGGCGGAGCTTCAATTGCAGCTCACCTCCTGCTCCTGGTCATCTGTCCCGCCACAATACATGTAATGAGCTCAATTCAAAGCTATCCTCCAACAACCTACTGCATAACAAGTACCCCCCCCCCCCCCCCCCGGATCCTTGGCAGAATGGTCTTCAACTAATCCAGCCCCTGGTGTCAAAAAGGTTGGGGACCACTGTTATATAGGATTCTAGCCTGAAGCTGTAATGAATGCACTGGTCTCCCTCCAAAGTACAGTATTCATGCTCAGTGTAGCATAATGAGAACTATATTCACTTAGATTTTCATAGCTCTTCTAAATTTTGAGGAGCAGATCTATAACATACACTTACATCTACCCTTTATTAGGCATCCTATGAAACTAATTAAGTAATCAATGTCAATGGCAAGTCTGATAAGGAAGCACAATCTTAACCTAAGCCACACTGTTGCCAACAATGAACAGGTAAGCTATGCTGCATACGTGCTATATTCTTGTAGTTATTAATTGTAAATCTCTATGGCTAAGTTCATTCTTTGTGTGTGAAGCAGAACAGGTACAAAACCCGACAATTGATCAGAAAAACAGGTACAGTATTTTAGGTTTATAAAGCATCTTTCTTTGTCTTGAATTAATACATTTATGATAACAGACATCCACCTCTCCTGCAGCTATCATGCTGAATAGATTTTATCTTCTGAGCAGAACAGATCTGACTTTTAGGACCCCATTACATGCCAGTTATGATGGGAAAGAGAGCAGCATACTTTGCAATTAAAACACAGTTGGACTGATTAATATTGGAACTGCCAGGAGGTCACTATAACTGCAAGTGGGAGAGAGAGTTTTGCAACATTAGGCAGAACGTGAATCTCCAGATATCAAAACAAAGCAATATATCAGAGCATAAAAATAAAATGTGGGTGAAAACGTCATATACCACCCTGAGATTCCTGGGGAAGATATTGGAATGCAAATACTTTAACCAATATTTGGAATGGGTACAAAAATCACAGTAAATCTCTCTCTCTCTCTCCGCACATAAGACACACATGTCTCCGCCCCACATGGAAGTCAGCAAGACCTTTGTATGTTTAATATGAAAGTCTGCAAAAGTGTGAATAATCACAATAAACTGAATATGCTGAGAGTGATCCTGTGACAGGGAACCTTCAGAAGACACATCACCAAGGTTGCCTTGAAGGTGTGTGACCGCACGAGTACACACAACTCTTCCCCCCTCCACACAGATTTCCTCCTCCTTCACACACCCACAATGATAGTTTCAGGCCCTTTTTGTTCCAGTCACAAGGGAACCCCATGCAGGGGGGTGGACCCGTGCAAGGGGTGTGAAGCCCCGCCCAGCACGGCTGAAAATTAGAGGGAACATTGCACCTCACCAAACTGTAAATGCAAGGATATCACAGAATCTAGCCATGGTAGTTAAAGTGGTAATCGGACTGCTATAATCATGTAGGCAGAAACTGTCAAAGCTAAATAGACACTGGTGGACATGCTTGAGAAAGCTGGAAATCACAGTTCTTAATAATAAGATTTAATTTGTCTTACAAAATCATTCTATTGCAAGATAAACCTCTTGCCCTGCATTCTTTACTATAAAGGGACTAAGGTTACAATGAAATCAAATTATACTACCCTGTTTCCCCAAAAATAAGACCTAACCTGAAAATAAGCCCTAGTAGGATTTTTCAGGATGCTCGTAATATAAGCCCTACCTCAAAAATAAGCCCTAGTTAAGTGAAAGCCTGCCCTTCACCATTGTGCAGCAGCCAGAAGAAGATGACATGACTGTATTTGAATAAACATAGATTGTTGTACATGAAAAAAAAAACCTGAAAATAAGCCCTAATGCGTTTTTTGGAGCAAAAATTAATATAAGACCCTGTCTTATTTTTGGGGAAACACGGTAGGGATTTATTTCTTTTCATCAGCTCAAGTATTCTGGGATAATGTATGTCACCAGGTCAGCTGATGTGTAAACTGCAGTTCAGTGGGATGAAATACTCTCCCTTTTGAAAATGGTGCACCCTATTTGCATGAAGAGTTAGATTTTATTAATAATATTTACCATACAGTGTTTTATTTCTTTAATTATATTCAGTCAACAATAAAAACTATGATACAAGTAGGGGCTTATTAAAATGCTAATTTATAGCTCTTTACCATAAAACTGGTAGTGAATGGATGTTTAATCTTCTTTGTGTTCTAAATATTACATAAGCAAATTTGAAGATGCAACCATCACTAATTTTTGAAAACATGTATGTGATTTCAGTATTTTAGTGCTTATACTAGGCTACCATTGCTACTACATCATGTCTCTTTGAAATTCTTGCAATTTGTTTTTCAAAGGTTTCATTCGCATCTTCTCCTTGATTGGGCAGTCGGTAGTAAACGCTAACTGTCATGTAGCTTTTGTTTTTTGCTCCAATTATATTAATCCAGATGCTCTCAATGGAACAACCAAGCTCATCCTCCTGTATTTCTATGCAGGAATATGTGTTTTTGACATATTCTGTGATTACACTCCCCTTTCTATTATTTCTGTTCTTTTTGAACAATTTATATCCTTCAATTGTTGTAGTCCAGTCATGGGAGTCATCCCACCAAGTTTCAGTTATCCCTATCAACTCATATTTATACTCCTGAACTAAGATTTCCAGTTCTTCTTCTTTGTTTCCCAAAGTCCTGGTATTTGTACATGAACACCAGAGATTGTGTGATTTGTGGTCTGCTTTCCTTTGTATATTTTTAGCAAGATTATTATTTGGCACCATTAGATTTGCTTGATCTGCTCCTCTTATAGTGCTCAGTCAATTCCTCTTATTGTGACACTCTTTTGGTGTCACTATAACCTTTAGTTACTTTTATAGTCATATGGCATTATATAACCATATGATATTCCTCCTTCACTAAATGATGAGGAAAGATTATCACATGGTTTAAGTATTGGTTTGTCATGTGCTTTGTGCTGCAGTGTTGTGCTTTGTTGTATATGCTGAGGTTATGACAAGATGGAATGGTGGAGAAAGCTTCTTGTACTGTAGGCTACCATCTTAAAGCATTCAGAATTTTTAAAGATAACCAAAAGAAAGAAGCTCCTTTACTTACTTTTGAAAAGGGAGGAGTAAAATTGTTTTCTAAAAATTGAAACTATCATGGTAACTATTTTCAGATCTTATAGCTAACTACTTTTTAACAGTAGCTCATTTAATTTTATTGGTTTAAAATATGTTTAACCCATCCTTTTCCTTTAAAAGAACCCAAGGTGGCTTATATCATTAAAAGACACAACTGAAAGCTAAGTATACAAATAGTAGAAAGGATTAAACAAATAGCACACTAAAAAATGGCAAGCAAAAAAATTAGGTAGAACTTTGGTTTGGAGGTGGATCTATGCAAAAGAGGAGGAACTACGCAAAATGAGCCAGCCACATGCCAGAACACCCTCCCATGACCACAAGATACAATCCACCTAGAGCTGGAACCCTGGACCCACCAACTCAAATCACAATCCTGTCCTCAGCTGACTTGCACATCCCAGGTAATCTAAAGTCATCTCCTCAAATTACTTTCAACCAAGCCCACACATTTCCTGTCCTGCAGATGCCTGGGAGGTTGTCATGTGTAAAGGATAGACTCCCTAAAATTATCAAGATCTGCTTAGTATATCTTACTACGGGAAACCAGGGGGAGTAGAAATAAATGCGGCATGCCAAGGTAGGCTCCTCTTAGGATATCTTGCCCAGATCCCCACAAAATCTGGGAAGATACTACTATTACTATAGGGCCTGGAAAACATAAGTATAGCAAAATCTGTATTTTGCATCAATATTAATTACCCTTGGTCTATTTATCAAGAACTATTCTTGTGACAGTCAAAACACTTATCCCTTTTAGCATGTGTCTTGTAACCAGAAGGAAAGCCTTACACTTCAGTAGATGACCACCATATCTATTTCTTATTATTTTGAGGGATAACACACTTTCCTGTTAACATTTTTATTCCAATACTAGTTCTATGACATAGATTTCCATCCTATTCTCATGGTATGCAGCTATAATTGGGGAGTGTACAGAATAAGAATGAAAGCATGAAAATATATGTGATACAATGTACACAAGTAAAAACATACAATGAGTGAAACAAGAAGTGATTCACCTTCAGTGAAATCCAGCTCTCCCAGTAAAAAAATTAACTCTAGTGATAAGGTTACTATATTATTGCCAGCATGCTCACGAAAAAGATTTTGTTTTAAAAAACAACAACTGTGTCAAACCTTTCATTTCCTCATTCAGAAGGTCATCAGAAGCCAAGTGGAGGAAAAGCATTTCTTTGTTCAAGAAAGAGGCCCATTTCCCCTCATTTATGGTGAAAAATGTCCCCATCGCTGGTTAAAGGTTTACAACGAGCCCAGTCTGGGTAATTAAAATTCTGGCTTCAATTAATTTCTATCCATGGCAGGAAAATACAGACAATAGTCTCAATTATATTTTCTAAATAAGCATTTTCACAATCTGAGAAACTGAATATACGATTAAAGTATATTAATTCTGTAGTTCTTTGTAAACGACAGCATGGTGTAATAGACACTTAGAGACATCAGCTTCTTGCACCAGTCTCTAAAAGCCTACTTGGCCCTCCTTTTGCCTTCAGTTTTTTATTTCTCCTTCCATTGTCCTGCACTGCAGGCTGCTTCTTCAAATGGTGACCTCTGCTCACCCTATTCAGCCCTAGAAATTGCTTCACAATTAAAACCAAGGCCTGGATAAGTCTAAGCTTTCTAATCCAACTGCCAGGAGTGAATCTGTACCTGTCGACTAGGTACAGCTGAAAAATAAGAAAAGAAATACTTCCATCATCAAAATGCTAAGGAAATAATGCCATAAGATTTCCTATGCAAGGTAGATGCACATATAAGAAGCTATGAAAATCTCTGAAGCATCTGACCAAAGGACCATCTTATCCAGCATCTTCTTTCCACAGTGGCCAACCAGATGCTTCTGCAAAGTCCACAACCCCTCCCATTATTGCTTCCCAACACCTCCTACTCAATGGCACAGTTTATAGGAACTGACATATAAACACCACAACTAGCATCCACTGACAGGCATCTTTCATCAGTTAGTCCAAAATGCATTACAGCTATTTGAACAAATGATCATTGTATCTTCTTGAAGGAACTCTCATAAGTTAATGCACACAGATCATTTTGTCATCCATGTGAAATTAAGAAGGAGGTGCCATCATAGTAACATGAATTTACTTTTTCTGCAGGGACTGCTCATTCCAGTGAATCCATTCACCAGCTGAAGATATTTTATGAGGCCACATTTCTTGTTATGAAGACAACAGTGAAACTATACACTGCACAATTTGCAAGGTTACAGAATATCTTGGCATACCTTCTTTTAGCCAAAATTCTTTCAAACAAGAAGTGACTTTCCAGGAATTTCTGGCATAATATGGAGAGGCTGGTCATCCTAATAGCCTGTCCATTTATGGTACTGAGAAACGTTCTTCTGGAAATCTCTGGAGATGACTAGCAGAAACAGCCTGCACAATCCCTCTCACCTTCCACCGTCTCATTGTGGAAATGAAGAAACATCTATTCATCATGTCAACTACATGAAACACTTTTCTTTCAGTTTAGCTCTAAGACACAAAAAGCTCTGATCAAGTACACAACTAGCCCTAAACAACAATGAAGTACTTAAACTATGACAAAAAATGATGTATTAATATCTGGTCGTCTACATGCTGCTTCCAGTGCCTAGACTGCTAAAACATTAGCTTTCATCTACTTTCTCAAGTTGGAATTTGATCTGACAGTTAACCAGTTTAGTTCTGTTGCTTCATTTAAATTAAGAGCCCACAGTGCTGAGGTAATAAAATGAAATGAAAGTCACTGAAATGACAAATGATCAACGGTCAGAAATTATGTACTGTCAGATAAAAACCCTTCAAGTTTTAAAAAAATTCCTCACACACCAGAATTCAGAAAATAAGAGAAAATAAAACTGTTTTTAAAATTGATTTTGTAAATAATGTTCACTCATCTCACCACATCACAAATGGATGAACATTATATATAGAAATGAGCTACAAGATTAAAGAGGTAGCTGGAGATATTTATCTGCACTGGCCCAGAATACCCATACATTCAATGCAGACTAGCTAACATTGTTCAAAAGATATACACATTTGGCCCTACGGTAAGTTATAGCTTCCTTGGATAAACAGCCTGCAGTCTTCTCCCAAACAACAAGGATTTCTTTATAAACAGCATGCAATAAGACATCACGTGAGTGTCCTCAAACACGTGGGAGAACTACTCTTATTTTCAACATACAGTGGGATGCCATGGATTTTGCACACTCAAAACTGCTGTTCCACGTTATTTCTCTACTATACACATCGAAAACAACCTGTTTCCACATTAGCAACGTTTTCCTGGTTCATGACACCAAAGCTGAAACTGACAGATATTTAATTCATTTTTTACCAGCCGTGTACCATTCCAGAGTGTGGGTGGTTATGACTAGTATAGAATTCTTAACATAGTAGTTTTGTATGCCTTGAAAGTAAAAAGGGTAGCTAGAAACATCTATAAAATAGTGAAAAGATATGTAGGGCAGAATGACAATTTAATCAGATAGTTCTTGTGAGAAAGGTACCAAGAAATTATGAACAACCTGTGTGGGCGGGGAGAGAGACAGTGCCATTTAATAGCAACCCAAGCAGCTGTTCCTGTCAAAGTAATTGGCAACCAGAATTACAACAGGGTAAGGATGTTGACTGATAGGGGAGGGAATAATTGTTAATAATTTTTAAAAATGAGTTTATGTGGTGTAACATTGTTGCCCTAAAAATGAAAAGTACTTTTAAAATGTGCCTCAGGAAGGTGCATTAAAAACGAAAGTACAATTGGAAACACACTCTGTGAAGATAGTTTATATTACAAAACCAAAGCATCTCATTTGTTTTGGAACACAGTTACTGATAAGATAACAAGGCAGAAGTAGCTCATTCAGTTTTGTTTCAGTTTGCACAAAATAGTAAATAACAAAACGCTGATGTAATGTGAAAGAGAGAGAAAAGGGGGGGAAAGAAACAGAAGCTTTCACAGAATATTATAAAAGGAGAAAAGAATGAATGCTATATTAAGCTATTTGTTTAATAAGCAAGAAGAGAGGGGAAAATACCGTGTTTCCCCAAAAATAAAACAGAGTCTTATATTAATTTTTGCTCCAAAAAACGCATTGGGGCTTATTTTCAGGGGATGTTTTATTTTACAGTCATGTCATCTTCTGGTTGCTGCACAATGGTGGAGGGCGGGGTTTCACTTAACTGGGGCTTATTTTCGGGGTAGGGCTTATATTACGAGCATCCTGAAAAATCCTACTAGGGCTTATTTTCAGGTTAGGTCTTATTTTCGGGGAAACAGGGTATGCCATTTGTTTTATAAGGCTTTAGCCTTATAATTAATCATAATTAAGTGTTTTAAAGAGGATATAAAGTAGTAAATATCCTGTAGTATTAATGAATATAACATGCAATTGTATTGTTCTGTCAGTAAATTATGTCATTCTAGCCAGTACTGCTCAAGGGAAAGGGAATTTAACTCCGACTCTGAAATGGCCAAGCCTTGAAGATGCCAGGCCCTGGACTTTGCTGGGTCTGAGATGGGCAGGTCTTGTGACCTTCAACTTCTAAGCTTCTCACAGGCTGGGAAAATTAACCCTTGGGAAGATTTTGTTTTGATTTTCAATGCGGAACTAGACTATAAATAGGGAGTGATCACTCACTGTTATGCAAGGGAGAACCATTTTGTCCGAAGGGAACAGAGAAAGGACACGTTTCGTTTTCATGGGTGCAACAGAGGACAGAAATCATGATAGCAGATGGTCTGAGAGCGGCAAAGAGATAACAATACCGCACCAGACCATAGACATTACATAGCCACAGGTACTAACTGGCTAAGGCAGGGTGAGCTTTTCTCTTTTTATAGAAAATATTTTTCTGTGTGTTGATAGCATGCTTAGAACTAAATCATGCTTTTCATTTAGTATTTTCTTATTATAAGAACTCTGATGTTCTTTCAAGTATTTTAAAGAAAGCTTTTAAAGTTTTTGGAGTTATATTGCTTATTACTTTTAAATGAAATATTATAGAGAGATATTCTGTTCCATGTGCTTTTTAAATTTGTCCTTTAAATGGACGTGTTTCCTTTTGATTCAAACATGACTAAAGTTCTTGTCAGGACTTTGTATAGCTACATGTTTACAACTGAGATGTATTTTATAACTTAAGTATTTGTCCAAAGCTTAAGTTCAGTTTTTATAGATGTTTAAGCATATGTGCCTACAGTTTTTCCTTCACAACTGTAAGACTGTCTTAGATATTTTTTGAATTTGCTATTTTTAAGTATGGAACCTAGAAATGATGTAAATAAATAGAATTTATACAGAATTAACAAGTTTTTTGAATTGCCTGGAATTATTGCAATAAAAGAAAATCTCAGATCAGTCTGGAAAAGCTTGTCACTGATGGTCTGGTTTCATTTTGGGATTAACCCTTTATTAGGATAATGTCAGCTATGACAAATCATAGAATCTGTTCTTTGCCTGGGAGGTCTATACATTTCTGTAGGACTCCTGGGGGAATCAGGTATCCTTATCAGGTTCTGACATAATATTTATTGAGGAAAGGAAGAATGTTTGTTAAATGCTCCAATCTAGACAAAAGAGAACTGGTGAGTTTATTTGGGGCATTCAGATGTTTTTTTCCAAGTGAACTAGACCATCACTGAAATAAAAGATGTGTTTAACATGAAAAGCATGGCATTTGTAAGGAATAGGTATGCCTTGACAAATCTGTCTATAGTCTAGGACAGTGATGGCGAACCTTTTTGAGTCCGAGTGCCCAAACTGGGGGGGGGGGGGGAAGAACCCTGTGGGTGGCGGGCGGCAGCGGCAGCGGTGGTGGAGAAAGCGGAAGTGGCAGCAGAAGGGGGAATCCCTCCAGACCCCACTCTGGATCCGCCTCCAGTCATACCCAACCCCACCACTCCTTATAGCTCAGCCGGCCCACCGCTACCAGTGCCAGCTGCTCTGGATCCTGGTCCGCCACCTGTCGGGGCACTAACACCACGACTGCAGCCACCTCTTCAGGTTTGGCGTGCCCACAGAGAGGGCTAAACGTGCCAGCTGTGGCACGTGTGCCATAGGTTCGCCATCGCTGGTCTAGGACTATGTGAAAATTAGTAAGCAATGCAAACAATTATATACTTATATCTTCCATGATGTTATGACTGGATTCTAGAATAGATGAAAAAATATATAAATAAACCTTGCATGTTTTAAACTGGAGACAACAAAAAAATCCCAACTGCTAGCCAAAGTAAAATATTCTATAAAATCAAGGATTCCCTATAATCTGATTTACCATAAATTTCACAGGAAATTCTGTACTCAGCATAACAGCATAGTATGAACTAAAAACAGAAGCAAAGAGGTACAAAATAACATTGACATTTTTATTACTTGTTTTTATGCAGCAATAAAATCAGAATACTGCTTCCTTATTAATATGCATTTCTGTAACAAGCTTCCATAAAAGTGCTGCATAAGAGAAAACACTGGACACAATCCCATGTGGAACACTTTCAAATCCCACCAGTTTCAAGGAAAGTAATTTGGATCACATATTTAGCTCTCTCCCTGAAATAACAGGGGGAAAAATCTTAAATGTGAGACAACTGCACCCACCAGTAATGCTGTCTAAATATTGTTAAACATTAAGTATCACTTAATCATCAAATAGCATTTAAGTAAAATTTAATTGTGTTATATATTAGCTTAGTTGCATGTACACCTGTCACATCTGAGAGCTAATTTCAGAGAAATATTGTACAAACAATGTGGATGATATTGTTCCATATCAGACTGTGAAATATTCAGATGATAAATTTGTTTATGAGACGTCTAGATTCAAATCCTCTCAGAGATAAGAGTGACTGACTAGGTCACCTTGAGAAATATGCTATATCCCAAAGAAGTCAATTTGTTTTCAGGATATTGGTAGTGATTACATGCTTGATTATAATACGTTACCTAAAACTTATTATATGCCTGAGTATAATATGTTACCTAAAATTGAATACAGTGGACCCTCGACTTACGCACGGCTCCACTTACGGACTTTTCGAGTTACGGACTTCTCCAGCCGGAAAATTTCACTTCGACTTCCGGCCGGAGAATCGACATAAGAACAGAAATAGACAGGGGAAAAAAGGCGGGCAATTCAACTTTCTAACTATAGGTGGCGCCGAGGCTGCTTCTTTGTGCTGTAGGTCTGTCGGCCATTACTGTGTGTAGGGTGTGTCGGAGTTGAGAGAGCTCCTGCTCTCTCAACTGATGAGAACCTTTGAACACGAAGGCGTGGGTCTACTCGTGAGTAAGCACGGCTTTGCAAGCGCGGGAGGCTTCAGACTGGTAAGGTGCTGCTGTTTTTTCTTTTTAAAAAGTTGTTCTGGGTGGGTTTTGGAGGGTAGATTTGGGCTGGGGGGTATGTTTCTGTGTTGTTTTGTTTTTTGGTGTTTTTTTTTTTTTTTTTTTTTTTTTTTGTAGTCCCAGCGTGGGACTTGCTCCACTGTTGCTGTCATTTTAATTTTTTTGGAGGGGGGTATTTTTTCCTTCTGCCGGAACGGATTAATAGGTTTTCAATGCATTCCTATGGGAAATGGACCCTCGACCTACAGACCTTTCGACCTGCGGCCACTGTTCCAATACGGATTAATTCCGTAAGTCGAGGGTCCACTGTATCTAATTTTAAGGTACAAATTAGTAACAAATCAATGTCAAAAACTTTTATCAAGAGTTTCACACGCTTCTTCCCAAAACCCCATCCATTCAATATCACAATTCAATCAACATACTGCATATCAAAACTGTCTTTATTCTAACAGTGTTCACCTAAATAGAATTTCAGAAGTGAGAACAGAAACAAATAAGTACAGAAATAAAGATGTATCACACTGAAGATGTATCACAAATTATAAGTTTTCAACTGAATTATCTAAAATTGCACATTATTGACTTAAGAGCTATTAAAATAAATACTTCTTCCTAATCCAAAAAGCCTATGCAAATACACTAGATGATCCTTTTTGAATGGTACATTTAAAAAAATACCAAATTCAAAAACCTGGAAAAACAAGTGATCAATATAGTTTTCTAAAATAATGGAAGGTCTTCCATATAAAAATCCAATAGCATTTTAGTTTTAGAAGTTTATAATCACCAAATTTATATCTGAATTGGTATACACACATACTTAATGCTCAGATTTATAATAGCCCTGATCCAACTGAACACATAATGATTTTATATTCTGTAGGAAAGGATTGTTTCTGCATATTCTGTAGGAAAGGAAGATATCAGCACCCTTAATGTGAATGTGAGTGCTCACTGTTTATACGTGTGTATGTGTGCACGCGTGATCTATATTGTACTATTCAAATTAATGGAAAATAGTCCAAGGAAAAGAAAACAAATAGATAAAACAGTTAACACTCTTAATTAGATGGGGGGGGGGAAGCTTGCAAAATTACCTTTTGGGATTACAATTTTCCATTCATTCAATGAGCCTTTTTTATTGGGGCTAGCTAGCTTTTGGATTTAGCCTTACTATTTCCCAGAATTCTGTCTGCTCAACCATACTCTTCAAAGACTATACCTTTTTCCATACTGTACTCATTAAGAATCATTATATTGTTGGCTGAAATCATGTTGCTACAATTAAACAGAAGGGCACAGCTGGATCACCATACGAACTTAAGAACATAATAGTTTCTTCTACTTGCATGCATTTGTACATGCTATGCTTGAGACCCAATATATTATTATAATTGTAATTTTACTATAAATGCTTTCAGAAAGTGTAACTGTAAAAAGGCTAATGGTATACACAACTGTAAGAAGCACATCGCTACTCATAACCAACATTTGGACTAGATCTCTTATAAAAACTATACATATGTACAAGGATAAGAGGAAACAACTAAACTTACAATGTATTATATACTGAATCATTGTATTCTCTTTTTCATAAATTATTTTTTTTCAAGGCTGCAACTTTTATAAACAAAGGACCACAGGTGCTTCAAATAAAGCTGATGAATCAATTTTAATGCATAGTCTGCTCTGTCCAGCAAGGCTACCTTATAGCAGCCAAAGGACAATGCAAGTTGTCTTACCCCTCTTCAAACCTCTCTCTCTCGTATACTGAGATCAAACTTCCCTTTCCCTTGTCACTTGACTATTCAGGTAATGGTCTCTTTAAATAACCACAGGAATAAACATGTCTTCCTTAATTATCTTCATTTCCCACCCTCTCTTCTTCCTTTGCTACCACCAACCTTTACTTGCCCCCATGTATGTGCATTTGCTCCTTCACGTAGGTCGGTTAAGTCCCAGAAATCTTAGCAGCACAGCTAGTGGTGAAGGCTTCTGGGAGTTTTAGTCCAAGAACATCTAGGTCCTTATAATATACTCCACTTAGCCAACCCTGAGGTATTGAGCTCCATACTACTCAGCATGAATTAATTTAATAAGATTTTATTAAAATAACAGTGTCCAAATGATGTTATTTATTCTTAGGTTTTAAATTCTTTCAGCACAATTATTCACTCTATCACCTCTCTCCAACTCAAACTTCTAGCTCTTTATTTTAACAACTATTCTCTACCCAATCAATCCACAACCCAAAAGGGCTGTTTTCTGTCTTCAAGTTTATTGGGATAAATAAGCACACCAGTGTTATAGGGATGCAGCTCCATGCACAGTAAGTTAGAAAGAAGCTCTATTGAAAGTAACGAGCTTTATTTCTGATAAATCTGCATAGGATAGTTATATAGTCCAGGGGTCCCCACCCCCCGGTCCGCGGCCTGGTGCCGCCCCCCTGCACGCACTCCCCCACCCACCCACCCGCATGCACAGCCCGCCCACCTGCATGCACAGGTGCCCTGCCCACCCGTGTGCGAGCGAGGGTGCCCCACCCACCCACACATGTGTGCCCCACCCCCTGTGAGCACCCCTGCGCACCTGCCCTGCCACCCGCAAGCACGGGGGGCCATCCCCTGCGCACAGACCCTGACCCCCCCAAACCGGTCCGTGGTTCAGAAAAGGTTGGGGACAACTGATATAGTCTCCTTACCCTGGCACAATTCAAATATATTTAAGTCATCTTTTTGTCGTTGTAACATTTAGACACCTGGCAGAAATATTACTGGTGTCCATGCAAAGTTTACAAAATTTGCAGCAGCTAATTATAGGTAACTGATAAGGTGCCAAGATTCATCTCAGTTGTGCAATCAGGGACATGACTACCCTGTTTCCTCAAAAATAAGACCTAACCTGAAAATAAGCCCTAGTATGATTTTTCAGGATGCTCGTAATATAAGCCCTACCCCCAAAATAAGACCTAGTTAAGTGAAACCCCGCCCTGCACCACTGTGCAGCATTGTGCAGCAACCAGAAGAAGATGACATGACTGTATTTGAATAAATGTAGATTGTTGTACATGAAAGAAATAAAACCTCCCCTGAAAATAAGGCCTAATGCGTTTTTTGGAGCAAAAATTAATATAAGATCCTGTCTTATTTTTCGGGGAAACATGGTAGGTAGGTACACAGCTAAGACATACTCAAGCATCTCATCAATTAGCTGCAATTAGGGTGAAAGAGGAGAGTGCAAAAAATGGTCTGAAGCTCATCATCAAAAAAACTAAGATCATGGCCACTGGTCCCATCACCTCCTGGCAAATAGAAGGGGAAGATATGGAGGCAGTGCCAGATTTTACTTTCTTTGGCTCCATGATCACTGCAGATGGGGACAGCAGCCACGAAATTAAAAGATGCCTGCTTCTTGGGAGGAAAGCGATGACAAACCTAGACAGCATCTTAAAAAGCAGAGACATCACCTTGCCAATAAAAGTACGCATAGTCAAAGCTATGGTTTTTCCAGTAGTGATGTATGGAAGTGAGAGCTGGACCATTCTAAAGGAAATCAACCCTGAGTGCTCACTGGAAGGACAGATCCTGAAGCTGAGGCTCCAATACTTTGGCCATCTCATGAGAAGAGAAGACTCCCTGGAAAAGACCCTGATGTTGGGAAAGTGTGAAGGCAAGAGGAGAAGGGGACGACAGAGGACGAGATGGTTGGACAGTGTCATCGAAGCTACCAGCATGCATTTGACCCAACTCCGGGAGGCAGTGGAAGACAGGAGGGCCTGGCGTGCTCTGGTCCATGGGGTCACGAAGAGTCGGACACGACTAAACGACTAAACAACAACAACAACAAAAGCTGTGGCAGGTTATGCAAGCCTTAAGTGATTATGGCCCACAACTACTATGCTGTCATAGTTTTTTCAGTATATGGTTGAAGCTAATATCCTGCTATTACTCCTCCTTCCAAGCATATAACACTTTTCAGTAATTCCAGGTACAAGATGTTCTGGAAAATACTAAAGGGTTGTTGTTGTTTTGGTGTAACCTAACCAAACACATGCGCACACACATACACACAAAAAAGTTGGTACTGCTAATAGTGAATTCTACCACCAATAAAGTGTTGGAGAAAACCTGGACAACCCTGTCCCCCTTCTCCATCTACAAATCAAGTACAGTGGTGCTTCGACTTACGAACGTCCCTACTTACGACCATTTCGAGTTACGACCATCTCCAGCCGCAAAATTTTGCTTCTACTTGAGACCAGAGCTTCCACTTACGAACAGAAAAAGGCAGGGGAAAAAGGCAGGAAATTCAAATTTCTAACTGTAGGTGGCGAAGAGGCTGCTTCTTTGTAGCTCTTTCGCCCCAGCAGTTAGAGAGTGTGCGATCGGAGAAGGCTGCCTGGTAACGTAAGGTGCTGTTTTCTGCTTTTAAAAAACTGTTCTGTGTGTTTTTGCAGCGTGGTTTTGGGCTGGGGGGGTTATGTTTCTGTGCTGTGATGGGTCTTGGGGGGTTTGTTTGTTGGTTGGTTTTTTCCCCCATTTCCGATGGGTCTTGGGGGGTTTGTTTGCTTTTTGGAGTGTTTTTTCCCCCATTTCCAATGGGTCTTGGGGGTTTGTTTGTTTGTTGGTGCTTTGCTTTTTCCCCATTTCTGATCTGTCTTGCATGATTCGCTTGTGTTTTGCATGTATCTTTCTCCATTTCCGATCTGTCTTGCATGCTTCGTTTGCTTTTTGCATTGCTCTTTCCCCATTTCCGATCTGTCTTGCATGCTTCGTTTGCTTTTTGCATTGCTCTTTCCCCATTTCCCATCTGTCTTGCATGCTTCGTTTGCTTTTTGCATTGCTTTTCCCCCATTTCCATCTGTCTTGCATGCTCTGCTTGCTATTCTCCCCCCCCCCCTCAGGCCAGAAGAGATTAATCACGTTTCCAATGGGTCTTGCAGTAATTATTTTTTGTGTGTGATTTTTTTCTTCAGCCGGAACAGATTAATTGCATTTCAATGGGAAATGGTGCTTCAACTTACGACCATTTCGACTTACGCCCATCTTCCGGAACGGATTAAGTTCATAAGTCGAGGCACCACTGTACAGAATTTCAAGAGACCATTGATGCCTTTCCAAATCAGTTCACATATATTCTCTCACTATTCATTACTATGCACTATAAATTAAAACTGTATTGTACCCCCAAAGATAGCAAGATGGAAAATTGTAGCCTGCCCAAGGGGATTTGTAGCACAGGCAAAATTGAACCAAGAACATGCTCTCATTACACCAGGTCTCACATTAATTTGTTGTTGTTTAGTTGTTAAGTCGTGTCCGACTCTTCGTGACCCCATGGACCAGGCCCTCCTGTCTTCCACTCCCTCCCGGTTCACATTAATACTTAATTAAAATAAAATATATATGAACAAATGCCTCTTCTTCTACAGTAATATTCCGTAATCTTGGACCTCCAGTTGTTCTTGGACTTCATATCCTCAAAGGCCCAGACAGTATGGTCAACCATCAAGGAATCTGGGAGATGCGGTCCTGTAATACCTAGAGATCTATACATGGCATTGCACTATTCTAAAAAGAAGGCCAAACCTCCTGTACTCTTGGGGGAAGGTCCACATCATGTTGCAACTTTTACAAAGTCAGATATGTTGTTCTGTCATTGCAGAATATAACCTTCATTCTTCCTAAATGAGTAGGAAAGTCAGACTACTAGGTTGATATAAAACAAGAAATATATGTGGACTTTATTGTACATGATGCTGTACAGAGACCATCTACTCACTGAGTACAATATGTTTAAGGCCAAACAGAAGCTATGCAAGGGAGCATGGTGCCTCTCTCAGCACCTTAGAAAAATGACCATTCTCAGACTTCCTCAAGCAAAGCCAGGACAGTGCAATCATTTGAATGATTACCTCTCTAGAGCAGAATGGCCTTCAGAGAAACAAAGGGCATTTCCTCTACATGACACAAAGTAAACTGGTCCTTGTAATGTACTGCCATAAAACATAATAATAGCTAATAGCAAAGTGCACTTGAAAAAGATTTGATGAACTCAGAACATCACTAGCTCTTAACAAAGATGATTAGAGAACACATGCTCTTGGCAGAATTTTTCTGAAGTGATAAAAAATTAGATGGTATGTTAAGAATACTGGGCAACCAAATATTCAGTTATTATGCTATGTCATCTCATCACTGCAATCATCATCACCACCACCACCATTATCTAGCAAACTAATTCACTCAGTAGCAATCCTTCTCTAGCCAAAACAACACTTGGGTTGTGTGTGTGTTTTTTTTTTTTTTTGCTTTGTTTCAAAGTACAGTGCCTCTTTCCTCTTACCTTCCCTACCCATGCAACTTGTACTGAGAGGAGGAGGATGAGAATCACCTCCCAAGGGGAGGAGAGAAGTTTTCCACTTCTCTCCTCCCCTTGGGATTCTCCTCTTGTGGCATCGCCAGCTCTCTGGCTCTCTTCCATGAAGACTAAAAGAGAGGTTTTGCCTGTAACCATGGTTCTTTGAGTGGTACTCTGTGAATCCACACGAATGGGTTAAACTGCGCCTGCGCAGGACTCTTCAGAATATTCTAGAGCTTAAACAACTGACCAATATAACTTTTCCCCGTGGTGCACATGCTCCGCCCACCTGCAATACCTCAGTTCCGAACGTCCGCCGCTGTCATAGCTCTGACAATTACAAAGCTCTAGACAACCCGTGACGGACAGTGGGGAGGTTGGTCGGGACATGTGGATTCACAGAGTACCACTCAAAGAACCATGGTTACAAGTAAGTAACCTCTCTTTCTTCTTCGTGGTCTCTGTGAATGCACACGAATGGGTGACTAGCAAGCTCACTTACCGGAAGGAGGGTCGTCACAGTAAAACTGAAGTCAGCACAGCCCTTCCAAAACTTGCTTCCTTTTTGGCTCTGACATCCAGCCTGTAATGTGTCACAAAGGTCGATGGTGTAGACCATGTAGCTGATCGACAAATGTCAGAGACTTCAATGCCACGCAGCCAGGCAGTAGAGGTAGCCACAGCTCTAGTGGAATGTGCCTTCAATACATCTGGCAGAGCCTTGCCAGCCAACTCATAGGCTAAAGCGATGGCAGAAACTATCCATCTGGAAACTGTCTGAGAAGAAACCGGATAACCTTTCTGTGGACCGTGGAAGCAAACAAACAGTCTAGGAGATTTGCAGAAGTCCTTAGTTCTAGAAATATAAAAGGCCAAAGCACGTTGAACATCAAGGGAATGGAGCATGCGCTCAACATCGGAAGAGGGATTAGGAAACAACGTTGGGAGAATCAGAGGTCGATTAACGTGGAAACTCGAAATCACCTTAGGGAGAAAGGACACATCAGGATATAAGATGACCTTGTCCGAGTGAAACTGTATATATGGGGCATCAGACCGTAGGGCAGCCAACTCACTTGCTGTCCGTGCAGACGTAACAGCCACAAGAAACAAAGTCTTAATCGAAAGAAGTTTTAGAGGAGCAGAAGCCATAGGTTCGAATGGTGGGCGCCCAAGAGCCCGCAAAACAGTCTGAAGAGACCACTGAGGGACTGGAGGCCGTACAGGTGGACGAATGTTACGCAGACCCTGAAGGAACCTCTTCATGGTCAGGTGCGAGAATAAGCAGGAAGCGTCTGAACCCACAGGCTGATAAGAAACAATAGCTGAAATATAAACCTTCAGTGTAGAATGTACCAGCCCTCGATCAAACAGATAACGTAGGAAAGCGAGAAGAGTATCTAACGAAGCTGGAACAGCCAAAAAAAAAAAAAAAAAAAACCCTCTGGAAGCAGCAAATTTGGTAAAAACAGACCACTTATAAGAATATAATAATTTGGTTGAAGGTTTCCTAGCTCTGTCCAACACTTCCTTTATACCGAGAGAAACCTCCATACTGTGAGATGGAGCAACTCGATGTCGGGGTGACAGACCTTGCCTCCGTCCTGAGTTAGGAGGAATAGTTGGGGAGGCAGCCTCAGGAAATCGGATGCGATGGTCTTGAGAGTGGTAAACCATGGTTGCCGAGGCCACCATGGAGCTACCAGGATGGCATTGGCTCGCAACTGGCGGATCCTGACAACTGTCCGTTGAATGAGCGGGATGGGAGGAAAAAGATAAAGAAGGACAGCATCCCAAGTCACCATGAAGGCATCGCCCAAACAGCCCGTGCCTCTCCCTGCTCGAGAACAAAATTTTCTGCATTTTCTGTTGATCTGAGTAGCAAAGATGTCGATGGCTGGTGTGCCCCACCTGTTGCAGATATGGGAGAACACAGAGTCATCGAGAACCCACTCGTGAGTTTGAGTGGTTAGGTGGCTCAGACGATCAGCCACATTGTTGTCCTCTGTCGACACATGGATGGCGACCAGAAATATGTGGTGATCGTAGCACCACTCCCAAAGGTGGATCGCTAAATACAGAAGGGACAAAGAGTGAGTGCCTTCCTGCTTGTTTATGTAATACAGAGTGGTCATGTTGTCCGTGGCCATCTGTACTCCACGACCAACCACAAGAGGATAGAAAGCGCGAAGAGCCTTGATAACTGCCAACATCTTGAGATGGTTGATGTGTAGCAGCTTCTCTGAGCTGGACCACAGGGCGTGGATCTTGTAAGTGCCACAATGTGCGCCCCAACCCGTTGGGCTGGCGTCCGTCGTGATCTGCACTGTCAGCTGAAGGGCCTGAAGGGTCAGCCAACTAGAAGATGTGGCACGAAAGTCCACCACGTCAGTTGACTTGCTAACTTTGGAGTCACACGTAGGCATTTGGCAGGATTGTCTAATAGAGGATTGAACTGAGACAGGTACCACGCCTGTAGAGAGCGCATCTTCAACTGAGCGTGAGGAAGAACAGACGTGGTGGAAGCCATGAGGCTTAAAAGATGCTGCGTGTGATGAGCAGAAACCTTGGCTTATGGGCGGAACGGATGAATAGCCCGACTCAATTTGTGAATCCTTTCGGAAGGAAGGAAGACCCTGGCTCTGTTGGAATCCAGGCGAGCACCAATGTAGTCCATGGTCTGAGACGGTTGGAGATGGGACTTCGCGAGTTGACCTGGAGGCCCAGATCTGCCACAGTCTGTAGAGCAAAACTTGTATCCTCTTGTGCCTTGGTGTAAGAGCTAGCGACGATCAACCAGTCGTCTATATAAGGAAAGACCGTGATATTGTGCAGACGCAGGTAGGCTGCTACTGGAGCCAAACACTTTGCGAAGGTCCTTGGGGCGGTGGCAAGTCCGAATGGTTGGGCGCAGAATTGGTACGCTGACTCCATGAAGACGAAGCAGAGATATTTGCGATGACGCTCGTGGATGAAAATATGAAAGTAAGCGTCCTGTAAATCTATCACCACAAACCAATCGCCTGGAGAAAGAAGCGGAATGACCGACTCTTAAGGTGATCATTCGGAAACGCCTTGGACGAAGGTAAGTATTGAGGAGCCTGAGATCTAAGATTGGTCGTAGTCCGCCATCTTTCTTGGGAACCGTAAAATAGCGGGAATAGAAGCCGCCTAGTGCTTCTTGAGAAGAAATGTGTTGAATAGCATGCTTCTGGAGAAGAACAGAGACTTCGTTTTCTAGAGCCGGTGAGTAAGCTGTGATTTTGAGGTGACCAATGGGAGGAAGGTCTGAGAACTCCAGAAGGTAACCAAAACGTATGATGGTGAGCACCCAAGCGTCTTTGGTGACGATAGACCACTTGTCAAAGAAAGGGGCTAGCCGGGGAAGGTGGGATAGGTCGATAGAAGGATTCAGACAAGGACAGTCAAAGATATTGTTTATTTCTCTTTGCAGGACGACAGAAAGATTGGCGACGTTGACCAGAAGCCTGTGACCGGAAAGAGGTGGTAGCAGAAGAAGCTGGACGAGGATTTCCTGCTCTTTCCTGAGCAGGAGGTTTGTAAGGGCGATAGGTTTGATGGTAGGGTTGTTGATAAGATTGCTGTGAGGTGAAAGGCCTACGCCACTGGTAACGTTGGTATCGGGGCTGCTGGACATAATAAGAGCGAGCTGTCTTTCGGACTTTATGTAAATTGTCCATCACCTCATCCGTTTTCTCATTAAATAGACCGACGCCATCAAACGGGAGTTCTTCAATACAGGACCTAGCATCGTCATTGATTCCCGCTGAACGCAGCCAAGCGTGCCTCCTGAGAGCAATAGCCGATGTCATGGCCTTGGATGCTGCATCAGCCATATGACGGGATGCTAAACGTTGTTGTTTAGCCAGCGTTGTTGCTTCCAGGTGAGCGTTGAGTGTTGAGTGCAGCGGTCCTAGTTTCCTCAGGAGCGGCTTGAAGAACTGGTAAAACCTTGTTCCATAATTGCCTCTGATAGCTGCCTGGTAGTTTGAAACTCTCATGACAAATGAAGCCAGAGAGTAGAGGCGACGACCCAAGACATCCAGTTTCCGGCCTTCCCTGTTGGTAGGAGTGACCTTAGAACGATTTCCAGCCCTTGATTGATTGGATTGCACTATAATGGAATTTGGTGCAGGGTGCTTAGCGAGGAAGGTAGTGTCGCTACCATGTGTCCTGTAATGATTTTCAACACATCTAGAGATTTGAAGAGACGCAGACGATTGATTCTGTGATTCCTTTATGAGGTCCAACATAGCTGGAATGAAAGCCAAACTCAACGGGGGGGGGGGGGGAACTTATCTTGGTTTATATCATCGAAAACAAGGCCCTGTTTGGGAGGAGGAGGTTGCTCTATATCAAGTTCCAAGGATTTAGCCATGCGGAGAATTAACTGTGAGTACGATGTAAAGTCCTCAGATGGAGATGGGGGATGAAGATCAGCAACATCTGAATCCAGCGTTGGTAAATTTGAAGAGGATTCCCTGGATACTTCCGAAGGGAAGACCGATGAAACCGAGGAACCTCTATTAAAAGACGGAGGCAGTGAAGGTGAGCGAGGATGACTTCTCGATATGGAGGCTGAAGCTTGGGGAATCGGCACGGACGTTTCCATTTCAGGTGGATGAGCGGCTCTAGAAGACGCAGTCTGACGAGATGATTGAGCGTGAGACGCTTTCGGGTGGGATACCGAGGATGATGGTATTGATGAGGCCCGAGAACGCTTCGCAGGATGGGATACTTGTTGATCCTGCTGCGGTAAGTGGCGCTTAGTAGCAGGCTTCGATGTCATAGGATCGAGCTGGAAATAGGCTCGATGCTGACACCAAGGCAGTGAAGGCAATGGAGATGATCCAGACGGGGAGGCATAGACATATCGCACTCTCTTGGGTCTGACATAATCGCCGGTGTCGTATAAGGGATCGAGATCGTCCCCATGGTACCCGACGTCGACCACCATGCCGATCAAATTCTACATAAAGTGGCTCTTCGTACTCAGCGAAAGCATGATGTCGAGACGGACGCGGAAGAACTATGACCTCCCGATGCTGAGGGAACTGTCGCCCTGGAGAAACATGCCGATATTTCGCCAGACGTTTACGCGGAGGGGATTGCTGTTGTGACAGCTCTGAGTTTGACAGTTGAATCACTGTTGCCCGCCCGACTGACATAGGGCTCAAATGGGCCAAGGCCGGGCTTGCATCAGCCTCAGAACGGCCATGACTTGGAGACAGGCTCGGAATCGATACCGAAGCCTACGTCTGCGGCGGTGGTACAGAGCCGTCCCCTTCAGAAAGTGAGTCAGGATCAGGATGCTCCCTGGATGATTCCTCAAGTATCGGTGAAGGCAGGGAAACTCGAACTGGAGGGAGTTCCTTAGGTTCCATAGACTTAGAAGACTGTTTAGCCTTCTTATGCATAACCACCTCCTTCTTTTTCTTGGGGTCTTTAACATATGGTGATTTCGACATCGATGTCGACATCGATGTCGACGACTTCTTTGACTTGGACGCCTTCGAAGAAGCTCTCAAAGAAGGGGTAGCAGGAGCCGGCGAGGCAGCGGGTATGGGATGAGGAGTGGGAGGAGCAGGGGTCACGGTAGGTTCCATGGTGGCTGAGCTTGAGGGTGTTAACAATTTCTCCCAAAGATATGAGCGGAGCCGCTGTAAGCGGAGCTTAAGGGTGGGTTTGGTTAACTTTTTACACTCCAGAGAGGAGTGGGTCTGGTGTCTTTCCCCCAAACAGAATAAACAGCGGTCGTGGCTGTCCGTGAAGGGGATCTTGTTGGCACACGACATACAGCATTTGAAAGGGCCTGACGAGGTCATAAAATTTGGCGGGAACAGGTGGAAGGAGGGGGGGAAAGGAAAAAAGGAAAGAACTCACGGGAAAACGTTAACGATTGCAGTCCAGGATAAAAAAACTGAGAAGACAAGAGACCAAAATTATCAAGACAAAGTCCGTAATCCAAATCGCAACTGGTAACCAATCCAAAGGTCAGAAAAAACAGACACAACAACGGTAGCCAATCCAAAATCCAAGAATCGTAAATCGAGACAGTCCAAGTCAAAATACTCCAGAGATCAGAAACGTAGTCAAGAAACCAGGCCAGAATCAAAACCAGGAGACTTGAAAGAATTGAAAACAGCTCTAGGCATCGCAAAAGAGTCCGATTGCAGCAGCGGCAAAAAGGAACTGAGGTATCACGGGCGGGCGGAGCATGTGCACCACGGGGAAACATTCTATTGGTCAGTTGTTTAAGCTTTAGAATATTCCGAAGAGTCCTGCACAGGCGCAGTTTAACCCATTCGTGTGGATTCATAGATACCACGAAGAAGAATCCCTGAGCTGGTGACCACTGTGAACTATTTATCCTTACTGGCCTATAAAGTATTGCCTATTCTTGCATTTGTATTTATCCTTCAATATTTACAAAGACTATGTGTAAGTGAAAGAGACAGAGAGAGAGAGAAAGCAAAGAGGTAGCCTAGCAGTATTAGGATAGCAAGGGTGTGTGGTTATTTGATACCATTCAGTCAGAGAAAGAGACAAGAGAACATGGATGTAGCAAAGCTGAAAGAAGGAAGGACGACAAAGATATAAATTTGAAGACACAAGGAAAGAGTCACATAAGGAAAAAATAAGATTTGCTGGAACTGAAACATTAAAAGAGAAAGATGAAGTTAGTTTAACTGATAGTTTCACATGAGCTGAGTCAGTGAGATGAGTGCCCAAGAAACGGGACAGAAGGGAGAGTGCAATATTTTATTTACCTATTTAGTTAAGATGTCTCTAACACTTTTCATTTAAAACAACTCAAAGAAGTTTACAAATAATAAATAAACAAATTGTTACAATGAATAAAACAAACAATTTGAAAGGCTGAACTCAGTGGTCAAAAATTCGACAGTGTAGTTATATCTGCAAACAGCATACAGAACAAATTGCAGCAACTTCCAAGTGGTAATTTAAAAATTCCCTCTTGGATCTTCAGGTACACACCAGTGTGGTAGTTTGGCATGTACCTGAAATCCAAGTGGGAATTTATTAATTAGCAGGAAGCAGCCACGGCAAATTACACTGCTTGCCTTCTGCACACTAACTACTCAACAGGATCCTGCCATTAAAAACAATTAGCAAACCACCAATAGTATTTCCTCTTCCACAATAAAACTGTAATAAAATAGCAGACACAGAAAAATATAGATTATAGTAAAACAGAACTTAGGAAATAATGTTTGCTTTATTGTTTCTTGGTGTATTTTAAGCTTTACACACAGCTTTTTAAGATCATGGTGTCTGCTTTTTCCCCTGCTGCGTTTTCAAACAAATGTAAACAGCACTGAAATGTGCGGCATGGAGATATAAATGGTATAGTCTAAGCTTTAAGAGACAATGAATTAAAAGTATACAGTCTTCTTGACCGTTCTATTATCTTCTTAAAATGATAAAGATTTAGTTAGAGATGAGGTAAAAATAAAGCATTCACTTAATTCTATTTAATGACATCTACAGCACGAGAAGTTACTTGCTGCTTGAACGCTATGAAACTGTCTACCAAGTAAAATGATTATCAAAAATCAATATTATTTTTTCTTTAAACTTTTTTTTTAAATTTACTATTCCAAACCTTTTAAAAAAATTAACATTAGAGTAAAAACATGGGCACGGTTGATATTTCAGAGATTCAACAGAACTTTGAACAAAATAAGAAGCTGAAAAGTGATTTTTATTGTATAGAAGGAGACGGGGGTGTGAAGGGGTATGATGTGACCATAATGAAGAGACTCTTCATTCTGAATTTGCCACTACATTACTGCCTATGATACCAGTTCTCTTTTTGGCTTCCTCCTTCTTCAACCTCCTCAGACCTGAACAGAACTACACTGTGTTTGAAACACAAACATACACACAGAAACACACCCTGAATTAAATCAAATAAACCTTCCAAACAAATCCCACATTGACAAAGGGTAGCATTCTGATTCAGTTTTTCAAAGACTTCCACATCAGTGGAACACACTCAATAGTAGAAGTGTGGGAGATGTCAGGCTTCCTTGCCACAAACATGTTTCACAACAGCATGAGTTGCATTCTCTCCTCCCACCCACCCCCAACAGTAGGACGGAGATGAGCCACATTTAGTCTCCACAGTGATGGAGGCTGGCTACATTAAGATGAGCTCTTGTTGTAGGGGATGCTCACTCTAAGAGACTTAACAACAACTATTTTTAAAACCTCTTCTGGGTCATGACGCTGACAACTTCAGAAGCTTCACAGTCAATTCCAGACTCCATTATGGGTTACATCCCTCACTGCCACAGATGCACACTGTGGAAAAAAACCATCTAGTCTGAAAAAAGGCATCTAAACACCAAAACAAGTAGGAGTAGAGATGGGGGTATTCGTATACGAATATCCCCCCACAGGTGCAGATAACGAGGGTCCAGCCCCCTGGGGCCAGAGCGACCACTCACAATTCCGCCGCTGCCGCGAGCTCCACGGTCCCTTCCTATTGCTCCATTGCTCGCAATGGATTAGCCACTCCTGGCGGAAGGCAGGATGACCACCATCTCTAGTCAGGAGCCTTGTATTAGATTCTAATTGTGATTATTAGCTCCTTCTTTGTACTGTATCTATATCTGGATTATTAGAATGACTAAAATCCCAGTTTTATATTTTCAATCTATGAAAGAACGATTACCAGAGACATTTTTCGGCGCTACAATACTCCACAAGGTATTATCGGAAAAGTTATTTAACTGGAGAGCAGCTCCCAGATACTTCAACAATGTGTGGATGTGGCATCCACCCAGGTCATGAATATTAATGTGATATCTGCATAGACCAATGGGAGTGCTGGAGGGGCGGAGTCCCGAGATATAAGAGACTCAGCAGGAGGAGGGGGAGTTTTAGTTGAGGAGATTGAGAGATTAGTTGGAGAGTTGAAGAGTTTTGGGAGTTTGGGCGGGAGAGTGGTGGTTGAGAGTGGATGAAGGAGGATGTTTGTTTAAGAGTTAACAACATTGCTTGTTCTGTCAACATCTGTAACAATAAACAATTTCTATTTGGTTCTTCTAAAATGACACATTGCCTGGACCTCTGTGATTGATAGTGAACAGTGTCGATGTAATCAACTGGTGGCAGCTGAAAGACATCTAGCGTGAGCTCTTAGTTTGGTGAAACAAGCAGGGGTCATGTGGGATTCTGACAGTGGTGCATTAATGTGGGAATCCTACCCACCCACAAAACACTAACACTTCCCCTATGTAGTACTGTCAAAGTAAAAACTTGGTTAGAAATAAGGCATTCATTTTTCCTCCTTTGTAACCACCATTGCTTGGACAAGATTGTAAAATGATGCATCTACAAAGAAACAGTTATAAATCTTGCATCTGCAAAGCTAAAGAAAGCATCACAAATTTTGAAGGACCGTGACTTTTTATTCCTTGTGTGGAGTCCTGCTTTCAAGCTCTAGAGAAGCATTTCCTCTCTTTTTTTCCCAGAGCCCAGACAGAAATTGTCATTTAAATATATATTTGAGAGAATTACAGCAAAAGCAAACATTTCTATGGTCTGACATAAGGTTGAACTGTTCATAGGTAATCTGTAAAAGAATAACATTTCTGTCCCTTTCCTATCTAGAAAATTCTAAGCATATGAAAATGTTTTATGTGCATAGACCCTCTGTGGTAGCAACAGGCACAATGTCAGGTATCACATACACATTTTTCCAATTCCCAAGCTCAGTACTGAATTGGTAGAATCACTACTGTAAGAATTATAGACCACTCTGTTCTAAACATCAAGAAAATCTTGATCCAACGGCAATGGTTTCATCTGAGTTTCAATATTTATATGACTTGCAATACATGAAAATACCTTTCAGAGGCCTTTTTAAATACAAAGCTAAGTTGCTCCATTTTCAGGAGTTGACAAAAATAATATGCAGTGACATTTAAGTAATAAACATCGTATTTGTGAGAACTGGGCTCAAAACATAATTATACTATAGAACAAAAACAGATGAGCAAGAAAATCCGTTTAGTAGTGCTGGCAAATGAACTGCATTATACAAAAAAAAGTAAGTTAAGTATGCCTTTCTATGCCCTACTCTAAACCTAATTCAAATAGCATTTAAAATTACACAACCAAAGAAAATTACAGCACACTTCAAGCTGTAATGATCTCCTAGTATGTGTCTTTCTTTCATAGGCCCAGGTTGGATGAAGTCCCAGTTAAACTGAGTAAACAGCAAAGCTGTCAATTATTTTGATATCTGCAAGATTTCATCACTTCATAATAAAAAGATTAATATTATAATAACTGTTTTGCATTTCATTAATTATAGTGCTGTGATTCAACAGACACTTATACTAGCATAATCCCAAAGACCTTCAAGAATTGCGGGAGAGCTTTTGGTCACTGAACTGCCACCTAATTATTATAAACAATGCCTCATTTCCAATGGCAATTTAGAATAAATCCAATTTTGATACATCTAAAGTCTTCACAATTGAAAACATTTTAAAGAATGTATAATTACTTAAATGGATCATGTCCATATTCTTTAACAACTCAATGTTTGATGTATTTAAATAACATATCGAAATTTCTTGCATATTACTCCTAGCTTTATAACTGGTATTTTAACTAAAATTTTATTATGCATTCCATTATATTTTCCACGCAACATTAATTCATGAAACTACATTGTGGTTGATGATGGCAGCTGAACCCCTCAGAGGAATTAATTAAGGGATAATCTCTCTTGCTTTGTAGCATACAAACCAATAAATGGCTGCTGAGATTAATAGCTTAAGCAAAGCTAAAATGTTTAGTGCATTCCAAAGCCTACTTATTACACAGACCAGAAAAGAAGCAAGATTACAGTTAAACAATAAATAGCAATATCTCAAAGGAAAACAAACAACTTCACACATTTTAAGGTACCTCTCTGGAAGACTTTTTATTGTCATACACTTTGACTTTGCCATATAGTAGTAACTTTATTACGGTCAAAGACCAGTAAAACCAGAACAATATAAAATAAATGCATACAATTGTAGTTTTGTAAAATTAAGCAGAATTATAAATTTCCCATTAAAAACATGATAAATCAACCCCTTCTTTCCTGTTAACAACATCGAATATCTTTAAAATAAGTAAAACCTCAGTCAGTGTTATATTAAAAGCATTATATTATCCATCTAAAATCACAACCCATACATCTGGTCACGAATAACTATTGCTGCAGCACAGGACTTTGCCATATAGTTTAACATGCAAACCAGAGGGTTGTTCACACTAGAAAGAATCTTACTGTGGCTATAGAAAAATTATGTTTGGATAGTTTAATTAAGCAGAAATGGGTGATGATGTGGATGAATTAGTATACACAGATCAGGATGGAGTGGATGGAGTTACAAGCTTGAAACAAATTCCATAGAAGAATTCGAATAAATTGGCTTAAGCACCCAGATTTATTATCAAGAAGGCCACCATAGAAATTAAAGAGTCAGAGGCTATTTTGCCATCTTTCAATATGCTAAATTACACAGAATTCACAGAGACACATCTGATTGTTGTGGTTGTGTAGCACATTTAATACAACACACTGTGTATGAATAGAAGACTCCTTATCACTAGTTAATGGAGGGCCTAGTTACACTGCAGAAACAAATCGGGAGCTAATTCTGGGTTTTATAAATTGAGTTAATGTCATGTGGTTTTTGTTCCTCGTGATCAGCAATGATGGCAGCGGCAGCATTAAGGGCTGTGTTGGCTTGGAAGGAGCTAAGTGCCACCTCTGCTGCTTGGCTGAACAGAGGAAAGCCTCATCTCACTGCCTTCTGCAGCTGTGGGGGCAGGTTGTGTGAACAAGAAAATTAGAGCAGGTGATTGGGATTGGAGCCACCTTCAAGCCAACCAGTGCCTGCAAGTCACCAGTGTGAACATGCACACATAAGCACGCATGCCTGCCTTACGCCTCCTGAATTTCCACCTTCCTTTGCTTCACCTTTTTGCCTCCCGGAGCTGCTTTCTTTGTGGATGCCTGCAATTGTGAAGACTTCCTCAACCCTGCCAGTCTCTGGATTGCATTCTTGCCTGGGGGGTGGAAGTGGAGGAAAGAAAACGAAAAATTCATTTTCCCCCTCCGTTGGACTTGGCACTCATTTTGGCAGACCCCAAGACACAATGAATACTCTGACACAGACATTCACACATGCAAACGATTCAAAATAAATTGGATTCGCTATCAAATTAAAATAAATAACCCTCCCCAGGCTGTTAAAAATAACTTGTATTCCAGGCAAAAAATTGTGTACTAAGCTGTGCACCATGTAAACAGATAGTTTAAAATTAATTTAAAACCTGCTTAACCCAATTCAAAAGCAGGTGTGTGGTTTTTTGTAAGTGTAACTACACTCTGAGAGATGCTTCCTATATTGCCTATTCATATAAGTAAGCTCCCACTCATACAAGGACATCTGCATTGTATAACTTGAGAAAAGCTCCATGTTTTTTCAACTGGAACAACCAGGAAGCAGATATTGAGATAGGTTTCATAACGTTTTTGTACGGAAACAATGGTGAAAATTTGTCCTGGTTAGAACTTGGAACATTTTAAAAGCAACTTGTTCTATTACTTATTGTTTCTCAGCAGGTTACCCATGGTTATCACTAATTCAACCATTATGCTGCACGTAAGAACACACTGCATTGACTTTGCCCCCCAAAATGCACATAACTGTTCTCTGTTTTCCTTTAGTGGCTATTTCTGAAATTTTGCAAATATTTACAAAAATGCAAAAGACAAAACAAGTGAATACTTCTTTTGTCACTTAGGACTGATAAAATAATGTCATAAAGCCTTCATCATTCATGTCAATATTACTCTAAAAATGCCTTAAAATGCCTTTAAAAGTAAAATTTAAAAACAGCTGGAAAATACTACTCATTACACCTGAAAGTAACTTTGTATCTACCGGTTGCATTACTTTTAATATAACTCTAATTACTCATTAAATTACTAATAAACCAAAAACTACTTACAGGTAACTGCATTACTTATAAGTTACTTCCAAGCTTATGTTCTTGTTTTACGCATTTGCCTTTAATGTCAAATCTTCAAAATGTTAATTTTGAACATATTTTTATGACTGTGTCTCAAATATCTGTTGAACATGT
This sequence comes from Intellagama lesueurii, assembly GCA_037013535.1. Taxonomy (NCBI): domain Eukaryota; kingdom Metazoa; phylum Chordata; class Lepidosauria; order Squamata; family Agamidae; genus Intellagama; species Intellagama lesueurii. Next base: position 33,321,423 of record JBAJHW010000004.1, read on the forward strand.
AATGAATCTTTGCAACAACACTATTTTTTCATAAGAGTTTAATTTGTTTTTCTTGCCTAGCACATTTTCCATATGACTGGTGTGATTATGAGACAAGTCTCAATGTTCAGAGATGTTAGAAATATCCTTTCCCAAGCTAAGAATGGCTTTAAAATAATGAATTTGAAACTGAAAATATGATTGAATTGAATATTTGATTTAAATGCTGAAAACCTCACAGCAAAAATATTTTCATCACAGCTTGGATTTCACTGAAACCATGGGGACTAGAAACTTTCCTTAGGTACCCTGGAGATTATTTCTCTGCTTTTACTATTACATCATTATTAGAGTCAATAAAAGACAATGCTGTATACAAAACAAGCCTGCAATACATTCATTTACCATCCACAAGGTAACTGATATTTACATCACAGCCCATTTACTTTTACATGAAGAAAGAAGTTTTGGCTAGATTTCATCAATAAAAGAGGCTTTGCTACCAATATCTATATACTTCGAAGGAAATCCCATTTTTCTCTGGATGATACAGTATCAAAAATGAGTAGGCAAATATCCTATTAACTGTTTCTCTTACAAATCTAATACCTGCAGTCAGATCTTGAAAAACACATTTATATGAACATGAATGTAGTGCAAAGATTTGTGGGACCAGGAAAATAAAAATAAAAATCTATTAACACATTACCAGTGCATTAGTTTTATAAATAAATAAATAAATAAATAAATTAGTTTTAGTATGTAAACAGCAGCAAATATCACTTTACTGTTCTCCTCCTTACTCTCAAAACACACACACACACACAATAATACCATAACAGTACCATGGGACATAACTCAAATTGCTAGTTCCATCTAGAACAGACTCGTGAAATCAACTGAATTGATTCCACAATTCAAACAAAATATGGGCAAACAAGTTACATAAGCCACTTTACAATCTTGCATCATATTACAAGCCATCATGGATTTTGTGACCTACTCTGCAGACCAGGGGTAACATGAATAATAGGAACATTTCAATGTTTCTGAGGAAGATTGAAATTAGCATAAGCCTGCTCCTCTTGATTCTCAAGCCACCCTCTCCCTTTACTTTGAGGCCTAGATGTGGGTCTTCCCAAGCTCTTGCAAAACATCTTTTCCAATCAATATCTAGGACGACAAGGTCAGGAATCCTTGTTCGGAAACTGACACTCTGAAAATCCCTTTCTTTGAAGAGAAAGCAGCACAGGAAGTGAGCGCAATGCAGTATTTTCTACAAGAAGATTGTGTGATATGTAATTCTAGCCCCCCAACAGATGAAGAAACTGTAGCAAGGCTTAGGGCCATCTACAACTGCAACTTGTAACCTACGTCTCATAGTCAGTTCCTAGTCTTTGGGACAGAAGATGGCGGAGTTAGCAACTTTATAAGCACCCTTGAGACTGAAGATGTCCTCTTGGCATATACCTAAAAATGTGGTCTCTTGAACAAGTAGTGTTGGATATATCTGCATTCTTAGAAGGGGAAAATTCAATACGACACCAAACACTGTCTACTGTTATATTCACCATTAACCCCTATTTTAATAGAGACTGCATATGAAAATTTTCAAACAGCCTGTCTTTTAAATGTTGTACACAGAAATCAGCCTCATAAATTTAAGCAACAATGTAACAAATTTTATCATAGGACAATCACCTTTTATATGCAAAAAAATTTTCAGACTTACTGTTTGCATATAAGCAATGAAGATTTATTGCCACAGATATTCTGAATTGCTTTGCTCTGTTTTTCTCTCACAAGGGTGAGAAACATCTAACAGTCTTAATTTGGTTTATTCCAACTAAAACTGGAAATGACTACACCAATTTCTCTATAATTATTTTATGAATACCAAAAAAGGTAAAAGACAAAGCAAAAATGAATCTAAAGAGACAAAGTGAAAACTATGAAGATTCAGGGGAGAAGTACGTTAAATCCATTAATTCACCTAAATTAGGTATATGCGGTATTACCATCTATAAAACTCTGCCCTTTATAAAAAGTCAAAACTAGAAATCAATGTTAATAAGGATTTTCTTTGAATTTAAGGGAAAAATTAAACCTTGATTTCTATTAAAAGATTATGCTTGTGAAATATTTAACTTAAAATTTCAAATAACTAAATTTCGGAACTTGAGAAGATAGCGGATGGAATACAGGAGGAAACCGGGTGGAATACAGGTGGAATACAGCGGATGGAATACAGTAGGAAAACTCATCACAATATTGGTTTATGTGGTTATCCTCACAATCCAAAACTCAAGACGCTGCAAAATAATATTGTTACCTGCTTTCAAGCAGCGGTCATCCTAAAGTTAAAACATTCTGTAAATCCATCATCCAAGAAACATAATCCATCTATAAAAGTCTGAATCTTATTTTCCTTGCAGTCTACTGCATATAGTGCTATTTCATACAATATATTTATCCTGATCTGACAAGATCATTTACTACCACCTTTCAAGCCTCATCCCAGCACCTAATATTTACAGATTGGTTCTACCCTTGATACATGATATCCTCATGCAAAATATATTCTCCATATAATCTAGCTCTGGATACTCATACTCAATGAATGGGAATGCTAAAACTATTGTTTTAGCATTCCCATTCATTCATACCAGTGCATGTTTTTAATTTTGCCTGCTTTATCAGTATAAATCAGAAGAAATCACACATTGCACAAACATCAATGGTGGTTTTATCATTGGCAAATTTACTGGTTTTTCTGGATATGAGCCTTACGTAATATAAATTGTGTGGATCAATACCATGCTCTGTCAATTCATAATTATTAATATTTAATAATAATTAATTGAACATTTCCATTATACATACTGTATACTGTGAACCAATTCAATTTTCATCCCATAACCATTTAACAGGTGTTTTCTTTGATACTGATTCACTCATACTTTATATATTTATAAGTCCACTTGTTTGGAAGTTATGGATCACAATAATGTTCACTGCCAACAGACTACATAGATAATGGGATGTACTAAATATTAGTTACACGGTTTACAAGTGAACACATCAGCAAGATCAACAAATGATAAAATTGGCATATTGACATTGACTTAAACAGAACCGTTGCCCCTAAGGATCTCCCCCTCCCTCTCTGTCACTGCAATAATTTAAGAAAAAAAATGATTAAGTAACTACTGCACATATACTGTATTGATTTTCAGTATTGATTTTGTGTTGGCATTTGGAGTCATGCCTCAAGAAAGCTTCAACATTTTATGTATTTACAGCTGTCAGTTGGCAAGGGGTCATTCCAAACAAAACACGTCTCTGAAGCACACAAAAGAGTTAGGAAATCTTTTTGAGACAAAATTCTTGACCAGCTTATTAATACATGAAGGGAGAAACTATAGCTTAAATCAGCAAGGTTCAAACAAAGCCTAGCTCTTTGAAATAAGCATTTTCCTTTCCCTTGTCACACTAATAAGACAGATACAGATTATGTCTCTCTCCCTGGAGAACCACCTCATAGCCTGAGAGCAAAGACCAGCAATGAGTCACCATCTCACAAAGAAACAACAGCAACAAAAAGGCACAAACTTGTTTTTGTAGGAGCTCTTAGTTAAATATATACTTGAAGAAATCTGCTGGCTTGTTTGTTTGTTCTCCTTCTTTTTAACTGAAAACTGCTTTGTAAATTGGGAATTAACATGGGGGTTCCAATTAATGACAGAAATCCATTTTCTGCCAGTTTCTATCACTCTGAGAAAAGCTTGGAGATCTTTATTTTGCTGTTACAGATATTCTTTCAGAGTTCTCACATGAAGACTAAATACTGCTGAGCAATCTATTTCAGGGCTTTCTGATAACATCTGTATTGTTTAAGTATCTTCTAACAGTGGTTTAATAATAATAATGTGTTGTTGTTTAGTCGTTAAGTCGTGTCCGACTCTTCGTGACCCCATGGACCAGAGCATGCCAGACCCTCCTGTCTTCCACTGCCTCCCGGAGTTGGGTCAAATTCATGTTGGTAGCTTTGATGACACTGTCCAACCATCTCGTCCTCTGTCGTCCCCTTCTCCACTTGCCTTCACACTTCCCCAGCATCAGGGTCTTTTCCAGGGAGTCTTCTCTTCTCATGAGATGGCCAAAGTATTGGAGCTTTCCTCCCAAGAAGCAGGCGTCTTTTAATTTCGTGGCTGCTGTCACCATCTGCAGTGATCATGGAGCCCAGGAAAGTAAAATCTGTCACTGCCTCCATATCTTCCCCTTCTATTTGCCAGGAGGTGATGGGACCAGTGGCCATGATCTTAGTTTTTTTGATGTTGAGCTTCAGACCATTTTTTGCGCTCTCCTCTTTCACCCTCATTAAGAGGTTCTTTAATTCCTCCTCACTTTCTGCCATCAGAGTGGTACCGTCTGCATATCTGAGGTTGTTGATATTTCTTCCGGCAATCTTAATTCCGGCTTGGGATTCATCCAGTCCTGCCTTTCGCATGATGTACTCTGCATATAAGTTAAATAAGCAGGGAGACAATATACAGCCTTGCCGTACTCCTTTCCCAATTTTGAACCAATCAGTTGTTCCATATCCAGTTCTAACTGTTGCTTCCTGTCCCACATATAGATTTCTCAGTAGATAGATAAGGTGGTCAGGCACTCCCATTTCTTTAAGAACTTGCCATAGTTTGTTGTGGTCCACACAGTCAAAGGCTTTTGCGTAGTCAATGAAGCAGAAGTAGATGTTTTTCTGGAACTCTCTGGCTTTCTCCATAATCCAGCGCATGTTAACAATTTGGTCTCTAGTTCCTCTGCCCCTTCTAAATCCAGCTTGAACTTCTGGGAGTTCTCGGTTCACATACTGCTGAAGCCTACCTTGTAGGATTTTGAGCATAACCTTGCTAGTGTGTGAAATGAGTGCAATCGTACGGTAGTTGGAACATTCTTTGGCACTGCCTTTCTTTGGGATTGGGATGTAGACTGATCTTTCCCAGTCCTCTGGCCACTGCTGAGTTTTCCAAACTTGCTGGCATATTGAGTGTAGCACCTTAACAACGTCATCTTTTAAGATTTTAAATAGTTCGACTGGAATGCCATCACCTCCACTGACCTTGTTGTTAGCCATGCTTTCTAAGGCCCACTTGACTTCACTCTCCAGGATGTCTGGCTCAAGGTCAGCAACCACACTATCCAGGTTGTCCGGGACATCCAGATCTTTCTGGTAGAATTCCTCTGTGTATTCTTGCCACTACTTCTTGATGTCTTCTGCTTCTGTTAGGTCCCTACCATTTTTGTCCTTTATCATGTCCATCTTTGCACAAAAGTTTCCTTTAATATCTCCAATTTTCTTGAACAGATCTCTGGTTTTTCCCTTTCTGTTATTTTCCTCTATATCTTTGCACTGTTCATTTAAGAAGGCCCTCTTGTCTCTCCTTGCTATTCTTTGGAAGTTTGCATTCAACTTTCTGTCACTTTCCCTATCTCCCTTGCATTTTATTTCCCTTCTCTTCTCTGCTATTTGTAAGGCCTCGTTGGACAGCCACTTTGCTTTTTTGCATTTCCATAGTTCTTCAGGCACTCTGTCCACCAAATCTAGTTCCTTAAATCTGTTCTTCACTTCCACTACAAGCTACTTGTCCTTGTCCTCTGCTCTTCCTCAGTCGCATGTTGGATGCCTTCCGACCTGAGGGGCTCATCTTCCAGCGTCATATCTTTTAGCCTTTTGTTTCTGTCCATGGAGTTTTCTTGGCAAAGATACTGGAGTGGCTTGCCAGTTCCTGCTCCAGGTGGATCGCGTTTAGTCTGAATTCTCCATTATGACCTGTCCGTCTTGGGTGTCTCTGCACGGCATAGCCCATAGCTTCTCTGAATTACTCAAGCCCCTTCGCCACGACAAGGCAGCAATCCATGAAGGGGTGTAAAGGGAATAATGTGTAAAGGGAAGCAATTTTTTAAGGATAAATTTTTTCAGGGAAACATTTCATGTGCGAGAAATATACAACTGTGTTATTTTGTAGGGAATCTGTCATGTGTGAAAAAGCTACTCTACCGGTTCTATGATAATAGAGGAAAAGAGGCAACATGTGGGAGCAAGGGCCATCTTCCTCTGTTTGTCTGTTTAATTTACATAACACTTTCTCTCCTTGTGGGAAGCAAAGGTCTCTTACAGAAATCAGAAACAATGAGTTAACAAACTAATAATTAACAATCTAATTTACTATTTAATACTATAGTATACTAGTATTCTAAAACATTACTGAAAATCTATAAAACAAGGTTTAAAAGCCCACAGAACCTCCCCATCTCCCACTGACTCCCCAAAAGCCTCTTCAAATCCACTGGCAATTAAGGAGGTAAGTCTTCAACTACTGGCATCAAGAAAGGAGGCAAGGGACCAACCAAAACTTTCTAGGAAGGGAGTTTCATAAATTGGGAGAAGCCACAACTACAGTGGTGCCTCGCAAGACGAACGCCTCGCGGGACGAAAAACCCGCAAGACGAATGGTTTTTGCGATCGCTATGGTGCCTCGCAAGACGGCTTCTTCTATGGCCATGCTTCGCAAGACAATTTTTTCCCCCCAAGACCGATGCCTCGCAAGACGAAAAAATTTCAATCGTCTTGCGAGGTTCCCATAGGAATGCATTGCAATGCATTCCTATGGGAAACTGCTTTTCGCAAGACGATTTTTTCGCAAGACAGCGCTACTCGAGGAACGAATTACATTCGTCTTGCGAGGCACCACTGTACTCTCTTTTACATCCTTGCCAGACATTTCCAGAATCAAGAGAAGGCACTCGCCTGCTGATCTTGTGGGGGCTCATACAAAGAGATATGATCTATAGCTCTCTTAGCATAAGTAATCTGCCCTTTGATAACAAAGTATGTGAAAACTTTATTTAGAATAACAACATTTTCCACACCAACTTTGCTGCAACTGATCTCAGTTCATTTAAGGAAGATGGAGGGAAGTTGGCACCCAGCAGGCATCAAATCCTAATCCATGTTTCACTAAACAGTGCATTGGAAACACTCCTTAATTTCAGCAACAAGGCCAGGTGTTTTTCTGGACCTCTGTTGGCTACACTATGTGCTAATTTATACATCTTCATGGCAATTTAGTTAACATTAATAAAAGGAGGTAGATGTAGTGGTGTCATACCAGAAAATCCAAACAAGTCACATGGAAAACTGATTCAAACACTCTCATAGCCATGGCCAGACAGAAGCAATTTTCAGAGACAATGACACTGCTGCAGAGTCTCAGCCATTACCGTTAATGAAATAAGCTCTGTCATAATATTTTCGGAATGAAGGGAGTAGGCATGGCACATCAGTATATTTCACATAGAGAGTATACTCAGTCCCACTTTGCAAGATCAAAAATATACCGATGCTTCTGCCTCCAGATTCACTAAGAACCAAGATTATCTGGAGGCAAAAACTGAAATCAATAGATGGCATCCCAGCAGCCTTCGACTAAATATCAAAGGTAATAATGTTTGACTTGAAGTGGAAATCATATCCCTGCTCAACCAAGATTTAACCTAAGCAAATTAACCTTACTTTTCAAGTTTGTAAAACAGTCACAAGCCTTCTTTAATGAAAATAAAAGAAAATCAATGTCTTGCGATATTACTAAGATTAACAGATTTATTACAATGTAAGATTTGTTGATTGCAATCCACTTTCTAAGATCCATCTCTAGCAAAACAATATTTTTTATTAAAATGCAATTTGTATATTGCAGAGACTGGCTTTAATCAAAATCTATGGATGGGTATACAGAATGAAACACTGAACATTGAACATGAAATGGTTTTGAAAATTGAAAAGTGTCCTGAATGGTTGCAAATGGGTCCTACATGGACAGGCATCGCCAAAACCTACCTACCTAATCTCCTTTCCTTCTTTTCTATCCCTCCTCTCTCCCCACTCTTCTTTTTCTTTTGCAGTACAGAATATACACAGCTTGCTCAATTCCTGTAAAGTATTAATATGTTTTCTTTTAAAGAAGCACTCCTCATAGAAAGATATCCCATTATACTTAGTAACTGTTGAGAGGAATGCATTTCCCAAGGCCAGCACTTTCATTGTGCTACAATGAATATCAATGCATAACTGTAATCTTTCTAGCATCTTTGCCACTGGGTACACAAGTCCAACAAAGTCTGTGCCACTTTGAACTTTCACAGGTGCGCATGCATATTAGAAGAATGAACACAAGCACTCACAGACCATCACTGACTACCCACCTTGGAGCAAGGTTTCTTTCCTCTCTCCATCTACTACATCAGGCCTGCAACAACCTATGCTAGTGGTTTCCAACCTTAGATCCCCAGATGTTCCTAGACTACAACTCCCAGAAATCCTGGCCAACACAGCTAGTGGTGAAGGCTTCTGGGAGTTTTAGTCCAAGAACATGTGGAGACCCAAATCCTGTTGTTTTTTGCAGGAATATTCTACGTGCAAGGATGCAACCTGGAACTTGTTCCAACCACATCTACATTTCCACATGCAGATTTCACTCAACAATGCTGGATACCCCCTAGCATCGAGACTACTATCTTCTGACCCTAGTTTAATATTTTCACTCAGGACAAGACTTGGGAACAAATGTACACAACAAGTAGAGTAACATACATAATGATTAGTACGGTCAATCAAATAAAATGAATGGAGCTGCATACTCACAAACTGGGTGGGTAAGGAAAGATGCTCCAAGTTACATGAATAGTCTGCCTAGTCTATTATCACTTTGTAGGTACAGAAGCTATAAGAGGTGTGTGTATGCGCAGATGTACCTATGTAGTGTAAAAACAAAGGACAGTAGAATCCTCCCATATGCGGGATTAGTATCATCAGTTTCATGATCCACTGCCTGAAAATATTTAATTAAAAAACCTTGAAATATATATTTATACAGTACATATTTCCAAGGTGTATTGCCAGAACTGGCCACTAGAGATAACCAGAGACTATGCTATGTACAGGGTTCAATATTATCTGTGGTTCCCAGCATCTGCAAAGGAGCTTAGAATTGATCCCCTGCAGATACTGCAGTCCTATTGTAATAAAATACAGAGAAGGTGTTGGAAGTGATATATAACAAATCATATGAATATACTCATACCATATAAAAACAATGTTGGGTATCTCCCATGTAGTAGATTGCTCAGACCCAAGATAGGAAAAGTTAGACCCCACTGCTTAGTTACCTCAAATTCTCATTCTGTTCAACCATTTTAGAAAAGCTTAAGTACATTCAAATCTTATTCAGATCAGTGTTCCTTGTTCAAAGGGGTACTGTTACTATTCTCAGTGCAATCCCAATCCTTGGGAAATCCACACAGAATTCCTCTATCACTTGTACTGACTGGCCCTGAATAAATACCCTGAATAAGTACAGAGGCTTTGGCATTGTATCCATGTTATTGTGAACCATGGCAATTGCAGGACCTACATGTGATAACAGGCTTTATAGATGCTATATTTCATGAGAAATTAAATTAACAATGAGAGGTAGGCATAAAGTCACTTGTTGAGCCCCATTAGCTATATCAGGGCCAAAATATCCAGTATGCCCATCTATCAGTACCAAAAGCTTTTACTTATGAATCAGAAACGTAGTGAACTCAGTATGTTGCACATACTGATTTTCTTTGCTCTTTTCTGTGCTTTGTTTGACTACTTCAGAATTCTGTTTATGAAAAAAAAACCACTGTAAAACTAACTACTTTGGCAGGCACAAGGCCACTAAAAAGTAGGTAAACTGGCAATCCACATTAAATACTTCAAGCAACTGTAACCATCAATGAATCCTAACTACAAGAACATATGCTGGAAAGTTTTAACACTTATACAAATAATCCTTCAGACTACGATCTCTCCAGCTTTTATCTCTATAAAAGCAAAGCAAAACAACAAAATAAACAATATGATGTTTATTGCAATGCTCTTTACATGGGGCTGACCTTGAAGGCGGTTCGAAAGCTGTAGTAAGTGCAAAATGTGGCAGCCAGGTTGGTCACTGATAGATCTAAATTTGACCATATTTCACCTGTCCTGGCTCGCCTGCACTGGCTGCCAGCATGCATCTAGGCCAAATTCAAGGTAATGATGTTAACTTATAAAGCCCTTTACAATTTACGACCTCGCTACCTGTCAGAGCACATCTCCCTCAGGTCATCCTCCTATCCTACCCACACCTCCCAATGCTGTGGGTGGCAAATCCGAGAGTGAGGCCTGGAAGTTGTCAAACAGAGACTGTGCCTTCTCGATACTGGCCGCCCCACTCTGGAACTCCCTCCCTATGGAGGTGCAATTGGCCCCCACCCTCCTGAGCTTCCACAAGCAAGTGAAAACCTGGCTTTTTACCCAGACCTTTACAAACCTCAGCCCTTTGTAATAAATAATTTTGTACTGAGTTTATGCCAGCCCATGCATCACTAAATGGGTTTTTGTTTCTATATGTTCAATTTTTTAAAATTGTTGTACAGTATATTTTTGTTATTTCCTGGAAGCCGCCCAGAGTAGTGGCTTGTCCACTAAATGGGCAGGGTACAAGTTTAAACAAATTAATAGAAATAAATAAAATAATAAATAAATAAATAAATAAATAAATAAATAAATAAATAAATAAATAAATAAAATAGAAATAAATAAAATACACAGTAAAAAAAAATCTGTAATTTATCAAGTGATACCCAGTGTGGTGTAGTTTATAGAGCGATGGATTAGGTCGAGTGGTAAAACCACTCCTTAAAATGTCTTGCTTGCTTTGAAAGCCCTACTAGGGTCACTATATGTCAATTCTGATTTGAAGGCATATAACATGCTCAATTCATCAAAGTGAATGTATGCCTACCTGACAAACTCATAATTCTGGGACCAGGAAACCTAGATTTAGCATCTATACTAAAAGGATTGTAGAACAGACACCTTCATTGCTGCTGTTCTGTTAAAAAAAGAGTAATTTTTACCAAATGGTGGCGACCCCGGGTGGTTGACATGATCACTTCTAAATGTCCTCTCCACTTTGAGACTTGCTCCTCACCCTGGTTTACAGGTGAGTTGTGAGCCATGAAATAACTGAGAAGGATAGTGAGTAACTGGAGTAAAGTTCCTTGGTTGGAAACACAGCTGCGGTAAACCAATTGTCCAGCAAATACTATAACACTATTCAATCAGCCAAGAGAGCTTATTTGTTGTTGTTTAGTCATTAAATCATGTCCGACTCTTCGTGACCCCATGGACCAGAGCACGCCACGCCCTCCTGTCTTCCACTGCCTCAAAGAGTTGGGTCAAATTCATGTTGGTAGCTTCGATGACACTGTCCAACCATCTCGTCCTCTGTCGTCCCCTTCTCCTCTTGCCTTCACACTTTCCCAACATCAGGGTCTTTTCCAGGGAGTCTTCTCTTCTCATGAGATGGCCAAAGTATTGGAGCCTCAGCTTCAGGATCTGTCCTTCCAGTGAGCACTCAGGGTTGATTTCCTTCAGAATTGCTAGGTTTGTTCTCCTTGCAGTCCAGGGGACTCTCAAGAGTCTCCTCCAGCACCACAATTCAAAAGCATCAATTCTTCAGCAGTCGGTCTTCTTTATGGTCCAGCTCTCACTTCCATACATCACTACAGGAAAAACCATAGCTTTGACTATGCGGACCTTTGTCGGCAAGGTGATGCCAGTGGAATGCCATCACCTCCACTGGCCTTGTTGTTAGCCATGCTTTCTAAGGCCCACTTGACTTCACTCTCCAGGATGTCTGGCTCAAGGTCACCAACCACACTATCTGGGTTGTCCGGGACATCCAGATCTTTCTGGTAGAATTCCTCTGTGTATTCTTGCCACCTCTTCTTGATGTCTTCTGCTTCTGTTACGTCCCTACCATTTTTGTCCATTATCATGTCCATCTTTGCACAAAAGGTTCCTTTAATATCTCCAATTTTCTTGAACAGATCTCTGGTTTTCCCCTTTCTATTCTTTTCCTCTATTTCTTTGCACTGTTCATTTAAGAAGGCCCTCTTGTCTCTCCTTGCTATTCTTTGGAAGTCAGCATTCAATTTTCTGTAACTTTCCCTATCTCCCTTGCATTTTGTTTCCCTTCTCTTCTCTGCTATTTGTAAGGCCTCGTTGGACAGCCACTTTGCTTTCTTGCATTTCCTTTTCTTTGGGATGGTTTTTGTTGCTGCCTCCTGTACAATGTTACGAGCCTCCATCCATAGTTCTTCAGGCACTCTGTCCACCAAATCGAGTTCCTTAAATCTGTCCTTCACTTCCACTGTGTATTCATAAGGGATTTGGGTTTAGATTATACCTGACTAGCCCTGTGGTTTTTCCTACTTTCTTCAGTTTAAGCTTGAGTTTTGCTATAAGAAGCTGATGAGCAGAGCCACAATCAGCTCCAGGTCTTGTTTTTGCTGACTGTATAGAGCTTCTCCATCTTTGGCTGCAGAGAATATAATCAATCTGATTTCGGTATTGCCCATCTGGTGATGTCCATGTGTAGAGTCGCCTCTTGAAAATCTGATTATGGGTAGGTTCAGTTCATGCAGCAGCAAGTTTGCTTTGACCAATGCCAGTCACAACACGCAAACCAAGAAAGGCCGGGGGTGGGGGACCAAAACCATGGAAAGGACAAAGGAAGGGGAACAGAGAAAGAGAACACCTATTCCACTAGAAATGACTGAAGCCTAATCACTCAAAGCTCAGAAAAGAAAGTAATCACTCGCTCTAGCCAGGAGGGGCTGCTGAGGGGCCTAACGCTGAGGGAGGCCCGAAGAGAAAGAACAAGAAAGCAGGCCTTCTTGGCAGTGGCCCCTCAGCTCTGGAACAATCTCCCCCCAGAAATTTGTCTGGCTCCCTCGCTGGGCGTTTTTAAGAGCCAACTTAAGACCTGGCTCCTCAGACAGGCCTTCCCTCCTGTCGATACTAACTTATTTCGCCATCCTCTAGTGTATTAATATTGTTGTTTTATTTTATTTTAATATTGTTGTTAGCCGCCCAGAGTAGACTTCGGTCTAAAGGATGTCAATGTTTATTCTTGCCATCTCCTGTTTGACCACATCCAGCTTACCAAGGTTCATAGATCTTACATTCCAGGTTCCTATGCAGTATTTTTCTTTGCAGCATCGGACTTTCCTTTCACTTCCAGGCGCGTCTGCAGCTGAGCGTCCTTTCGGCTTTGGCCCAACCACTTCATTAGCTCTGGAGCTACTTGTATTTGTCCTCCGCTCTTCCTCAGTAGCATGTTGGACGCCTTCCGACCTGAGGGGCTCATCTTCCAGCGTCATATCTTTTAGCCTTTTGTTTCTGTCCATGGAGTTTTCATGGCAAATATACTGCAGTGGCTTGCCAGTTCCTGCTCCAGGTGGATCATGAGAGAGCTTATTACTGCACACTTATTAATGAGGCTTCTCATCATCAAAGAGCACTCTACCGAGTAGTCTGGGACCTCACAAATGTTGGGCAGTCTAATGGTCCTTAATCTGATATTACCACCACTAACCAATCTGCAGCACACTTTCAGTAAAAGATTTAGGCCACCCATGGGGACCTCAATTCTGTTAGGTAGGCAGTAGATCATGTTGAGATGTCCAATACACCATCTTGTCTGGTTTTACTGGTTCAATTTCAGTCTGTAACAACTGATGACATGGACACAGGGCTTGCACACTTCCTCATCAAAAGCCGTGTCCTTCCTGGCTTTTGAAATCTTCCAGGGAAGTAACAGTTGAATGGGCCACACAAATGATTAATGCATCAGTATAAGAGGCCTTCATGCTCTCTTGTCTGATAGAAACTATAGTGCAGCCCATTCTGAAAAAAATCACCAACACTCCTTTTTTGGGAAAACTGATGGGAGAGGGTTGTGGTGCACCAGCTGCAGAGGTTCTTGGAGAAAACTGATAGTCAATTTCAGTTGAGGTTCAGATTGCACCATGAGACCAAGACAGTTCTGGTCACCCCGTTTGATGACTAGAGTTAAGGGGGGCTGACCAGGGGAGTGTGACCTTTTTGGTCCTTCTGGATCTTTCAGTAGCCTTTGTTACCATTGATCACGGTATCCTTCTGGACAACTGAGTTTAGGAATTGGAGGCTCACTGTTAATCTGGCTCTGATCCATTCTTGATGGTCGTGTCCCGACAGTGCAGCTTGGGGATGCTGTTTTGACCCCATGGGTTCTTTGTTGCTGAGTCTCACAGGGGTCGATCATCTCCCCAATGCTTTTTAACATCTATATGAGCCCACTGGGAGAAGTCATCCAGAGATTTGGAATATGCTGTCATCAATATACTGATGAAACACAACTCTAGGTCTCCTTTTCATCTTCAGAAGTGGAAGCTGTGCAGAGCAGTGCTTGGCCTCGGTTATGGATTGGTCAAGGGATAACAGATTGAAATTGAATCCTGATAAGATAGATATTGTATTGTTAGGTGGAGTATCCCCTCAGCTAGGAGGTATTTTATCTGGTCTGGACTGGGTCACACTCCCCCGAAAAGATCAGGTCCATGACTTGGGTGTGCTCTAGGTCCTGGCTCTCTCCATGGAGAAGCAAATCTCGGCTGTGGACAGGTCTGCTTTTTCCATCTTGCACAGTTGCAGCCCTTTCTGAACAGGAAATCCCTAATGACATTGGTCCATGTGTTGGTAATCTCTAAGATTGACTACTGCAATACCCGCTACGTGGGGCTGCCTTTGAAGGCAACATGGAAGCTTCAACAGGTGCAAGGTGTGGTGACCAGGTTTATATAAGGAGTACAAATATATGATCACATCTCCCCGATCCTGGCACACCTGCATTGGCTTTCTGTTTGCTTCTGTGCCAAATTCAAAGTGCTGGTATTAACCTATAAAGCCCTTAATGATTTGGGCCCTCGTTACCTGATGGAGCATCTCTCCCTAAGACTATCAACCCAAGTTTTGCATTTGCAAGCAGCCACCTCTAGAGATGCCCAGAAAACTACAGCCAGGAAACTGGCCTTCTAGGCAGTGGCCACAACACTATAGAATGCATTACCCATGGATATATGACAGGCTCCCTCCGTTCTGGCCTTTAGGAAATGGATAAAACCTATATTGTTTGAAGAGGCCTTCATAAACATCTTACCCCTCTGACATCCTTGTGGATCCATGACTTGGATATCGATTCTGATTAGCCGTTGATTCTAGATTTATTTTATATTTTGGGTTATTACTGTTTTGGTCTATAACTCATTGTTTATGTCTCTGTGGGCCAGGGTGGGTAGTTGTATTTTTTAACTGCTGTTCGCTGCCCAGAGTAGTGCTTAGGCACTAGATGAATGGGATACAGATGTAATAAATGAATAAATAAATAAATAAGTATGTGTCCATTTCCTTAAGTTCTGAACTACCATCTTCAGTCACTAGCATGCTACTTTTCTATTACTTTGCTACTTGTAGAACAGGTGTGTGAAATAGGAGCTGTATATGAATCAGAACAAGAAAATTGTCCTGAGGGTTTAAAATCTATAAAAGAAAAAGAGACTTTAAAAAAGAGAGACAACAGAGTTTGGAAAAATAATTTTGGGGACTAGAATTCAGAGAATTGCCAAGCCTAGATGTTGCAAAGCCCAAAATACTGCTCTTTAAAGCTCTAAGAGAGAGGGAAAAGAAATAAGAGGAAAATCAGTTTCACAATTCCAGCACAAGCATGTATACATAGGAACGTGCTAATATTCTTGTTCAGATGGAGGTGACACAATCACTCCATCAACAATAATATCCTAGCCAATGCCAGGAGATAGAATGACCTTCCCCATCTTCTGTAGTCAGAAGGCAACTAGAAATTGTGTTCTTTCTTGGTAGTGAGTTGGGCAGAAAGCACCATACAGTTACTAGCTGTATGGCGAACAGGCATGTAATCATACATCCCTTACAGATGTACTCTGTTTTTGTTGCTGTTGTTTTCATATTCGTTTCAGTCCCCATTCACTAAATGATAACTTCATTCACCAAGTGACAATCTGGCCTTTGAACTCAACTGCCGGCACAACTGCCAAAGCCAAATCATAAATGCCAACCAGAAATTCAATCATATACTGCAAAAAATGTGCCAAAGTGACCCATTTCATCTCCTTGTGAGCAGTGTTATCCATCCACAGCATAATTTCTTAGCTATTTCAACTTCAGCTGCCCCCTTAATCTTTACATATGTCACTAGGATACTTTTTGTCTCATTACATGGCATTAACTTCGTCATGAAATGTGAGCTGCCTTGAGTCTCCTATGGGAGAAAGACAGCATATAAATTAAATAAACAAGATATTTATATTATTATATTTGAAGGCTAGAATGACAAGCTTATTCAGAATTTAGGAACATACCATGAAAGTATTCTCAAAGGCTTTCACGACCGGGATCTGATGGTTGTTGTAGTTTTTTTGGGCTGTTTGGCCGTGTTCTGGAGGTTTTTCTTCCTAATGTTTCACCAGTCTCTGTGGCTGGCATCTTCAGAAGACAGGAGTTAGAACTCTGTCTGTGTTCTGGTATAGTGTGTGGGATAGTTGAGCGAAACGTTAGGAAGAAAAACCTCCAGAACACGGCCAAACAGCCCGAAAAAACTGCAACAACCATACCATGAAAGTGTTTTCATAATGAGTTTTATGACATACAAATTGCCTGCTGCTGAAACAACAAATTCAAAATAGCAATAACACTTCGGTATGACAGCCTTGACTAAAAAAAAAGATGATGATCAAAAGTAATTTCTGACTCCAAACATTCAGTAATAACAACTGGAATCATAATTTAAGTGTGTGGTCATACTTCTCAATGGGTCTCACTATAAGGTCATTGAAAAAAGTTATATTGGGGAAAATGACAGGGTGTATCTCACTCTAAGTAATCAATCTTATGGAAAATTATTTCAAATAGGTATATTAAACAGGTAGCTGGTTGGACAGCTCAGTGATTTAAATATCTGGCTGAGAAGCCAGAGGTTGAGAGTTCATTTCCCCACTGTGCCCCCTGTAAGTAGAGCCAGCCTATTGATCTTGGGCAAGCTGCACAGTCCCAGTGTGCTCCCCAGAAAAAGGGGATGGTAAACCACTTCTGAATATTCTTTACCTGGAAAAATCTGAAAAGGGCCACCATAAGTCAGGATTTTGAGTCAATATCTTGTACATAACAAACAATATTTTTGCTTAGTAATCATACAGAAACTTTTACTCATTCAACTAGTATATAAAAAAGAGAGCATTCCAGAGCAGAAAAGCCCATTTTCAGGGTCAAACCAGACATTTTGAAAAATGTATATGTCAGTAGTCCTTCCCCCCCCCCCCCCCCGCCCCCACATAACATTTCAGGAGATACAAGCCTGGGCAATCAAACAGTCCCATCAAGGAACAAAGTTTGCTGGAATACAAGATGCTCAGCAAAGTGAAAGCAAGTGTGATGACAAACAGAGAGGTCTTTCAGCAGTTAAGAAAGCTCTATTTCTAACTCTGTGCTAGCTGTATTATCTTGTTTGTCCCTCAGACTGGTGGCCTCATACTTAATTACAGCTGCTGCTCCAAATGCTAAGAGTTACACTACAACAGATAAAACAAAATTATATATAAGACAAGCAGAGCCAAGTCTGTTCAGCTTTCTTAGTTACCGTTTTTTAGAAGAATGTCTGAAATGTTCATTAACACAATTGGTTTCTACACCAGAAATTAGAGTACATTAGAAAGAAGGTAGGCTACTTTAGGCTACTTAAAATTAAACTTAATAGAAATTATCAATTGCTGAGCTAGGTCCAGGTACGGAAGTTTTCCATTTTAATAAGCTTAGACAAAAAAATATATGAATAAAAGCAATGTTTATAACATGATAAAGAAGCCATGTCCAATTTGGGGTTTATGAAAGTTTTTAACCCAAACCCTTCTGTTTCCATTCATATTTTACTACAAGAGCATGTGAGCTGATCTCTTATTCTTGAACTTATTCAATAAAGGAATTTAAAAAAAAATCATGGCCAAAGCCAAACACATGCTTCTGAGATACATGCATTGCAAAAGCAGCCTCAATGAAGTGGATAACATGACACACCAATTCCACCTACAGTACTCTCCTAGGCACTAGGTGGGCGGGGAAGAATTTAAATGAATGAATGAATGAATGAATGAATGAATATGGTTAAGAATTCTATTGAGGGTTTTTAAATATACAAACCCTTCATCATTCACAAATTTCGTCTTCAATGAAAAAGCAACATTTTGAACTCAACAAAATCTTAATGTGGTAGAAACCAAATCTGGCAGAGAGATTTTATTTTTAAAAGAACTTATCCCAATTTGGCTTCTAATTCTTGGTTATTCTCGTAAATGGTCTTAATTCATGTCTTTTTCAAGAAGGCTCACCATCTGTAACACTACATGGCAGACAGACACAACATAGTTCCTTCCCTGCTATGAACAGCTGTACCTACCCACTTTGGCCAATGTATACAGCTGAGAATTCTGTTTGGTCCTTGTGTGAGACAGAAGGAGAGAGGGATGCCCCACTCGCTGGAGAGCCATCCCTCCCCCACAACAAGAATAAGGAGGAGAGTCCCCAGCCAGCACCAGAACCTGCGGCAGAAGCTCAGCAAGGGACAGAAATAGAGGAGTTGACTGAGAACTTGTAGGGTGTGACAATGAGAGAGGTCCAGGAGGAAAAGGCGGGAAAAGAGAGGAAAAAGAGGGTGGAGTTTGAGGCAGAAACAGGGGAGGTAAAAAGGAAGGAGAGTCAGTTGCCACCAGGCTGGGAATGGATGTGGATGGAGGACCCCTGGACAGGATGCTGGGAGAGGCTGAGAGTGCCTAAAGAGGAGGCGGCTTACAGAAGAAGAAGGGAGATTCCCCCCAGACCCTCTTATTGGGGAGAAGCTGAGGCGAGAGAGTGGAGGAGGAGGTTGAGAGAAGAGAAGGAAAGAGTAGAGAGAGAAAGGAGAGAGAGGTTAGAATGGAGAATAAGAGAGATGAGGAAGAAGTACTACAGGGAGGACCCTGGGAGGATCGAGACCCCGAGAGACGAACCCTGTGGAATGGCGATTGGGATGACGAGACCGTGCCCTTGCTGGAAGGTTTGACGGGGCAGACCGTGAGAGACTGGGTCCTTGCTGATTTACCGGGACCATGGAACAATAGTTATGGCAACCCGTCCCTGTTTGAAGATTGGAGACCCCTTCCGGACTCGTTGGCAGAAGGAGAAAATACTCATAATCATGTCACAGACACTTGTTTATTGTTAAATGCACCAATAAATCTTTCACCTGTTTTGAAGCAACAAAAATCTACTGATTTCTTTGGACTGAAAGAGGAGCCTAAAGTCGAACCCTCACACCTTGTTTGATAAAACTTACCCAGATTTACAAATTTCATCATGAACAGGGTGGAAAGAACTTCAGATAATTTATTTTTTTAAGGAAAGAAAATTAACATGGAAGAAAACAAAACTGATATATTTGTCAAACCCTAGCAACAATTCCTTTAAGCTCTTCCAGTCTAGAGGAGAGTAGATTTGATCTAAACCAAATTGATTCAAGTCATGAATTAAATTGTATTGGGAAAGATTTAGTTTAATCATTTGAGAGGTAAAGGCTTAACTTTGTCTATACAAAGTTACAGAAACACAATAACTAGGGTTGCCACTCTAAAAAAGCAAGCACTATGCAGGGAAACAATTAAATGCAATCCTGGAGTTTTTAAGAGGGCTTCTAAAACTTCCCAACACAGAAGAAAACATAGAATAAAAAAGCTCCCAGAATAACTTCAAATAGTTGTGGGGGGGAGTGTTGATCAGTGTTGAATCTCCCTATACTGCTGTTAACAAGCATATATCTCTGGAGAAAACAAACCACCAATTTTTCCTGATGCTCATCTACTAGACTGAACATTGGGGAAACAGGAAGATTAATCTTAAGTAATTTATACAGAAGTCTATACAGAAACCAAAAGGGTCCATAACTCAAAAAAGCTTAACAATCACTGCTTTAAAGACTTTCTAATTTACTTAGCATTTATATAACAGAAAAATTGTCCCAAACAGGAAAAAAATGTGTTTGGGAGAAAAGACAACTGCAATGGCTTCAGGAGTAGCTATTACTCTAATTAAATATGTATTCATTGCAACTCAACAACTTGGTCACATAACAGGTGTTATGAAATAGTAACTCTATGCTATGCAAAATGAAAACAATCAAGTACCTATCATTACTTAATAGTCAGATTTCACAGCCTATTGATGTGGGTTCTTTCAGCAAGATTATTACAGCATGCTGATTGCACTTTAGTTTAGGATCTGAATAGTACACTGCTTTGTTGAGAAGCAATTCAGTCTATTCGAAGTATACTATTAGTCACATTATTCTGTACTGCATCCTACTAGTGGCTCATTACCATCTCCATTGAAAGCACTTTGGTCAGCATGAGGCAGCTTCATACAAAGCAACAGGACTGTCAGTTGAGAAATCTGTACAACTCATATAAAATATGATTCCCTTCCCCCATTTGTGTTGAGCAAAAATATGAGATTGATTCTTGATACATAAAACTTTTCTCAAGCAACAGTCTTTATAAATTACACCGAATATTGGAGGCATCTACAAAAAAACCTGAGCTAAATGCTAATTATCTGAGAAAACTATATATGGTTTATTTAGCCTCTTATGCATCCCATTTTTAACATAACATTTTAACATAACACTTTAACATTCTGTGAGACAGAAGAGAATTCCATTATTAATAAAAGAGGGTTGTTTTATTTAGACGTTTCCTGACATTTGCCAAACCATGTTCTAAGTCAGTGGTTCTTAACTTTTTTCACTCACAGATCCGTTTGAGAATATGGTAAAAGCTATGGACCCCCTTCCCAGAAAAATGTACACCAACACATAGAATTTTTTTATACCAAGTTCATGGATCCTTTGAAGTCCATCAATGGACCCTCTGCACTTACGTGGACCACAGAACTCCTGTTCTAAGCAAACCTTAGGGCTGAGAACTGAAAATTAAATAAATGGTTTCATCACTGTTTATTACAACAGTTGCTTCCAGAGTGGGTAGTCCCTAGAACAGACCCAGTAATATCAGTGGAATTAGAGATCTTACTATTTTAAGTCCCACTTATTTCATTGTTTTTTTCCTGATTATGACAAAATTGAATTCAGCCAATCAATGGGATACACTCTTCAGTATTGACAAAAAGTCATGTGACAATTAAGAGATCAACAAGGTCTTTTGTTTTGTTTTTGGCATAAACCTTCATGAAGTAGGTACGTAGCCCATTTCTTCAGCTGCATACCTGCTATTATACAACGAACCATAAAAGTCAGAAGTGCAGAGTGGTAAGAGACCACAAGGTTAACTGGACTGAACCCCCTGCAGATGCAAGAAAACCACAGTTAAACCATTCCTGAGATGTGATCATCTAACCTCTGTTTAAAAATCCCCAGTACATTCCAATGTAGTTCATTCCACTTGGATATATGCATGAAATCCTGCAATTAATCCTGTACAGTTAATTTATGTATATGCATACGTATATGTGCATATACTTAGGGGGAGAGCAAATAGTTGCCCATCAAAAGCAAAACAATATACACCACTCTATAGCACTTGAAGCACTCTATGGGCAGTTTATAATTTTTAATTATGCAGGTACTCATTGACCTCCAGCAAGCTGGGTACTCAATTTACCAACCTTGTAGGGATGGAAGGGTGAGTGAACCTCGAGCTGGCTACCTGGGATTGAACCCAGGTCATGAGCAGAATTTTGGCTGCAGTATTGCAGTTTAACCACTACACCACAAGGTTCCTTATGCACCATCAGCTGCATAAGACTTGGCCAGGGACCAAGCTGCCTTAAATAGCCACAACACACAGTATGTTTAATAAGGCCTCCAAGACACAACGTGTCTTGAGAGCTATCCTTTTTTAACTGGTGAAGTCTTATAAGCACTTTTATCCAGATTACTGTGTTCTTTCTCTCAAAATTTTATTCACTGATATCACTTAGATAAAATAAATATTCAGTGTGATGCAAATATTTTGTTCTTGCATCTGTGCAAAACTATAGATGTTCATTAGAAAGTAATTCCTCTTTCTCCAATGGAGTTGACTCACAGATAAAATGTGTATAGGATATGAAAGAGCTAGTGCATCACATAGTGCAGTGAAGAAAAAAATCCATATATAAGAAAAACACATGCACAAAAACATACATTTAAGTGTCTAACTTCTTATGTCATGCATAACATAATATTTATGTTTAAATGTAATTGAGCATAGGCAATGAGAGTCAGTGACATGTGGCAATTCACAAATAATGTTTTCTTTTACATCTCAATGTTTAATGTATCGGTGAAGCTCCTCTCAAAAACATAAAGTCATTACTAATCTTCAGTAGTATTAGTGTGCAGATGATAGTCTGCAATGCAACCTATATTGTAGTCTCTCATAAAACTTATATAAGAACTTTATAAATACGTTTCTTTAGCACTAAGAAAAGGAAAATAAACAGTCTTGTTATCTCTTAAATGCATGAGTTAAATCTAGAAAGAAGAAAAAGTGAAAGTATTTCAGCCAAACAAAATGTGGACATTATTTGCTGTTTTTTTCTTCTTACTACCGGTATTTGCTTTCAGGTACAAACAGTTATTCAAAAATGCCATCCCTTTTCATTATGCAAAATGTGACATCAGTTCCCCAAACTTTCATAATAATGACGAAATCAGCTGTCACTAGAAAGTGTGGTACTATCTAGGCTATCAATATATATGTTACAAATACACACACATACACAAAGAGAGAGAGAGAGAGAGAGGCATTAAGTAAGCATTTGTCTCAACTTATTAACAATAATGTGTGAAATGCTACATAAAATATAGTCCAGTCCATATGTTAGGTACACTAGTGTGTAATTATGCCACTCTATTTTTAGCTTTAAAGGAAAAGTAGTCACAGTTGGTGACAAAGAGAACATGGAACCATCAAAATGGAAAGGCTGTACAACCAATTTCTGCCTTCCATGTCATTTCTCTGCTCAAAATATTCTCTTACTGGTTTTCTCCCCAAAGAGAAAAAAGATAAAAAACTCAGGGAAGCTGAATAACAAATAAATAAATAAATAAATAAAAACAAAAGAAAAAAGAAAAACAAAGGGATTAAACAATGCCACAAGTCATAATTAAAGTCTCCCTTTTTTAACAGAGTGAAGTTATGCGCATTTAAATGCAAAATTTACAGTAACTCAAGCTACAGAAACTGGCACATTACAGAACAAGGAATTAACATATTTATAAAGCTGAGCAATGCAAGAAAAGTACAATTATTTTCAAGCTCTGCACCACTCAGAAGCAGCTGAGAAATGATTTCTATTTCAAGAATTAAGGCTCTAGGAAGATATAAATACAAAAACAAGAGAGGACAGTGATGGGACAGAGTAAAAGAAAACAACTTTAATTCACACAAAAGATAATTTATAAATCTAATCCAAACTACATTAGATAGCACAGCCACACCAAAATGAACGCAACTTCATTTTGAGTAACTTTTCTTACTGATTTAACTGGGACCAAAGGAGTTTTCTTAATCTTACTAGTGGTGATAGAAAAGAACTTCCTAAAACACCAACAGAAGTTAGATTGTGTATTCTCTTAGATTAATATAATAATGTTCTCCTTTGAATGAGAAAATACTTCCATTGTGTTAAGGATTCTTTGGGCACAGAGAAACAACTGAGAAAAAACAAGAAGGTAGGACCAATCACATGTAAACCTAAATATATGTTCAAGAAGGACCTAGTAGAAATATCTTGAAAAATGAATGAAGGCCAGGTAGCAGAAGCAGATTTACATTGGAAAATATGGGAGAAGTGGACACAGGGTACTAATTCTGCTGCGTTACCACATGCTGTTTCTTAACTAATAATATGGTACTATTTTTTTCTTACACAGAAGTTTAAAATTTGCTTAGTAGTTTAAAATGTAAATTTGATTCATGTGTTTTAATAGTTTGTTGATTGCTCACTGAGTTACAAAATCACAGCTCACTTTAGAAGGACAATGCTTCAAAGCTTAACTGGTTCTTAGAGTAAAAAAAAAATACTGAAATTAACCTGCACTTTTAAACCAAATGAAAATAACGATCAATTTTTCAGCAGTATGATATCCTCGCAAATACAAAAGAAAACCAAGTGATTGTAGGGCTATGAAATACCACCTCTATCATTCAACATTTCTTAAATTAACAGGTAATCAAGCTTATTAAATTGCTACATTTGTAGAAAATCATGGTGGCTGTACAGAAATAACGTGAACTATCAATAAATATCCAGGGCACAAATTCAGATATGTAAAAATCACTTTTAATAAATGTTTTAAATATTTATTATTTTAATGATTTTAGTTATTTATTATTTTAAAAAATAAATATTGCACTGGCTCTTATGTACATAAAACACCAACCTATACTACTTCATGCTACCAAGGTAACAATTTCCGCTCAGATCTTAGTTTGGATCTCAGAACCAGAGCTGGAGTTCCCTGCCACAGCAGGGCAGGGAAGGGCAGGGCAGGGGAAGTGAAGGGAAGGGAAGATGGTCTTTTTGCACTGAGGTAGAGGAATGGATTTAGGTCCAAGTGGTGAGATGCAAATGGTTATAACTGGGGAGGGAGGATAAATAAATGTTTCCACTACTACATTGTGTTGAGATAAAAAAAATTCTTCCAAAAAGGTGCTTTATTTCATAAACAGCACATAATTATTTTTAATTACTTTTGGCTATCAGAAGTAGTTTTTTTATGTTTATGCAACATACAAAATTAACACAGTACACTTTTTGAAAGCTGTTGTTTAATAAATGTAAGCCAAATAAATATGCTAAATCAGACCTCCACTCATTTAAATTCTTCCAATTTATATTTCTTCTAGAAACCCCACACCCTATTTTACTGGATAAGTATGAATGAATGAATACTTTATTACGGTCAAAGACCAGTAAACTGGATAAGTATAAATGTTGCACCAATGATTCTAAACTGAACAATAACCCATTTAACACTTTTTCAGTTACTTTATAATGGCTAAGTATTTGAAGCCCAGGTCCAGTATCCAATACGATCTCTTTACTGACAGAAGCTGGAAGTGGGAGGGGGAAATCCCCCCATCTCTCTTGCAGACAACCATGAACCTTGAAAACTGTTTAAAAATTTAGGCTGGGAAACTCAGAGCACATTTCTCCGCATCAGAGAGGGCTGCAGGGAACAGATGCCCAAAATCCTGATGCTACTGCAAGCACCACATTGGATTCAGGGGCTCAATATACAAACAGATGCCTATCAACTCATGACCAGGAAAGACAAATGCTCACAAGGAAAGGCAAAGTTTGATATCTCCATATTAAAAGTGGGTACAACAGTAGCATAAAAACAACACAAAATAATAAGTAACTAAATAATTATTCATATTTAGGGCCTTCAGTACCCAGAAAAGGAGACTAGTGCCAGGAACGGGGGGTGGGGTGTCAATGCAACATCTCTTGTACTTCTGAGAAAGCAAAATTAAACCATAACATGCAAGCATAAATAAAGAATTTAAAAGAAATGAAAAACTCAATCGCTAAAATCCAGTAGTAAGTTGAAACTAGAGTAGACTGACTGAATCAATGGAACTCATGAAGGAGTTGACTTCAGCAAATGTGTTTAGACCCAGATCAGCCATTCCATGAAAGAAGAACCCTTTCTATTCAGGGAATATATCAAGAACCGGTAGAGTCATCCTGCTGGAGGAAGGGAGCAGAGAAGTGATCTCATCAATTTCCTTTCTCCCTTGTGCCATCTTTCATGTTCAGAGAGATTCTCAGCAGTGATGCAGTGTTAAATTTTAAAACACAGTTGTTTATTAAGAGTTTTGATCGCTATGCCACCAAAGAAAGTTAAAAAAATTCCAAGTACCTGTATTGATCCATCTCAACAAACTAAATTTTCTGACAATTTTCTTCTCCCCCAAGTTTAGTTTTCATTTCCCATTTAAGACCAAACCACTCCAAGATACTTTACAGTACAACAGAGACAGGTCATAACAATATATATTGTTTGGAAAATCCACCCTACTATTCTCTAACCACCATGGAGACAAAAGCTACACTGAGAGGAAATCAGAAAACCCAAAAAAGGTGGCAAAAGACTTCTTCCCCACTAACGTCCAAAAACAGCCAGCACATAGACTATCTAGTCCTGGTTCAACAACACCATTACTTTCCTGGCTTCCGGCCTTCCACACAAACTTTTCAGGAGGCACAGGAGAAATAATTAATTATGAAGAATGCCAATCTGCCTCCTTCTGTCAGTGTGAGCAGATCTCTGGATACAAACCAATGGGTAAAACAAAGATGAAATTTTATTTACCATGGATTGGTCAGGTCATAAGCTCTGAAAAACTGAAGCCTATAATGTGTGAAACAATTTTCTTTCTTTTCTATCAGCAAAGAG
Source organism: Intellagama lesueurii (assembly GCA_037013535.1). Classification (NCBI taxonomy): domain Eukaryota; kingdom Metazoa; phylum Chordata; class Lepidosauria; order Squamata; family Agamidae; genus Intellagama; species Intellagama lesueurii. Next base: position 33,347,888 of record JBAJHW010000004.1, read on the forward strand.
ATTGTCATGTTGACCACTGTGTTTAATTTGTGGTATTGACATGACACAATCAAATACATTTGTACTGGTCCTGCTCTAAAATGCTTGTAAAGTTAAAGCAGTATATATATGAAGGCTCTATTATAATAAGGCTTCAATATGACGACTTATTTGGGTATGCATAATCTCTGAGTGATTCCCAGTATGGTGTAGTGGATAGAGTGATGGACTAGGACTCCAGAGAACAGGATTTGAATCCCAACTCAGCCATGGAAACTCTCTAGAGGAATGGAACTGGTGTGGGGTAAAACCACTGCTTAAATATCTCACTTACCTTGAAAACCCTATTAGGGTCGCCATAAGCTGGTTCCAAGTTGACGGCATAGAACATACACATTCACAAACTCTGATTAAAGAGGCTTTGGATCAGGCCACGAGAATATGCTATAGCATTCTAGAACTCCAAGTGACTGGCATCCTTATCCTAACATGTGTACCTGGAACTAAGTTTTACTGAATTAAATAAGGCTTACTTCCAGATAAGTATATTTAGGGCTACAGTTGTTACATTAATTCTATAAGCAAGTTAGAAATGTAAACAAAAATGCAATGCAGATGCAATGGGAGATCCTCATTGCAGTCTGCATCAGTTCAACAGCACAATGCTCTTACTCAACACCTTGTTGTGCCTGGTCTTTAACGGAATGTATCTATTTACAGTTAATAGTGAAGTCTGACTTCTCAACAAACACACTCCAAGGTAGACAGCACTGTAGAATAACATTACCTAACTTGTTTTGCATTGAAGAAAACAAATATTTAAACTATATTACAATAATTTGGACAATTTCAGAAATTATCATGCTGCACAACCCTGTATATGCCCAGCTCAACACATCCTTAAGTTTACAACTGCAAATCTGTCATTTCAGATATGGAGAGGAAGAGATCAGAAAGTACTTGTCTTAATTGCGGTAATGACACCTTCAGACATCCAAAATACTAGCAAATGAATTGACAAAATTGATTCTAACAGCACACAACTCAGTCTGCAAAGACACACACTTAAATGCAAAAGATCAACCTTACAAGTGCACCACAAGGCATGCTTGTAGTCCAGTCTAATGAGATTAATGCATGTCTAACTCTACATATGATTAGGCTGTTACTTGAAAACAAGTCCAACTGAAAAAAGTGACCTGTTTCTGAGTAGACATGTTTCCAAGTAGGCACAGTTAGAATCAGCCTCTGCCTTGGGTTATCAGGCACTTTAGAATACTCTGCTTATGTCTATTAAAGCTCACCTGTAATTCCCCAACATTTGGCTCGAGCTTTGAAAATACATATATTCATAGGTATAACATTTACATTCATATTCTATAACAACTCACCTCGAAGGATATGGAACTCCATTAATGCACGGGATTTAAACAACCACTTAAGAATTTACTCATAATTCTAAATTTTTCTTATTTTTGTTCTTATTTGCCATGACTTTCTACTCCTATATACACAGTAAAAAAAACTGCAATAAATTCAGCATCAAAGTACACTAAGTTATGGCACACAATCAAGCAGAATTTTATAAGATCATTGAGGTAACACATCTACATTGCCCTATGGAACAAGGAAATGCAAGTTTGCTTGGCTTGCTGAACATCTTGAAAATAACAACACTGAAGGTATAATGGTGGCTAAGTGCACAGTTTATTCAAACCCTGCACAGTTTAGAAGCTTGAACATTTTCAAATGATCATTTCAAAAAATATATTATTGATGAACTGTGACAGAAACTATTCCAAACAAATGACTGCAACTCATCTTCACAAGGCATTGTCAGTACCTAAATTCACTGACACTGATGAGACTAACTTTTAAATAAATGGGTTTCTGCTCATGCTTTTGTTTCTAATGCTTTTACATGTTTGGTCAAAATTCAAAAATAAGTTTCACTGAGTGCTGTCCAGTACTTTAAATCTTAAATACAAATAGATCACCTCAAGGGAAATGTCACACATTTGAATTAAAGCTCCAGTCCCAAATTCTTTCTCCAGACAGTGTCCAAACAATATTGCTGCATCAGAAATACAGTATTTTATTAGGTCTTCTGGGCATGTCCTATAGAAAAGGTATAACTACAGTCTTTGTTCTCTAAATAACATTACACAGTTGGTTTAATTGGTTTTCCAGACACCCACTAAGATGCACAGTCACTACTAATTAGATATATACAAACTTTAGCATCATGGTACATGAATGTGCAAAGTATTTCAAACTGTAGAAAATTCCAAATAAACATATGAAGTTGCTGCCTTTAGATCTCTTACACAGCATTTTGTATCTAATTAAAAACATGCAAGTATACCATTGTGTCTCCAGAAGTCAAAGAAATTACAAATCCTTTAAAGACTGACTGCATATGCAGTCTAAAGTTCTAAACAATACTGCCTTAAAGCATTAATCGTAGAGAAAAACAGATATGCAAATTTCCAGTGCACCAGTGCTTACCACATTTCCAACACTGGTCTATGCTTGAAAAAAAAATTGGTGGCATAGAGAGGGAAAAAATATTATCAAATCATACACAGGACCTAATCCTGCCTTTTTAAATCACGATCTATCCAGGCATTTTAAGCAATAAAGAGCATAAATTTTAAAAATTACATATTTCTTGCCCCATCATGAACAATGATCAAAACAATGGATTTTCCAGACATTGGCAACCACAACCAGTAAGGATTACTAAACCAAAACAAAGGGGGGGGGGGGGAATCAACTGTTTGCTGGTACTCAAATCATCCTCCCTATAACTGAAGGCTTATATGCAGGAGCCAAAACATTCTTTAGTCTTTCCTATGTAGAAGGCCAAAAGTTGGAATTAGGAAAAAAAAATACGTTTGGATGTCTGTGCGTTTCTGTGCGTGCGTGAGACTCTCGTGATGCAACAAGCCTTAAAGGGATGCTGCTGAGCATCAGACACCTAGTGGGCAATGATAACAAAACCCCAACATCTTTCTTACAACAATCCTGCCCTGGCATTGTTAATTTCTCAACCTCACTGAGGAGTCACTGACTGCAAGACCTGTCTCACGCCTGCCATGCAGGTAGGCTCCCTTTCTGTACTCAAAACCATTCAAGCTTCAATGACTTGAGCACAATTATTACACCATATCTGCATCCCTTCAAAACAGGTAAAGAATACCTAGCTTCACGCTCATTTCATCAGTTGCAGGTCTGTACCAAAGGCTCAAGAGATCTTATTGGGGGGGGGGGGGGGGTTGTCTCGTAATGTAATTTACAAAGAGTGGAAACGCCTACAAGGAGCTGAAGTACCTGCACTGGGGAGATGTTCAGTTGTTCACTTCATCTTCCGTTGACAAGGAAACCAAACCGCACTTCATTCTCCAGGAAAACCTTCCACTGCCATCATTTGAAAACTTATTTGTATATATGTGCATATCTATCAACATTATGATCATCATCGTACTGGTATAAAAGAATTTAAAAAGTGAAGTTTTGGAAAGGAATTATCTTTGGCTCTCTCTCTCTTTTTTTCAATACAGCATTGGGGAGGGTTTTTTAAAAAAATGATCAACTGTAGCAAGCTGCAACAAAAGTTTCACATTATCAATGGGCATCAAAAACAGAAAAAGAAGAAAAACGGGTGATTGCAACTGGGTGACGAAAAAAGGGAAACAAAACAAAAAGAAAAGCAAAAACAAAAACAAAAAACGTTTAACAAAATTAATATCTTGCACAGTGGTTTGCACCAGTATTGCAAGATCACAAACTACTTGTAAACACTGCTGTAAAATGCATTTTCAAATCCCATATATATATGTATGTATATATATACAAAAAACCCAAAAAGAACAACATCATCAAAAATCTCTGCAAAAGAGAGTTAAGCAACATGCCCACTTCTCATCTCTTTGTTTTGTTTAAAAAAATATGCATTATAATTCACATCGCGCTTTTTTCGTTATAACAAAACCAGTTGCATCTGCATAAATACGTATCAGGCATATGCATTTACGTTACTGCTGGACTGGCAAGTCTTATTTCTCTCGCTCTCTTTTTCCTCTTTAGACTCCCAGTGACTTCCAGTGCCAGCAACACCTTTTGCTCCCAGCTTAGTAAACCATCGCATGCTAAGAAAAAAAAACTTGTCATCAGAAAAAGGATCAAATCCATGAAAACAAAGAGGTTAAAAAATAAAAAAAAAGCAGCAAAAACAAAAACAAAAAGGAAGAAAAAAAACAGGACAAAAAAGGAGGACAAGAATGTCAGCGGAAAGGTACTCACCGAGCGGGAGTAAAAGGAAGGAATAAAAATGCGAGTTACTATAAAATACAGTATGGCGGTGGAAGAAGGAATGAGGCGCTTTTTTATTTTTTTTTATTTTTTTTTCCCTCTTTAGTCTCTGCCTCAGGCAATTGCCACGTGATTCGGAGCCAGGCTGACTCGCAGGCAAGGGGGAAGGAGCAGGCGGGGAAGGGGGTAAAACCCCACCGGAGGAGCCCAACTCGCTCCCAACCGCGCGGCGAGCAGCAACAGCGGCGCCAGCAGCAGCCCCCCAGCAGCGGCGAGATGGAGAAGGGCAGCCCGCACGAAGCAGCAGCCGAAGAAGAGACCAGAAGCTCTCGCTTCGGCACCCCTGGCGTAGCCCTGGCGGCGGCGGCGGCAGCAGCAGCAGCAGCAAGCCGGAGACAGACAAGCAGGTGCCCCACGCGCCGCTCTGAAGAGAGAGAGAGAGAGAGAGAGAGAGACGCGCGCCCGCGCGCGCGCCTCCCCCCTCATATACACACACTCACTTACTCAGTCACGCACGCGCGCGCCCTCTCTGGCGCTAAAGAACAGGCGGGAGGAGGCGGCGGCGGCGGCGCAGTGGACGGGAGGAATTGGGGGTGCAGCGAGGAGGGAAAACGGACACCAAAACGCAAAGAGCCGGGATGAGAAGTTCCTCGCAGAGCTCGCGAGGGACCATGGGGGGTGGGGGGGGGAGGAAGGGGCAGAGAGCTCCTCTGGTGAGGTGTGTGGACGTGCACCGGGAGGGGTGTTTGAGAAGCGCGCTCTAAAAGAGGCTGCGAGTTGGTGCGAGCGAGGGGTGGCGGTGGCGGTGGGGGTGAGGCGAGAGCCACGACTTGCCTCCCCGCCCCGCCTCATCTCAAAGTTGCTCCTTCGGAATTCCCGAGACGGACGTTTTCTGTAAAGGGAGCCAACGACAAACAAACGAGAGCCTTTTCGTGGCACCTTAGAGATGAGCGAGTGCGTGTGTGTGTGTGAGAGAGAGAGTGGGCGTGGGCGTGTGGTTTCCAGGGACTTTAACTCGAGGCCGCTGAATGGTATGCGTGCGTGGGAGAGGAAGCGATCCGCTAGCATCGCGCTACAGGGTCTCTGTTAGTGTGGAAGGTACCACCAGGCTCCTTCACCGTCGTTATCCTTGCCTGTCCTTACGATGCTTTTCGGTTTCCAATAAAAGCAACAATTTCTCTCCCCCGCCGCCCCGGAGGCGGACTGTTCTGACGTCCCCGAAGAGGGGACCTGAAAAGCAAACCTCGTTTTGAGCTTCTTCCCCTTTGCACTGAATACGAATTTCGACTTATTTTTGCTGCTACGTTTTTTCTCAAGTGAATAAAGAAGAGAGATGCTCCCTTTCTCACAGTCATGTGGGACCCACGTCTGGTGTTCACGAGAAAGTATTTTGTAATGGGGGGTGAGGATAGTTTGGGGATGTGTTGTGATCAGTGAGGTCGACACTCATGTACTTCACAGAACTATCTACAGAGATGGGAAACCATTGTAACCTCTATTTCAGTCCTCTGCAAGCACACATTCATCTTCCTGGTCTTTAAAAACCTGATTCCTTGCCCTTGGGACTCCTGATTCCACATGTATGCAGCTAAAGCTGGTTACTCTGCATTGGTGAAAATGCACACTGTACACACCGAAGTCATGTTCTCACATCAAAAAATGAGTTTTTAAAAAGTGGTACTGGAAGCAGTGTTACTTTTCTTGTTCGCCCCAATTCCTAATTTTCTCCTTGGCTGTCCATATGTTGAAGGAGATAGTATATACATGATAAATGGTGTGGTTGTTGCAAAATATGCAACAGGACCTGGCAACCCTGTGCTTCCTCAGTACTGTGGTGAAAATTAGTGCTAGTGCAGTCAGTCTCAAATAAATTTGGAAGACAATCTCATTTCAGTAAGTATACTTCCATGTATGCATAATTAGGATTGGGCTGTAAGTCATTAAGCTCCAATTGAATTATCACAGAACCATAGAATTGTAGATTTGGAAAGAGTCTGCTAGATTGTCAAAATCCAACCCTCTGCCTACGTCAGAAATTCCATGTAAAACATCCCTGACATATGTCATCCAGCCTCTACTTTAAAAAGTTCACATGAACCTTTTTCCCATTAACTTTCAAAGTAGTCTGCCCCAGTACTGAACAGAATTGTTCAAGAATTTATTCCTGTTTATCTGAAATCTTTCTTTTGATCTAAATTTGTTGGTTTGGATCCTGTCCTCTGCAGTAGCAGAAAACAAGTCTATTCTGTCTTCCACATGACAACCCTTCACCTATTTGAAGGTGGCTATCGTATCCAGTGGTGTACTGGTAAACTTGAAAGTGCAGATGCTCATCATGACCGTCTCCATATCCAGAAAAAAATAGTCTTGCCCACAAGGCGAGTCCAAAAGTGCAGCACATTAAATTAATTTCTAATCTGTTAAAGTCATCTTGGATCTTAAGTATGTCCTCAAATGTAATAGCAACCTCTCTGTTATTCAAAGGCAGGCTTGGGTGATGTCTTTATGCCTACCAAAAAATCACAAAAATAAGCTAGTTTTGGATCCCATATGGATCTTCATCAGAGTGGGCACCACAGAGTTATGGGTGGTGCAGAAAAAACATCAGTTCCAAAAATTGCACCTCTAAATTGAGTCTGCAGCCCCAGTTTTGAAACTTGCTTTTAATCATCATCATCATCTTAGAACCTCACAGCTGGAAGGGACCCTATGCATGAGTCCAGCCACTGTTAAGAAGGCACAGTGGGAAAGTGAACTCCCAGCCTCTGGCTGTGCAGCCAGAGACCTAAACCACTGAGATATCCAGCAGAAATAAAGGAAACTGACACACATTTGGCCATGATTTTTGGAACTTTTGTCCCCCCCCTGCACTACCACAGCTTTGTGGTTCCCAACCTGATGAACATAGAGGGTTGAAAACTAGTGTATGTTTGTGGCTTTTTAGTAGTCTAATAAAGGTGTCGCCCACCCTTACTTTCAGATTGAGTATATGGTCTGCAAGAATATCACGGGGGACTCTTTTGAATTGTACTGAAATCAAGATACAGTATGTCTACAGCATTTATCTGTTCAATGAAACTTGTGATTTTATCTAAAATAGAGATAAAATTAGTTTAACTTTTTTAAAAAATCAATTCCAGCTCCTATTAATCAATGGCCAGAATCCTATAAACTATGCTTGCTGGCATAATTGCAAATTATGGCAGCAAATTGTTACAAATTAAAAGTTTGTGCTGATTGTATTATATTGGCATTACAACATAATGGCTTTCCTGCCATTGTATTCTTTTTTAAGTGCTCATAGACCAGTCGTCTAATGATCTGTTCTAGAACCTTTCTTAATATTGATGTCATACTGACTAGTCAGTAATTCCCTAAATAATCTATTTTTCCTCTCCTTTTCTGAAAGTGGTCTGCCTCTGGTCTCCAGGGTCTTCACATCTTCTCAAACATTGCAAACAGGCTTTGAGGTTACATCTTCAAGGTTCCTTTACTATCCTCAGATGCATTTAAATTGGCCCTGGAGACTTGAATTCATTTAAAGCAGCTAAGTGTTCCCATATTACCTCCTTACTATCTTGGGCAGCAGCCTTCTCACTACCTCCATTGTCTACTTGCACTAAGTTCAGCATTTTTTTCCTTCTGGAATAAGATGTAGGCAAAATAAGTCTTGGCAACTCTCCTTCTCGATTATCCTTCAACATTTTTCTGTCATGGAGGTACTTGTTTCATTGATCTTCCTGTTGCTCTAAGCATAGCTGGGGGACACACACCCCTTTTTATTATTTTAATCTCTTTTTCAAATCTGAGATCTTTCTGAACTTTATCCATATGACCTTTTCCCTACAAATATTGAGTGTTTGTACTCTTTCTTGGTAAGCTGCCTCCTCTTCTGTTTTGTATATAAACCTCTCTTAAATCTCAACTCAGCCAAAAGTTCCTTATACAAATGCTCACACACATACACATACTTTCTTTAGATGTTTTTTGCAATTTTTTTCAGAGGAGTTGTTTGTGATTACTGGCTCTGTATTTCACTTTTAAGAAAGACCCATTCGTTGTGAACTGTCTTCACTGTTTGTATTTCTGATATGGTACCCCACCTAGTATTTCCTTAAGCTTACCGAAATCAGCTTTCTAAAAGTACAGTATGTGTATCTCCTGAATCCATTTCTCTTTCCTCATTATAATGAATCCCAGGAAGGCTTGGATAGTTACCAGGTTATCACTTCGAACTTATTAATCAGTTCTTCCCTATTGCTGAAGATGTCCAGAATATTTGAAACCCTCAACTCTACTTTATTTACATCTAGAAAATGAAATGTCAATAGGGCAATTGAAGAATTGTTAGATCTTACATACTTGGCAGCATTTGACTTCCAAGTTCCAAGAGACAGCAGGGAAGTTGAAGTTTACCTTTACTGCTGTATCTCTCTCTCTCTCTCTCTTTTGCCAATATTATATAGGAGGGTATAATCCAAGTCCCCAGTCTGCCTTAGAGATCTGTAGCAGACCCTTACAGTGATGCCACTATTGTTTCCTTCCTTTGATATTTCCCCATATATTCACAAGCATTCCATGCACAAGACATGCACTTTTAAATACTCTCTTATGTACAATGCTACTCCTTCCTTCTTCCTGTTTAGTCTGTTATTTTCAAATAAGGATAACAAAGTAACTTCTGCTAAAGTCAACAGGAGTTTTAAACTGAGGAACAAATTGCCTAATGCTAGCTTGCCTATTTACTAATTTGCCACACTGTGACCAACATGTTCCATCGTTTGTATCAAAAGCATCAATGTGTTTGTAATAGTTTCTTGCAGAAGTAATGAAATATACATAAATCATTTAAAATAGTTATTACTGTAGTGTATAGTTAAATCATTATTCAGAATAATTATTCTCTTGTACAAGCAATAACAGCAGCCACATTGGGGCTCTGTATTGGGAAAAAGGCAGGGCATAAATAAATAAACCTGCTATTGTGATGATGGAACAGTGGATTGATTCCATCATTATGGCTTGTTCTCACAATATTCCAATGTACTTATTTTTGGATATGTAAATTGTTCAACTTTATTCCTTCTTTATTTGTTTTCATGTAGATAAGTACTAAGCAAACTTTTTAATTTTAATTAAACCTTTTTACTTCAATACTTCATTCCCCTCAATTTTTTAATCCCAATTCTCCCTAGGAAATGACAGTAAATAGCAGCTTCATCCTTCTACTCTGTGATGCCTAATGTTTTCTTTATGATTGGAATTTAAAATCCATAATAATAAAAATAGTTATTTTGCTCTTTACAAAAAGATTTGTTATGGCTTTTTGCACTACACCCAGCTGCTGCCTTATCAACTGCATTTGAAAATCAACAGCAGTGTTATACATTGTATAATTAATGTTGTTGTTGTTTAGTCGTTAAGTCATGTCTGACTCTTCGTGACCCCATGGACCGGAACACGCCAGGCCCTCCCGGAGTTTGGTCAAATTCATGTTGGTAGCTTCGATGACACTGTCCAACCATCTCGTCCTCTGTCGTCCCCTTCTCCTCTTGCCTTCACATTTTCCCAGCATCAGGGTCTTTTCCAGGGAGTCTTCTCTTCTCATGAGATGGCCAAAGTATTGGAGCCTCAGCTTCAGGATCTGTCCTTCCAGTGAGCACTCAGGGTTGATTTCCTTCAGAACGGATAGTTTTGTTCTCCTTGCAGTCCAGGGGACTCTCAAGAGTCTCCTCCAGCACCACAATTCAAAAGCATCAATTCTTCGGCAGTCAGCCTTCTTTATGGTCCAGCTCTCACTTCCATACATCGCTATTGGAAAAACCATAGCTTTGACTATGTGGACCTTTGTCAGCAAGGTGATGTCTCTGCTTTTTAAGATGCTGCCTAGGTTTGTCATCGCTTTCCTCCCAAGAAGCAGGGGTCTTTTCTGCAGTGATCATGGAGCCCAGGAAAGTAAAATCTGTCACTGCCTCCATATCTTCCCCTTCTATTTGCCAGGAGGTGATGGGACCAGTGGCCATGATCTTCGTTTTTTTGATGTTGAGCTTCAGACCATTTTTTGCACTCTCCTCTTTCACCCTCATTACGAGGTTCTTTAATTCCTCCTCACTTTCTGTCATCAGAGTGGTATCGTCTGCATATCTGAGGTTGTTGATATTTCTTCCGGCAATCTGAATTCCGGCTTGGGATTCATCCAGTCCAGCCTTTCGCATGATGTATCCTGCATATAACTTAAATAAGCAGGGAGACAATATACAGCCTTGTCGTACTCCTTTCCCAATTTTGAACCAATCAGTTGTTCCATATCCAGTTCTAACTGTTGCTTCCTGTCCCACATATAGATTTCTCATGAGATAGATAAGGTGATCAGGCACTCCCATTTCTTTAAGAACTTGCCATAGTTTGCTGTGGTCCACACTGTCAAAGGCTTTTGCGTAGTCAATGAAGCAGAAGTAGATGTTTTTCTGGAACTCTCTGGCATTCTCTATAATCCAGCGCATGTTAGCAATTTGGTCTCTAGTTCCTCTGCCCCTTCGAAATCCAGCTTGTACTTCTGGGAGTTCTCGGTCCACATACTGCTGAAGCCTGCCTTGGAGAATTTTGAGCATAACCTTGCTAGCGTGTGAAATGAGTGCAATTGTACAGTAGTTGGAGCATTCTTTGGCGCTGCCCTTCTTTGGGATTGGGATGTAGACTAATCTTTTCCAATCCTCTGGCCACTGCTGAGTTTTCCAAACTTGCTGGCATATTGAGTGTAGCACCTTAACAGCGTCATCTTTTAAGATTTTAAATAGTTCAACTGGAATGCCATCACCTCCACTGACCTTGTTGTTAGCCATGCTTTCTAAGGCCCACTTGACTTCACTCTCCAGGATGTCTGGCTCAAGCTCAGCAACCACACTATCTGGGTTGTCTGGGACATCCAGATCTTTCTGGTACAATTCCTCTGTGTATTCTTGCCACCTCTTCTTGATGTCTTCTGCTTCTGTGAGGTCCCTACCATTTTTGTCTTTTATCATGTCCGTCTTTGCACAAAATGTTCCTTTAATATCTCCAATTTTCTTGAACAAATCTCTGGTTTTTCCCTTTCTATTCTTTTCCTCTATTTCTTTGCACTGTTCATTTAAGAAGGCCCTCTTGTCTCTCCTTGCTATTCTTTGGAAGTCTGTATTCCATTTTCTGTAACTTTCCCTATCTCCCTTGCATTTTGTTTCCCTTCTCTTCTCTGCTATTTGTAAGGCCTTGTTGGACAGTCACTTTGCTTTTTTGCATTTCCTTTTCTTTGGCATGGTTTTTGTTGCTGCCTCCTGTACAATGTTACGAGCCTCCATCCATAGTTCTTCAGGCACTGTGTCCACCAAATCTAGTTCCTTAAATCTGTTCTTCACTTCCACTGTGTATTCATAAGGGATTTGGTTTAGATTATACCTGACTAGCCCAGTGGTTTTTCCTACTTTCTTCCGTTTAAGTTTGAGTTTTGCTATAAGAAGCTGATGATCAGAGCCACAATCAGCTCCAGGTTTTGCTGACTGTATAGAGCTTCTCCATCTTTGGCTGCAGAGAACATAATTAATCTGATTTCGGTATTGCCCATCTGGTGATGTCCATGTGTAGAGTCACCTCTTGTGTTGTTGGAAAAGAGTGTTTATGATGACCAGCTTGTTCTCTTGACAAAACTCTATTAGCCTTTGCCCTGCTTTGTTTTGATCTCCAAGGCCAAACTTACCTGTTGTTCCTTTTATCTCTTGACTCCCTACTTTAGCATTCCAGTCCCCTATAATGAGAAGAACATCTTTCTTTGGTGTCAGTTCTAGAAGGTGTTGTAAGTCTTCATAGAAATGGTCAATTTCAGCCTCTTCAGCATCGGTGGTTGGTGCATAAACTTGGATTACTGTGATGTTGAAAGGTCTGCCTTGGATTCGTATTGAAATCATTCTATCATTTTTGAGATTGTACGTATCCCAGTACTGCTTTTCCCACTCTTTTGTTGACTATGAGGGCTACTCCATTTCTTCTACGGGATTCTTGCCCACAATAGTAGATATGGCAATCGTCTGAATTGAATTCGCCCATTCCCGTCCATTTTAGTTCACTGGCGCCCAGGATGTCAATGTTTATTCTTGCCATCTCCTGTTTGACCACATCCAGCTTACCAAGGTTCATAGATCTTACATTCCAGGTTCCTATGCAGTATTTTTCTTTGCAGCATCGGACTTTCCTTTCACTTCCAGCCGCGTCCACAGCTGAGCGTCCTTTCGGCTTTGGCCCAACCACTTCATTAGCTCTGGAGCTACTTGTACTTGTCCTCCGCTCTTCCTCAGTAGCATTTTGGACGCCTTCCGACCTGAGGGGCTCATCTTCCAGCGTCATATCTTTTAGCCTTTTGTTTCTGTCCATGGAGTTTTCTTGGCAAAGATACTGGAGTGGCTTGCCAGTTCCTGCTCCAGGTGGATCTCATTTAGTCAGAACTCTCCACTGTGACCTGTCCTTCTTGGGTGTCTCTGCATGGCATAGCCCATAGCTTCTCTGAATTATTATTTATTTATTTATTTATTACATTTATAGCCCGCCCATCTAGTCATATAGACTACTCTGGGCGGGTGAATTACTCAAGCCCCTTCGCCACGACAAGGCAGCAATCCATGAAGGGGATAATGAATAGGTATGCATAAAAGGAGAAATATCAAGTTATCCTTACAGATATGTATAAAAACCCAGAAATCAGCACATGCTTTTATATTGAAAAACAGCAAGATGGCTTTGATAGCTATTCCGTGTTGTACATGTACCTATTTTTTTTAAAAAACTAATCTGTGTTATGAAATGTATGTGTCTGTTAAATTCCTATGTAATATGCTGGTTAGTTTTAAGCAGTATACAGAAGAATATACACTCATAATCAAATATTAAAAACCATGATCTTATAACTACCTTTACAAATATCTTAATAGCTTGAGTGGGAGAACGTACCCATTAAAAATACCAGATCAGTGAGAGTTATGATTATGCCTTACTTTGAAATATCTATATATTTTTTCCTAATATGTCAATATCAATTTTAAAAATATATGTTTAGTTTTTAATGCAGGTAAATTGACATGTGTATATGACAATGTGTGTTTTTTGGGGAGGAATAACAGTATCTTGGGCAAATAGCTATATGAGAACAATACAGGGCCAGCTGATGAACCAAGGGAGAAGTCCTTGTGCACAAAATGTAGGAGGGGAGACGTTCCGCTCTCCTGGTCACAAGCCACCATTGGAACAGTTTTTTCACACAATTTATTATCAAGGATACATGATTATTAAAACATTGGCTGCACTCCAGCTTTATTATAAAATTAATAGAAATTTTACAATAATGTGAATAACAGCACGACTGACTCTTGAAGTGCAGTCTTTCAGCTGGTATCTATATGTTCTCCCAGCTCCATAAAGCCAGAGTGCCTTTCATAATTAAAACACAAGAAGGAAAAAGGAGAAGAACACAAGCATTCAGATATTAAGTCTTGGAATCCAGAAGTACTTCAGCCCTGAGAAGTTTCACAGCCCTGTTGCATATATTGGCTCAGTAGCATATACAGTGGTGCCTCGACTTACGAACATACCGACTTACAACCATTTCGAGTTACGACCAGCTCCGGCCGCAAAATTTTGCTTCGACTTGCAGCCGGAGCTTCCAGTTACGAACACAAAAAGGCAGGGGGGAAAGGCAGGAAATTCAAATTGCTAACTGTTGGTGGCGAAGAGGCTGCTTCTTTGTAGCTCTTTCGCCCCAGCAGTTAGAGAGTGTGCGATCGGAGGAGGCTAGGGATTGCCTGGCTTCTGCTTCTGAGTGAGAGTGTGTTTGTTTGCAGGGAGGCTTGGGACTGCCTGGTAAGGTAAGGTGCTGCTTTCTGCTTTTTAAAAACTGCCTGTTCTGGGTGGGTTTTGCAGGGTGGGTTTGGGCTGGTTTTTTGGTTTTGTTTTTAAGCCCCAGCGCCTTCGGGGCTTGCTCTGTTGTTTATTTTTTGTTTTTGTTTTTTTGCAGCCCCAGCACCTTCCGATGGGGCTTGGTCCATTGTTTATTTTTGGTTTTGTTTTGCTTTTAAGCCCCAGAGTCTTCGGGGCTTGCTCTGTTGTTGTTGTTTTTTTTTAAAGCCCCAGCACCTTCGGGGCTTGCTCCATTGTTTATTTTTGGTTGTTGTTGTTTTAAAAGCCCCAGCGCCTTCGGGGTTTGCTCCGTTGTTTATTTTTGGTTGTTGTTGGTTTTTTTTTGCAGCCCCAGCGCGTTCCTATGGGGCTTGCAGTGTTTTATTTTTATTTTATTTTTTGAGGGTATTTTTTTTTCTCTTCTGGAACAGATTAATCGCATTCCAATGCATTTCAATGGGAAATGGTGCTTCGACTTACGACCATTTTGAGTTACGTCCATCTTCTGGAATGGATTATGGTCGTAAATCGAGGCACCACTGTATTCAGGAGATGCTGCAAGAGGAAAGTGTTACATGTGAGATCAGCAAAAATAAAGCAAGGAGTGGTGCAGCATCTGGTGGTGTATGATGCAACTCAACCAAATGGCTCTGTTGCTCCACTTCTTTGGGTACACAGCTTTGTTTCTGTAACAACTATCTGAAAACCTCCCTTCCTTTTTCCTTCTTTTTGATCATTAATATACGGGTTCCAGCTGCACTATTGCACCTTTGGTCTTTGAAATCACCTAACTATGATGCATATTAACTTATTAAAATATCATTCTGATACTATGGGTGGACAAACATACAAATGCAGGCACTTTTTAAACAGCATTTTTCAAGACAGATTTACCACCCTATTGATAGTGCTGTTCTTCAGGATAGGAGGTGTTCAAAATTACAGCAACTACAATTACTTTAGCAAATTAAAAGAGCTGAAAAAGATAGTTGTTCAGTCTTTAATGGTATAATCCAACTAGGAGAGTTACACGGGCTGATGTAGAATAATACAAAATCATACATTTCTTGCTTCAAAAATTAAAAGTACACAATTTGAAGCCAGTGCTGCAGGCAGAAGATCTAGCTAGGATACTATCGAGCACAGGTACAAACTAGCCTAAGAGAAATATTTTTTTCTTAAATCAGGCAAGCATCTCCCCCACTCTAGCAGACTTCCTGTTGTGTTCATTCTCTTTGGTTGTGAGATCGGTCAGTGGGGAGCCTGCCAGAGTGAAGGGGAAGTTTATGCCCTTCTCTTTTACTCTGCAGTTAGGTAATAGAATACTAGTACAGTCATATATAATTGCCAATAGTTGTCCTTTATCAAGGTCCTTTTATTTTGTGTTCCATGTTGACACAACTACTAATTTTTGATGCATTTTACATATTTGTAAAATATTTGTGCTTCTATAGCAATGATAGTTTCTCTAAAATAGCACCCCACATAAACCTTTACGTTTTAACCACAAGTTGTATGGAATGTTTTGTTATAATTGTTATTTAAGAAACTTGGTTGCTTTTTATTCCCTGTCCACTGAAACATATACAGTGGTGCCTCGACTTACGAATGTCCCGACTTACAACCATTTCGAGTTACGACCAGTTCCGGCCGCAAAATTTTGCTTCGACTTGCGGCCGGAGCTTCCAGTTACGAACACAAAAAGGCAGGGGGAAAAGGTGGGAAATTCAAATTGCTAACTGTTGGTGGCAAAGAGGCTGCTTCTTTGTAGCTCTTTCGCCCCAGCAGTTAGAGAGTGTGCAATCGGAGGAGGCTAGGGATTGCCTGGCTTCTGCTTCTGAGTGAGAGTGTGTGGGTTTGCAGGGAGGCTTGGGACTGCCTGGTAAGGTAAGATGCTGCTTTCTGCTTTTTAAAAACTGCCTGTTCTGGGTGGGTTTTGCAGGGTGGGTTTGGACTGGGGGGGTTATGTTTCTGTGCTGTGTTGTTGTTTTGTTTTTTGTTTTTGTTTTGTTTTGCAGCCCCAGCGCCTTCCGATGGGGCTTGCTCCATGGTTTATTTTTGGTTTTTTGAGGGGGTTTTTTGTAGCCCCAGGGCCTTCGGGGCTTGCTCCGTGGTTTATTTATTTATATTTTTTTAAGCCCCAGTGCCTTCGGGGCTTGCTCCGTGGTTTATTTTTATTTGTTGTTTTTTTTTAAAGCCCCAGCGCCTTCGGGGCTTGCTCCCTGGTTTATTTTTGGTTGTTGTTGAGGTGTTGTTTTTTTTTGTTTTTTTTTTGCAGCCCCAGCGCGTTCCTATGGGGCTTGCAGTGTTTTATTTTTATTTTATTTTTTGGGAGTATTTTTCTTCTTCTTCTGGAACGGATTAATCGCGTTCCAACGCGTTTCAATGGGAAATGGTGCTTCGACTTACGACCATTTCGAGTTACGTCCATCTTCTGGAACTGATTATGGTCGTAAGTCGAGGCACCACTGTACCATTCATATTACTGACATTTAACATGCACTTCACTGTAATGTCTTGCTCCTACTCAAGGCTAATAGAAGCTCCAGTCCCTCAAATCTTCTCAACACTAGGGAGAACTGTGAGATGACAGCTTTCAAAAAGTAGGATCATGTCCACAGGAATAATTTGATCGATAGTCTTTTGAATGGGTGTAGGCTTGGTAGACATATATAGAGGAGCATCCAGTGAGTGCTGTGTTCATTGCATCTTTTATCTATGTTGGATCTGTGAGACAACGTGTTAGCAGTCATTTGTAATCCCAGTTTGATGTAAACATATGAAGTATGAGGTGATAATTTTCAGTAGGTGTAAATTCTTTCCAACCTTTCCAGGTATGTACGTATGTTACTGCATAACAACATGGGTAAATCCACTTTAATGACAGCACCTTACACAGGTCTGCTCAAAACCACAGCTTCCTCAAGTTATGTAATTATCACATCTTGTGAGATTACCAGACTCAAAATTTTCATATTGACCAGGAATACCAGCTATAACAAGACCTTCAGCTGTTCATTTACAGTTAAGCAGAATTTTTGTGTGTGTGAATACAGCTGAATAAGCTGGGTTCGGTACTGGGAAGTGATGGTATTTCCTTTTCTTCAGCTTGTGGCAACCAACCATCAGGATCATTGGAATCCTGTTTCTTGCAGATTTATTCTCATTGTATTTTTCTTCTTAACAGAAATTCCAGTTTAACCATGATGTTCACTAAGTAGCACTTGGAAGCATAGGAAAGTACCACACAGGGAGTCAGACTATCTAACTCAATATTATTTACACTAACCAGATGCATATCTCCAGGATTTCAGACAGAAGGTGGTGTTTGCTTGCTTAATGCTTTCCTTGCTGTCCACAAAAACAACTGAGAGTCTGGGGCTTTTTGCATACAGAGCACATACTCTGTGGCTTATATTCCTAAAACAAGATGATGCTTTGGAAATGAAACAATATCAACATTAAAATGATGCCCTTTCAACCAGAATTCATTTTTAGAGCTGAAGATAGGAATGTTCATCTTGAATTTCTTGCTCTGTTCACTAACATTGTTCCCTTTATCGTCTGCTATATCAGTGAAATTTATTCCATTTTAATTATTGTGCCTACTTTCTGGATTAATTACATGGACAGTCCCAACCAGTTGAGTTCACATAGTGAAAAGAATGATATCACAATGCTATATAACAAATCAGGTTATGTTTTCTGCCAGTGTCACTGAGGGCAAACAAATCTAGGTAAAAGTAAGCTGTTCTTAAAATAATTCTTTTAATTAAAGTTTCCAGGAACAACAGGAACAAATTTTGAAGAACAGACAATAATTTTCAAAGGTGGCATTTAATCACCTATCAGTCATGCAGGTTCCTTGTAAATTCTCTTGAAAAGTTAACACTACGTTTTAGGGTTTTTGTTTACAACTAACAATGACTGCAATTTTTCAAGCGTTGAGTTATTGATGATTTTTATTAAAGGAAATATGAAAACAGGGTGGTCCCATATAAATATATATGAGATCTGCCAAATACCTCAACATCTGAAAGACTATTCCACAGAGGATGGGGTCTAGGGGGAAAAAAGCATAACTGAGGTATCAGCAACAAGATACAAGAAAGAACATATGAATAAAAGAAAAAAACATGGCATGAAAATTGAAGAATTGGCATTGACAGATGAATACATCATGACTATGAAACAATACATGAAGGATATATTCATATAATGAAAGCAATGGAATATTAGTGCCGCTTGTAAAAACAGCCAAGTCTAAATTTTATTTTCTAACTAGTAAAAATATTCAGCTTTGGAAAGGCTGAAGTAGCCATTAGCTTGGCGCAGCAATGCCTTCAAGCAAAGATATGCAGCTCTGTGCTCACAATGTGTAAGTGAAACCATGGCTTCTGGCATCCCTAAACATGACCCTGACATAATGCATCCATAAAATCTGATGGTAGAGGATCTGCCCGCTCCATGTCCATGAATGCAGCTTACCTAGAGGAGAGGCAGTAGGAAAACTGTCCATAGAACTATTCCCCTAGCTTCACAATGTATTGATTGTAAATCTATATAGTAGTTAGGGAAGTCTGCCAAATAGTGGCTAACAATGGTACTGCAGACTTCAAACACATGGATGCATTCAAATTATGTAATCTAGTTTAAAAACCAAATAATTGCCAGGTGCAAATCCAAAGTCCTCTTAATATGCATGCCAGGTTTCATGCATGCCTTTTAGCACAATAGACAGCTGTGCTGCTGAAAGGCATCCTCTCATTATTACAGATGATTATTCTTTTTATATACTGCCCTTCCGTTATGAAGTTTAAATGTCAGAAATGGAGTTTCTGGACATTGATTGGGCTGAAAATACTTAACGTCAGCAATGGAGCTGAACCATTTTGATGTGCATAAATTAAATAGTATCTATCAGACTGGTAAAGAGGAAAATCCATAACTTATGGTGGATTACATCTGAAATTGTATATTAATTCTACAATAGTGAAAAGTTCCTTGTTCATAAGGGAACACTTTTGCTGGGCTAACAGAATGATTGACATATGCCTTAAATACACAATCACATATATTTTCAGCCCTTTATCTTTCTACTCCAAGCACTAACAAGAGTCTCTTGCTTAGGTTATAAGATCTTGCTTAGTTTATAAGATGTGACAAGATCACAATCCATTGCACTATGACTGCAGGCTAGTATAGCATTTTTTGTTATTGTTGTATAATTCATTCTTAACCCTGGAGAGAAAGAGGACCACTACATAATACAAAGCACTGTCTAGGTCACTATAAAAGATATAAAGATTTAGAAAAGAACGCTGTGCTACATTTCAGTTATCTGAACAATCTGAAAATTGATTGTATTGAACTGATTTACGACCCCTTCCCCCAATAAGTTTATATAATTTATATGCATCAACATTTAAAGCAATTCCAAATTTAGAGCAATTTCAAATGTTTCCTCTAATATCCACTTTAATGTAACACCAAGACTGATGTTACCAGCAATTGATTTAGCAATACCACCCTGAGAAATTATTACAAATCTTAAATACTTGGGGCTCAAAGCAAGGGAAGGAGCTGGTGAAGAATTACTTGCTTTTGATCCATTGCAGGATAAGTGCATTATCCTTCATGTACCAATATTGTTTTTTTTAAAAACGTGCATTGAGTATTTTCTAACCCCAATAAAATATCCAAAGGTAATGAGAATTAGCACTTGAGTTAGAGTCAAGGTTAAGCATGAGGTTTCACATATATTATTTTTATATTTTCCAACATTTGGTTTCCTCTCAAATGGGGCCAGCTTCATGACAACCAGAAATACTGCACTTTTGAGTTTGCTAATAATTGACAGATGACTTTTTAAAAGACCCAATATGTGACACTGGCTGAAATCAGTAGACTTTTTTTGTATATATAAGCCTTTGTATATTCATAAAACTATACAACTGGCTGAAACTTGGAGAAATATTTGCAATTATTCAAGTGGCAATGCCAAGAAGGCCTTGTAGGTCTATTTTTGTATGGATTCTGCAATAAAACATGGCTCTGGGCAATAAAACACCCCACCATTGTGAATAAAGATCCAGGCCATAATAATTGACTGAAGTATGCAGGGGTCAATGCAGTGAATATTTGTGAATGTCCTCATGATTTTTCTGACAGTGAACAGAAAAAATCACTCCCCTATTTGGAACAGTTGCCCAGCATAGAAAACCAGGTGGGTGAAACTATAAGGACATTTTCAACTGTAGTAAGCACCACAAACCCAAATCCAGATAACTATAGTCCTGCTATATTCTAATGTTCCAGTGGATTTCCTTCACCTTAGCCAAATCTTCATTTGGGGTGGACTGAAGCCAATTGCAGTAATGTTTTATGAGCAGAGTCTAACTCTTAAGAGAGCTGTATATTGTTCCATGACTCCTGCTCTGAACTGCCATTTTCATTATTTGGACATGGAATGCTCTAATGACACTGGGATAGCTCTTACTAATTACTGATGGATATGATAAACCTACACTGTAGGACTGTATCATTTAATATTGGACAATGGACTTACATAGAGCTCTTGCTTTCATAACAGCTAGGTTACCAAAATAAGGCCATGTCAAAACTACAAAGCTTGGGAAAATATGTGTGGGTGGGATGGGATTATTAGTACTTTCAAAATTCCCCAATGAGCATGGCCATTGGCTGTGCTGGCTGGGGGTTCTGGGGTTGCAGTTCAAAACATTACTTTTCCTAGCACTAGTGCAACTCTAGAAACAGGTCATCATGGTGTTTAACAATCTAAATAATTTCCATAGGACTTCTGATCAAAACTGGATGAGAAACAAAAATAGTGCCTAGCTATTTTATTTTTCTAGAGAACGGAAAAATGACACTTCAAATAACCAGCACCCCATGCACATGCTGACCAGCAGTATTCCTCACACATGGCCCTCATCATTTATGCATACATCATCCAGATCAAAAGACTATGAAGGGCTGTTTTTGCAGCTACATTTTTTCACCAATGAATAATGCCTGTAGAGAAATATATGTGGATATGTTTTATCCCTGTGAATTGTACAAGAAATAACTGTAAACCAGCTATTAGATGTCTGTCCCTCCAGATCTTTTACTAAACATCTGTATGAATTTTACATCTTAGTGTGCTTTCTAAACACATTTTCCAGGATGTACGTTCTGTGTTAGAATCATCACAAAGTATTACAGAAAGATAATGGAAATAGAAAATATGTTTGCATCAGAGGAGACTTCAGCATGGCCTGTGAATAGGCAGATATTCTCGGGTTGAAATCCCAAACGTCTTGACAGCCACCATTGTTAGAGTACTTATAAGCATAAGGAGCAGCAAAGGATAATTGTTGAACTTGGTGTAGAAAGCAGAAGATTTTTAGATAGGTTGGGGCAATGAGTCTGGACAAACACACTGCGAAACACAGGTCATAGAAAAGGGATTTATCAGGACTTAAGAGCAAAGAAGACTGAGCCACTGGCAACAATCAGAAATTAGAAACTAGAAAGTAGGAGTAAAGAATATGTCAGAAATTGGGGTAAGTCAAGAAACACAAGAGCTCTGATACTTTCGGCAAAAGCAAGGCTGACCTCTAATAAGAAACTATTTCAATGAAATCCTGCCCAGAACTATCCAATGACCAGGCTAGGTGGGTAGGGTCTTTGCAGGTCTGAAGGATTCTTTGCTGAAAACTTCACCAAATGGCACAGCTAAAGGCAGTTCTTGACACTATATTTAGAACTTTTAGTTATGTCCTTCACTGCAAGGGCAGTGGCCAGCAGTTCCTTCTAATGATAAACAGGGATAAGAAGAGGAGCTTATGTATTCAAAAGCAGATAGTACACTATTTATTTATTTATTTATTTATTTATTTAACTTATATGCCGCCCACACTACCCAGAGGTCTCTGGGCGGCTTACAACATTTAAAATACAATAAAAAGACAAAACAATTAAAATGCAATTAAAATATATACTCTAAAAATTGCCATCGGACCCACAGCTGATATCATTTCAATTAAAAGCCTTCTGGAACAGGAAGGTTTTGACCTGGCGCCGAAATGTCATCAGCGTCGGCGCCAGACAAATCTCAGTCGGGAGGGCATTCCATAGTCTGGGGGCAGCTGCCGAAAAGGCCCTTTGTCTACAAGCCATCCCTCTTACCTCCTTGAGGGACGGCTCTTTCAAAGGGCCCCCTGGCTAGATCTTAACTGCCGGGTAGGTTCATATGGAAGGAGGCGGTCCTTCAGGTATCCAGGGCCCAAGCCGTTTAGGGCTTTATATGTCAAAACAAGCACTTTGAATTGGGCCCGGGCAGCAACTGGTAGCCAATGTAACTTAAATAGAATCGGCTTGATATGGTCCCTAGCGGCCCCACCACTCACCAGCCGCGCAGCTCGATTCTGGACCAGTTGCAGTCGCCGGACCGTCTTCAAAGGCAGCCCCACGTAGAGCGCATTGCAGTAATCTATGCGAGATGTTACCAGTGCGTGTGTAACTGTCATGAGACTCCGCTCGTCCAGGTAGGGCCGTAGCTGGTATAATTTCCGCAGCTGAAGGAAGGCGCCTCTGGCCACCGAGTCCACCTGGGCTTCCAGTGTTAGACTGGGGTCCAGGAGCACCCCCAAGCTGCGGACCCTGTTCCTTAGGGGGAGTGTAACCCCATTCAGGGCAGGGAAATGGCCCTCCAGCCTGTCCGGTGAAGCACCCACTAACAGCACTTCCGTCTTGTCTGGATTGAGTTTCAATTTATTAACCCTCATCCAGTCCATTATCAGGTCCAGACACGAGTTCAGCACAGAAACCGCCTCACCTGGATTGGTGGAAAACGAGAGGTAGAGCTGAGTATCGTCAGCATATTGCTGACTCCTCAGCCCAAACCTCCTGATGACCTCTCCCAGTGGTTTCATGTAGATGTTAAATAGCATGGGGAACAGTATTGAGCCCTGAGGAACCCCATGACATAAACGCCATGGGACAGAGCAACTGTCCCCCAGCACCACCCTCTGGACACGGTCAGCCAGGAAGGAGCGGAACCACCGTAAAGCGGTGCCCCCAACTCCCAACCCAGCCAGCCTATCCAGAAGGACACCATGGTCGATGGTGTCGAAAGCCGCTGAGAGGTCCAGGAGTATCAACAGGGTCACACTCCCCCTGTCTCTCTCCCGGCAAAGGTCATCGTACAGGGCGACCAAGGCAGTCTCCGTACCAAAACCCGGCCTGAAACCCGATTGAAATGGATCCAGAAAATCCGTTTCATCCAGCAGCGCCTGGAGTTGCCCGGCCACAACCTGCTCCAACACTTTGCCCAAATAAGGGAGGTTCGCCACTGGTCGGTAGTTAACCACCAGCCTTGGGTCCAGGTTAGGCTTTTTAAGGAGTGGACGAATTACCGCCTCTTTCAAGGTGGTAGGGACCACTCCCTCTCTCAAAGACCACATCCTCAGGTCTCAACAATTGAAACTCATCCATTAATACTTGACCTAAGCACGGCACACTGGACACATCACTATGTGATGTAGATGTACCTAACAGTGTTAAAGGCAGGGCATCGTGTATCAAAAGGTGAGCAACTGAGGCGAAACTGCAGAAAAGCAGAGATAGAAAGGTTGTAGTTGTCAGGTAACAGGTGACCATGATATAAACTAGGCTTTTCATGGAAGTGTCAGAAAAGACTCAAGTTTTTTCCAATCTTATTCATTACTTTTTAAGATTCTACCTCTACCATGCAGTGTGACTACAAATACAAAGCAGAATTCGAAGTGACAAAATCTGGCAATAGACTGAATATGGGGCACACACAAAAAAAGAGAGAGAGACAGAAGTCAAAGATAAACCCATGGTTATTTTCACAACAGGAAGTAGCAATCTACAGCAATTAATATTGACTTTCTACTACTAAGTTACTTACCTCTTGAAAAGGTTGATGTATTCCTTTAGCTTATAGTGATACTGGTAGTTGTTCTGCAGCCAAAGAAGAGTAATATCAAAGAGAGAAGAGCACAATATTTACCGTTCATTGTCAACACATTATAATTGCCATTGCATACGAAGTGGAGGACTATTGATAGTAAAACCTTCTGCACCATAAAAAGAAAACCACAAACTGTAATATTATGATAAAAATTCAATTAGAAGTTATTTTCGCACCAGCAAGCAACATTTTACAATAAGCAATAAATGAATATTTGAACTTTCATTACCTTTTAAGATTATATCTCTACTATGAGTAGTGACTATAAATATAAAACAGAATTTGGATTCACATTATATTGCAGCTCCAAGTCATGGGGTCTAATAATAATAGCAATCCCATTGTGATTGGGTTCTGGTTCTAAACTGAGCAGTTCCTCTTCTTTGAAGGGATTAATCACAGGAGACATAATACTATTAACAGAACTTTTACTTTCTTCAGGGGGGAAGGATCTATTACAACTTCTGTAGGTCCAACGGAATACTATTAACAGAACTTTTACTTTCTTTGGGGGGGGGAAGGATCTATTACAACTTCTGTAGGTCCAACGGGACCCGCAACTATTGAAGATTCAGACCACATCATAGGAAGTCCATTTAACAGTTCATTGTCTTTTAACGTGGAGACATTCCAAACCTCTTGCGGTCCGTAGGCTTTCTCAAAGGGTTGCTCCTCACCACGCAGATCGTTCCACAGCATGGGTGTCGAGCCCAATCTCCCTCAAGTGGTGTCTGTGTTGCAGGGATAGGGTCTGGTCGCACCATCCTTTTCCAGGGACCCTTCCCTCTAGGGTATACATACACGGTCCATTCTAAAGGATCCACTTCTCCCAACTGTATCTCTAAACCTGGGTTTCCTCGTCCCCGCACATGACTATCTCCCCCCTCTCTCTTTCCCTCCTCTCTCTGGGGAACAGAGAACACGTATGGTCCTTCTTCCTTGTCTGGTCCCGCACTACTCTCCTCCTTTACTTCTCTTCTTTCTCTCTCTCTTCAGTCTGCCTTCCCCCTAATGTTAAGTCCTCCATCCTCGTGGGTAGGGTAGATAAAAGGGTGCTGATTCCTTCCACCCGAGATGATCGAGGGGACGGCTCACTTCCAGGCTTGACCATGTCAATAGGTTCCTCTTCACACCCATAGAACCCAATCCTGCAAATACACAAGGATGGAGGAAATTTAATACTTTATCATGCAAAGGAGTACGGTGTGGTAATGTCACAAATAATAATTTACATTAGTTTGAAATTCCACCAATTTGACTTGCTCAGCTTATCCCACAAAACTTTTCCCTGGCTCAGAATGCAGCTGATTTGTTTTTATCACAAATGCTTTGGTTTTACTAACTGCTTTGGTCTTTTTATTTGTAAATCAATTTGAGGACACTGTCAGTTGGGTGGTCAATTGTATATAAACTTTAAAATGAATAAATACATAAAATATTTTTATGTGACTTTGCCATTGTCATTTTTATGCCGTTTAAGAGATCCAAGATCTCGGAAAGTTTTTAATCTGTTTTAATCTGTTTTACAGATGCTTTTAATCAGTCTGCAGCTCTGGCTGTCTACGTGGCTGCCAGATGGGGTGGTATATCCATCCATCCATCCATCCATCCATCCATCCATTCATCCATCCATCCATCCATCCAATAAATAAATAAATAAATAAATAAATAAATAAATAAATAACATTAGTCTGGCTCTCTTTTTGTTTTTTTCAGTTATGGATGTTCTATGGATGCTATTTGTGTATTTCTTAACGTTGTCATTGATATCTTTGTTGTTGTTTTATGTCATTTTCCCCTTTCGAGCAATAACACCTCCGTATTGGAAGGGAAAAACAGGAATCATAGCCATCAATGAATGAATTTAAGCTATTAACTTGGAAGGTTATCTATGTGGACTTGCCCATTTAAGAAATGTGATGGATGGTGAAGTTAGTATATATGGTGACCCTGAAAAACAAAAAGGGAAAGTATGAGAGACACTGGTATCCAAGAAGTGTGGGGTTTCATTGCAATTTGAGCTGTAACTGCTGGAAAATATTGATGATTATTAATATTTATATCCCTGTCTAGCAGTAGATCAGTAGAGTAGTCATTCTAGTTATAGTTAGCTATACTGTTATCATCTTTCTGACCTGTTTTGAGCACAGGATAAGTCACCATGATGACAAATACAGTAATTTGTTATGGCATAAGTCCAGGAAATATGGTGTATTATTTATCATGTACTGTATTTTGAAGTTCTGTTTTATTTGAAAGAGCAGTCATTATGCCTGTACCAATCAATTAATTTTCTTCCCTGTCCTTGACTGCTTTCAGGCAGGCCAAATGCTTCATCTGAGATATAAATTCCTAAATCAATTATCCTTCTCTGAGTTTATAATTTTGCTGATCAACATCCTATCTACATAATAGCCCCGATATAATGCACAGATTATCATTCGCATGCTTAAGCTCATTGAAATCAATGTGTTTATGCAAACTGAGCATTATGTTGGATTCATTGGGGTTATACTTTATTATTTTGCTGCTCATATCTTCTCTATTCTCTTTTTAAAAGAAATTCTTAAAGGTTAGCTTCCAAATAGAAAGTGCTAAATGCCCCCATATTTATCTATGTCTATACATTTATTGTCAATCAAATGTAGAACATTAATGGAACTTTGGGCTAAATCCAATTGTTAGACCCAACTAGAATAAATCCATTAAGTTAGTGTGACTTGTTAAGTCAACACTTGTGTAAGTAAAATGGATTAATTAGGTCTTCTTTGATTGGCATTAATAACTAGTCCTTAGTGCTTATGATTGGTTTTCTATGTCATATAGGGCTTATTATGCAAATATCCTCAAAATCTTCAGTAGTTGTATGTAAAACAACTTTATGCAAAAATTACTCGAAAATCTTCATTGTTTGGATCACTGAAAACAAATTCTTGGTGTCATGGGAGATTTCAGGTGCCCAGATGCAGCCTGTATTTTTTCCAATACAAGTATAATGTGGAATTAGGATGCCTGTATTCAGAACTGACATGCACCTAAGCTTTTGCTTTGTTTCAGTTTTGTATCCTTTGGCCTCAGTAATATCCCATAAGGAGGTAATGTCACATACCCTTCCCCGTTATTCATGCCTCTACACCAACATAAGTTCTATGTTTAAATTTCCATTGCGTATGGCAATACCCTCTGGAATTCATCATTATTATTATCAATGCAAATTGAAAAATGCTATGTGTATGGAAGTGTATTTTGACACAGCAGAATAAAAAACCCATAGACAGACATAAATTCCCAAATGGATCATTTTGGGGCAGCAAAAAGTGCTATACAAAAACAGGCTGCCATTGGGCTGATGATTATGTTACATTTTTTAAAAAAAACATGCAGCAAGTTTAATCCACTAGGAAAGAAACAGAAAACTCAGTGAAAATTCTCTTAGCTCTATGTTGTAATCCTGAATGCTGAAAGATACCTCATCTTCCAATCTGACTAGAATTAAAGAAAGCTAGAGCCCCATTTAGATTCAGTACTAAGGTTTAATTGATGTTGGCAGTAATCATTTCTGGAGAATCTATATAAATTATGCTCTGGACATAAAGCAAAGCGAAGATATATAGTCAGTCCCCAAATTTAGTTTTAACACGCATTTTTTAAAACTACCACTATTATATAATGCCTACAATGCATAACTAATTTAAATAAATGTTTGTGTTACATTTAACTTTGTCCGCAGCTAATTCAGATTTCTCTGCCTATATACCAAAAAATTGTACTCAGATTTAGCTGCCCAAATTGTGTAGAGATATGTTAGTTTTGAGGCTAGTTTTAATCCTAATATTAATTTAGGATGTCTTTCTTAGAATGCATAGCCAAGTAGGTGATCTAAAAGAAGTAGGGATAACTAAGCTGTTCCCTGCCATATGACAGAAATCAAATAGAAAAAATGTCTTAGCAAGATAGAAAACATGAAACTATGAGTACTATATTGTGTCAAAATTATAAGTCAAAGTGTAGGTTATTGAAAAAAGTAGGGGTCTAATAGCTTCTCAGAAATAGCAATAAAATAATGCAAAGTCTTAGACCATATACCTATATCCTGACCTTTCTCAGCACTGTGCTTTATTTCATATAACTCATATATTAGTTGCTAGTGAATTTGGTGTGTGTGAATCCCAAGAGATTGGAAGTATTCTATAGATAAAAGGGAGTTCAGTCTAGCTCCTTAATCTGTGAAATTTGTCTTATTTTTATCTATCTCATCACCATGGTATTTGAACACTTCAGCGGATACCTAGTGATTTACACAAAGACCTGAGATTTCTGATCTCTCCCTCATTCCAAAGACAAGTAATTTTCATGTGCTTTATAGAGTACTTCTCAAGAATATTGGAAGCTCCCAGAATTTGAGTCTCCATAAATGATAATAAAACTTGCCTGAAATGTGACTGAATGTCCTTGAATGAGGCTTTAGCACACAAGGAAAATGTTTCAGCTATCTAAGTCTTCCTTCTCTGTAAGCAGTGGGCTTAGTTTAAGTTATGTACAAAATTCATCGAAATATTAGAAGATATTCCAATAATGCTATCCTAAAGAAACATCTGAGAATACATCCCACTGAGCTCAGTGAGACTTAATTTTGAAGACATTAACAGAACTAAGTTGTTAAAGACATGCCCACCTTTGTTAGTTGGGCTTGACTTTATATATTTTTTAAAATGTCTTAATTGTCTTTTAGTATAGTGCCATTTCTAGGCTGGATGTGGTGGTACCATATTATTATCTCTGTTCTGCCACTATACATGCCATGGAGGCCCTGATATGGCAGTTAGATTCCCACCATCACCATACATTACAACTTATTTCCATGTTGGGCATAGCTGTAGGACAAACATATATTATTTTCTGTCAATATTAGGTGAATAAACATCCAACTGTTTTTAAAGAATATATAAAACATACTAAGGATTAGTTAGATTCTTTCAAGAGCTAAAACAAAAGCAAGAAAATTCATGGGATCAAACGTTCATCTTGTACTCTCTGCAACCCAAGCGCCCTATGCCTCCCAGTTTCTTTTTTAAAATTATCTCTCTATCAAAATTAGAGATGGGCATGATCCACAGTTCCATAGTTTGGCATGGTTCGGCAGTTCAGCCACAGAGCTGTTCTGTGAGTGCCCCAGCTTCCCAGCCCTGCCTCCTCTGGTGGGTGCCCACTCAGAGGCAGTGTCCTGTGGAGGCGGGGCTAGGAAGCCATGCCACTGCCTCTGAGTGGGTGTCTGCGAGAGGAGGGAGGGCTGGGAAGCCGGGGTGCCCACAGAATAGCTGTGCAGTCAAACCGTGGAACCATCCATCTCTAGTAATGACATTATGATTCATGTAAAACATTGGAAAAACATATACCAATAGGACAATACTAATATCATCAAATATTACCAATACTAATCTTATTAAAAGTATACTGGCATTATAAAAATCACTGAACAGTTCATATGGCCCTGGAAAAGAAAGAAAGAAAATGTGCTTATATCAAACTCACAGCAAAAGAAGAAAAGATAAAGAAATTACTAGAGGGCAGCCAGATAGCATCCTCTCCCAAGCAAAAGAAGATCCACTTACTTAGGTCCTTTATCCTGAACAAAGATTAAATAAGAAAAAAAGTGCAACTCCCTGTGGCAACACCTTTGCCACTCCAGATGTTTTGGATTCCAGCGCCCACAGGTCTTTATCATTGGCAGTACGGGCTGAGGTTCTGGAATTTGTATTCAAAATCATCTGGAGTGTTAAAGGTTTGCAATCCCTGTAAGTAACAGAGAAATAATATTGGTTTTAACTCAGTTCTTCAAAAGGACTCCTATCCTGGTTCTTCCACCATGTCACTCCAATTCTCTTGTTCCTTCTCTGGCTTACCTAGTTCTAAGCCTTTTGAAACCTCTCTTGAGACTTCACCCTTTGGGGCAGTAATTTCCCCCATGGATTCCTCCTCTACCTTCCATTTTATAGGGTTGTCCTCCTCCCATCCTCTTTTCTCTTTATCCAGGTTTTCTGTCTCTTTCCCCCACTCAAAAGCCAATGTGGTTCCTCCCAGGTACACTGGAGAGCTGGATGTCTGAAACTCAGCAGGGTCTGGGGGAGTTGATACGGCTACTGTATCGGGACCTGGATGTCACTATGTTTTGCCCACAACCCGCAAAGACAAAATATTTCTTTGCTATTTGAGAAAGTAGAATGGGGATTCCGCCTGCCCGCCCCCCAAAAAATTAGTTTGGTTCATTAAGCATGATGGACTCGATTCTTCACCCTTTAAATGTTTATTAGTTATGTCAAAATATCTGTTTATCATGAGTTGTACATCATTAACTTATACAACTACTTGTACTCTACAACCATCATTTATTAAAAACTTAGCTGTGCATTCAAATCTGTTGCTTGTTTTCTTTCAAGCTTTCTTTCACACTCTGCTTTGAATAAAATAAGTAGTTTAAGCATACGATATAGTTGTCCATTCTTCACACATTGCCACACTCATCATACTTCCAGTATTTTTATATTAATTCAAAAATGCAATTTGATTCATACTTGTAAAGGGATAGAATAAGAATTCACATGTATCTTTTTGTGTAGGCATCCTTCAGTCTCGAGAGACTATGGTAACATGTTCTGAATAGAGGTCTTGGAACAGCGTCTAGTGTGGCTGAGAAGGCCAATTTGAGAGTGACAATCCCTTCCACACTGAAGACAAATGCAATCTGTCCCCTGTCCAGCTCCCTGATTTTGCTGCTTTCGGGACTGCCTCTTTGCCTCGGCCTGCTGGACAAGGGTCTCTTCAAATTGGGAGAGGTCGTGATGCATCGCCTGCCTCCAGGCTGAACGCTCAGATGTCAAGGTTTCCCATCTGTTGAGGTCCATTCCTAAGGCGTTCAGATCCCGCTTGCAGATCTCCTTGTATCGCAGCTGTGGTCTCCCTCTGGGGTGCTTTCCTTTTTTGTATAAATCAGGCATATGGTGAAAATGGTGGGTCTAATGCACCTCTGGAACCGATGCACTTCAGATTCTTTTCCTTAATATCTTCAATTTAGGACTAGTTTTATTTATAAGAGGTATTTCAGTTTTAAGGTAGCAATAATAAATTAGGAATTGAATCACATTGAATTTTATTCTATTTACTTTTGAGTAAGCATGCACAGGACTGTGTGGCCAGTATCCCTAGGAAAAAAAAGTTGCATTTTAAAATTCAAGCCTAGATATCTAGCTTCAATATTACATTGTCATTATCAAATGATTGTGTTTTAAATTAAATAATTATATATTATTTTTGTAATAATTATTATTACTAATGTTGCTTATTTGGTTAACACCACCAGCATTTTTATCTAACCTTTTCTTGAAATAGTTCAGAGTAGTATACTTTGTTATTCTCGCCTCCCATTATTATTTACACAATGCCTTTATGATATATATTAAACTGATAGATAATTATTGGTCCAGGATCACATTATTCACTTCATAGTTAAGTGGGGAGACGAAGTCAGATGTCCTAGTCTACCACTCTAACCATTGTATCACAGTGGTTCTACATACTGGATAGCATACTCCCCAGTGCATCTGTAGTTGCCCTGCACAAAGGGATGATTGGAGGACTCAACAAAATCCTACATATATATTCTTCTAATTCACATTGCACCTGGATGGAATTTGCAAGCTCAAAATGTGATGTGAGTACATAGTTCATGGCTTGGGGTACCTTAATGCACTAAAGATATTCAATACCATCTTTCTCATTAACTTGTAGCTTTTTAAAGAAAATGTATATACAGAGCAAGACTACATTTTTGTTCTGGAGCACATGCTCCTGTCCCAGTGGAATGAGCTAGGCATTGTACGAGCTTGAGGTTCAGCCAGCATCTCTTTCAGAAATAATGGAAGATGAACATAAGTTGCCGTGCCAACAATGCGGTGTTCCATTAGCAGCTAGCTGGACGTATGTCTTTCTCCCTTACCAAGAAATAGCTGAAAGGCAATAGTGCCAGGTAAAATAATCGATCTTCCATCGCTGTACATTCCATCCTATTCATTCAGGAATCCTAGTTTAGCATCTGTCAATTAGTCCAATTGTTGAGCTGTACTCTGTATCATGAAAAGGATATCAAGGGAACAAGCAGCTTGGTCTAGGGGACTTATGATCCTTTAGTAAGATGTATGAATGTAGTTTTATATATATGTATATAGATGTTTTTAGTGTTTTTAGATTGATTTTATGTCTCCTAATTTAAATAATGTTCCTTACTTTTGCTGGTCAATGACCGTAATAAAACATTTATTATTATTATTAATATTTAAAACTTCAGTGAGCTTCAAACTTTCTTAACATTTTTTTCCTTTTGCATTTGTTGTAACAGTGCTTCTGTTTTAAAAGCATAGCAGAAACTAGAACGATTCACGTTTCAGTTATTTTTAAATTTGTATTTCATTATTATATTTCCAGTTATATTCTTGAAGAAGGAAATCCATTTTTACAGCTACTTGTCCTTGACCCTATATGTGATGCTACCAGAATAATGGACTCCTGAGCGTTGAGTTTAAAAGTTACTTTAAAGAAGAATGAGTCTATTGATGATACATCGTAGCATCCATAATGGAGCATTAGGATTCTAAGCATCATCCTAACACTGCTCAGTTATGGATGACTTCACATAGTAATCCCACAAGAAATAGAACTTGGCACAAGGGACGACACCCCATGAATGTATAAACTGTTCACAACCATCATGTCACAACTTGGGCATAAAAAGAGTACTATATTGTTGCTATGAGCAGAAGCCAAAAAAGTCACAACATGCAGTACTTAGCTGCCTAACTGTGGCTTCTACCTAGTTGTTTCACCAAAAGCAAAGTGTGCTGTTTATATATCACCCCATATACCACCCCATAGCGCATAAAGCACTCTCTGGGTGGTATACAATTTAATTATGCAGGCTACACATTGCACACACGCACGCGCACACACACACGCGCACACAGAGCGAGAGCTAGACGCTCAATTTACTGACCTTAGAAGGATGGAAGGATGATTCAACCTTGAGGCAGCTACCTGAATACACTTCACCACATCTTTATATTGCTTCAATGTGTCATTAAATTCATTTGCCGTACTTTCCAAGCTAAGAGTTAAATTCTGAATGATTAAGATTTGGTGGAATCAAGGACGGTAATACATTGGCACAGCTGCCAAAAGAATCTGATTTTATCAGGTCATAAAGGAGCTGATCAAATGGAAGTAACAATCTAACTTATTTTATATTTCTTCCATTAATATTGGAAAAATAATATGTATTATTGTTTCTAGAATCGTTTCATTGTGGTAATAAAATACTAGTTTGATTTTTGCACAGTTGCTCAGGTGGCTTGTCTAAACATCAGATAACATTAGCAAGCAATAGAGTTTATTTATTATATCAATGAATACATTATTTGATACAAGTAATATATTTTTGTATCATTCTTTCATAAACATACTTTTAAAAATACCAAGGCTAGTTTTTAAGTCATCGTCCTAGCTGAACAAAAGAGAAAATTAAGGAAACTCATATATTCATAGAGCTTCTATAGATATGGGAATTCTGCTTATCAAAGGTGCCATCACCACATTTTCTAAGGTTCATCTTCTCCTTCTGCCTTCCTTCCACCACCACCACCCCAGGACCTGTGTTAGGGATGTGGAAAATGCCCCCTTAGTACCTCTAGTCAGTAGCTTGGCTTGCCCAAGTGGACTCACTCACTGCCCAGTCCATATTAGAGTGTTTGACACTCATGCACTTTACACACAGGCACTCACAAGAAGAAGAAGAAGAAGAAAAAGAGAAAGAACTATCCTGGCACTAGTAGCACATGAAAGGCTACCCTGTACCACAACACAAAATTTAAAAAAAAATTAAATAAGATTATTGGATATCAGAAAATTACTGCTGAAGAAGTAAGTTCAAAACCCGTCTTTTTATTCTCTTGCTGCTTAAGTCAAGTCCTATTCATTTAATGCAGTGTGTGTAGTACACATGCAGCTAGGGTAGGGGAACATGCGAGCCCAGCCCCTTCCCCTCACCACCACCTGAGGTAGCTTGCCCTCTGGTGCTGCCTTTATTCCCTGGCTTTTAAAATATAGTGATAAGAATAATATGCAGGCATCTGTCCAGTGGCTCCCTCTTGGCATTTGTCCCACCAGGTTGACTGCAGATGTTGGGTCTGCAGAAAGCTCTAAAGTTTGAGTAGTTTTAAAATGCTCAGCAAGTCAGCAGAAAACACATTTGGTAATTTATTTATTTTTAAAGGAGAGCTGCTTGGGGCAATTTGATGTTCAAACTGTGGTTTGTGTGTTGTGCTGAACATTAAACATTTATAAAGCCAAATGGCTCTGAACTCGTTAATTTTAATTTTTCTCTAATGATTGCTTGATCTTTTGTTTATGTATGTTTGTTTCTGCCTCCATTGAAATGGACCTATATTAACAGTTTTAAAAGCTTTTAATTTTAAACCTGAGAAAATTCTATATTACATTCATTTGTCCTAATTTATTTGAAGTCCCTTTTAGTTATGCATGGCACGGCACATTAATGAGGATGCAGTAGCTGCATCAGAATTAACAGTTGCACAGAAATGAAAATTGCACAAACCAGAAATTTGAATTTAATGAATCTGAAATAATTAAGGTAATGTAAGAAACAAAAAGAGAGCTTGATAAAACTGATTTTTTTTAAAAAAATAGTTTTCAGAAAACCAATATTTATCCATATGAAGTCAAATAGTGATCCCACACTGATATTAGAATTCTGTATGTGAAAACTAGAAAGTTGAAATATCGTAGAATCATGTAATAATGGAGTTAGAACAGGCCTATAAGGCCATCAAGTCCAGCCCCCTGCTCAATGGAGGAATCATCCCTTAACAATGGAAAACAGACATTTACTTTTTTCATATTTTTTTCAATAATTCATTTATTTTATTTATTTATTCGATTTATACCCCGCCCATCTATACTGAAGTCTACTCTGGGCAGCTAACAATAAGACATAAAAGCAAAAGCAATATAATTAACAACAGTGACAATATAATTCAAAATGGGAAAGTCATTAGGTGATGACAGGAGGGAAAGCCTGTCTAAAGAGCCAGGTCTTAAGATTGCTCTTAAAAACACCCAGCAATGAAGCCAGGCAGATCTCTGCGGGCAGACTATTCCAGAGGCGAGGGGCCACTGCCGAGAAGGCCCGGTTTCTTGTTCTTTCTCTCCGGGCCTCCCTCAGCATTAGGCCCCTCAGCCGCCCAACCTGACTAGAACAAGTGATTCGGGTACTTCTAGGTGGGAGGAGGCGTTCCGCTAGATATCGAGGTTCTAAACCGTTTAGGGCTTTATATGTCATCATTAACACTTTGAAATCAATGTGGAAACGAATGGGCAGCCAGTGCAGGGCAGCCAGTGTGGGGAAAATATGCTGATATTTTCTCACCCCGGATAAGTCTGGCCATTGTGTTCTGCACCATTTGAAGCTTCTGCATCAACCTCAAAGGTAGCCCCATGTAGAGCGCATTACAGTAGTCTAATCTCGGGACTACAAGCACATGGACCAGAATAGTGAGCACCCCAACATCAAGATAGGGACGCAGCTGAGCAATCCGCCTGAGATGGAAATAGGCGGACCGGACCACTGGTGCTACCTGGGTTTCCATGGTAAGTGCCGGATCCAGGTGGACCCCCCAAGATGTTGCCAACATTTGTGCTCTTTTCCCAGTTTATGTTGCAGAGTTTTGAATTGCTGGTAAACTGCTCTTTTTGCTACACAGTAGAAGTACAGAGATGCACAGAGAAGAGCTACAAATTTCCCAGTGTCCACCCCTTTCTCAAGAACTGGCACTTAAAGTCTCAATTACTCTCTCTGAGACCTTTGCAGAAGAAAGAATAAAAATGTTTTTTTACTTACATTTACTTGAAATTACAAACTTGTGTATACTGCTTTCTTTACTGCACACATACTAGCAACCAACCTAACAGATAAATAGCAACAAAATAACTGCCACCAAGCAACAAAAGAGAGGGATAGAACGCTCAGCAGAGAAGCGGAGCTTTCTTTGAATTCAAAGGCTTGAAGGAATCATTGGCTGGTGCTACAGAGATAGAAAGTCACCTCAGCCCAGAAAAGTCCCTCTCAGTCATTCAAACTACAGACAGCATGCAAGGTAGTTATCTCAGGGATCCTGGTTTTTAACTGGTTTTTAAATGTTTTTAAACTTCTTTTTTAATCTAAATATATATTTAATTGATTTTTAAATATGCTATTTATACAGTGTTTTTAAATATGTTGTTTGATAAGCTGCCCTGGGCCTCCTGTGGGGAGAAAGGTGGCATACAAATAATTTAAATACATAAATAAATACAACTCCAACAGTTTATTCTCACAATAAATCTGTGAGTTAGTCATGCTGAATGAGAGTAACTAGCCCTATAAACAATTCTGTACTCTGTGTTTTGAAAACTCTGATTAGTCATAGTTTGTGATCGTCACCCTCTTCCAATTCCGTTGATTCTTCTTCAGTCATGTGTTTTCCTTGATTTAT
Organism: Intellagama lesueurii; assembly: GCA_037013535.1. Classification (NCBI taxonomy): domain Eukaryota; kingdom Metazoa; phylum Chordata; class Lepidosauria; order Squamata; family Agamidae; genus Intellagama; species Intellagama lesueurii. The sequence goes on from JBAJHW010000004.1 coordinate 33,384,695, forward strand.
TTGAACTATGTTTTCTCTTGGGATCCCTTTCTATTACACCAGTCTACCTGTGCATAGAAGAGAAGCTACTTATAGCCTTTGTTGGATACATTCATAGGACCCTACATTAGTAATGTTTAAATATTCACATAAATGTTTGTGAAGATCAAAGTTCCACCTCTGTGCTAGTAGAGTGCAGTACAGTCAAGTGAGTGTCAGAAGGGTTAGCCAGGCACCTAATTAATTAATTAATTAATTAATGGTAAATGTATACCGCGTTTCAATAGTGTTCCCAGAACATTATAAAAATGTTGCTTGCTGATCTTGTTTTAACTAATTGCAACAGAATAGACATTGGACGGGGCATATCACTGCTTTTGGCAGTAATTTTTGCCTTTTCAATCAGCATGCCCTTCAGCAGAAATAACTGGCGAACAAAAATAACCAGAAGATCCAGAACTTTATGTCTTCTTTTATCTCTGTAAGGCTATAATCATGAAAGGATAAAAGAAAGAGGAAACCAATTGTTCAGGCAGAGCAGAGACTCGGATTATTAAATAATAACTCACTTATATGTACATGTTTTCTCCTCTTGAATCAATGTATTTCTTCCTGAGCAAACTTAGATGATGTGAGACAGGGGGCGAGAGTAGCAGCTCTCTCGCCGGAGTGCAGTCCCTCCCTCACACTGTGGAAAGAGAGATACAGACTCTACCCACTTCACCTCCTAAGAGGACAGAGCAACGGGGGACAGACATTGGAACAAGAGATACGAGGGTTAACGGTCAAGGGAACCGGGAAGAAATTGGCGGGAACAGAAGGAGGAAAGAGGGTGGAGATAGAGGCGGGGACAGCGGAGATAAAAAGGAAAGAGGGACAGTTGCCTCCAGGCTGGGAATGGGTATGGATGGAGGATCCATGGACCGGAGCTTGGGAAAGGCTAAGGGTACCCAAGGAAGAGGCAGATTATAGAAGGAGAAGAGAGATTCCCCCAAGACCCTCTTATTGGGGAGAGGCCGAAGCCAGGGAGTGGCGGAGGAAGTTAAGAAAAGGAGAGAATAGAAAGAGAGAGAAGGGAAAGATTAGAAGGGAGAGTGAAAGAGATGAGGAGGAGAGAATACAGGGAGGACCCTGGACGATCCCCACATCGACCGGACATGTCGGGTGGAGCGAAGTCCGAGATGACGACACCATAGCCCTACTGGAGGGAGAAACCGAACAGATGGTGAAATCGGGTGTGACGACAGATTGGCCGGGTCCTTGGAGTGCAGCAGAAAAAAACCCGTTTGTGACCGAAGGATGGAAGCCCCTGGCAGACCCGTTGTCGACAGGAGAAAAGTTATGGGACAATTTTGCGGACACTGGTTACTTGTTAAATACCCCAATAAACCTTACCCCAGTTTCAAAGTTGAACAAATCTCATGTTTTATTCGGACAAAAGGGAGAACCAAAAGACGAACCCTCACAGATGAGTAGAAGTGCATATACACAAATTCTTCCTTAGTATTATATGCCCTTTTGTGTATGAAACATAATCCTCTCTAATGCCTTTTTAATTTTGCTATTTTAGATAAACATACAAGCACAGCTCATTTGCTTTTAGATTTTTTTTCTTTACTCTTACCATTTCATAGTAGGAGGGACACTTCTAGAATTATAGCCTAATATAGATTTTACATATTTTAACAAATCAGTTATGCCCTGGTTTCCAGAACATATAGAAGAATTGACACTAGATCCCAGGCGCTGAAGAGTTTACCTCCTTCATATACAAAATGTATACATGCCATGTATTTATATGACTATAAATACAAACAAGCAGCTGAAAATGCAACCATTGTGTCCTAATGAACCGAGATGACACCAATCCTAGAATCATAGAATAATTCAGGCCATCCAGTCCAACTCCCATGCTCAATGCTGGAATCCAAATCACAGCAGATCTGATAGTTGGTTGTCCAATTTTCTCTTGACTGCCTTTAGCGTTGGAGCGGTCACTAGTACTCCCATTTTATGAAACAAAGGACTTTTAAATTGTTTTAATTCAGTGGTTGTTTTAATATGATGGCCAGAATCCTATTCAGTAATTATACCCATGTAAACACAGTGCCATAAATTGCAGCTGCAAATTGCTGCTATTTAACGTGCGTATGTGCACACACACGACAAGGGATACAAGTCTTTTCTGGGTTTTACCCCTGTTCAAACAAGGAGAGAGAGTGGCTAGGAAGTTCTTAAGCTATAATCTGTCTTGAAGGGAAAGGATCTTGACAAGCTGGTGCCAGTGGAAAATAAAAACAGGATAGCCAGGTAATAGAGACAAGTGGATAGAATCACGTAGATTACTTATATTAACTGAGAGGGTTTTTTCAAATTCGATTCTTATGTTCTGTTGCTTTTAAATGTTTTTTTAGTACTGATTTTATTTACTGTTTTTAATATACTTGTTTAATTCTTTTCTAATATTTACACACTCACTGTTTTTAACTTTTAAATATTGTCTTTTAATTGTTGTGAGCCACCTTGCGTCCTTTAAGGAGAAAACTGAAGTAAAAATATTTTAAATAAATAAACAAACAAAACTGAAGTGACATACTTTTCATAGCTTCTGGCTTTTTAATATTTTTGAAAGTGATGCCATAAACCAATTTTTAAACATGTTCTGAAGAATCATGCAGTATAAATGAGCAGAATAATGTCAACTTAATAATTGAGGTAATCAATTTTTCAGTATGACTGCTCAGAATTACTCTATTAACTCTGTTACTGCAACATTTATCACCTTGTGTACTGTATAGCTATTTGTATGACAGTACCATATAGCTTTATTTGAAATAAAGTATGGAAGGAAATTCTGCTTATGTTTTGTTCAAACATGTCCTCTCCAAGGATTATAAAATGACTGCCTTGTAAAAGTGGTAAAGGTTTATACTATTTTTCATAGACCACCTAGTCATCTATTAAGATTTTTAGTTTCTTTCTCTTTTTTGGCTCAAATGTAAAATTAGAGTATCGTATTTTTCCGTGTATAAGATGATACTTTTGTCTAAAATCTTTAGACTAAAAATTGAGGGTCGTCTTATACATGGAAGTAAGGCAAGGAGAGAACCACGCGATTGCAAAACTTCCCATACCTTATCTCTGCAAACAGGTTTCCTTCAATCATGAGGCTTAGCTTCCTCCAATCACGAGCCTTATGTAACTGATGTCAGCTGATGCTTGGAACACACCTCATTGGAGGTGGAGTGTGTAGGCAGTACTCAGATGCAACAGGAACTGGTAATGTCCGAGCGTTCTGAGCCCAGAGGCTGAATAAAGTGATATGCTCAAAGCTAAGTGTGATAATATGACAGTACTGGTATGTAAATGTTACCTAATTGCTAAATAAAAATGTGTTCTGTTTTATGTTCAAAATATTGATTTCTTAATTTTGGGTTGGAAAAGTGGGGGGCGTCTTATACATGGGGGTGTCTTATACACGGAAAAATAGGTAGAGAATGAGGGTCTCAAAACTTCCTTTGAAAACAAATGTATGAAGTGAGCTCATGGGTGCTTATGCATTGATAGCCGTAAGCTCACCTTACTAGTCTGCTGAACTCTGCTGAAATTAGCAGAGTTCAGCAGACTAGTAATTAGCACATTCTTATATTTATGATCTATCACAACAGAAGTCTAGTTTCCTTTAAGTGAGGATTTTCCTATGGTCTTTGATTTCATTTATTGCTTGTTAGTATATGCCATCAAATTGCTTCCAATTTATGGTGATCTGTTAATTTAGAGATCTCCAAAGGGTTCTATCATTAATAGCACTTACAAAGTCAAGGTTATGTTCTTTGCTAGTCAATTGGTCTCATATTTATTTTTCCTCTTTTCCTGCTGTTTTCAACTTTTCCCAGTAATTGTCTTTTTTATTGCTCAGAATCTCTTTTTCCCTTCCAAAGGAGTGCAAATGTACATAGCAAAAATAACAGCAAACAAGTCAAAATATTCATAGAATCATAGAAAATTGAAGTTGGAATGGGCCTACAAGGCCATCAAGTCCAACCCCCTGCTCAACGCAGGAATACAATCAAAGCATATCTGCCAGGTGATTATCCAAGTTTTTCTTGAATGCCTCCAGTGTTGGAGCACTCACCAACTCCCAAGGTAACTGGTTCCACTGTTGTACTGCTCTAACAGTTAGGAAGATATTCCTGATATTCAACCAAAATCTGGCTTCCTTTAACTTGAGATCATCGTTGCGTGTCCTGCACTCTGGGATGATTGAGAACAGATCTTGCCCCTCCTCTGTATGACAGCCTTTCAAATATTTGAAAAGTGCTATCATATCACCTCTCAGTCTTCTTTTCTCAAGGCTAAACATGACCAATTCTTTCAGCCTTTCCTCATAAGGCTTGGTTTCCAGCCCCCTGATCATCCTTGTCGCCCTCCTCTAAACTTGTTCCAATTTGTTAGCATCCTTCTTGAAGTGTGGTGTCCAGAACTGGACACAATACTCAAGGTGAGGCCTAACCAGTGCTGAATAGAGGGGGACTGAGTGTTCACTGGAAGGACAGATCCTGAAGCTGAGGCTCCAATACTTTGGCCATCTCATGAGAAGAGAAGACTCCCTGGAAAAGACCCTGATGTTGGGAAAGTGTGAAGGCAAGAGGAGAAGGGGACGACAGAGGACGAGATGGTTGGACAGTGTCATCGAAGCTACCAACATGAATTTGACCCAACTTCGGGAGGCAGTGGAAGACAGGAGGGCCTGGCGTGCTCTGGTCCATGGGGTCACGAAGAGTCGGACACGACTAAACAACAACAAGCACCTTGCGGGATTTGGAAACTATACTTCTATTAATGCAGCCTAAAATAGCATTAGCCTTTTTGTAGCCACATCACACTGTTGGCTCATATTTAGCTTGTGATCTACGACAATTCCAAGATCCTTCTCGCTCATAGTTTTGCTGAGCCAGGTATCCCCCATCTTGTAACTGTGCAATTGGTTTCTTTTTCTGAGGTGCAGTACTTTGCACTTATCCCTGTTGAATTTCATTCTGTTGCTTTCAGCCCAGTGCTCCACCCTATCAAGGTCGTTTTGAATTTTGTTTCTGTCTTCTAGGGTATCAGCTATTCCGCCCAATTTTGTATCATCTGCAAATTTGACAAGCATTCCCTGCACTCCCTCATCCAAGTCATTAATAAAAATAGTGAAAAGCACCAGGCCCAGGACTGAGCCTTGGGGTACCCCACTTGTTACCTCCTCCCAGTTAGAGAAGGGCCCATTAATCATCACCCTCTGAGTATGATTCTGTAGCCAACTGTATATCCACCTGACACTTGATCTATCCAGCCCACACCTAGTTAGCTTGCTAATCAGGATATCATGGGGCACTTTGTCAAAAGCTTTGCTGAAGTTAAGATATACTACATCTAAGGATACTCTAAGGATGGTCAACATATAAAAACATAATTACATATTTGACTTAACACATCAAATATGCACAAAATTCTAAATCAGTAAAAACAACAACTAGAAAAGGTGTTTTTATCATCAGTATAGTTGTCACAGGAGAGACAGATGAAAATGCAGGCTGCAGTCAGGGTAAACCTTCACTAACCTAGTAATCCAAAATAGTGGACTGCATCATCTCCAACCAGCAATGGAACAATGGGAAGTGTAGAGCAACACATCACAGAGGGAGAGTCACACCAGACTGGGATGGCTACTCCATGCCAAAACAAGATCTCAGGGGATTTGCCCAGAAACAATATCCTTCCTAACCTAGAGAGATATTCTACTCATTTAGGCCATTAGTTTGTTTAACCCAGGCCTTTACACATTGGTGAAATCCTATTGCATTTGGACTACTGCTTTCACCATTTTGAGTTACACAGGAGCAGGTATACAACAGGATTTTGGCCTCTAATTAGAATTTGTTGCATTCCAAAGTCTCTAGAATATCCTTGCAAATCCTGTTACTCCCCCAGAGCCATCTGGCGCCCCTTCCATGCACATCCAAAAATTGTTTTTACAAAAGGCCCAGAAAGGCCCATTATATCCTTTGGCGTGTGAGAGACAATTCTGTCATGTTCTGAGAGTCCCCAAGCACTCCACTCCCTGCACCCCAATTTTTTTAAAAAAAAATCAAACCCACCCACCCCCACTAGAACATGAAAAGGTTTCCCCCCCCCCAAAAAATTATTCATTTTGTAAGAAATGTTTGGAAGGATATGGGTCATGGCAGTGCGTGCAGCCATCCCAAGTAAAGGAACGAGCATGTGTAGTTCCTAAATGATAGCCTACACAGTGTGCTTTGATCACTCTGAGACAAGGAATACACAATTGTTGTGATTGTGGTAACAACTGTTGTACCCCTGTTCAAACATGAAGAGGGAGTGGCTAGAAAGTTGTTGACCTACAATCCTTCTTGAAGGGGAAGGCTCTTGACATGCTGGTGTCACAATCACACCATTGTGGTAACAATCTTTGTGATTGTAGTAACAAAATACTTTTTAAAAATATGTCTAACTGTCATCGTTTTTGAATTGTGTTATTAGTATTATTTTTCAGTAGTTGAGCTGGTGTGAATTGTTGGTAAATCAGCCCTATAATTGTCTAACATAGTCCCTGGGCCTTGAATCTAAAACCATCTGGACACTATGGCAGTGTTCTATTTATTACATACAAACACTTGGATACTACTGGTGCATAAACAGTAATTAAGCACACAAGTCAGCCATGCGTGCCAGACTTGCTAGAATTATCCTTTGAGTATCTGAGGCTTTCCATGCCAGTGAGCTTATTGAGGCCTTGGCTGGTGATTAAGCATTAATGATTTATGGTGCAAGCAGGGTTCATTTACTGCTTACTGAAATATGTTTGACAGCTTCTCTGTGATTTCCCAAGAATTAATACCTTCAAAGGTAATTTTTTTCCCACAAGCCATTTTCCAAATTGCATTCAGCAAAGGTATGACATAGCAACTTGCATAATAATTATTTATATATATAGCTCTAATAATAATTTTGCCTTGTTTTAAAATGGGGCGGTGGAGGAATCCTGTTACAACTGATTCATTACGTGCATTCAGGATATACTGGTAGCATATCCAGCAAACTGAATAATATGGGCATGATAGATACTACTATGTTTGTGTGTACATACAGCTATTATACTGGCTGTGGGTCTGTCATCATTAGCTTTCCCTGGCAAGTGATAAATCTTTTTAAAGCTTTGAGACTGGACTTCCGCGAAGGGGGAAAAAACTATGTTTTGACTTTTTCATTTTAAAAATGGTTGTCTAAATAAGGCAGCTGGATAGAAAAAGGTTTAGTATAGGTATGATGTATACTCATCAGCCTAATACATTCAGTTCGTTTAGTTAATATAAAGGGTACCTATAAATAAACAAATTTATAGTCCTGATATGATGGAAATTAGGAATTCAGAATTTTAAAGGGATAAAATAAGATAAGTGACCAAGAGAATATTAATGGACAGAAACTTTTCTGTCACCACATGTGCCTTATGTGTGTGTCTTACATGCTGTCATGTTGCTTTCGACTTATGCCAAGCCCAATATAGTTTTCAAGATATGTGAAATATTTAAATAGTGGTTTTACCACTGCCACCCTACCCCCCCCAGTAAGCATCTATGGCCAAGTGGGGATTTGAACCCAAGCCCCCTGAGTCCTAGTCCATCCTTTTATCCATTTTACTATACTAGCTATTACACCTTGTGTTGCCACCCTCATTTTCTGCAAAGTCTTCCCGGAAGTTAGAAAGTCCTCTTGAAAAACATGGGTGGAGACACTTGGGGCAGTGTGAGCAGTAGCCCAAAATAAGAGGGCATCACCATCCAATTTCACATAATTATCTCCTTCCCCAATAGCTCCTTGTACTTCCTCCTACATTGTCTAGGGCAGCATGATGATCATCTGGAGATGATCAAGGGAAACACGGGGAGATGGACACAGGAAATTTTCTTTCTATATACTTCTTTCTATTCATTTACTTATCTTAAGTTTAAAGGTCTTGTATTTTATGACTGGAAATAAGCTACCCCTTTATTTTGATATGGAAGTGTAACATGCTGTTTGTGAATTCTCATCTGTCGCATAGCAGTAGAGATATCCAAAATCCCTCTCTTCTCTTTTGTCATCCTTTCAAGTAAATGAAATAATTTTGTTTTGGAGCAGCTGTGGAGAGCCTGATGTGAATTCCAAGTCATGCAGTGAGGTGAGATGATGTGTTGGCATAAAAGGAAGCAACTCCTACTTTTGTACAATCTGAAACAACTGGGAATTTAATCTTCTCTTACTGGTTTAGTTTCAGTTATCCACCTCATTGCATCCCAACCAATGATTAGGAGAGTTTTCCGTCTCTCCAGCAATATATGAAATGAAAAAGTATGACAAATATTCTTTTGGCCTAAACAACGCTCAGGTGTGAACTGATTTCATGTCCAGCTTCTTCTTGGTACATGACTCCATCTGTTTGTCTTTATCTTTAAAGATGAATAGAATGGCTTCCTGCTCCTCAGTCAGTCAGTGTCATGGCAGAGGCAACTTATGGCCAGAATTGCCTACCTAACTAAAATTTTGGAGTGAGATGTCCACTGCCTCAGTCTACAAACTGTCCCTGCACCATAAACCAGTTGATATAGAAATCTGCATGACTAGGTCTTATACAATTATAACACCATGTATATCTACCATTTCTTTCAGTATCTAATGTTTTCCAGGTGTAGAAAATAATAATCTTCCAATTCATATGCAAATTCTTTACGGCTTTTTAGTAATCATTGCACTAATGAGCCACCTTTCCATTTGGAAAGGGGTAAAAGCGGGTGGTACCTTTATTATCTACAATACATTTAATATCCTGGAGATCTGCTTCCAGATACTTAGTATATTACCATGGTTCATTTAACAACGTGAAGTCAAATTAGCCCATCAAACAATTCTGATTTATAGTATACTGACAGATGTATATATCCACTGATGAATCTGTATGAACTGATTTCTAGATTGTTATTGCATACAGTTCTTGGACTCTCTTTAGAATTAAAGGATTTGAGTTTGGCAGTGGGAAGAGAGTTCTCCCAGTGTCTTCCAGTGCTGTTTGTCTTACCTATGAAAAGACACATTGATTGCTCCCTATTAGACGTACATACATGGCCAATTATTGGGGGAAAAAGCTCAGTCAACATAGAGAAATACCATACATATCATCTGGTAAGGAGGCTTATTTTTATCATCAATTCATCTTCTAATACAGTGGTTCCCAACCTTGGGTAACCCAGGTGTTCTTGGACTGCAGCTCCCAGAAGCCTTCACCATTAGCTGTGCTGGCCAGGGTTTCTGGGAGCTGCAGTCCAAGAATTCCTGGGTTACCCAAGGTTGGGAATCACTGCTTTAGTAGAACAAATCATGCAGTATTAAATATCCACAGAGTTCCAGGCTTCATCTGGACAATCCAACTGCAAGTGGGTTCAGTGGTCATAACCTGCTTTCAAAGCAACTCTCTTTGGAGTTGTTTGGTAAAGACCTATGGCAGGCTGGGACACAGTTTTAATAAATACTCATAACTAAGGTCAGAAATTTATTTTCATCCCTGTACCAAGTCTGCTTTGCCAGATACTTTAACTTCTCTCTTGGAAAGATATAGATGAATTTTGTAGTTGTCATTTACCAATCATTTAAAAGAACTGGGCACTTCAAAACTAGATATGGTGTAAGCAAAATGTTCCTCCATTTTTGCTCAACTTAAAATCTTAGCAGAGCTAAATCATGATAGCTTGATCCAGATCAGAACTTGGAAAAATTACTTTTTCAGACTGTAGCTCCCAGACTCCCTGAGTAAAGATGGGCACAAACCAAAAAATGAACCAGGAAGTTTGTCAAAAATCACTGGTTCATTGGTTTGGGTTGGTTCAGGTTTGTCAAGAGTTACAAACAAAAATGAAACGTACCAACAACTGTTTTTAGCGATTTTTGGTTCATTTGTCCATTTCCCCCTCTACCCCCCAACAGCCTGCTCCTGTCAATCTGAAGCACAAGGAAACCCTCGGAGGGACCTAGAGACTACTGGATTGGCAAGTCAGGCAGCCAAATGCATAGCTCAAAGGGCTCTGGGGGAGTTGCTTGTTCTTATTTGTAAAACCAATTCACAGGAGCCATTTTCAACCTCAACCAGGTTAGGTCAGATCTGCAGCGGCACGTTGCTTCCCTTGTCAGGCAGCTTATCTCCCCCCCCCCCCCGCTACAACTTCTGTACCTCAAAGTCAGACCTCCAGCGTAGCATTGTCCACCTGTTTGGAGGAAAAGGTATTGTCCCTCCCCACCCTATGTCAGGTTCTCTGGCATGAACCACTGCTGGAATTCCCCAAACCAGCTGCTAAAGGGCACTAAAGGTGTGCAGAAGAGAGTCAGGGGAAACATATCTGAGATTTTGGTGTATCTCGGTGGCTGGGGGGATATTCTAGAGCTACCAAACGTCTGGACCAAAATGAACCAATTCATGGTTCATTTTTTCCAAACGTTTGGTAAGTTCATGGTTTATGGTCTGTGGACTTCAATGAACCATGAACCACAACAAACTACTATTTTGATGGTTCATGCCTATCTCTATTCCTGAGCCACCATGGCCACTGGTCATATGACCAATGTAATGTGGGAGCTGTAGTCCAAGAAGTAACTTTTAAAAACCTTGATCCATACTATGGTAGTTGAACTCAGATTCCACTGAAAACAAGAGATAGGTGATTCAATGGGAAATGAGTACCACTACACGTCAACCTGCTCTATGTAGAACTGACAATGCTCTCTTCTCAGAATACTAAGTTTTTCGAAATACAAGTTTAGGTGGTTTATGTAGCAATTGTATAGCTTAAGCCTACAGCAGATTCTGAAACTGGCAATGGCAGATAAAGCAATAAAATACTAGCTATAAAAATCGCTGCTGGATTACACCATTGTGCAAGCAATTGTACAAGTAGTTAGGCAATTGTCTGCACAACCTCTGCCAAAATAATAAACTTTACAAAAGTTTTTACACAGCTGCTTGCACGACAAAGGAGGTATTGGATATCAGCCTTTGATTAACTCTAACAGATCTTGAGCAATGAATATTGCGCTAGTACAATAGCCCATGAAGACTCACGCTATAATCTCTGCACTTTTTTCTAAGCATAATTTTATTTTCCCATTTCTTTTTGCCTGCCAATGTTATAACCCAATCATTCAACTTGTATGAACCACTTCATTCACACTTGGCAAAATTAAAAGAAACAAAACAAGACAAAAACATGTGGCACCTTAAAGACTATTATATTTTAATGTGAGATTTTGCGGACACGTCCACTTCGTAAGACATGGAAACAGAATGAAATGTTGAATGAGGTATCAGTTTCATACTAAATATTGATTGGCTCTTGGATGTATGCTATATTTACATGCAGTAATTTATGGCTTCTGTTTTTTTAGGGCTGTGATCTCTAAAGTGATACTTATAACACCTTTCTATTGACTAGAATGGACCAATTGGAATCAGAACTGACTGAGTAGTGTAGTATGTCAAATAATACAGTAATAGTTGAGAATAATTTATTATTATTATTATTATTATTATTATTATTATTATTATTATTATTATTATTATTATTATTATTATTATTATTATTATTGAATGGACTTTCTCAGGCCTTCCTTCCCTTGAGAAACAGCATTATGTTCTAAAGCTGATCCGACTGACAGAGAAATCATGGAAAAACAACTCAGCTATCCGTTTCACCTGCTCCTTTCAAACCATGTTGCGAAAAGTGGCTACCGAGGGAGGCCAAAATGGCGATGACAAGAAACAGGGCGTTTTCAGTGGTGGCCCCCAGTCTCTGGAACAAGTTACCAACTGAGATATACCAGGCTCCTTCCCTCCTTATCTTCAGGAAATTTGTAAAAATGGAATTAGTCAAGCCTGCCTTCAACAACTGAATCTCCAGGATGCAATTTTTTAATTTTTAACTTTCTTTTTCTTTTTGTATGAATTTTAGACTCTATAGTTGTGTATCGCCATATTGGTTGAATGTATGTTGTTATGTGGGTTTTAAGTTTTAACCTGTAAACTTGGTTCGCGAGCTGCACAGTGGCAGAAAAAAAGGCAATTCAGAGGGTGATTAAGACGGCACAAAACATCATTGGCTGTTCACTCCCCTCTTTGGAAGAATTGTATAAGAACAGATGTAAGAGGAAGATATCTAACATACTGAGTGACTCCTCTCATCCGGGATATCAACTCTTTAAACTATTACCATCGAGAAGGAGATTCAGGGTATTGAAAGCAAGGACAAGCAGATTCAAGAACAGCTTTTACCCAAGTGCAGTACTGAGTTTAAATGCAGGGTCATAAGTGTCTGGTGGAAATTTAAATTGCGGAGAGTAACGGGGTATTTATATCTGTATGGAGAGTGTGGTGTATATTTTAACTTTTTTTTGTAGTGGTGTTGTCCAGTTTTTACCTTGGGAAGAGCACCTCATTTCGTTGCACCCACTTGTGAGTGTAATGACAAATAAATTTCTTATGTCTTATGTCTTAAACCGCCCAGAATAGTGCTTGCACTAATAGGAGGGTATATAAATCAAACAAACCAATAAATGATACAAGGCAAAGAAAAGAAAGGATGATTGTCTCTGACCTTTGATGATTCAATGATTCAAGTGCAATAGAAAATCATTTAATCTAATGTAAAATTTGGATAACTGAAAGCACTAGAGGAAAAAAAGACATTGCAGTTAAAAGCAGATGAAATGGAGAAATCCACTAAGCAAAGATCATCAATTATCTTCAGTTGGCAAATGAACAGCAATAACAGTAAAATGCATATGAGGACCAACTGTGATGTGAAATGTAAAGCTTTAAAACTTCATTAAATTTAAAATGGTAATGATGATATACCATATGCAATAGCATGCATTTGCTTCAGCATTTACAATCTGAGGCCTCTTCTTTTGCTGTGATATCTGTTGACTCAAAGTGATATAGCAAAGTCTGCAATGTTTGACAAATAAGGTAGATATTTAAAACATAACTATTTGCTTGATTTATTGGTCCCCTGTGGTGTGTGAGTCGTTGCTCTCTGCAGAACTATTTGTATTTCTAAAAGTAGCTACAAACAAGGAATGGAGCTATTAGTAAAGGCATTTAAGTAGATTATGTTTCTAACATTTGATATTCTAATATTGATGCTGTGTTTAAAATGGGAACAGAAAGTTTGATAGATTTATGTAGAAACCCTCTTGAGCATGGCAGCATGTTTAGAAATAAGTCTGAAGGAACAATTAGGAAACTGTAACAGAAGCCTGCCCTGACTGCAGAACTCAGGGAAGAATCATACACTGAAATGGGTGGTCTGTGTTAAATCCACCCCTTTTCAATTCAGTCATCCTTTCATCTAATTATTTCTGTTTTCTTGACTGCCAGATGGTAGAAAAGATTGAAGTGTCTGTGTGTCTGTCTGCACAGATTTCTTCCTAGGAATGCAACAGGAAATCCCCCAACCTGAGAATGGTTAAGAGGAGAAAAGGGAGGATCCCACACTTATGTGCTTGTCCAGTCTTCAGAATTATATTTCTAAATCCACCTGCAAATCAATCTCTCCCTTTTTAAGTGTGGGATGAGGAAATGCATTAATACGTTTTTGCCCTGCAGGGTACCTGCACTTGAATGAAACACTAAGAACCATTGTGACTTCATCTCCATGTTGTCTGTCTGTCAAGGTAGGTGAAATAAGTTCCACTTGCCAATTCTTCCCAAACAATTCTGTTCAAACCTTGTTTCAGTGAATAACAAAAGCCCAAATATTGTTTAGATCAGGGACGTATGAAGGGCAGCCTGATAGTTACATGTGGCTTTCAAGAGTGTTCTCACAGCCCCCAGGATTCCTCTTTGGTGGAAAAGAAAAAGAAGAAACTGAGGTTCCTGGAAGCCTTCAGAAGTGATTGACACTTTAAATACCTCTCACCACCACCTGCCACAGCTCCACAACAATGATTTTAAGTATTTAGAAATGGACTCCTTCCGTCCTTCCTCTTATTGTTGCAATTTTGCATTTTTGATAGTCTGTGTGGCCCCAAGAGAACCCTTGACACAGGAAATTGGCCCATAGAACCTTCAAAGTTGTCCAAATTTCATTTACATAAATGTGAAGGATCTTCATTCTTGTAGCCCTCAAGTTGGAAGGAAAGTTTTGTAGCCTTTGGCCATGCTCATTTCTCCCAATATTGAATCACTGTTTTATTTTAATGCCTTTTCCTCTTCATGACTTACTCATAAGTGTTCTCACACCTGCCATTTTTTGGAATGGACCTTTTAAAGTCTCTCTAGATCTGATTCATTCTACTTCATCAAGACCAATACTCACACAAACTTCATGGTTAAAATATCAGCCTCCATTTTGGAAACTGCCATTCCAAAGAAGGTTTCTTGAATGGCATTATCTTATATCACCCAACTAACTAACTAAAAAAGAACATAAAATAAGAACTGTATCATGCACTTTTATAATGCTAGCTATCTGAATATACTTCGGCTATTAGAAAAATCAATTTCAGAATAACTTTAGGAAGCTTTCATGTGACAGTCTGAAACTCAGTGTTAACGAATAACGTATAATTCAATAACTTTCCAATCAGGATTTTGACATTTTTGTGTGAAAGACAGACACATAAGAGATACTGTAATTACATTAACTCCCGTGGAGTCCAATTTCTGTCTGAATTCCACTCTTGACCTGAAGAGCCATCTATCCCAGGTGCAGTAAAACTTTACACTGAAAGATAAAGAGAAATCTGGAGCCTTGGGGAAAATGGGGAACTACATTGTGAGTTATAGCTTTTCAGCACGCCAACCATTTCATTTTACTGCTATGAGAATGATTAAATATTCATTTCCTTTTCTCTGTTTGAAGCATGCTAATTAAGCCTTTGGGTACTTCTGCTCTTTGCCATACTTTTCTGTATCCTATTCTGCTTTTGAAAAAGTTAGAGGAAAGACCACAAAGTCGCATGTTTATCTATTTGTATTGAAAGTGAATTCATATACACTGTGAAAACATCTTAAAACAGAAGTTAGACTGACATCTGACATATTATTAGCAGTGTTGTTCCATGTATAATGGCTTTGAATTAGGTTCTGCTAACTTTAGTTTGATGCTCTTAGGATTTGGAGATAAGCTTGCAGTATGATGTAGCGTATGCCTGGAAATTGTTTGAAATTGTCTAATCGTAGGGTACCGTTGCTTTTTTTATTTCTGTTGCAGTATTAACAAGGGTTAACTTGAATTTCATTGCTGTTGCAGTAGAAAACAGTAGTGGGAGGGTGAGAAAGACCCTAGAACTACTTTGGCATATCCAGTCAACGCTTGTAAAATCAGTCCATCCCACATTCACACATACTCTTAGTTCTAAGTGTAATGAAGAGCTAGCTACCTAAAAGTAGAACTTTAGCAAGGAAAAGCAAGACAATTTTTGAAGATGGCATGTCTACTGCTCTGGACATGCCCTGGACATGAAATAGCTTCTTGGTTGAGTGGATGGGTAATAAACAGAGTCCAATGAAATTGATTTGAGCCGTTGCCAGGGTTCAGTGACTGGTGTTTCTAGGGAATGTTTGGGATTTCATTGGGGCTTCAGCTGCCAAGTTCTTTCTGCTTTGGTGTCCCCTTCTTTTGATGCCATAACTAGTACCAGATTTGTTTTGTTTTTTAATTAATGTCCAAAATTTGAGAGCAAACATCGGTGATTCGTAGGAACACTACAAACCAATCCAAGTATGACTGGGGCATTCTTGAATCAGAGAAAACCTTGAAATGCATAAATTCCCCTGCTCCAGTTTGTCTGGACACTTTTTCTGAACTTGGTATAAATACATAAGGGTACACATCCTTAATTATAACAAAGTCTAGTCTCCTGTGCTCCCTGATGCTCTCAAACCACCTCACCACATTAAGGTGTGTATTCAAGAGGGGGAAACACCTGGGCAGGGCTGTTAACAATGGGACCTTTTGGAGGTCACTAATTCATGGGATCACCATAAGTATGAAGCAACCTGTAATGACACACAATAACAACAAATGCTTGGAAATCAGAAAAGGGAACCAGCTCCCTAAGGAAGCCCTCACCTCCAGCCCTCCTTGAGAGGGCAGGGAAATCCTCCCAAGTCAGTTTTCTGGTGGCATGCAGTAGCCTGCAGTAAGGAGGGGATGGGAAGACCATACTGTAGCACTGACTGTTATACTCCACTTAAACCTGTGGGAATTGAAGTAAAGTTATGTTTCGCCCATCGTTTGAGTTAAATTTAAAGGTCACTACCCTGAACAGGGCTGAAATGTCAGTGCACTTAGAATTTATTTTCTGCAACCTCAGTGTGATCTGTTGTTCCCAAGCACAATGCTGAGAACAAGCTTATATGTCTATAACAGGAACAAAAAGATGACTTACTGAAAATGAACATTTCTGTGATGTCTTCATTTCTTTTCATCAGCCATGTGCTGGTCTCTGCCGAATTTCTTGGAAAAGGAGGTTATATAGGAGCAGCACCTGTTTGACTGCACCCACTGTGTCACATTAGAAAATTTTCAAAGAAATCAATTGTCCTAAACACAACACATTTATACAACTCAAACCACATAGCAGGAATAACTCTCTCAATAATGTAAGTTCTTTCTTAGGCAAAACACCGGGCTTCTGTTATTATAGAAGACATAACAAAGCCTTAAAGTGGTAAAACTTTAAAAAATGGTTTCAGAATTTCTAAAACATCACTGTTTTCATTCTATTTTGCTCACAACATTTTATCAGCTTGGTTCATTGTATAGAAATGTAATCCTTTTAGAAAAAATATGGGGGTTTCAAATGAGTTAATGGCAATGTTCACTTCATAATAAGCTGAACCCTGACACACTTTCTGTATGCATTAAAATCCTTGATAATGTAATTTTTATCTTGTAAGTATAATCCAGTAAAGGACTACATCTCAAATAGCAATTACTTGAAGCTAATTGCTATAGCCTCACATCAGGGGGCTTTTGTTTTCCTTTCTTCATTTAATGAGTGCATGTAAAATATAAGACATTTATTTAAATCAATTAATTAATTGCTTTTCTGACATGGGAGTTATTTGTGAAAAGCCACCATTTGGAATTCTGCAATAGTATTGATCTGATGAGTAAAGACAGATTACTTAATGCAAATAACCAGGCTACAGAGTAACTGTAACTTCATTTGCAGTAACAGAAATGTATATACTTTATATTATATCTGGCCAGGGAGCTCAGAAAATAAATGAAGTTATCTTGTGACTTAACTAGCATGATGTTTTAGTTCTGACAATCTAATGTAAAGATGTGATGCACTCCTGATTCAGCCATCCTTGTCTTACTTGCAGCAGGGGCACAGCATGCTAGAATATGCAACTAATGTGCATAAATGAAACCTAGAGACCTATAACCAAAGTGGATCACAAGGGGCCCAAAGTTCATATTGTATTCCTACCTGCAGAGCTCCATGGCTTGAGCGTGTGCAGCCCCAGCTAATAGTAATCCAAGATTCTGATCTTTAGGGTCTTCATTCCAGCTCTTTTGGAATCATAATGGAAAGTCGGACCAAACAAGGCTATTTGAGCATGATCCTACCCTCTCCCTGGAAGACACTGATCAAACATGAAAGACTGGCTTAATCACTGTCCCTTGTGTACAGAATTTCAGATTGCAATGGGCGTGTGGGGGGGGGGAAGAATCAGATGTAAATTTATAGAATAGATCTGGTTCTTCATGTACAGATGATTGCAATAGCAATGTGGTACACATTCTTGCTTATTTAACTTATATGCAGAATACATCATGCGAAAGGCAGGACTGGATGAATCCCAAACCGGAATTAAGATTGCCAGAAGAAGTATCAATAACCTCAGATATGCAGATGATACCACTCTGATGGCAGAAAGTGAGGAGGAATTAAAGAACCTCTTAATGAGGGTGAAAGAGGAGAGCGCAAAAATGGTGTGAAGCTCAACATCAAAAAAACGAAGATCATGGCCACTGGTCCCATCACCTCCTGGCAAATAGAAGGGGAAGATATGGAGGCAGTGACAGATTTTACCTTCTTGGGCTCCATGATCACTGCAGATGGTGACAGCAGCCACGAAATTAAAAGACGCCTGCTTCTTGGGAGGAAAGCGATGACAAACCTAGACAGCATCTTAAAAAGCAGAGACATCACCTTGCTGACAAAGGTCCGCATAGTCAAAGCTATGGTTTTTCCAGTAGCGATGTTTGGAAGTGAGAGCTGGACCATAAAGAAGGCTGACCGCCGAAGAATTGATGCTTTTGAATTGTGGTGCTGGAGGAGACTCTTGAGAGTCCCCTGGACTGCAAGGGGAACAAACCTATCCATTTTGAAGGAAATCAACCCTGAGTGCTCACTGGAAGGACAGATCCGGAAGCTGAGGCTCCAATACTTTGGCCATCTCATGAGAAGAGAAGACTCCCTGGAAAAGACCCTGATGTTGGGAAAGTGTGAGGGCAAGAGGAGACGGGGACGACAGAGGACGAGATGGTTGGACAGTGTCATCGAAGCGACCAACATGAATTTGACCCAACTCCGGGAGGCAGTGGAAGACAGGAGGGCCTGGCGTGCTCTGGTCCATGGGGTCACAAAGAGTTGGACACGACTTAACGACTAAACAACAACAACAGCACTTCTGGATTTGACATACCATGCCATGGTTTGGGTTTTGACTTTGGTGTATATCTATGTGTGTGTATATATACATACAGAGAGACACCCTGTGTGGCATAGTGTCTGGAGTGATGGATTAGGATTGAGGAGGCCTGGGTTGAAATCCCCACTCAGCCATGGAAACTCACTGCAGGTGTGGAACTGGTAAAACCATTGCTTCAATATTTCATTGACCTTGAAAGCCCTCTGAGGGTTGCTAGAAATTAGTTCCAACTTGACAGCACATAACAAATATGCACACACATCAGCATGGAAACAGCTCTTGAGTAGGATTTATTAGAATGCTGGATTTTAAGTATAGTTCTGGGTTGGGGGGTTGGAGTCACTGTACGTATTGTTGCACTTACTGTATGTTTATTGTATTGTGTTAGTAAGAGTGTTAGGAGTGTTCTAATGGACTCTGAGCTTTAAACAGAAACTTTATGGAGGTTTTTGAAAAAATATATCTTCAGAGCTTTTGAAGCTCTTTGAGTGGATGAAAAATGAAATTTGCGGCCATTATATGCATTTCAATTAAAAAGAGAAGAGCCTCCATCTTCAGTTACCCTATGTAGCACGTTATATTACATTAAAAAGTAATACATTATAGCGTATGTTTTCATGGACTAACAGATATGATGAAGTGGGTTCCACTGGAAAAAAGTGACAGCCACAATAAATGGGTTGTTTGTTTGTTTTTGAAGTTGCCAGTAGATTCTTTATAGCAATTTCTGGGCAGAATTTCAGACTAGAAGGATCTTTGTTATGTCCCACATTCGCTTATTTCTGTAGCCAAGTACTAGATGGAGTGTGATGGAAAGGGAGTCCCTTTTGTTTGGATCAAAAATGAGGGCTAAAAGTTGCTTTAGGCAAGAGCTATAACAGGCTGTTTATAATGTTCACAGAATCCAGCTGGAAAACAGACAAAACATAATGGAGCACAAATATAAGAAGGCCAAAATACAGAAATAACTTTCTCTTAACTGAAAAATGACAGAAAGCAAATATGATGGATATGATTTATGTGAAGCTGAAATGTAAGGAATACACTGTGTGTAGAATAAAGTGTAAATATAGTTATCACTCTGTGTAGTTGCAGGAGTATCTGAGGAAGACTATTACCATGGCACTTCAGATATTTTGTTGAAACCTTTCACTGATAGCCATGAATGAGAAGGAAATGCAGCTCAGTTTATTATATCTGCACTCTTTAAACTACATCTCAGTTAGTTTCTTAGACATTTTAGTTATATTGGTTATTTAATTATTTACAACATTTTGGACACATCTGTCAGGCAAACTGCACTTTGGTAGAAAGCTTAGAGGAGTGTAGCACATGAAAATATGATTACCGTTTCATCATTTCTAACACACATGCACATGCCTAACCCTTATGGACTATTTGGTTCAGCCCAGTGGATGGGGAAGTCTTAGGAAAGGGCTGTGATCCAAGATATCAGTTGAGAAAGAGCAGGAGGGCTGGAGAGGCAGGAGCTGCTGTTCCCCTGGAACCCTGCCGTTGGTCTTTTTTAGGAGAAAGGGGAACAAAAATATTTTAAAGAAATTATATATATAATTTTTGTAAAGTTTGTGTTTGCAATACAATAGGACCGCTGTTTCGTTTAACAGCTGTCTGAAAATATTAAATTAAAAATCCCAGAAATATGTGTTTCCAAGGTGTATTACTAGAACTGGACACTAGAGGCTATGTAATACATAGGGTTTGCCATATCCACTGTTTTCAGCATCCACTGAGGAGCTTGTAATTGATTCCTTGTGGATACTGTGGTCTTACTGTACTCAATTAATACACACACACACAGAGGGAGGGGGAGAGAGAGAGAGAACCAGAGAGTGTTACACACATAGACACACACAGACACCAAATCCAGACACATGTATTTTGCACCTGAATCCAGCAGATCAGCACAAATACAAACAGGAAAAAATATATCTCTGGAAAGGTGGCCATTAGTGGTGAGGCTATTAGTATCTCTCCCCAGTGAGCTCCAAAGGTATGGGCCCACCACTGAGAAATCATTATCCCTAGTACCTGCTGGTTGAATTACCCTCATTAGAGTGCCAGAGAGCAGGGTTTTGCTACTTTCAGACTCATACGGATACAGGCATGCAGCAGGTGATGTGTCACCCATCCATTTACATATTATAGATGTCACCCTGTTCATCTACACTCAATGGCATAAATTAGGTTGTAGGACTTGCACGGTGGTGTTCCATTTAATTCAGTAAGTCCTACCAGTCACATGCTCTTAAAATGTTATTGTCTTTCTTATTTACACAGAGGTTAAGCAGTGACTGGAATCACAAGAGTGTGACTTAGGATTGGTGACTGGTGGTTTCAGGACAACTCTCACAATAACATCTGTAGATTTGGAGGCTGGGGAGAAAATGCAACAGAGACTTTATGCTATTGAAAATGCCATCTACATTATGTAGGCCAAACAGTAACCCACCTATGCACATGCTTCAGCAACCATAAATCTATAGTCTTGACCAGGAAATTGGAATAACCAGTGGTGAAGCATTTGAATTCAGAACAGATGGCTATCCAATTTCTCTGTTCTTGATATAAAAATAACACCAGATCCAAGTATATTATTTAAAAGGGACAACACCTGGCTTTATACATGTGGCAACATAGCACTTCATGACCTGAACTTAGAAGACAACACTTGACACCATCCATCCACTTTGGAATACTCTGTGTTATACATACCAACCTTGAGTGCAGCACACTTTTATTCAGATTAGTTGAAATGCCTTCCTATATTACTTTTCTTTTGTTTAGCTAGTCACTCTACAAGACATGTAGACACACACACACACACACACACACGCACACACTTACAAGCTATTTCTTCATGCGGTTGGGGTTCGGAATATCAGCTGACCTTTAGTTGCTGTTCAGGACTTGGGACTTGGTACCAAAGACTTGGACCTCAGACTCAAAGACCTGTCAACCTTCCTAAACTATACTAATTAGAGTGTCCTGAAGCTAATTACTTTCTATGCTTCTTCTCATTTTCATGAATCTTTCAATAACAGAACAATAACAATGACAATGACGATGACAATGATGCCACTGTACCAACTAAGGACAATTTTGAAAAGTGCTGGGCAAACCTCTGATCTTGTGCCTCTAAACACAACTTAAATGCTCTCTGGCTCCAATATGTATGTGAAGCTTACAACACTCTTATCACCCATTTTCCTCTGTGAAATAAAATACAAAGATGTGTGTCAAGTAGTAGAGAAGACACAAAACCCCCAGAGTGGATGGGATCCATAACTCTTGGTGGAAAAAAATAACTTCAACCCACTTATACGAGCCTAAAAATTTTTATGAAGCCCATGGCAATTCAGATCTTATTCCTGAATTCTTAACTCAAGGAACAGTCCATCTCCTTCATAAATCTGGCAGTTGTTCTCAGCTTATAAATTACAAACCTATCACAATTTACAAGTTGCTTACATCCATTTGCCCTCAAAATTTTTATACTTTTCTTGAATGCAACTGCATCCTAACAGAACAACATAAAGAAAAGCCTATGGTTGCAAGGAATTGCTCACTATTGCAATTTCACATTTATTTTAATATTTATTATATTTCAAAAGCTTCAGTCATGAAAAAGATAGAGAACAGTTCTATCTGTCTCTATATTTGTCCATATATCTGTCTGTTGCTCTTTTTATATTTCATCACAGGAACCAAACGTGATAGACATTCTAATTTTGACGCTCACTGTGCTACACAACACTTCCTCTAGAAGTTTTTGGAGATTTCCCAGTTTGAAAACCACTGAGGTAGACAGTGATGAAATTGAACATTTAGGCTGCATACCTATACCGACTTACCTGGCTGAATGCAGTGGAGTTTACTTCTGAATAGCTGTTCATACAATTGCATTGACAAAACAAAAATTAGAGAATGGTTTTGAAAAGGACAGGTCATAGTATTCTGCTAACATAAATTTGTATTCACATCATTTATGAATTCAGTGAATTCATTATTATATATTTGCTACATGTATTTTTTCAGCCATAATACCTATTTAAATACAGGGGTGTGTGTTTCACTGCCACCCAGACTTCACAGAGCAAGAAAAACAAAACAAAAATAAAAGTATCTTTGGGTTGTAATGTAGTAACTGTCAGCAAGACATCTAGTAGACAAGGAGTTCATTATCCACAACAAGACAGTCTAACCAGCAGCTGGAAGGGAATGGGAAGATAAAAAGGTTGGAATGCTCATCAATCTAACCTTTGGTTTGCTCAGCTGGCTGGAGGCTTAGTCTGTATTATGAGTTTATATCCAATGCTCTTTACACCTGTAGAAAGACAAGACAAGAAGCTCTAAACAGCTCACCAACAAAATCATTTATTTTACCTCTTGAAAATTAAATACTTCTCAGAAAAAAGTATGGTTCAGCTATGCATACACTGAAGTTATGAGGAACTGTTTTTCATACTGATGCAAAGGCATAATCTCAAAGTGTTGGATTCATTAAAAGAGTGTGTTTATTCTCAATACATGTCTTAATTTTGTTCATTTCATCTCCATTGGTGCTATCAGTCCCATGCCAACACCATAGGCATCATGGTACTGGGTTACCAAAAGGTGAAGATGGTTGACTTTTGGTGGCAGTGGTTAAAGGATTTGTAACTGGCATATACTTGTGGTGGAGAAGTCTGTAAATTATAAATCACCCATCATCTGAACAAGGTGGATACTTCACTGTGAAATTTGGGGGGATGAGCACCCCAAAACTGGAAGGATGAAGAGCAACTCATGCCAGAGACCAGAGTCTCACAGTTTAAAACAGGGATTGTTGGCTGAAAAATCCACATACTTTTTCCACAGTTGGTGTCTGGTGGGACAACACACACTGTTATCTCCTCACAGGCTAAAGGGCATCTAGCAAATGTTCTCTGTGCCCGCTGCGTGGCAAAAAGCCTTTGCAGGTGGATGAGGCTAACATCAAAAGAATTGTTGCTCAATCTGATATATATAGCAAATACGTATATGTTTACCACCAGTGGCATTAAAAGGGTCAAGGGGCATGAGTATGAAGAAAGGGCCTGATGAACTAAATGAAGATACTACTTACTGGGGCAGGCGTAGAATTGATGTTCCTTAAAAATAAACTATAGTAGCAGTCAAAGGATATGTTGCTGAACTGTTGTAAATTCCTTGATTGGCATCCATACTTTCTTCTGCTGAGCTCATGATACTGGCTTGTGACGTTCTAGGGCACATTTTCATGGTGTTCAGAAACTTCAGCTATAAAGCCCTATATGAATTGGGTCCTGGCCATCTTCCCATACAAGCCTGCCAGGGCTTCAAGATCTATGAGGCTTTCTTTTACACTCATGTAACTCATCCCTTCTAATGCTACAGATGGTTCCATCACCTTTAGAGGCCCATCTTGTGGGGACTTGAGAGAGGGCTTTCTTAGTGACCACAGCCAGGCAGTGGAACTCCTTACAAAAAAGGGGGGACTAGGTTTGATCCTTTCTAGCTCTTTTTCTGGCAACAGGGGAATACCTTTTTTAGAGCAGGCCTTTGACAATTAAGAGCCTTTAATGATACGATCCCAGCTGATGTGCTGGTTTCCAGTGTTTTAAGTTAAATTATTACTACTATTTTTATTGATTTCAAGTTTTCATTTGATTGCATTTTAAGCATATAATTGAATTTATTTTCATATTTGCCATTTTATTGTATTTTAATCTACTATCATTTTAAATTGTCCTGTATGCCACCTTGGGTCCCAATTCTGGGGAAAAGGTGGCACAGAAATGAAATAAAATTAAATGAGATAAACAGATAAATAAAATGTGGGTATTAGTGAATGTTTTAATCTCTTTATTTTACCCCTGAAGTGAAATACTTGAATTCAAACTCCTTCTAAGTTCCTTTCCTGAAGACTGACTGCAGCAGAATGTGTATCCCTATGACTCCCATATGTAGCTTTTTTAAAGGATGCATTCTCTACAACACTCTGTGAAAGAAAACCTTTCAAATCATACATTTCACAGTGATTAGTATAGTTCATGGATGGGCAAGTTTTCTTGGCCTCTGGACTGGTGTCTTCCACTGCCAGGAATTATAGCGACTGGTTTGTCTTATTATATAATAAGGCTATATATATTTTTAAATGGAAGAAAAAGACCATCTGTCTCACATCATTTGGCTTCCTTTGGTTAAGCTTAAATCCCATCCCCTGAGTTTTCATCACACATTCCACACTATATGCTTTCAAAAATCAACATTCTCCGTGATCCATTATACTCATACATACATCTGTAAGCCTATTTTATTCCCAATAACAGCTATTGGTGACAGGAGTTCATTGCTGCAGAAGTCTGGCTATGATTTGCAGTTGGGTATTGTTTGGACCTATTTTTAACCCAGCCATTTGAGACTATATTAAGCTATATCTTTCAAATTCTGCAACATTTTCCAGTGCACCTCCACTTGAACAATGAGTTTCCTCATTAACAACATTCGTGGTGTTATTACACAGAGGAATTATATAGAAAGTGCATGGTTGGCCCAGTGTTGCCAAGGTACTATTACATATACGAATCATATAGGAATTGCAGAGAAAAATCTGGATGACTATATCTTGTAAATAAAAGCAGTCTTAGAAGGATTACTTTGGAGCACGAAACTAGCAAAGATGCTTAACCCTTCTGCTACTTATCATTCTCCCCACACAGCAAAAAATGTACAACTGCCTAAATGTACATTAACTTCAATGATTCATGAAGTTTATTTATTTATTTATTTATTTATTTTAAAGATATATATTTATATACATTGCCTTTCTCCTGATATTTAAAAGAAACTAAGTTAAAAGCTAAATAATAAATTATTACAACATTAAAAAGTATTAAAAATATATTAAAACTCATAAGAAGAATATTAAAAACGTAAGTAAAATACAGAATAAGATGCTGCCTTAAAAAATCTCCTTAAATACCACAATCACAGTGAGTAACCTGCAGCTAGACATGAGCAACGAAAGATTTAAAGAACTATGTAGAAAAATCTAATCCAGTATACATATTAGCTAGTTTATTGACATGACATTTTCTTACACTGTAATATAAAGTGATTTGCTTATATATCGCCCCATAGGGCAAAATATAAAGCACTCTCCAGGTGGTTTACGATTTACTTATGAAAGCTACACATTACCCCCTCACCAACCACAAGCTGGGTACTCAATTTTAGTGACCTCAGAAGGATGGAAGGCTGAGTCAACCTTGAGCGGCTACCTGAATCTGCTGGGATCAAACGCAGATCATGAGCAGAGTTTTCATTGCAGTACTGCAGTTTAACCCCTGTGCCACAAGGCCCCTGCATCCACTATGCCAAGCTGTCTTTTAAATCAGCAGATTTTAGATCTAGCACAGTACAGCAGAAACCTTCCTTGCGTAAATGCAATTATTTTCTACTACACAGAAGCAGGCAGAGGGGGAAGAATATGCTGCTCCAATCCAGTTCCCTTGGTGTTCCCTTACAGCAGAGGTCCCCAACTCCCGGTCCGTGGCCCAGTGCCGGTCCGTGGCCTGGGCCGGACCGGGCCGCCGAGACAGACCTCCCGCCCCCCAGCACGTACTCACCCCTGCACAGCCCGTTTGCGCCTGCGTGCACACTCCAGTATGCCCATGCGAGCGCCGCACTGCCATTTGCGCATGCGCATGGGTGTGCGTGCACCCATGCGAGCACCGCACATGCTTGTTTGCGCATGCGCATGAGCGCGGGGTGCCCCGCCTTCCCCAGCCGGTCCGCGGACTGAAAAAGGTTGGGGAACGCTGCCTTACAGTATACTTAACTTGCCTCAGTTCATTGCAGCCAACACATGTTTGGATCTTCACAATGGGATATTCAATGTGACAATGAGGAAGGAAGGAATCAATCAGCTATTTCTTCTGCAGCTTCTTGACTCTAAAGGTCCGTTTCCCAAGGACTAATGAAGCAGTCAGGGAGTCTGTTGAGGTCTATTGCTGAAAGTCAGTCAGTCATGTTTGTTTAGTTTGTTGTTATTTGTTAACACTAAGTAAATGAAACATATTTTACTCTTTCTCCTGCTAATGTCTCTGAGCGAGTTATTGAGACTAAGTGCCAGTTAATGAGAAAAAGGGGTAGACTAGACTGGGAAACTTGAAGCTAATTCTACACTGTGAATCCCTGTACTTCTGCTGCACAGCTAGAGGAATTTAATCAAAATTCAAAATTCTACAACACTAAAAATCCACCTACTTCCTGTTCTTACCCCAGTGTTAGCTGGGGAGCTTTCTTTCTGAACATGAAGCTAGGTGGAGCTAAACCTAACGAGACCTCAAAGCCTTCCAGTTTAGACCTTTACCCCAGATGAGCCACATTGAGGTAGAACTTGCGGAATGGAAAATTGTGGGGTTTGTAGTAAAAATATTTCCAAAATCCCATGCCTAATGCCTGGAGAAAAATACGTTCCCCTCCTGTGGATTAGGCAATAAAGTATTTCCTTCTGGCCCCAGTTATCTAAACATTACCTATACATTCCCAGCCCTCCATATATTCACACACTACTCATGGAACTACTTAACTCAATACAACATGACACTTAGGAAAGATTACGTGCGAGAGAGTAATGTGGAAAAGAAATTGCTAACCCTGTTCAGACATTTTGTTAGACTTATAATTAACACAAAGAGGTGAGAGCAGGAGGTGATTACTGCTCCCACCTCAACCTTTAAGGGTAGTCCTGGGCTCATCGCACCTTTGTGTAAGCCTCAGCAGGATGCCCATAATAGTTTATATCATTCTAATGCATTAATCATTGTTTGTTGTATGGTTTATACTTTTTAAATATGATTATTTTCTCTGCAGGAACAGTGCATTAATTCCTTTGCTTACATAGATGGATTACATACATCTGGCATGATGGGAGGTATGTTTTGCACAGTGTTGGTTTTGGGATTGGAAATTCCTTTTTAGTATAGGTTGAATTCAGGAATTTCTCTTTCTTGTTACCTTTCTCTTATTAGAGTGAAGGCTCTAGCTGCATACTCAGCAGATGCAGGTAAATGTACTTTCTTATTATACAGCCTGTCATTCATTTTTTCCTTTACTCTGCAGAGAATAATCAAAACATAGCCCTGTTTTAAAACATTAAAATAGAGGACTACCATCTTTATTAACTCCCCCAGGAGCAGTGCAAGTAAAACATTGCTTATATTCATATTGCACACCAATTAAAGTACAAATTAATTACACAAATACTGCAATCTCACCATAGCAATTTAATTTAGCAATGATCACCCTGTTTACATGGGTGTTTGCTGTCTCTGCTGCGGAAGTGTGTGTAGTCTTAGCAACAAGGAAAAGAACAGGGTCAGAGAACTAGAAAACAATCCAGCTGACATGTCAATTAAAGATGAAGTCCATTGCACAGATAATAGAGAAGGAAAAACAGCAGAAAGGGAGCTTACTTTAAAAAATAATAATAAATTCTCACCTAGGGCCAGAAAAGGGCCATTGCCCCCTTACCCCGGAATAAATACGTGAGACCAGAAATATGGATTAAACGCGGGCCACACTTTATTGAATATAATCATTGTTGCCAATCATTTGACAAAGGGGGGTCCTGCCGTAGTGCGGATTCAGGTTTCAAATGTAGGTCTAAACGGACCCTTCTAAACAACCAATGTGCTAGTCCCTGGCCACAGTTCTCCCAGTCCTGAAGAAAGTGGGAAACTCTGCCGGCCTAAATTTGGCCACCCCGGACCTCGAGCCACTCTCTCCATGCTGACTGTTGGTCCGGGTGTGTCCCCAGCTCATCTTTCCCCCCAAGCACTGTAATCGCACGATCCGCAGTGCTGGGAGTTCAGATGAGCTATAATTAGCTGCTATTGCTATGTGACTCCCCAAAATACCTGTTTAATCCGCACTAACCGCCACAGCATTGGGACTAGCCGTGCTAAGTCCCATGCCCGCCATCAAGCTGATCTAGCTCCAAAAGCAGGCCCCCCTTGATGTCTTACAGGAAGACATCCAAACCTTGTTTGGAAAGATGTACGCCATCTGACCGGAAAAATTCTGGCCTATCCATACGGATCCTCTGGTGACTAATCACCGATCCTAGGCCTCTGCAAACAGCTCTGCAGACTTCCCTGTTAACACTCCGTCGGGCAGTGTTTATGGCTAAAAAATTTCTCGCATCCCTCCAAGACAGCCGAGGGATGATTGTCGACCAAACGATGCGCATGCCAGGATATGTGCCCCTCAACCAAGTGAGGTCACGAATCACATCGATGATCAGGGCCTTTCCAGTGTGTCATGTCAAATCGTTGCCACCCAGGTGTATCACCAACACCTCTGGCGGGTGGTGCCCAAAGGCGACCGCACAACAAAGCTGATCCCACAGCATGCCGCGGCACCCTCTCCATTCAATAAGGGCCCACGCATCAAGGCCAAGGTTGCTCCCCCATGGGGATGCGGCAGCGTATCGCGCCGCCCAAAAAACATAACTGTGGCCCACCATCACAATGTGTCTTCTCCTGGCCACCACCATGGTACCTGCAAGACACAAACACAATAGGCCCCTGCCTAGACATTAGGGAGTGCCCTGACGTACCTACGATAAGAGGACAAAGCCCATCGTCCTAACTGCCTGATATCCTCTGGGCGGTAGCCGAGGCCTGCCGCCGTGGAGGCCGCACCAATTCTGAAAGAATGCGTGCCAAATCTAAGACCTTGCACTCCCTCCTTTTGAAGGGCCAGATCTGTTAGCTTCCAGAACTGGTACTTCATCAAAGGGGAGCCATCCCTATGAACAAAAAGATAACCTGGGTTTGAATCCCTAAGTTTTAAATATGCTACCATAGCCTTGACAGGGCAGATTAACTTAATGTGACAGTGTGCCAGTTTTATAACTGATCCTCTACCCCATTGATCAGCCTTGGATCGACGTATGTGGAGCTGCACCGTCTCATCCACCACCTCAACATCATGAAATTGTAGCGCTGCCTCAGTTTTGTCCCCTTTTCCTGAAGCAACTACTTCACTAATCCTAAGGGCACCAAAGAATGTTAGCAGAGACGCTGCCCTAAATAAAATAACTTCGAACTCGTCCCTGTAAAGAACTTCCCATTGCCAACAAATACCTTTCAAGAGCTCAGGCGATATAGGAGCTCTCGAATCTTTCACCCTGCCTCTTTCCTTGGACCATCCTTCAATCATTTTCCATATACGGAAATCTGCTGAACAGTCTGGGAAACCCTTAATTTTTGCATAAAAAGCCAATGCAGATAACTTGCCCTGTATAGTCCCTGGCGCCAAACCTTGCCTATGCAAGAACACTATAAACTGCTGCAGATGGTCGACTGGGACTGGCCAGGAATGATCCATCTAAGTCTCTAAATTTTTGGAGCTCTCTACTCACTGCAGAGTACCCTTTTTTTGTCCTCGGTGCCAGGGCCAGACCTATTGCCCTCTCCACGTCCTCACACCAACTTGCCAGACCTCCGGGAGAAGAGTCTCCGGGAACTCGTTGGCCCCTGGATCTAGCTCCGGGAACTCGTTGGCCCCTGAACCATTCGATCTGTTGGCGTGATAATGCATCCACTAAGCTATTGTCAGCGCCGGGTACATGCCTGGCCTGTACTAAAATATTAAATTTCAATGCACGTAATGTAAATGCCCTAACCAAAGCTATGACCCTCTCGGAATGGGACGTGAGACTATTAACAATGTGGACCACTGCTTGGTTATCACACCAAAAGCGTACCACTGAATCAGCCCATTCGCCTGCCCAGAGCCATAAGGCGCCGACTATGGGAAAAAACTCCAAAAATGTTAGGTCCCTTGTGATACCTGCTTGGTGCCATTCCTCCGGCCAATTGCCGGCGCACCACCTGCCTCTATAATAAATTCCGAAACCAGAGGAGCATCCAACTGGACCTGAAATTCCGCCTTAAACAACCTCTGACTTCTCCAGAAAGAGATGCCATTGTATTCGTCTAAAAACTGCCTCCAAACTTCTAAATCCTCCCTAATACCATATGTAATCCTTTTCCTATGGAATGGACGATGCAGCCCCCGCATTGCATCACAAAGCTGACGCAGAAAGGCTCGACCCGGCGCCACTGCTCTGCAGGCGAAATTTAGATGTCCCACCAATTCCTGCAACTCCCGCAGAGTCGCTTTTTTCTTCTGCCGCATTGAGGCTATCCTGCCCTTAAGATCCTCTAATTTTTATTGTGGTAACTTAGACGTTTGGTGAACCGTGTCCAATTCAATACCTAAGAACGTCAGGGTCGAAGTTGGCCCTTCCGTTTTTTCCTCGGCTAAGGGTAGACCTAGCTCATCTGCCATTGCCTGAAAAGTATCTAAGATGAATTTACACTTTCCGGTGTTCCGTTCCCCGCAAAAAAGATAATCATCAAGGTAACGGGCCATACTTTTACAACCCGCTCTAGCCCTAAACTTCCATTCAATAAAAGAACTAAAGCGTTCAAAAGCCGCGCAAGAAATGGAGCAGCCCATGGGCAGCTCTCTATCTATATAAAAAGACCCTTGAAAATGAAATCCAAACAAGTCAAAATCCTGTGGGTTGACTGGCAAAATCCTAAATGCAGATTTAATGTCACATTTTGCCAGTTCTGCTCCCACTCCACATCGATGGACCATGCTAACTGCCTTGTCGAATGATGTATAGTGGACGGTACATAGCTCCTGAGGAATGGCATCGTTAACCGAGCCCCCTTCAGGATAGGACAGGTGCTGTATCAATCTGTACCCTCCGGGTGCTTTTTTTGGCACAATTCCTAAGGGTGAGACCCTCAGTGTATCTAAGGGAGGTGTTGTGAATGGTCCCAAAACTCTCCCCTCTCGCACCTCTTTAACTATCTTTTCTTGCACTACCTTTTCCATGCCAAGTATGGACTTGAGGTTTTTTTTTTGCAAAAAATGCCTTCCGTTCCCCGGCTGCTGGTATCCTAAAACCTTCTTTAAAACCTAATAACAAATAACTGGCATCATCCCGCCTGGGGTAGTCCGGCAGCCAAGCTTCTAAGACTGCAACTTTAATTGGACTGGGCCCCTTTACCCGGGTTACCGCCTCCAGTATTGGGTTTCTTCCCACCTCCAGGGCCTCTTGCCTGCCTTGAAGCACCAGCCCTGAAGCATGTGGCACTAGGGTGCTGTCCTCCGCACACTGTGCATTTGTGTCGAAACCTACACTGTTTCTTGGAGTACGCTCCCTTTGAGTTGTACTCCCAACAGACCAGGCGGGGTTGAACCACCTGCCCTGCGCTAACACAGGGAGTCACATTTACTGCTGTTTTTCTAATTAAATGCCCGCTATCGGTCCTATCACCTAAATTGGGCCTGGCCAGAGTCATCAGCTGTAGCCAGAGGCCAGCCAGCAGCTTGTCCCATTGTAAATTGGGGTGGATGGCACTTCTCATATGAAACACCTCATCATAAGAAAGTCATGCCTGCCCCGCGAAATCCACGTAGGCCCTATAAATAAGGTCTAAATATTGGAATAGGGACAATGCCCGCCAAGGCTGGGCCTTTACTACCACTCCTGCGTAGATTAAGAAGCCGGGCAGCCAATTGGACCACGTTCTGTCCGGCCTCTTGCGCCTACGTCTCTCCTTGTCCTTCTCATCCTCCTTGTCTAATTCCTTCTTTTCTACGTTCTTATTCAATAGCTCAAACAAATCTACATACTCTCCTTTTCAGATCTTCTCCTTTGTCGCTGGTGTTAAGTGGTCGCCCAGGGGCATTGCTCGATCCCCAAATGGCAAGGCTTGTAAAGGCACAGTATTGTATCCCGTGTCTGGCACCGAAGGGTACGGCCAAACCCCCATGCCAGTGGCTGGGGTTACCGGGGCTGGCGCTGGATGGTGTGCAAATGGAGCAGCCCAACCGCCTAAATGGGCACCCATATAAGGCCAAGATGCACTAGGAGCCCCTGGCACCTGTGCATTACCTGCCAGATAGGGCTGCACATTAAAGTGGCCACTACCAGGCCAAGGCCAAGCCGGCAGTGCTGATGCTGACCCGGGCATAGAAGTTAAACTGCTGCCTGCCCAAGGCCATGTTGAGAATGACATAGCCGTGCCCTGTGTATATGTTTGTCCCATGCTAGACCCAGGCCATGCAGTGAAGTGTGATGATGTGTCATGCAATGACAATGGGGACTC
This sequence comes from Intellagama lesueurii, assembly GCA_037013535.1. Classification (NCBI taxonomy): domain Eukaryota; kingdom Metazoa; phylum Chordata; class Lepidosauria; order Squamata; family Agamidae; genus Intellagama; species Intellagama lesueurii. The sequence continues at coordinate 33,417,656 of JBAJHW010000004.1, forward strand.
ACCCGACAAAGGCAAGGTGACGGGCTCGTCTCTGCCATCTGTCTCGTCCCAACCAACTTCCCCTGATGCCTCCTGTCTACCCACGGCCGTCGTAGCAGACCCGATCATAATCGGCATGGACCTGTCATCGTCTGTGTCCCTGTGTGTTGCCTGTCCCGACGTCCCCTCGGCTTCAATTCCAACTGTGCTTCCTGACTGCTGCTTGGCTTCTAAAACAGCAAATCTGGTCATTAAATTGTCTGCCAGGGCCTTACATTTAGCCCTACGATGGCCCTTGGATTCCCTTGCTGACCTACGTGGCTGCACCTCGGCCGATTGAAGGATTGACTCAGCCGACCTGGCGGCTTCAAGAGCCGCAATCTTACTCTGGAGCTCTTGCCAAATAAGCCATGACTCCTCATCTGAAGAGGACTGAGGCGGTGAGACCTGTGGCACCGAGTGTTTTTTGGCCGGCTGTTTTCCCTTCTTGGTACCTTGACCCTTCCTCGATGTCATTATGCAATCTAGGTTCACCCTTGGCCCCTGAACAGACCCAAACCTCAGTAACCAGGCCCCTTAACTTGCAGCCGTGTAGCTCCTTTGGTGTCCTACACTGGTAGAAACAATCTAATAAGTCAAACCTTTTCCTATTAATTCTATTATTTTTATTTTATGTTTATTTATTTGTTTGTTTATTTATATATGTGTGTGTGTATTTAATTTATTTAATTTATTTATTTATTATTATTTTTATTAATGATTCTAATTACTATTGTTATTGCTATTACCTCTATTTGTTATCCTTTTCTTTCCTTTTTTATTCTTTTTTTTAAAAAAAATTATTATTATATGTATAAGCCCCAAAGAGCCCCTCTGATGGACTCAAATTGATTGATTTCCCTGATATATGTGTCCTTAATCACATACAACTACAGAATTAATTATGTAAATACTCCACAAATGCTATGCCCTGCACTTTAATTAATTATCGAAATTGCTGCCTAATATCAACTATTCAAATTGCAACCTGCCCAATCAGTGCCTAATTAGCAAAGCCCAAGCCGACTTATGAATTAAAAAATTAAACACAATCAATCACAATTATCCAAACCCACTAGTCTATTAATTAATCAACCCTGCTCCAACCCCTCCCCTAGGGTTCATCCACAGCCAACCGTTAGTCCAAATTCAAAATGGGCAGCCAATAGACGCTTGCCACAAGGCAAGGAAAAAAGGGGGGAGGGGGAGGGAAAAAAGGTGCACTACTCTCTGAATAGCCCAACGGCTGAGCCCGCTCTCTCCTATTTAAACCAACAAAAATAGACTATTAAATAATGATGTTCTTCCTTCCTTTCTCTTTTTTCTTTTTTCTTTTTGCTCACCCCTGTTCGTGCCTGTAACCCCAGTAATAATAAACTTTAATATAATCAATAATTCAGCTCGTACGGCTGCGCGGCTGGCGCGGGCACCGCTAACGCACCCCCAACCCCTTTTCAATGCTCAATTAACTTAAATCAATATTAATATACAATCAATTAACTATAAAATGAACGGTAATTCAAAACAAGTAAGAAAAGTAACGGAACAACTGAATATTTAACGAAACGCCAAACCGAGGGAGGGAGCTGATGCTACCCTCCCGATCCGAAGTACAGAGCTATGTGGTCCAGACTACTGACGCCACAGTCAGATAGCGGACCAAACAGCCACTCTTCTCGTGACGAATGCTAACAAGAAAGAGGAAGCGAAGAGGGGGGAACGGCCCTTATATAGTCTACCGTTTCCCCCTCTTCCAAAGCTGCTCACGCGAGACTGCACAGAGGTCTCGCGTACTCCGGTGAAGACGGCAAAGGTAAGTCACACTGCCGAAGCCTCGGCTCTGCAGCGGCTTATTCATTCTGGCAAGCCTGCTGGGGAAAGGTTTTCCAGGGATGGGGACCAGAGTGGAGCAAGACTCTCTCCATCAACCATACAGCCTAAAAAATCAGAACAGCCCTGCTGGATAAGACCAAACGCTTAGTTGGTCCTGCATTCTGGACACACAAGGAGCCAACCATAGGTAGGACATGATCAGAACAGCACCCTCCCACTTGGACCTCTTCATGATTGCCAGAAGGAATATGCATATTTCCTCCTCTTATAACATTATCCCTCCTAACATGCAAAACTTTCAGTGCTCTGTGCCTGAGACATCAGAGATACAAACAAAGCTGTGCTAGCTCCTAATTCAGTTTCAGTTTCAGAACCTTTATCAGCATACAGTACAAGAGAGTGAGATACAGTAAAATGTTAAAAATCATATATGCCATATATGCCAGGATATGCCCAGATGACATTGTTAGGACTAATTCAAACACAATACCAAAGCAGGCTGATTTCCCACATGTGGTTCAAGACAAGCTTGTGTTAGGATAAACAGACAAGTCTTTATCCCTTCAGGGAGCTCCATTTCAAATGACATACTAATTGCATTTCCTAGCTTGGCCTTAATGTACAGGGACCTCCTGTATATTACGGCCAAGCCCTACCTTCTGCCATTTGATTTCTTCTGGTCCCATAATTCAGCTGGGGTGGTGGTGTTTCCTACTGAATTATGGGAGTTATTTTCCCCTCAAAAGTCTGATCCCTGGTTATGTTGCAGTTCCTGATGTTATTAGAAAAAAAGTTCTTGTTGTGGCATATCTCGTCTTTGGCTGGTCCGTTGGGACATATTGGACCATTTGAGGCTCCTTTCCCTATGGAAGACCTGAGGAGCGCATACACTTTGTGCAATTTTGGATCTCACTGGGTTAATCTTCTTCTTAATCTTAAACTGCAGAGCTGGAAGGGACCCAATGGATCATCATGTCCAGCCCTTGCCAAGTAGGCACAGTGGGGAATCAAACTCCCAACCTCTGGCTACACAGCCAGATACTTAAACCACTGAGTTATCATCCTTGTCTTTCAAGGGTGTCTAAATCCTGCAAATATTTACAAAGGAAATATCATTAGGTGAAAACAAGCAATGTTCCTCTATATTGCCAGCTATCGCATGGAGCTTTACCTACAGAACATTGCTAGTGTCTAAGGATGGCAGCTGGACCACCAATGCCAGATGTCACTTGGGTCTTCGTGCATTAGTTGAATGGGTGTCTGCCTGGGTACATTACGATGAATAAATAAATATATTTAGGATTCTGGGAACTGGGGAGTGCTTCCTTGGCCTCCTCATGGACATGTATGCATTTGTGTGGAATCTAAAGGTATAATTTATTTCAGTAACTGTGTGAAATTGGGTCAGGAAATTGTTACTGTAAACATTAGTTTTGTCCTGCTAATACTACAAGTTCCTGTTGCACATATAGCAAAATCATCATAACAGGGAATTTACAGTAAGAAGAGTTTTTCTCAACATGTCCTAACCAAATGGCATATTGTGTCTGAAGGATATTTTGCTCACCAGCGATTAACATGATTTTCCTTGGTCAGAGAGAAGAAGAAAACTGAGTCTTTAAGGATGCTGAGACAGGTGCATAAAATGCAATCCTTTCAAAACCCAACATTTTACAAACTGGAAAGGGAGTCAGATGCACAGATAACACAGAGTTCCCAAACACAATCTGCTGTTTCTGGGCTTCTGATCATGAAAATGCTTGTTAAGCTGAATGCACTTACAGAGTCCCCAGATCTTTTTGCTAAACATGTGAAAGTCTGTAAGTAGAATGGGTGGGGATGGGCTTATGTTCATTCCCCCTTCCCCAGCACATTTTAGCTCTTCACAAAGTCAGACATAACACCTAAGGATGAAAATAGCGACTAAATCCAGCATTAAGCCTAGCTAGAAGAGACCTGTTGAAATCAAAGTAACTTAAGGTTGTAGAAGGGGTAGCCGTGTTAGTCTGTGCAAGCATTATAGGTGAAAACAAAATAAAAATAGAAAAGTAGAAAATAATAAAATCAGAAAAAGGAAAAAAGTAAAAAAAGACAGAAAGTTAAAAAGTAAAAAGATGAAAAAGAAAAAAAGGAAAAGGGGAAAAAAGAGGGAAGAAAGAGAAAACCACTAGTTTTGTCTTTTATTACCGTGTTTCCCCGAAAATAAGACAGGGTCTTATATTAATTTCTGCTCCCAAAAAATGCATTAGGGCTTATTTTCAGGGGGTGTTTTATTTTTTTCATGTATAACCATCTATATTTATTCAAATACAGTCGTGTCATCTTCTTCTGGTTGCTTCACAATGGTAGAGGGCGGGGTTTCACTTAACTGGGGCTTATTTTGGGGGTAGGGCTTATATTACGAGCATCCTGAAAAATCATAATAGGGCTTATTTTCAGGTTAGGTCTTATTTTCGGGGAAACAGGGTATTTTTTTTACTTTTTATTTTGTTTTCACCTATAAAGTAATTTAAGTTAGCCAAGACTAACAATTCCCACTCTTTTCCGTAGGTTTATGCTAGGTAGGACTAACTTTGGATTTAACCCATTGTTAAAAAACCAAGTCAACTGATTTTATTGCATTGTTATTTTTTAACATTGAACCTTTTCCATGTTTTATTCAAAACAATCCAATCATTGGGCACCATACATTTCAATACCGTGCAGTTTCAAATGTAGCTTTGGAAAATGTTCTCAGTATACTAAAGCACAGATCAGAAGCTCCAAAAATGGAATCTAAATCTCCACTGAATTCACAGAATTGTCTAAAACAGCCATTCTCAAGGGGGGGGGGGCACAGACTGCAAACAATTCTTCACACACCACCTTATAAGGTTCATTATGTGATTTATACAATTCTAATTTGGCCTGTATTTCTTTCAGATTGTGCTTATGACCGTGGCCAAAAAATAAAAATATAAAGGTTGAGAATGTTTTCTATCCTTATATTAAAAGAGACTGCTGTGTGAGATAATTTAGAAAGAGACCCATGAAAGCTGCACTGAAATTAAAGCATGCTGTCATAAAAGGATTACTGTGTTTTCAAGTCACAAAACAGATGTGAAAAGCATAAATAATAAACAATGTGGATTTTGTTATGAATCCGAAGCAGGAAATTAGCTCTGCAGGTAGAAGGCAGTTCAAACCATTAGCTGCATATGTTGATTTCCTGGTGCTTAACATGGTGAACTTTTAAAAGATAGAATTAATGGATAGATGATATGGCAGTTTTATTCTGGATAGAAAGGAGCTGTAATTAATAAACATGCTGGCGTGATGGTCCCACAATGCTAGGCATTGCGTAAGCTAGGGAGGACCTGGCTTTGTTTGGATTTGTTACTGTGATTGGGTTTGTGTTCTAAAGTAAGCAGTTCCCCCTTTTCTATGCGATTAACGACAGGAGATGGAATTTATTTAACCAAACGTTTAGTATCTTCAGGAGGGGAGGGGTGTATTACAACTTCAGTAGGTCCAACAGGACTATTAAACATAGGTAAACCATTCCATGTCATGTTTCATCCAATCTGTGCAGTCGTTTCCTTTAATGTGGCGACATCCCGAATCTCTCTTGATTGGTCGGCTTCCTCAAAGGGTTGCTCTGCACCGCACAAATGGTCCCACAGCATGGGTGACGTGCCCAGTCTCCTTCGCGTGGGGTCCCGCCGGTGGGAATAGGATCTGGACGCACCACCTTCTTCCAAGGACCCTTCCCCCTTGGGTAGACATACACCGTCCATTCAAGCGGATCTAATTCTCCTAACTGAACTTTTATTCCTGTTGGTACTCGCCCCGGCATAGATCTTCCCCCTCTCTCACTATCCTTCTCTTCTCTCTTTGGTAAAGTAAATATATATGGTCCTTCCCCCTTCTTCTGTTCCCCACTATCCTCTTTTCTCTCCTCCTCCTCTACTACCGCCAAACTTGCTAAAGATCCCCAACTCCTTCCTTTTCCCGCCTTTTCCTCCCACTCTTCAGTTACCAGAAAGCCCTCTACCATTGGTTGTTCTGCTCCTGCCTTTCTTTCCCCCTCTCTTTCAGTTGTCTGAACTTCCCCCAAAGTCAGATTTTGAATCATGGCCTGTACAGTGTTCGGCACTTTGTCGATTCCTTCCTCCTGAGACGATGGAGGGAACGGCTCATTTTCAGGTTTAACCGTCTTAATCAGTTCCTCTTCACAGTTACAAATAACAGTACTTCTGATATGTTACTTTATTGAGATAACGAGGGCATAACGAAGCTCCTTTTGTGAAGCAAACTAATCACTGGTGACATTACTACATTTTTGCATAACAATGAGTAAAGTTTACTAATTAATTGTTACTTTTCAAGAACGATTTTTCCTATTTACATTTTTTAAAGAATCTATTTATTTATTTAAAATATTTTACCCCGCCCCAAAAAGGACCCAAGGAAGCTTACATCACAAAAAGACAATATTTAAAGCTAAAGACTATTAGTATACAATGGTGACTTATATCATTACAAGACAATATTTAAAGTTAAGAGTATAAAAAAGCAGCTTACATCATTAAAAGAGAATATTAAGCAAAAAAAAAATATAAGTATACAAATTAGCTAGTAGCTGAAATGTAACTAAAAAAGCAGTATGTTAGCGAGATGCCACTCCCATCCAATAAACAGGAACAAGTTACTTCAAAAAGCAATACAAGACAAGTAATGAGTTACTTTCTTAAAAATTCAGTGTCCCAAGCTCTGCACCAGGATTAACTACGGTTAAATCAACAACACAAAATAAATTTGCCTGCAGGGTATAGCTACGGGAAGCATAACTCACCAGGTTATTCTTGACCAATTTCTTTAGCACATTTCAAAGACTTGATTCTAACCTTTAGTCTGCTAAGCTAAAGGTTTACCTTCTATACAAGAACATTTGTTTGCATTTTTCTATGAAGTCCAATATCATTCCATCCCTACAGTTTAGGGTATGGTTATGTCTTAGAGTATAGTTATGTCTTGTAATTTGGTTTACTAAATTACAGACATGTGTCAGGGCTGGCCCAAGGCCTTTTTCATGCCTGAGGCACAGTGAGACTGCTATTCCCGAAACACCCAAAGCAAGGCGGCCATATTCTGAGGCATTAGGCAGGAAACTACTGAAGTACCTTGGTCTGTACGTGATGGTACACATATAATAGCACAAAATTTTTTAAAAATCAAATATGATGCCCTTTCATGGCACACAAATGCTACTGGCTGAGATCGCTACCTCACTGTACTTGCTAGCAGGCCAGCCTTAGAATGAGTGGGGATCAATGCATGCAAATAGTGCAGAGTAAGGCAAAGATTGACTATTTCTTTTCTGCCCCTAGTCAGAGCAGAAATCATTCTCCTACAGGGCTATGAGTTTTAGAAAAAAATGTCATGGTGGTACTGACTTTGCCTGTATTATGATAAACAAAAAATCAAATAAATCATTACACACTGGCTGAAATCCTGTTGGGTAGCTTATGATATGGAAAAGTGAAGATGTCATTAGCAAGGGATGATCTGCAGTATTCCTTCAGTAATAGCTTCTGTTCCAAAGCTTTTCTCACTCCCGTGTAACATCATTCATTTTGTGTAAGCTGTCAGGTGGAAGGAAAAATCTTTAATTATGGAAGATCTCCCCCTGCCATGTAATATCAGCTGGAAGCAATGTTTTTTGATAATTAAAGACTTCCTCTTTCTATCCTGTAGCTCCCACAGTTTTCATTTAATAAAAGCGATTACAGAGGAATCAGGAAAGCCACAAGATAGAAAGACGAAAATTTTAATTATCAAAAAACATCCCTGCTGATGACATCATCATCCTTCTGGATGTGTAGTTATACCAACACAATTTCAGCCACTATGTACTAAGCGTAATGTGCAGTTGACCCTGAGTCATTCTGCCATCAGACTTACAGTGACTTGCAAGAGGGCCTTTTGAGTTGTGGTGTCCTTTCTCTTGAACATGCCTGTTATTGTCCTTGTTTACTATTCAATCATATTATGGGGTCTCCAAGATGAATTAGAAGAGGTGTTCTGTTGATTTTCTAGGGACAAGAAGTCAAACAAAGCTGGAGAAAAACTGCTGAAATTATTGCTTACATTTCATTTGCAGATTCTTGGGCCCATCGACTGTCAATCACCTTATCCCTATACATACTTCACCCAGAATGCAGGTAGTGTTATTGATTACATTTGTGTGTCTGCCATAAAAGCCATATTTTCTCTGGAATTACAGTAAATGTAAGAGAAGATAGTGATAATCAACCCATAGCATCAACGATAACCCTTCAATCTGATCTAAGAAATATAATGCCGGTTGACAAACAGATAATACAACAACTGAACGTAGTGCAAGAAAAAAAGATTAAGATGGCATCATGTTGATACCAAATATCTTAGTCTCTTTTTGAATTCAGAAGCAGCCCATGCCCTGGAATGTACAATATGCTCTACTATGGCAAACATCAATCAGGTTCTGGATGCATTCCAAACTATCTGCTCCACGGTTAAACTTTTATTAATATCTCAGGTTGCATCAAATAATTGTAGGAACAAAAAGTCCCCCTGGCTTGATGCTGAATGGTATAGACAGGAAGTATCTGAGAAAACAAATGAGAAAAGTACATAGCTCTTCTGAAACTAAAGTCTGTACTTCCATGCTCATCGCCAGAAGAGAGTATAAAAAATTAATCACAGCTAAAAAAGCTGTGTTTGTCGCCAAAGGATGGATGAAATTAGAATTAGAGGCAGAAAAAAAAAAAAAATACAGTTCTGGCAAATAGTTGCCAGAAAGTTGGGTGATTCTTGATATAACTTGAAAATTCCTATACCTGCCTCAACACGGGAAAACTTTTATATGGATATATTTAGGGAGAAGCTAGAAACAGTATAGTGTCAGTAGAAAACATTTTTGGGAATAGAAATGCTCTCCCCGAATGGCCCCCAGTTACTATGCAAGAAGTTAAATCCCACATACAGTCATTAAAGAATAATAAAGCCTCAGGAGAGGATTTTATTCCAGCTGAACTCTACAAGGATGGAATAGATTGGTGGACCACATTACTAGCCAGGTTGTTTACCCATATATGCAAAGTTCTATTACATAAATTAGAGGACTGGGCAGAACAAAACTCTATTACAGCAGAAGAGCAGGCAGGTTCCACTATTGATAATTGCTTCACACTTCTACATCTGACAACTAAATACACTACAAGTGGTGGTCACCTTTTTTCGGCATTTATTGACTTAAGCTCAGCCTTTGATTCTATTAATAGAAAATTATTATGGGAAAAATTTCTGAAAACAAATATTGATAGGAGACTTCCTTATAAAGGTCCTTTATACAGATACAAGTTTACAAGTGAGAGCAGGTGTTAATCACACCTTAACACATGAGATTCCCACAGCCAAAGGAATATGACAGGGTTGTATTTTGACTCCTCTTCTTTTTAACTTTTATATAAACGACATAGTCCCAGCCATGCATAGCCATGAACTTCACATGCCTAAAGTCTTGGACAGGCCAGTTAATATGCATCTTTATGCTGATGATATGATATTACTTTCATTTAGTCCAGTCGTGTCCGACTCTAGGGCGCGGTGCTCATCCCCGATTCCAAGCCATAGAGCCAGCGTTTGTCCGAAGACAGTTTCCGTGGTCACGTGGCCAGCGCGACTAGACATGGAACGCCATTACCTTCCCACCGAGGTGGTACCTATTTATCTACTTGCATTTGCATGCTTTCGAACTGCTAGGTTGGCAGGAGCTGGGACAAGCGACGGGAGCTCACTCCGTTGCATGGATTCGATCTTACGACTGCTGGTCTTCTGACCTTGCAGCACAGAGGCTTCTGTGGTTTAACCCACAGCGCCACCACGTCCCTAATTACTGGATTAAGTTAGTGCAAATGAGCGATATGAGACTTCCTAAGGCATGTTTAGATGAACAAATGATTACAACCTCTAAAAAATCTTGGTTTTTAAACCTTTTAAAAACATTGACAAAATACAGTTTTAGTGTTGAAATGGTCAACTCATTTGATTGTAATATAAAAAAAGTTGTTTAAGCAAATAATTTTAGATATTAGAGCTCAGGTAGATTTAGCAGACTAAATGGCTGGCAAGGTCCAAAGATCAGTTCCAGGAATATCTGTGTTTTAAAATGAAAGACATTTTCACTTTAAAAGACAGTTCCTGTGTGTAGCCTTTACTCGTCTCCGCTTCGAACAAATGGATACAATGATGCAACAGGGTCGATTTTTGGATATCTGTGAGGGTTCAGTGCGTGTGGGGGCCAACTCTGGCTCGTTCAAAAGGAATGCTTCAGATGCAGATTGCTTTTCTAACAAAGGAACATTTATTGTGCTCTTAACAAATAAACCAGTGTCTTTAATTGTATCTGAATTCTTATCTCCTTCAGCCAATGTGGCCAACAGGGGTTTCCATTCGTCCATAACAAACGAGTTATTATAACTAGTATTCCAGGGTCCTGGGAGATCAGTGGACATCCAATGCTTCATAGTGGGGGTCAGCGAACCCGGCAACAGGGACACAGTGTCATCTCTGGGAATCTCGTCCCACTGGGTATCCCCCGGCCTATCCAGTACTTGCCATCCCTTTTCTTCTCCTCCATTCTCATCTCCAGAATCCTCCATCCTGTCCTCGCCTGTCTTTCTGCCTCAACTTTCTCCCTCTCTTCCTTCAGCTTTCTCCGCCACTCCTTAGCCTCTCTCTCTCCCCAATAAGAAGGACAACCGGAATGGAGGATCTTGTCCTGTAATCTGCCTCCTTGCGAGGAACTCCATTTCTCTCCCATCTATCTGTCCAAGGTTCCTTCGTCCATATATATTCCCACCCCGGAGGCAAGGGCTCATCCCTTTTTATAGCTTCCCCTTGCCCCGCCTCCTGGGTCTCTATCTTCTTCTTCTGGTTTCCCGCTCTTTTTCCTTCTCCTTCTCCAATACCCATCCCCCTTAAGTCTGACACCAGGGTATTGGATTCCCTTTCCTCAGTGTGCCTATCCTGCGCCCCTCTTTGGGCTGTTCTAACCATGCTTTCTTCTTTCATTCTACTTTGCGGGTCTATGACGGACGGCGCTCCAGCAAGGGAAGTCTCATCCTCGCTGTCTTTCTCACAATATCCCGTCCAAAATAGATTCTGCCCATGTGGAATAGATGAAGTTGAAGATCTTGCACATAATCTGTTGCACTGTCAGCTATATGACAGCATTAGAGAACTTTACCTTGCTCCTTTTCTTAATATTATGACAACATGGGATAATGAGAGGAAACTGGACCTTCTGTTGAGTGGATCTAGCATATACATGACACAGAGGGACGCCCTTTTCGCTGTTAAGACAACTTCCCTTTGGAAGAAAGAGGAAGAAAAGGAATGTGTGTCAAAGACATACTTGAATGTCTATTTGAGAATGAGGATTTGATTGATAAAATCTTATATATCTGATTTAGTGACTTTGAAATCCGTCCTTTCACTCATGGGCTGGGAGTCTTTGGGCTTTTGTATATTGTGTACGGTGTATTCTTCAGTAAAAGTTATTCTTATTCTTATATTTGTCCTCCTTTTAAGAGTAATTATTTTAAATTAGCCATATTATTGTTTAGCTTTTATTTCAATTGGTACTGTTTGTATAATTGTTAGCTGAATAATTTGGTATTAAATTTCAGGAAATGAGGGAAGGTATAACTAGAGATGTGTTCATTAAACAGCCTTCATATTTAATGAACATATGAGAATGGAATTGCATCCAGAGGCTACATTCTCTCCAATTTATTCATTCACATTTCCACTTGAACTCCCAGTGGCCATGGTTTGGTATAAATGTGAACTGAGCTTTTGACTAGATTCCCCTACTTCCAAAGTTCAAAAAAACCAGCAAAATATTCTCTGGCCCCTGAAATGTAATAGCCAGGGCACCAGCCATTTATATTAGTATAATAACCCATACATTCAAAACCACAAATAACAAGAGCCTCTTTAATGATATTCAGAAAAAAAATCAATAAGGATCTCAACTGCTAATTAGCTGCATGTGAAAACATCTCTTATCTCTGCCTCTCTCACCCCCCCCCCACTCATGAAGATAATAGTTCCAAGAACCTGATAATTCCTCACCCCACCCCACAAACACTGTTTCTGGACTAGTCCTCAGTTGTAGCCTAATCTTCCACAGGATTTCTCATAAAATAACTGTAAGTCCCCTATGTACCCTCCATGACACAGGGTGAGGTATGGTGAAACAAAGGGGTTTATTACAAGTTTGATAAAATGTTTAGAATGGTGCAAAACATGTGCCAACCAGCAATGAGGGATTCCCTAACTTAATGTTCCTACTCCTACAGAGGACACAGCTGACTTGCCCTTGGTAAGGCTCTTGAGGAGGGAGGACAAAGCCATGAAGCCTTTCTCTTCAAGGCGACTGAGGACTCTCTGAAGGTGGGGGAGACAAGGTGTGCTGCAACAGGGGTGATAGATGGATACTGTCATAAGATCCCACATGGTGGTTTCTATCAGTTCCACTTCTTCCTCAGGGCTGGCCTCAGTGGCTGCAGTGGATAAAGCTGATGTGGCTGAGACAGAGGCAGTGATCTTGGTCCAAGTTCTCATCAGTGAGGATCTGGATGACCTCAGGGGTCGGGGGTTTGGCTCTGGATGTATCTCTTGATTGGTTCTGGTGGTCCTGGGAGTCAGCCTCTTGTGGGGTCTCATCGGAGCCAGGGTGACCTTTCCCTCGCCTACAGCATCAATGCTGATGATGGTCCTGCTTGTCCCAATAGGATTGCCTCTGCTGCTGTTCTGCCCAGTGTATGAAGTCAGACTCCTTGGGTGGCACCATCCACCCTGCCCACTCACCCATCCAGAGGTCACGCTTACAAACCACTCCTCAGCTGACAGAGGGTTTGACCTCTACCTCCTCTATCTCCTTGGCTCATAGTCCTCCCACTTGGCCATTAGTGAAGCCTCCTCCCAATGGTTCTCCTCCCTTTCCTCCTCCTCCATCTTTTTATCCTCACCCCCTAGGGGAATCTCCCTCTCCTCCACCCACCCTGCCTTCACTGGTTGGTTCTCGCCCTCTGTCAGCTCCACTGCTTCTTCAACGTAGTCCCAGTCAACCGGAGAGTTGCACATTGGAAAGTCCTGTGCTGTGGGTTGCAAGGTTGGGGGCTCGCTCTGGGTTGGACCAACCCTGGGAGCATGGTCCTTGCCAATCCCACAATAAACACACTGCTTAAATTATAGTACTACATACTCTTGGCAAGCTAATGAACTGCAGGGAACTCTTTTTGGATTTTATTGTCTGGCTGTTCAAATATTTAAGATTATCTATGAATTCTGGACAAACCTATCCAGAAATAAAGCATTCATAGTTTTATGATGTGCTGAAGGACACAGGCAGAGAGAAAGAGGACAGCCTAAAAATCTTCATGGAATGAAGCAAACACAATCAAATTGCAGATAATTATATATAATTTTGTTTTTATCTGTGCAGAAATCAAACACATTATTCTTTATTGTGTTGGCATCAAGGCCATTTGTCTTTTAACAGTAACTATTAATCATATTTTGTGTCTCTTCTCTTTCACATGCTAGAAATATCTACAAAAACTTACTTTCACCTTCAGAACTACCAGTGAGACCTCAGTTGTAGCTTTTCTGACCATATATAGCACAATGAAAGGTGAGAAATGCCTTCCCCACTTCTCCTGTGGCTGCTCTACCAAGAGTAGAAAAAATGCAATGAAATTTGTCTCCTGTAGGTATGAATAGTCTTTTGATTTTCTCACCTATGAGCTCTTGACCGCAGAAAGTTAATAAAGGGCAGATGTGGTATCACTTGATTTCCACCTGAAGATAACTGTGAAAACTTTGTGACTGATGCAAAGCTCAGTAAAAATCTCTTGTCTGGCAAAAAAATTCTTTATAACTACTGGTCTCACAGGAGAAGGTGGAGGGAACAAAGGAGAGAGCTTAGAAGCAGAGGGATGTATCCAGTGAGCAGGTACTGTCGGTAATCTTTGACTCCATTATCTGAAAGAAATTGACAAAAGAAAAGACAGTACTTGCTATTCTTATGAGAAGAGCTTGTTCCCACTTCAGTGCAACAGTAGAAGGTTTCAGATGTTGCTTGCTCCTGCGTTCTTAGCTAAAATGGGGTGTTTCCATATATGTACTTTTACAAACATTTCTGAAATAAAAAGAGTAGAACTTGCTAAACTCTGGAAAGCCTAAACCCCAAGAATCCCTGAGTAGTTACTAATAGATGAGGAAGATAGATTTGCTTATGGATCCATAACTGGGTAAAGAAACAGGATCTGAATATAGGAAGGATCCATATATCGATCCATAACTTGGTAAAGAAACAGGAACAGAAGGAAATAAGCAGTGGTGTTTTCCAAGAATCAGATCCATTGTAATAAAGTAGATAAAATAGATCACAATGAAGAGCCTTTTAAACATGACCCAGATCACTCTAGATTCATCCACTGATCACTTCCCCCCCCACACAATTTGCAAAAAAATGTCATTCTGCGGAACTAGCATTTTTGCCTTTCTGTACTCCAGTATCCATGCACAGGTACACACACACACACAGGATGCACAAAAGAACAGATTGATTGATCAAAAAGATGCAAACAATCAATTTAATGCTGCCATTTTTTTTAGTTCATTCAGCAGTTTGTGAACTCACAGAAATGTACAAAATTCAGTCTAAAAAATGCTGAAAGCGCTCTAAGATCAACAAAAATATTTTTCATTGTCTCATGAAGAATGAAAGTTTTTTTTTTTAAAAAAAAACACCAAAACACTATCTTACTTATTATATTAAGACAGCCCAGGTCAAGATTTACATCCTTAAGCAAAGCTAAGCAATGTAGTATGAATTCTCAGTGTGGTGAAGTGGATAGGGTGATGGACTAGGACTCTGGAAAACAGGGTTCAAATCCCCACTCAGCCATGGAAACACACAGGGGGAATGGAAGTGGTAAAACCACTCCTTAAATATCTCACTTACCTTGAAAGCCCTATTAGGGTCGCTATATTGTGGTTCTGACTTCACAGCACAGAACACACATACACAGACACACAAGCAATGTAGTGTTCAGTGTTTAAGATGAATGAAATTATTAAGGAGTGTGTAAAGAATGCCAATGGATATCTCCAAATTAGATCAATGAACAGCAAAATAATAAATCAAGTTCTAAATGGTAAATCACTAATGTAAATTAGTGATTATAAATGGATATACACCGGGGTGGGTGTAGGGAAACAGACCCCAAGTACAGATGATTAACAATGTCTGAACTGTTAATTACCAATCAGAAAAAAAGACCTTGGCTTTGGGTATTTAATGAACATGCCAAGAATAGCTGGGATTATAAGAAAAAAGAAACATGCCACCATCTAAACATGTTTTACACAGATTTGCACCCTGGAAAAGATAAATTTGTATGGACAGTAGTTGGTGTAATTAAGTTAATATACCTGGATAGCAAATTGTGCTAGTTTATACTCTAGAATCAAATCAGTGCAACTATAGAAACTTTTGGTAATTAATTAATTCTAATCTTATAATCTCAGCTAGTCATGTGCCATCAAGTTGACCCTGATTTATGACAACCCTTTCCAGAGTTTTCTAGGTAGGTCATACTCAGAATGGTTTACCATTCCCTTTTTCTGGGGGCATCCTAGGACTGTGCAGCTTGCCCAAGGCCACACTGGCGGGCTTTTTTGGGATACACAGCAGGGAAATGAACTCTCAACCTCTGGTTCTTCAGTCAGATACCTAACTCACTGAGCTACCCAGACAGCTTTTAGATAATTATATTCTCCTGATTACCTTTTCATTCTGAGAGATGATCTGAAGCAGAATTGATTCTGGTGCCAGAATCTGAGAGATATTTGCTGGGTAAAATCTTTTGAAATATTTACATATTTGCATAATTATTGAGGTAAGTGGTTGTACTGAGTGAACAAGAAACAATGAGACAAAAAGGAATCAGAACACCGTATACAGTGCCCAGCATTTTAATTACAAAGCACGGATCCTTTGAGTTGGTTAGAAACAGGCAGAATTGTGACCAGTCCTTTTTGGCTACTGGCCAGGCTGGCTAGAGGAACTTGTACAAGTAAATCTTCCTACGTCTGGTTAGGAAATAAGTCTTTATAAAGGCATATTTTGTTGCAGTAACTCCTGCCCCATTTTACAAACAAAAACAACAGCAGCAGGAGAATTGTGCAGTTTTGGTGCAGCAGATTACATTTGTTTAAATATCAACAGAGATGATTCAGCACAAAGCCTGACAGATTAGGTAGGTAGAGGGAGGGCCCTCTGTAAAGCTGATGGATCAAGGAAGCGTCTCACAGGAGCAGCATCATGGGCAGAATCTAATAGGCCTTGCAACTTGCTGGTTTTTCAGCTCCAAAGGCTCTGATCCAGCAAAGTGTTTGATCAGAGAATTTGGGCAATTGAGTGTAAGAATTGGAGGCATTAATATTTCCTGGCCTTTTAAACAAAATTAAAATGAGTGAATAGCTGTTAGGTAGGGAAACAAAAGTGGAGGTCACTAAATCTAAACCCTCTGCTCCGTCCCCACGTGAACTGTTACCCAGTGGACTTTAATCTTCCTTTGAATTTCCTCTTTCTTCCTTTGCTGAGGCTTAACTCTGTAGTTGTTAATTCAGAACCAATTTAATCTCTTGATTTACAGTATTTCTAGGGGGGCATTGCTGCTGCTGCTGTTAAATTTTAATAACAAAACTATGTTCAGAAGCATTGTGATTTATTATTATTTTTGTCATCATACCTTCACTGCTGCAGTGGACTGTTGCAGACGTTATGTAAGGCACTGCTCATCCACTCACTTGAGCAAATGGATGCTATAAGCCTCTGTCCACTCCAAAGAGTGTATTGGCCACCCTGCATAACCTCTTTTTAAAGCATTTGTAAACACTAAACAGCAGAAAGGACCAAACCTAATACAGTATCTTTCACTTAACTATATTTATGCTTGCATAAATATAAAGAAATTGCTCTCAATCTCTATGTGGTCAACATGTGCCCATGAAATGAATTCTACTAAATTTTCATATCATTGCAAGTAAGCTCATGAAAAAGTATTAGGTCTTCATAAATCTTCATAAATCCTAACCTATTGTTTATTTATTTAAAATAAAAAAGAGACTATCATACCTCCAGTGCTGCGAGAATTTACAACTGTAATAAATCTCACTGGGTTTTTATGACCTGAGTGGTATATAACAGTGTGATTTATTTTATAGCAATATAATTATTTTATTTGTTTTATTTTGTATAATTCTTTTGTACAGAAGTATTCAATGATACAAAAAAAAATATAGTCGTGATGGATCCATTGCTGAGGTTACATGTCTCTCATAGTATCAGTAACATAATATGTTAGGCTCTTTCGATCTTTTTAGAGGAATGATGATCTACTGTCCTTCAACAGTGCAACAGCCTCCTACAACCTGTTAACTTTCCAGTGAATATATTAATGTATACTATTATTATGATAATGGTTTAATGGGCAGTTCACAATATGCTTTTCAGTGATTTCCTCTTTTTTTTTGCAGTGAAACAAGCCAGCCATGTGAAAGATATTCTTCTGTACTGTGAACAAATAGCTCAATATCAGTGCTGTTGCCTAGTAAGCTAGATAGAGCTAATACAGAACACAATAAAAATTAGTCCAAGATTGCTGGCACTGGATGGCATGCTTTAAATTAGTGTGGGTTGTTAAACAAATCAGTATAATCACTGCTTACTGGACTGTTTAATATTCCTCTTGCTCTCTTTTTTGAATTGCTTGGTTCTCAACAGACCACAGTGAGCTCTGAAGGTTGGGGGATTGCCTTATTCAAACATAACTTATAATCTTTCAAATCCCACTTTATGGTTTAAGACTGATGCAAATTCACATGATAAACCTTAGATACAGTATGGTACATAAAGATGAGAGAGCAAGTGTGGTGTAGTGGGTAGAACGACATGCTAGGACTGAGGAGATCTGGGTTTCTGAAAGAAGAACTGGAGAGTGAAGAACAAGAAATAGAACTTCCTTTGTGAATCGTTTTCTTTCTCCTTAAATGCAGAATCAAATTACTGTATTCTTAATGGGTTTAACTTTTCAGAACCATTCTCTATAAATTTCCAATGCCCATCATTCCTGAGGCTGCAGACATTTCTGTGCAGTTTATTGTGTAGTTCAATTATTGTGTAGTTCAATAAACTTCATATGCAGTTTATTGTGTAGTTCATTTTCTTGTAGTTAAACATAACTTTAGTCCAGAAATGTTTGTGAGGGAAAAACACACACACTAAAAACACCTTAACTGATATCATGCAAGAGAAACGGCTTGGGCCCTGGATACCTGAAGGACCGCCTCCTTCCATATGAACCTACCCAGCAGTTAAGATCTAGCCAGGGGGCCCTTTTGAAAAAGCCGTCCCTCAAGGAGGTAAGAGGGATGGCTTGTAGACAAAGGGCCTTTTCGGCAGCTGCCCCCAGACTATGGAATGCCCTCCCGACTGAGATTCGTCTGGCACCGACGCTGATGACATTTCGGCGCCAGGTCAAAACCTTCCTGTTCCAGAAGGCTTTTAATTGAAATAATATCAACTGTGGGTCCTGATGGCAATTTTTAGAGTATATATTTTAATTGCATTTTAATTGTTTTGTCTTTTTATTGTATTTTAACTGTTGTAAGCCGCCCAGAGACCTCTGGGTAGTGTGGGCGGCATATAAGTTAAATAAATATATAAATAAAATAATAAATAAATTGCATATAATGGTATGGAATCAGATGCACTCATGTCTGAAGTGGGAGATGTATAGTCTTAGCAGTTTGCTGTCTCTAACAGAACCCAAAATATCCCTCTCCCTTACTATTCCCTTGGGGAGGCTCATATTTTTGTCCTCTGTGAACCAGTACAGAAATCTGTTCGGGCACCAGTGAAATAATCGAGAAAGGACATAGATATGTAATGAGCCCCTGCCTGAAAGACAATAAGTATCAAATCATATATGCATGTTACAGTATCAAAACATGCACCTCTAATTAGACACTACTAAAAATAGCACCTCACACCTTGAGGAGCAGCAATCGAGAATTAGAAATGAAGGCAGTTAGGCAGAGAACTGCATGCAAGATATTCTCCTGGGAAAAATTCTCCACACCATTACAGAGCAGCAGAAAAACCTGCTGTAACTGGATTTGGGCACTGATGGGGAAAGTTACATTTCCAGCTATAATTCTAAGCATCCCTCAACCAGTAGAATAATCCAGAAAATCACTTTCTTCATTTTTGGATTAGGGCTGGTAAATCTGCCTTACTGAAACGGTTTTTCACTGCAGCCAGAGTACATGCAACTTGGTGTCTTTTTTGTTCAGTGTGGGACACAAAAGGCCTTGAGGCTTAGTCAGGTCCAGCACCACCTAGCTTCCTGTTCAGAAATAAAGCTTCCAGTTAGCAGTGGGGAAGGAACCATTTTGCAAGTTGCCTGTAACAACTGGTGTCATGGGTAGATGAACCTATCAGGCATTAAAGATACCCCTAGGGAGACAGACAAAAATGGACACCTGCAACTGCTTCTAAAAGAGGGCCCTTCAGTCTCCACTTTCTGATTTGGCTGGGGGATGAGACAAAATGTAAACTATTCCTCATCACAAGAAACATCTTGTCTGCAGAAAAGGAGCAAAAATAAGCATTTCTGGGAGAGTAGCTGTGTTAGTCGGTTGCAGCAGAAACACCAAAATAGTAACAAAAGTATTGAGCCATTAAGATTGATATACCATATTTTCCCGTTTATAAGACACCCCCGTTTATAAGATGACCCCCCCATTTTCCTAACCCAAAAATTAAGAAAACTTAACTTTGAGTATTCAGCCTCTGGGCTCAGAACGCTCGGACATTAGGAGCCCCTGTTGAATCTGAGCCTACAGGCTCCACCTCCAACAAGGTGTGTTCCAATTGGTTTGTTCAGCATCAGCTGACGTCAGTTCCATAAGGCTCCTGATTGGAGAAAGCTAAGTCTCCTGACTGTAGGAAGCTAAGCCTCCTGACTGGAGGCAGCTAAGCCTTGTGATTGAAGGAAGCCTGTTTACAGAGGCAAGGTATGTAATGAGCGGTGAAGATACCCTCCAGGGGTGCCTCCACCACTGCCAGTGGTGGCTTGGGTTCCTCCAGTGGCGATGCCTGGGCTGAGGCTCCCGTTGGAGCTGGCGGGCGCTGGGTTTGTTTTGTGGGAAACAACGGCAGCAGTGAAGGGAGAGGCGTTGGTGTGGAAGGGGGCGGAGCTGAGGAAAGGGCGGCAGCTGCTTCAACACGTGGCCCTGCCAGCAGCACCGAAGAGGGAGCCGAACAAGAGGAGGGTTAAAAGAGTTACAGTAGGAGAAAGAGGGGAGAGGGAAAATCAAGGCAGGGCGGGGGGCTGGCTGGCTGGCGGGGGCCGGAGCTCCGAAATCACCTTCCCCCTCCAAACTTGAGCTTTGTTAGCCTCGTCTGGGCCCACGCTGGAGGGGAGGAAGCGCGCACACTGCAGAGGTGTGAGCCCGAAGATCCGTTGGGAACTTAGGAGCCAAGGAGCAAGTTCCTGGCGGCACGCAACTCCTTCCTCCCTGGCTGCCCAGCTCCTCTGCGAGCGAGGGAAGTGGGAGAGGAGGGGAAGAAGTTTTAAGTCTCTCTTGAGGGCTTGGGAGGATCCCAGTGAGTCCCTGGTGGAGGGCAGGGTTTCACTTAACTAGGGCTTATTTTCGGGGTAGGGCTTATATTAGAGTCATCTTGAAAAATCATACTAGGGCTTATTTTCAGGGTAGGGCTTATTTTTGGGGAAACATGGTATCCACTGACATTTCTAACACCAGGCAAAGGAGCATCATTGGGTAAGATGGTATGATGATGAAGATGATGGTAATGTAGCCATGAGCATTTTTATAAATAAATCAAAATGGCTTCATGCACCCTGATGGGCCTTCAGTTTGATGCTTCCTAAAGAGCAGCTGTCATTTTATATGCTAACTGCTGCTGAAACTCACAGGGTTTTCAACAGCAGCTTTTGAAATGGCACGGGAAATCTAATGTTCAAAGAAAAATAATCCCTCTGGATGTGCAGAAGAACTTTGGGGGGTATCTAAATTAGTTCTTTGGATCTCAGCTAAAATCTGCAGCAGAGAGCTTTTCTTTTCTCCTGACACTCTTGTATAAAGGGTATATTTGCTGGAAAAGGAATCCACATGCATACAGAGGTGGACTGTGTCCTATGTAATTTACCAAGCTATTTGCAGGATGTCATGCTTTCAAATATCTCTGGAGTAATGAAAAACCCTACAGGAAGGAAGTGTTACATACAATTAATTCATGTTGTGAGCTACTAATAAGGGAGAATTAGAACAACGGCAATGCATGTTTACTGCTAGATGAATTTCTGCTGTTGCCACCAATTCATGGATAATGATGGAGGGGAGTCTTTGAAATAAGCAATCATATTTTATGTAGAAGGAATTCTGTAGAAGGAATTCCACCATGAATCTCTTGTGTCCATTAAACTTTCTGATCTTAGTGGAAGGCCAGCGAGCAGACGTGATCTCAAAACACAAGCAAATACTTGTGGGCGAAGATGTCCTTCAAATAAGCTAAATGGAAAATGTTTAGGAATTTAAAGTTTAAAACCAACAGAGAATTAGGCCCAAGGACACACTGGCAACCAGTACAATGGCACAGCATTGGGATAACATGATCAGTAAAATTACCAAAGTAAATACCATGTTTCTTGGTTTTACACAACTAATAAACAGATTTCTTTTTAGAAGCACTGTTTCTAAAAATATGCTGTATGCTCGTATTGCTTAATTTAAAAGATACAATGCTAGAGTACTTAGTTTTCCTATGTTTCAGAACTAACTACCCAAGAACAAAAACTCAAGGGGCACATAGAAATCCTGAAATCTTTTTTAAAATAAGAATATGTTTCACTAAGTCAGACAAGAAAGCCACTAAACAGATGAAGTCATGACAGTTTTCCAAACTCCTGCATTAGTTTTGAGTTGAACTGTTTAGAGGGTTGATTCTATTCAGTATCAGATCTACTTATGCTTAGAGTAGATCCACTAAAAGCACTGGGACTTTCTATTTCCTATTAGTATTATTAATATTTATATTACACTGCTCTATTATTCCAGCCCTCTAAGGCTGCTGTGAGGGTTTGATCTTGGGATAGAGTTTTGGTAAGACAGTGATGATAATTCCTTGAAGATATTCAGTGAGGAGGCACTGATGACTCATGAAATTTCTTTCTCTCACATCAGTTGTGAATGGGCAGCAGTACTATGCGTAAGATGGTATCTTTTTACGTATCTTCAGATGCCCAGACTCTTTTTATAGTGCTGCTCTATGTTCAAGGGAAAGAAATATGGACTAATATGGATAAAAAAGAGCACATAATCTTCCCTCCTTCCGAGTAGGTCTCACTCATAGTAGTTTTTCCTCATAATCTCCATTCCTGTTCTTGTAGAAATGTCATAAAAAGTGTTGTTATCAAAACATTACTCCAGGACAATTCTGCTATAGTATGTGTGACAAATGAAGGTTCAAATTTCATACTTTACAGTTTAGACACTATTTTTTAAAAAAATTAAAATGTAAAAAGTGAGTGTTTACTTTCATTATATATTTAAATTAATGAAAAGCCACGACTATTGTCATACTTCTTTTTTTTCCTGAGGAAAGTTTGATCTTCATGTTCTGATTTCTTTTAATGGCCTAAGCCGTGGAATGTGTGTTGTCTTTTATACACCTTTCTATAAATAATTAGAGAAATTGACAAGACAAGCTCTATCTAAATGACTTTGATGGTTTCAAGAAAGCAGAGAATATTAATGGCAGACAGGCCCACTGCAACATTTCCAAACAGACTGGAGCTAAAAAAAAAATTACACAGAGAATCAAAACACTGCTGTACTTGCAGCTTTTAAAAAGTTTTAAAAAATGTTTTCCAGTGAAAATACCATTTTCATTTTTTAAAAAATCTCTAAGCTGTGTCTTTACTAATTTTCCTTTTGATTTAATTTGACATGTCAGGAGCTTGATCTCAACATGTGTTACCTTGTAATATATTAATGAATGTCACTAGATTCCCCAAGCAGTTTTATAACTCTAATATAACATTAGCTACCTCCTAAAACTTAAACAGCAGCACAATTATTGCATTTCAGTTTGGGGTGATAAATTAGAACTGACAAAGTAGAAAGAAAATTAACAAACTTTGAAATGGAAGCATGTTCACTCTAATGGATTAATCTTTACATTCACCTGCCACCTTGCTGCTTTCGGTAATAATTGTGATGGTGTAAATTGCAAGGCAGTGGGGGAAATAGTGGCAAATTCATCCTACGATTTCCACAAAATAGGAATATAACATGAGAACCAAAGCCTTTGAATGAATTATTTGTTTCTGGTACTTAGAGACAGAATTCTCAGTAGACTGCAGTCCATTGTTCAGAAGGTGAACTGCGGGACCATTCCATAAAGAATCAGTTGATTTGTCTGTAACAAAGCATGGGAAATTGCAGTCATCTCTTGTTTTATACGGGAAACAGATATGATTGAAATGTTGGCAGTAGAGATGGGGACGAATATAAAAACGGATTGGCTTTTTTGAGGAAAATAGCCGATTCGTTAAATATTCGTTCCTTCATATTTGTGGGTTCCAGAGACCCCCACGAATACAAAGGGATGAATATTTACCCATTTTTATTCGTCCTTCATATGAAAAAACAACAACAAAAAACCCATTCTGTCACCAAACCCCACAGCCTACCCTCCCACCCCCTTCCTCTCCCTACCTTAGCCCTCCCCCACCCCATTGACACCCCCTTCCTATTAAAAAACAACAAAAAAAACACCATTCTCCTTACCGGCCGTCGATCAGCTGATCGGCGGCAGATACGCAGCCATCCCCCTCCCACAGCCAGCCACCCCAGGCTGCCCTTTGCAAAGCTGGCAGCTGCAGCTTCCCTCCCTAAATGAAGCCGCAGCCGCCATCTTTGCGAAGGGCAGCCAGTCTCCCTTTTTACATGCATGGCTGGGAGGCCAGAAGGAGACCTCGGCAGCAGCGATTAAGGTAAGGGGGTGTCAGTGGGTGTGGGGTGGAGGCTAAGGTAAGGAAAGGAAGGGGGTGGGTGGGTAGGCTGTGGTGGTGGCTGGTTGTGGGGTGGTGGTGGCTGCCTATCGGCCTCCGATCAGCTGATCGGGGGCTGGTAGGCAGAATGGGCTTCTGTGCCGGGTGGTAAACTCTCCTGGGGGGACCCAATTTGTGGGTGAATAACTCGGATGTCCAATATCCAATCTTCACCAAAGTTGGCAGGTGTGTTGGGGAAAGACATAGGAAGTTCCGTTGTGATTCTGGATTCTCTAAGTACCTGGGGGGAGCTTTCCTGGGGGTGTCCTCTTTGTGACTATATAACTCAGGGGTCCATTATCCAATATTCACCAATCTTTCAGGAGTTGTAGGAAAGTGTCGGAGGAAGTGTCCCTGCACATTTGGTGTCTTTAGGTGCTTAGGGGCCAGTTTTATAGCCAATTAAAGCAAAGACAAATGATGAATCAATTCATTGATTCATCGAAGTATATTCGTATTTGTTGAGTTGTTAACCTTGACGAATCACGAATCAAAATGAATTGCCATTTTTTTTATTTGTCCCCATCTCTAGTTGGCACCCATTGCCTAAAATTGGCATAGTGCCTCCTGTGCATATTTCTTTAGCTTCTGCTCATGTTTATTTCAGGGTAATTCCCCTTGAATTCAGTGGAATGTAGTTCTCAATAGCGACATGTAGTGTTGCACTAAAGAAGAGCAGCCCTATGCATGTCTACTCAGAAGTAAGCCCCATTGGATGTGGAACATATAACAACCCATGTACCACTTTGCTGTCAATATGTGTCTGCACCAGAAAGACGACATCTCCCTTTCATAAAGGAAACTTTTTGTGTTGCAGTTTTTACAACCTCACATGCTGTCTGTAGTTTGTTTGACTGGGAGAGGTCTGAAAGAATTCAAATATAGCCCTGCTATATTCTCTGCTTTGCCCACTGTGAAGAACCCAGGGGCCAGAGTGAGACGTGTAGAGAAAGGAACCTGCTCACATCTTGCTTTGAATGGAAGTGCTTGGCACCTTGTAGTACATTAAGATCATCAGTCGATTACTCCACTCTCTGCCCCCAAGTTCTGAGATTGGATGGGTGACAGTGAAGACAGGACCTTTCCTGCTTTGGCACACAAGTAGTAAAATGTCCTTTCCATATATGTGTATCTTTAGTCTGAGTTTAGTTGTCAGATTGTTTTGCCCCGGTTACCCATAGTCTATGATCGGTCTTAATTATTATTGCTGTTTATCCATTTTGCATTGATTGCTGTATGTTTTATCTATTTATTTATTCAAAGTATTTTTAAAGTGGCCTTTATTTTAGGATATTAGAGTAACACACAAGAGGAACAAAAACCAAATTATGCCACAATATAATACAAAAAGTCTTTAAAAGTTACAGTTGAAACAAATCGAATGCAAATACCTAACTAACTAACTGAGTAAAAAGCAGTGCAAATGAAATGTAGCCACATTTTACTTGATCTTTGCATTCTTTTAAGAATTTGCCTTGGAATATATCTGTCTTTATAGAGAGAGAATATATCCCAATATTCAAAGTTTTCAAGCTACCTCAAGGACCACATCTCCTCTTATGAGCCTGTCTGGGTGTTAAGGTCATCAGGGGGAAGGCTTTTTCTGGGTCCCACTGTTGAGATTTTGATCTGAAAATGTATTAAATATAAATGTTGTATAGTAGAAAGTAAAATGGCTGATTTTAACCTGAGTCATGTACTGAGTGGATTCAGGTGGGTACCTAGGTTGAAGACTTGATGTTGTACAGCTGGAGAAAATGATGTAACCTTATGTAAGTGTGAAATGAAGTAACGTATTTTGTGATTGGTCCCAAGAATGTATAAAAGGCATGTGTAAAGGGAACATCTTATCTGCTGTAAGTCAGATCACTTATTTCTATGCTATGTGTTGTACCATGTTATGTTTTGCTGCCAGATGAATGTCTATGCTCTCTGTATATTTGTAAAAAGACTAAGTTGAATTTTACTCTCTCAGTGTTATAGTTTCTTTGCAACCTGATATCTCCTAACTCTGCTTATGTCCAAAGAGAATTAGGCATCCTTCAGTCTTGAGAGACTATGGTAATGTGCTCTGAATAGAGGTCTTGGAACAGCATCTAGTGTGGCTGAGGAGGCCAATTCGAGAGTGACAATCCCTTCCACACTGAAGACAAATACAATCTGTTCCCTGTCCAGCTCCCTGATTTTTCTGGTTTTGGGACTGCCTCTTTGCCTCAACCTGGACAAATGTCTCTTCAAAATGGGACAGGCCATGATGCACCACCTGCCTCCAGGCTTAACGCTCAGATGTCAAGGTTTCCCATCTGTTGAGGTCCATTCCTAAGGCCTTCAGATCCCGATTGCAGATATCCTTGTATTGCATCTGTGGTCTCCCTCTGGGGCGCTTTCCCTGCACTAATTCTCCATACAGGAGATCTTTTGGAATCCGACCATCAGCCATTCCCATGACATGCCCGAGCCAACGTAGACGTCACTGTTTCAGTAATGTATACATGCTAAAAATTCCAGCTCGTTCTAGGACTACTCTATTTGGAACTTTGTCCTGTCAGGTGATACCAAAAATGTGTCGGAGACAACACATATGGAATGTGTTCAGCTTCCTCTCCTGCCGTGCACAAAGGGTCCAGGACTCACTGCAGTACAGGAGTGTACTCAGGACACAGGCTCTATAGACCTGGATCTTGGTATATGCCGTCAGCTTCTTATTAAGCCATACTCTCTTTGTGAGTCTAGAGAACATGGTAGCTGTTTTGCCAATGCATTTGTCCAGCTCGACATCTAGGGAGAGAATGTCAGAGATCGTTCAGCCAAGGTACACAAAGTCATGAACAACCTCCAATTCTGGTGTAGAGATGGTAATAGAGGGAGGTGAGTCCACGCCCTGGCCCATGACTTGTGTTTTCTTCAGGCTGATTGTTAATCCAAAGTCTTGGCAGACCTTGCTAAAATGATTCATGAGTTGTTGGAGGTCTTGAGCAGAATGGGCAACAACAGCTGCATCATCGGCGAAGAGGAAATCCCGCATGCATTTCAGCTGGACTTTGGTCTTCACTTTCAATCTAGAGAGATTAAAGAGCTTTCCATCTGATCTAGTCCGGAGACAGACACCTTCTGTTGCAGTTCCAAAGGCGTGCTTCAGCATGACAGCAAAAAAGATCCCAAACAGGCTCGGCGCAAGGACACAGCCCTGTTTCACTCCGCTTCGGATGTCAAAGGCATCTGATGTTGAGCCATCAAAAACTACAGTGCCCTTCATTTCCTCATGAAAGGACCTGATGATGTTAAGGAGTCGAGCTGGACATCCAATCTTGGGAAGTATTTTAAAAAGGCCGTCCCTACTAACCAAATCAAAGGCCTTTGTAAGATCTATGAAGGCCACAAAGAGTGGCTGTCATTGTTCCCTACATTTCTCCAAAGAGAATACATTAACAAAAATTCTCAACACCCACCAGCCTCACAAGTGTGTTTGGTGGGGACAGGGGAGAAAGGCCTCCCCCTTCTCTGTTGCCGATCCCAGACTCTGCAACTCCCTCCCACAGTAGGCCAGGCTGACCCCATATTTGCTGTCCTTCTGCAAGCAGACAAAGACCTTTCTCTTCAGGCAGGCTTTCCCTTAGTAACTGACTCTCTGAAAAAGGTGTTTTTTTTAAAATTGGATTGTTGTGCCTTGTTGCTTTTAAATGTGTTTTTAATATTGGTTTTATTTACTGTTTTAAATATAATATTTGTTTAATTCTTTTAAATCTGTATATATTTACTGTTTTTAGATTTTAAATATGTTTTTTTAAATATGTAAGCTGCCTTGAGCCCTTGTTAAGGAGAAAGGTGGGGTAAAACTATTTTAAATAAATAAATGAATGAATGAACAAACTATCATAGACCTTTATTTAATGGAATGTCAGGATTAATATTGCAAAATAAAATAAAATAGATTGTAGAGGTCAGGGGATGTTTGATGATGGCTCTGCTCTACACATCCCTCTGCTCTTATGAACAGATGCAAGGTAGGTGTTGGTTTCAGTATTTTCTTTGCTCATCTGAAAACCATCCATTTGTTCTGGGACTGCAGTGACTAAAATTATGTAGACATGTTTATAGCTTAATTATCCTCCAGACAGTGTGCTGCTTCACTAGGTATAATCATGCAGATTGCTGTCTAGATGATGTAGTATTTACCTTTCCTAACAGATTTAGGAAAAGTTACTGCATGGCCAATGAAGGAGCAACAAAGAAGACAGGTTTCAAAACAGGAACCAAATTGCTAGGCAAAGGTTGTAAACTGTAGCCTGATGAATTTTTACACACTATTAAGCCTATGGTAACGTTATATTTATGCATAGTTAAATGTGCATATAAATTGGGGCTTCTGCCATTTTATCATCCACACTCGCTCACAGTTATAATTTGATGTGTCTTCATTAATTTGTTAAAGGAAGGAAAAGACTAACCACCTCAGTTTGAGAGCTGAATGCTATTAAACAAAATTATATGATGGGGCTTACTGACAAGCATGACAGTGGTTACTTGAAGGATCATCTCTTTTCATGTGGACCGACCTACACCTTTTCTGAGACCTTCCCTGGGGTGAAGAAGTAGCTACAAGGCAAAGTCTGTTTTAAGCAGTAGCACCTCCATGGTGGAGTGCCTTCTCCAGAGATATTTGGGCAATACTACACTGCAGTCCTTTCAGGGTCAAGTGAAGACCTTCTTATTTTTATAGCCTTTTAAATCTTAAAATTACTTTGGTTGTAATCCTGAATACATATTCCAGAGATTTATTGGACACCAGCCAAATTGATCTTGTTATTTTCCAGCCAAGACATCAGTCTCATACTACCTCATAGAATAACAAGTTTAATTAGCAGAAGCATTTGTAGGTTCCAGCCATGAATATATAGAAAAATACTTAATTGGGATAAGCCAATAGAAGTTAGTAATATTTACGATGACACAAGAACCCTGGTTATTTTTTATTTTCTAGGCAGTGGTCAAAATCCTGGTATGTAACTACACCTCCATAACTTGAAGTTGCACAAATGGTTGCAAAATTCACGGCAAGGTGAATGTCATATTCAGCAAACAGTTCTGCATGTATGTTGTACAACTAGATGCAGAATCAATGGCATAATCAGTTGTACAGTCAGACATGCAATGTGGATTGCCTGGAAGTAACTACCTGTGAACCTCTGCAGGCATAACTTTATGCTATGCCAAGTGCAATAAGATTTCAGCTAGTGAATGAAATCCTGTTGCATAAATTATATATACAAAATGGTAAGACGTCACTGAATGTTTTCATTAATTAAATACTTCTTCCTTCTTTCCCATAGTTTGCCTATCTAATAAGTAATCCATTTCATCTCATGGATGCCATGAGAGCCACAGGATGAAAGAAGGAATTTCTTAACTACCAAGCATCTCTGCTACTGGATGATGTTATTACCAGGAAGAGATTTTTGGTAATTAAAGACCTCTTATGTCCCAAAGAATCCATGGCTTCCATGTAATGAAATAGATTACTCATGATTCAGACAGGCTGTGAGAAGGAAGGAGAAAGTATTAAATTACTGAAAATCACCCTTGCCAATGATGCCATTAGCCTTCTGCAGACATAACATACTCAACATGATTTTAGCCACTAAGTCTAATTAAATACATTTGGACTTGCTTCTGAATGTGCATTGTATTGTGATATCAGTGATTTATAGATTCTTTTGGTGCTGTTTTGAATTTTGATTTGTCACATTGATTTTTGTTCTCATTCCTAGTTTAGTTGTATTCTGTGTTAGATGCCATGGTTGAAATATTGTTCTTCACTTTTGTTACTTGTATTTTGCACATAGACCTTTCATTATTGGCATGGATAACTTGCAAGCAAGCAAACAAACAATAACATTTTAAATTGTTTTAATTCATTAATGCCTTGAAAGCATGCAAGCAGAAAGTTAGGATATATGCTGATAAGCAAATAAATAAGACTGCTTAATAAATTAAAACTTCTTAAACTCAATATCATCTGAAAGTGCACAATACAGTAACTTTGCTGAAGCTGAGCATGCATGGGTTTGGTCAATATGAGAATGTAAGATCACTAGCTACTTTTATATATAGTATACTGCCCTACGTTCTAAGGTAGAAAAGTCAGGATAGTATATCAGAATCTTTTTTTTAAAAAAAAATCGGCTGCAAGTCCCACTGTGTTCAATGGGATTTGCTTTCATGTAAGTGTGCATAGGATCGAAGCATTTCACTGTGATCAAATAATGTCTAGCTAGAAGTATATATCCTGTCGAGTTCTACAGGACTTAGTTCCAAGTTAGTGTGTATAGAATTGTAATCTCAAGATAACAGATCAAATAAAGAAATCTGTATAGTCTTGGTATTTATGTTTTTCTAAGACGCTAAATAAAAGTGTAAGATAACTGACAGCTCAACACACAAAAGCTATCACCCATTTGTAGAAGGAAATGAAATATTCCATGTGAAAGTAACATATCTGAATGGAGGCTGTTTCCCAGAAACCCACTGAATATAGGACTATTTATTTTAAAAAGAACCCTTCACATGAATCAATAAAGGCTTCTGCTGATTAACCTATTAATTGAACTATTTCAAGCTTTCACTTTTAAATACTAGCCTTCAAGAGTGAAGATCACTTTCAGTGTTCAGGGTCTGCATAGTTTTCCAAGCATTACATCAGGACTGAATGAGTTAGAAAAATCAGTGGAGGGAGAAAAATAATAATTGTTAGTTGGAAAAGCTGTTAGACATATTGTTCAGTTGTGCATAGTTTTATTTTGATTCTTGATTGAATTATTTTGATAGAAATTTCACTTCCTGTTAAAGGTAAGAGCTGTTGGTTTTTCAATTTATTTTAGCCTGTAAAACAGCAGAATCATGCCTTGGAGCCAGTTTCATAATTTAATTTTATAGCAATGCCAAAATTCAAAACCGCACATAATTCAAAATAGTTATTTATTGGATATACATCTTTGGTGTGTTTATGTCTCTGTGTATATGAGAATGAGGCTGAGGTGATGGAATTGCAACTCTAATTGATAATTTTTATACAACATAAAACTGCCATGTGGATGGGTATGACATGCATTTTAGTTTTCATGTCATTCAGCAAATCATTTCTAAATAATTTTAGAAAATGGAGTTCAAAGCTTGCCAGAACAATACAGAAAACCAAGACAATAGAAATATTTCTGAAAGCCTGTACTAAAATGTAGCCATCCTTCTATTTTACTGCAAACATTCCTGACAAATTGATTCTCTGCAGAGATCCATCAACTGTGTAGAATTTTATGATAGAACAGCATGATCAATTTTGACCCAAGTCTGTGATCTGATGAGAAGGCTCATGTCCATAGCTGTAATCCATTAAAGTGCTGGGCCCTGGAACACAGAGCATTCATCTGTCACATTCTGAAATATTTGGAAACCATGTACATATATTGAGTGACACAAATGAGTGGAGCCAGATCTTTCCAATTATATGTTTCTCTGTCCCAGGGGAAAATAGCTTTTGAAGCTACCAGAAGCAGCTAATACAGAATTGTTCATTATTATTTGTAAAAACCAGTTTAAATCTATTCTGCCAATATAAAATGTTGACCGAGGCACTGGAAACAGCCAAGGCTGGTGTCTCCAATGTTGTGGGGGCATTCCAGACTTCAGTCCAAACTTTAAAACAGGAATCCAAGCTGCTGAACTTACTTTGCACACTGGGTTCTGCATTTTGGATAGCTCCTGTATAAAATGTGGACTAAAACCTGGAGCAGAGTCACTACCACCAGGAAAATGAAAGTAATACTTAAAAAATAGTACAAACACAAGTAAAACATAAAACTTATATTCTGTGACAAATAATATGATTTAGAGGAAATAATGTAAGTGTCTAGAATTTGCCTGGGAATTACCAACCATGCCAGGTTGCCAAATATATATCTTCAGTATTTTGTATAACTTGAAGTATTTCCAAAAGTTTTATTTTTATTAATATACCCAAATAAGAAGTGAAGATAATGATGGTGGTGGCAGTGATGATGATGATCTTCATCATAGATATGATGGTGGTGACGGTTACAATGATTTAGTATTTTAATTTGTGTGTCATTCTAAGGCATTGTGGTGGTATACAAGGGCAGAAAAACCAAAGGCACCAATATAATACAATGAAAAATAAAACAACACAACAATAAAAAGAGTAAAGCAAACAGATAAACCAGATTTTTAAAACCTAAAGTGAGAGCATTCTTTGTTGGGGTAATTTATTAATGGTTATAAAATAGGTACATAGATAGGTAGCCAGATGTAGATAAATTTATATCCTGTCCTTCTTGTGTCTATCCATCACTTAGAAGGCTCACAAATATTTAAAGCCAAAATCCACTATACCTTAGGTTAAGCAATATACTGTAGTAAAAATACAGAAGTGGTAAAAAGACAGAGACAGAGAACACAGATGAAACAAACCCCTAAATAAAACAGAGCAGAGAAGTACCTTGTGGAATAGAAATGTCCTTGTTAACCAGCAAAAGGTATCCAGAAATTGGGCTATCTGCATTTCATGGAGTGAAATGTTATTCTATGTTTTGTGCAAAACTTGGAAAACTCACGTTTTTCAGACTACATTTCCAAGAACCTCTTACCCAACATGACCCCTGGCTATGTAGGCTGGGGGTTCCTGGGAGGTGTATTCTGGTAGTGTAACTTTTCCCAGAGCTCTTTTATTACCCATCCACTATGTTAGATAAAACACAGAGAAGGACTTCTTCTTGAGTGGATACCAAAGCTGTGGAAGCAGCTACCTCCTTCTCTCCCTCCCCTACAGCATTTTGTCTACTCCTTATGGGCAATTCCACATACATTCCCTTAGGATTCAGTCTCATTGGATAGATGAATTCTCCTGACCTGATTTGTCTTTCCAGGGTAAATGAGACAACTTTTACAAATTTATTTTATTATTTATTTAATATAAAATATTTTTACCCCACCTTACTCCTTTAAAGGACTCAAGATGGCTAAAAAAGCTATCCCTCAGCATGAACAATATTTCCTCCATTTCCTCCTCTAGTTATCTTTTTTTTAAAAAATTACGGCAACAGAGAAAGTTCCATTCTTAAGCTATAAAAATTAAAAAAAACTAAAACTGAAACAGGAGACTTGCCCACAGAGAAGTGTTTTTTGCTTTTTAAAAGTCTTGTGAGATAGGCTTTGCTGGAGAGTGTGTGTGCTGGCACTGCTCTCTCTCTCTCTCTCTGTCTGTATGCAGCTGATACTCCCTTTCTGCATCGGTTCAAGTGATCACCTGCCTGAACTTTTTAAACATTTTTTAAAAAGTAAACGCCTCAGTGACAGAGGGGAAAAACTATGGATTTTGTGAGGTGGAACTCTGACCTGGTTTGCATATCCCTTTGCATTGTGCGATTAATGGGAAAATATATAAATCAACCCCACAGTATTTGCTACAATTTTTTTTTAAAAAAAATCAGTGTGGTTGCTTCCTTAGTTGGTTGTAGTTTGCTAACTATTTGGGAAAGCTGCAGCTATTTTAATTTCTGAGAACAGAGACGAAAGAGAGAGGCTAGAATAAATGATGTAAGAAATCAAAATTGCTGTGGGTCCTGTGGGAAATTAAAGAAGGGAACAAAAGAAATGGTTTGCAAATGAAATAAGACTCCTAAATAGGTTATCCTTCTGAAAGTGACACTAGACTGGTTACATCCCAATTAAGCAAAACCCAGTGCGCTCATTCTAATGTTACTCCTACCTAAAGTAGATTATGGGACTAAGGGTGTGAATCTCATGGTCTCTCACTTTTAGCGAGGACCTGGTGGAAGGGGGAATTCCTTTTTTCTCTTTGCAATGAGATCTTTCTGTACAAGATTCCTCCCTCAGAAATCTTGTGAGATTTCTTGCATGTTTCATGGTCTCTCCCCCCACCCTGGAAGAAACACCAGTCTCCACAGAATTATTACAATTCCTGTGCAACAGAGCATCTTTCCTGAACATGAGTGCAGGAAAGAAATCTAACAAGATTTCTGAGGTAAGATCATGGAGCTGAAAGGGATTTGGCAGTGTTTTGTGAGGAGGATAGGAACAAATAAGACCAGGCTCTTGTGTTTCCAGGATCCTGAGAAATCTCACTGGTGCAGGGAGAAGTTTCAGCAAGACGTCTTGGCATAGCACAATTGAGAATATTGCCAAGAATGAAAAATGCTTCAAATGTTCTTCACATCCATCTCTGGGACTACATTTCCCAGAGAATCTCCAAACAGTTGCTGCTACAAAAAAGGTGACTTTCCCACTTGAAAATATATGTAGGGTGCAATCTAATTTGTACTTCATGAAATCGTACTTCCAATGGACAGATTGGCTAAGTAACTATTCTTCTGGCATGCCAGATTGAATTTGGCCCATGGGGCTATTACACATGGCAGGGCCTTTTGGGGGATAGCACCCTAGCCATGGAATTTATTTCCACTGAAAATCCCATTGCTTTTTATGTTCCCAATGTCTTTCAGGCTTTAATTTTAAAATATATTTGATAGTATGAGCTTTCAGGGAATAAGCAAATCTGTTTTTGCTGTTTGTTTCCATTGACCTATGTAAATTTTACTGATACCTGTTCTCTGTTATTCTAGATATTTTCCATTTGTGATTTTAATTGTACATTTTAATAAAGACTGTCAGTTTCTATGACAAAGGGCTGGACATAAGTCAAATTATCACCGCCACCTCTCTGGCCAGAGTCCTTTTGGAGATTTACACATGTATAAATTAAATTGTGTAACTCACTGCAGTGAAGTGCTGCTAACTAACAAGGTGGCAGTTGCATTATTAGTTGGTGTCTGCTGTGCAATCAAGAATGCACTGGCATTCTGTAGAGGCAGCGTGCCATGGTGAGCTATGCAGTTTAATTTACACAACCATAAACCACCAATAGGATTATTGCCTCTGTTGTGATGCTCTAGGCTTTATGAGTCTATGTTATATTTTTTTCCTGAAAGTCCATACTATTTCCATGTAGTTCCATCCCTGTCTGTCTCTTCCTGTAGGAAGTAAACTACCACAAGTTACAGATTTTCAGAACAAAATGTTAATGAGATAACAAGGCCGTAAATCACACTAATCTCATCTCCCGAGCAAAGTCTGTGAATGTATCTGTGCATGAGGAAGAACTTGTAAATGGATTTGCAAATTAACTCATGAAATTAATTTAATTTGATTAAAAAGCATGCTGTCTGAAGAAGGGCCTTCCTGCTATTTTAATGAGTACCAGAAATACAGTTTACACCCTAGTCTTACTTACTGATTGACCTGGTTTAGTGCCTTTCTGACTAGTAAGCATGATTATGGTTGTGGAGTTTTGGATCCTATAGAGAAAAAATGTGATTAAGGAAGAATCTAATTCCCTTTCCGACCAATGGATTTATAGCAGAGGATGTAATCCTGTAATTATATCTGATTTGTAACAGCATTATGTTTGATTTGTAAATACATCTGCCAATTTTGCTCATGCAGCTGTTAATATATTCAATAAAATGCTCTATAAACTGCATTATTAATATTCAAGATTGATATCAAATGGAGGATATAATTTATCTCCTGTATAGGTTACAGTGTTTCCAAATATTTTATAGAGATAAACATTTGCTATGAAATGCAGTATTACTTCACAGTGTATGACCTTGAGAAACAACAATGAAGTGTTTTATTGCACTTATACTCTAATATTACAAATAAAGGCACAATGTATTTCAGAAACGCAATGCCTTTGGGTTCTGTACAGATGGACTGATTCTTATCCAACAATCAGTGTTGCTGTTCACGGGTTGACCCATATAATATTGTCAACCTAACAGGGGGGGAAAAGAGAATTTTGTAGCTGTCATTGAACAGGATGGCTTTACAAGTTATATTTTTCATACAAAGGCAGTGAACAAATGACAAGACATATGCTTAACCTCCCAAAGGCTAGAACACATCTGTGTGGTTGCATCCGGGCTCCCCTAGGAGCTGTGTGGCTCAGTGGCATTGTGTATGCTTTGCAAACATAAGAACCCAGGTTCAGTCATAGCCATTTCCAGTGTTTCTAGAAACCCTGGAGACTTGGTGTCAGTCAGTACTGAAAATACTAGGCTAGACATATCCAATGTCTCACTCAATGTCCCACCCAATAGCCAAAATCCTGTTGCTTACAGTTGTAAATTACACTGGAGTAGTCCCATTTTGGTGAGTCCCACTCACCAAATCCCCATTGATTCAGTGAGCCTACTCTAATGCAATTTGCTATGCTAAACAGCAGGAATTTGGGCCAATGTCAGTTAGTCAGTTTACCAACCTCAGAAGGGTAGATGGCTGAGTCAACCTTGAGCCGGATACCTGAATCCCCTGGGCTTGAACGCAGGCCATGAACAGAGTTTCTGACTACAGTACTGCAGTTTAACCACTTCACCACGAGGCTCCTTGTTCAAGCCTGAAAAATGTGCTAGCTTGCAGCAGTTAGGAGTTCTGTGATTGAATTCTCCAATAGAATTCAGCTACATCTCCCCCTTATTTTAGAAAGAGTATGGCTATGTGTAGTCTTGAGACCATATGTCGCCCACCAAGGCTGTATTTGAGGCCCCTAGACCCAAATGGGCTTTGTTCCACAAAGAAGAGGTTCATTGCCACTCCTGGAACCCTCCAGGATCAGTGGTTAACCACTTATCTAGTTTAGTGTCCAACATCACCAAATAACATTTTTTCAAGCTAGAAGAGCAGTATCGCCAAATGTTGTTTCATTTTTTTGGACTACACATATGGTACATGTAGAATCTTGAGGACAAGGGATCCACCCACAGACCTAACTAAGTTGCACAACCGTGCTCTAGAAAAACTTCAGAGGACAAAATTAAAACACGAGGTCACAGTACACCTTTGCACCCTGTTATCCAAAACCAGATGTGGCCTCTACACTCTCAATGTACATGACCAACAAAGTGATTCATTGTTTTAATTTCTTATAAAAAATTCTTATTTAAATACTTTGAGGACACAGGAGTCACACTCTGGATTCAGACCAGAACATGGGGCAAAAAATTAATATGCCTCCAAGGCTGAGATCACAATGCATATTAGGTCCCCTGTACTTATTCTACAGCAAAAAAGAAAAAAAAATTCCCACTATGTGCCTGTAATGGGTTAAATCCAATTGATCTATTGAATGTATGGGTGCTACATAAATGTTGATTTAAACAAGCCTCTTTCATTTCATGGCTCTCCTCCAGGTGGAAGCAACAATTGGATTTAACTTCACGTCTTTTACAGTAAAGTGTTGTTGTGTTTTCATTGAATAAAGTACTATCACAACAACTGCCTGCTTTTCAGATGTCCCACTTCAGCATATTTCTTCAGTAAGGTAGGTTTAAAATTAGTAAGCACTGGGCAAGATAAGAAGCAAATAAGAACAGAACAATGCAAATTTTTCATACTAATTCGGCAATTCTTACGTTCTTAAAGGACTTTGTGATAATAGGTATTTGTTACTGAACAGTGTTTCACAGAAATGGGCATCATTCATTTTAGCATAATTGGCAAGGATCAAGAGGATTATCATATTTAAAAAGCCAGTGCTTGCCAGTCCCCTCCACCAAAATAAGCTAATATAAACCCAAAATATTAATGTTATTTCTTTTTGTAAATGCAACCCATAATTACTCTTCCTAACAGTATAACTGCTTGCTAATGGGAAGTTCACTATTCAGAATAATAAACTAAATAACGTATTGAACTATGCAAGAGTAGGCAATACCTTTATAGACCACTAAGAAAAAAATCATACAATCTGCTAGCTTGTATTGAACTGTGATGTTCAAGAGCATTTTTGTTATCAGTGGTGATAATCATTTAGCTAAAGTAGAGATCCCATAAAGCTACACTTTTATAGTAAAGGCATGGAGAAACAAGTTTATAATATGCAGTCATAAGGGATTTTTGGATCATATTCTTTCTTTTAAAAGCCTTGACTTGTTGTGTATAATATCAAATGGGGGAAGGACCAAATTATTGCAGAAGAAGATAATAAACACTGGCCTCCAAGTAAAAATCAAGCTGTTGTTTTCCTTTCATCTGGGGAAAAGCTGATAATTGTATTAATGCCTTCTCTTTATTATTGTAGTGCCAAATGTCTACCATGTTTGGTAGACATTTGGCACTACAGCTTCCCTTTGCCCAGTGCTTCAAAAAGCACCTTCAGTCCAAATCCAAAAATAATTAGGATTTTGTGCAACTTTGCTGCACCTACAGCACATACTGTATGAAGTCCTTCCTGGAATAGTCCCCATAATCTGGCATCAGGTCAGTGATTTTCATAATTGGCAGCAATTCTTTTGGATGAAAATTCACACGAAGAAGAGAGAGGGGAAATGGAGAGCAGGAAACAGGACCAAATTGGGATCAGGAAAGGAAAGCTGCAGAGCTTCTTAGGTGCTGAAAAATATTTGCTTAATTACACAATAATTTCAGAATTAATCCGGTTGCTTGAATTAATCCAATTAGACTTCAGAATGCAGGAGTTTAACACAATTCCTCAAGTGTTTGATAAGGTTTTTGTTTCCTTCCCTCCAAGATGCAGGCTAGTGTTTGCTCATATGGGAATGCCTACCTGTTATTATTAAGAAATGGTGTGATTGGTGGGGTTACAAAAGGAGAGTGACTTACTTGAAACAAAAACAAAAAAAACTATGTGGTCACAGCGTGCACCCCAAGATTTTGTCCTGCAATCACAAGAGTTCTATTCAGTCATTACATATCCAGTTCCCTCCAACACAGGCGGGTGGGACTTCTAGCCCTTTCTCTCTCTGTGTGTGACCACTGTCTTCACTTGGACAGTGACATGTCTGCAGAGGAGAGGTTCCTGTTCAGATGTAGGTTCTCCACAGAAGAAGAACCCTTGAAAACTGAAGCTCTTGCTCCTGTGAAGAGGCAGCACATGTGAGGGAACCTCTTCCCTGTAGATATGATGCTCTCTGCATGGTGAAAGTGATGGTGGAGTGGTGGCAGCAGCGACTGAGCACTCCCCTGTAAGCATGCTGGAGAGATCTAGATAATTAATGACTGAATAGGGCCCCTGTCTCACACATGGAAAGTTGCTGGCAATGGGCATCTATTTTTAATCCCCACATGCATTTTTCTGCCATTTCTCTCCTTTTTCTTACCAGGAAAAAAAAATTGTTGAGGAAAAAATGACTGAATAGGTGACCAGTGCCTCTTGATTGGTTGTGCCAAGGGTGGCATTTCTCAACTACTTTGAGAAGAGATTCCTTTCCCCTCTTGGCTCATGGGCTGCCTCTGGCATAGCTATGGAGCCTCCTTCTGAAAGGAGTGCTCCATAGCTATGCTATTTCTTGCTCGACAGGGGAATTGATGTTGCTAAAATGGTTTGTTGAAAGTATAAGTATTAAGGTAGCTTATGGATTCTTCTGGTGGTGTTCTTCTTCTACGACTCAATAGAAGAAGGGGGAACCAGTGTAGAGGTATTCACAAGCTGACTGCAGAAGTTGGATGAACAGGAACTCAGAAGGTTGTTACCTTAGCAGTTAATACTTATAAGCAAAAGTCAGGAAGGTTGCTGACACTTGAGTCTTTCCACAGTGATAGCAACTAAAAATTGTATTGGGTGACACATGACCTAGCTGTTACAAAACTAACATGATCTGTTTTGCATCTTAACTCCATGTTGAATAGAGTGACACATGTTGGTTTCCCCCATGTTATATTCACCATAACCATGTAAGACAAAAAGCAACTAAGCATGACTTAGTTTCTCTGGATCAAGGAGACAATGTATAAGAAATGAGAAAGAAGGAATGAAAATCTTATCATTATGTGTATACATATATTTATAGCCATGGAGAGGCTGTAGGAATATACATTTGCTGCCACATTTCTTGGGTGTTTAATTTAAAAAATATTTCAAAAGGCAGTAAGAAATGTAAATAAAAAGAATGTCACTGCACTTGATGAATAAAATGAAGACGATCCGTCCATCTCTTTGTTGGTAAGAAATGCAAAGGCTTTTGCTTGAGAAAGACATAAATATAAATGATTGTACACAGCACATTTAAACAGCTTAAATGCCAAGGCAAACAAATGATAAATGTAGTATCAATAAGATATAAGTACAATAGTACATCTTAGACTGGAAAGGCAATGTGAAAAAGTACTTTTTGAATAGAAACAGGCTTCAATATGCTCACCAGAAAAGGGATTAGGGGTTATTGTTGAAAAATACACAATGCTTTCCATGTAATATGCAGCTGTAGAAAAGAAGGTAAACATGATGCTAAGTTTTATTAGAAGAGAAATAGTGGATAAATCAAAGCAGAAATTAATACTCTGCTGCTTGTAACTTATGTCTAGCATTATGTAAAAGTACAGCTCAGAATAATACATGAAGGATAAAGACGTGACAGTAGGCAAAAT
This sequence comes from Intellagama lesueurii, assembly GCA_037013535.1. NCBI lineage: Eukaryota > Metazoa > Chordata > Lepidosauria > Squamata > Agamidae > Intellagama > Intellagama lesueurii. The sequence goes on from JBAJHW010000004.1 coordinate 33,458,224, forward strand.
AATACTAGGTTTCTTTCTTGTAAATTACTGAAAAGAAGATCTTAGGGGGTAGTATCTAGCTAATGTCCTTCTTTTGATGGAGGGCAACCAGTAATGGAAAAAGGAAGGTCAATTTCGGTGATCCCCCTCTTCATTTCTAAAGCAAATACAGGTTGTCCACAACCCACATTGTTTTTCTAAATCAGTGTTTCCCAACCTGGGGGTCATGACTCCTAAGGGTGTCGCAAAGTGTTTTCTGGGGGTTCATGGGTCACCTTATATGTGTTGTAGTACCATTGTTAATTAATTTCCTCTTCGACCTCTCGGAGCAGGATATTAAAATCAGTGTGTATGTGTATGTATGAGAAATAGGCCCTTTGGGGGAGAAAGAAGCCTCTGTTTTCTGAGAAGGGAAGACTTTAACCCATTAAAAATGCCTTTTTATGCAAATATGGCAGGGGGATCACAGGTTACCTGACTATTATAAAAGGGAGTCATGACTCAAAAAAACTTGGGAACCACAGTTCTAAGCAGTAGGCTCTATGTAAATAACGTCACATGGAAAGATATTTGTATGATCTGCAGTGATACAAATGCTTGTGGTAATGAAGGCAAAGCTGAAAAAAAATTAAGAAATACAGATGGAAACTTTTGGTGGTTGGATAGTATTCTCTCTTTTACTTTATCTCCTGCATGAAATACAGATGCAAACTCTTGGTGGTTGGATAGTATTCTCTCTTTTACTTTATCTCCTGCATGAATTGTTACCGGCCAGATTTGGGTTTCGGTTTTCCTGCAAGGAATCAGGCATAGACGCAACAGCTGAACCAAAGGTTCAATTTTATTTTAGAGAGCAAAGAGCAAGAAAGGTCAGCTGGGACTTCCCTTAAAAGCAGAGAAGACCCCGAACATATAGAGTACATACATTTTATAATGATACAGACAAAGAGCAATAAAATGCTATGATTCTATTGGTCAATTGTACCCCAACTTTGGATCCAGTCCCTCATTGGGTAATTGATGCCAACTATGCTAATCTATTGGTTACATGTAGATATGCATATTGTGCCCCCATCTCTCCTTGACCTAGGCCCTAGATGCGCCTGAAAGTCTGGGGACAAGAGTATCCATTTCCCTTATCTATTGGTATGTTTATGTGTTTTCTTCCTGGGCCCTGATATATGGCCTTCAATACTGTGAATCACTTGTGAATGTTACTTGCTCGCTTCCTCCTACAAGCATTCCAATGGTGGGCCATCTGTTACATCAAAAAGGTGGTTGGGCAAAGAAGAAGAGTTACATTGTTATTCTATGTCAGCCATAAATACTTTTGAGCTAGGTGTGAATGTTTCAGGGTTAGGTCTTTCTGAGGCCTGGACTTACTCTCAATGTTTTGTCAGTTCTAAAATGTAGTTTCATCTTTTCTCGGTATCACTCCCCCCTTTTTAAATTCTGACAACAGTAAAAAGGCTGAATTTAAATCTGCTCCACGCCAAATGGCAGAAGCGACATCAGCTGTAGTGCAAGAAGAACACAATGTGGTACATACAGTGGTAAATTGAGCAAGGATACAAACAAGTAAACCAATAAAAATCAAAAGTATAATACCAATACAGATATATTTGAAGGTAGAAAAGTCAGGGAGCCAAGACGTGATCCAAGACCAATTCCAGTTTTCATTATTAAAAGCCTCATAGACTCTAGTCCAGTCGGCCTGGTTCTTGTGAACCAGGTCGGCTAAATCATCATGGTCAAGGATCAGACCCTTAGTCTCATCATGATAAATACAGCAAGTTTCATTAATGTAAGCACACAACCCACCGTGTTGAAGCAGCATCATATCTAGAGCCAACCTGTGTTGTAAAACCATGTTTTTAACCGAAACAATCTCAGCCTGCAAGCGTTGTTGGATATCATTAGTGATATTTTCCAATGATTCCACTGCAATGGAGGTATTATACACAAAATCTGCTAAACGGTAAATGTCTCTATAATTTCCCGCAACTCCTACTGCAGGAAGGATTGTGCGGCCAATCAGCCTACAGACCATTTCCAGGGTTTGGACAAAGCCCTGGAAGGACGATGGGTAGTTCGGGAAGAATATTGCATGGCTGAGAGAGGCTGGGGGTGCATGCCGCCTGGCCATAGCCAGCCGACGGTGCATACACCTTCCCAGGTTGATGGAAGGACCTTAAGAGCCTTTAAGCCACACAACCACCAAAATCCAGATTCAAGATGGGTCAGCTTGGGGTATTGCAAAATATGAAGGGCCGAGACAATGAGAGGCTTTGGCTGTTGCTTCCCTTCCAGGTATTGGAGAAAGAGGGAATACAGAGTATATCTAGTGCTATTACGACTATGATTTAAAAAGGGGACGGGGTCTTGATCCAGCATCCACCCCTGACCATCCCAGACAAAAGTCAAATTACAATGTTTCCAAGCACCTAGACTCCGTGTTTGCCCCAAGGTTTTATTAAAGCATATGGGTGCGTATTGTTGAGGACTTTTTAGGGAAAAGGGGGAAATATTAGAGTCGCCTACCTCCAAAGCCTGAATAGACTTGTTATACCAGTCGTCAAGGGTGAGGGGCACAGGCCAGGACGGCAATCCAAGGCGGCCATGAAACAGAAAGAAGCTACAAATCCAACAAGTGGGAAGCAATGCATGTTGTATAACCTCCTGGTGTAACTTAACCATAGTATTATCATCCACTCCCTCCCCCCTGTGCACCAAGCACAGAGTCCATAGTCCAAGAAAAAGCAAAAAAGAGAAGGCATGCATGTTTATTAGTCCGTTTTAAGCAGTCACCTTCTTTTTGAAGAGGAAACGAAGACCATCCAATCCCGTGGCAGTCCACTGGTCCTTCAGCTTCCGGTTACGCTGAGACAGTGAGGGGGGTGGAGGCAACGGCAAGGGCGGAGAAGCACGTTTCACACGGGTGTAGTGGATCCAAGCAGCAAGTCCTTCGATTTTGACGCAGGAGGGGGTGGTAAGAATGACTTGGAACGGGCCCTTCCACTTCTCGGCAAGCAGGGCATCCGAGAGAGACTTGGTGTATACCCAATCTCCTGGCTCAAAGGGGTGTAGCAGCTGGTTGAGGGTCAGCAAGTCCTTTTCCAGGAGCAGCCGTTGGTTGTCCTGTAAGAGGCGGGAGATTCAAAGCAAATAGTTGTGCAAATCCTCCCCACCCTGCAATGGTGGCGCTGTGTCATGTTTGCCAACGGAAGTAATGACAAAGGGTCTCCCATACATCGCTTTGTTGGGGCTGATAGCCAATTTGCCCCGTGGAAGGATGTGGATACGTAGTAATGCTTGAGGAAGCAGATCGACCCACCCTAGCTTAATTTCTTGTTACAATTTACGTAAATGAGATTTCAAAGTTTGGTTCAGGCATTCCACTTGCCTGGAGGACTGGGGGTGGTGGGAAGCATATTTCCAATCAACATCTAGAAACGCAGAAACCCGCTTGACAACATCAGCAATAAAGTGGGGGCCGTTATCGGAGGACAGTCCATCCCAGGGGATCCCGTGGCGGGGAATAATGTCATTAAGCAGGACCCGAACGACCTCCTTGGCCTTGCATGTTCTAGTGGGGAAAGCCTCGGGCCACCCTGTCAAGGTATCTACAAAAACCAAACAGTATTTATAACCCTGGCTAGGGGTCAGTTCAGTGAAATCAACCTGCCACCGGGCACCGGGCAAGCGACCCTTGGGTTGAGACCCCATTGGGCCCTTGCAAATTCCAGCGTGAGGGTTATTTCTACAGCAAACTTCGCAGGCCGAGGCCACGTCATGTGCCAAGGAGGTAAGTCTGGGACCGGAGGCTCAGGGGCGGATACTGTCAAGCATGACCTGAGGGCTAGCATGAGTAAGCCTGTGAAGTTCCCACATGAAGTGCCAAGTAAGATGTTTTGGGAGGACCAGTTTGCCATTGGTGTTGTAAAACCATCCATTTTCTCCCTTAGTGCCCTGATTCTCAAGGATTTTACACTTTTCCTTTTTTTGTATATTGGGGAGGGGCAGGCAAGTCAATTGCCGGGGCCGGGAGAACAGCCAAAGCTGGTTCAGGTCCCAAGTCCCCCTCCGCCGTGCATCTAGCAACCTCATCCACTAACCTGTTTCCTTCCCGAACCCTCAAGCCTTCTTCTTTCCCATGTCCTTTCACATGTATCACAGCCACTTTGGCCGGCAGCTGTACCGCTGCGAGCAAAGCCTGTACTTCCTTTAAATGCTGATTTCCTCTCCTTCCGCTGTCCTATATCCCCTGTTCCTCCAAAGTCCCCCAACGGCATGCAACACTCCAAAGGCATAGCGGGAGTCTATGTAAACATTAACTTTCTTGCCGCGAGCCAACGTTAAGGCTTGGGTCAAAGCGACCAATTCGGCTTTTTGAGCTGAAGTGTGCAGCGGCAAGGATCGCACCTCGACCGTATCAGTGTCCGTGACCACTGCATAAGCCGCTTTTCTGAGACCTTGTCTCACTATGCTACTGCTATCAACAAAAAATTCGAGATCTGGGTGGCTCAAAGGCGAGTCTTTCAGATCAGGGCGGCTGGAATATTCAGTACCAATTGTTTGGAGACAGTCATGCAATATAGGGTCCAAATCAGTACAGGGCGTAGGGAGCAGGGTGGCAGGGTTCAGGCATGTACAAGTGACTAGCCGGAGTTCTGGGCTGTCAAGAAGCTGTGCCTGATATTTGCTAAGGCGCGCATTGGAAAGCCAGAGCCCTCCCTTTTGTTCCAACACAGTTGCTACAGCATGGGTGACATGGACTGTTACCAGAGCCCCCAAAGAAAATTTGCGCGCCTCCTTTGTAAGAAGGACGGCGGCTGCCACGGCTTGCAAACATGAGGGCCAGCCCTTGGTCACTCTGTCCAATAATTTGGAAAGCTAAGCCACCGGCCTCCGCCAGCTGCCAAGCCTTTGCGTGAGGACCCCAAGTGCCATGCTGTCTCGCTCATGGACAAACAATTCAAATGGCCGTTCAGGGTCAGGCAGCCCGAGTGCTGGAGCAGAGAGCAGCTCCTGCCTGATGAACTTAAAAGCCTTTTTCATACCGGGCGTATTTTCCACCCTGTCACCAGGCCCCTTGAGCGCCTCATATAGAGAGCGGGCTAAAACAGAAAAATTTGGGATCCAGATTTTACAGAATCCAGCCATGCCGAGAAACGTGTGCCATCCCCACTTAGTCAAAACATATGGTGTTTTTCCTATCTGCTGTCAACGTGCGTTGCCCTTTTGAAATAAAAACCCCCAAATAACTCACCTCTTCCCTCACCACTTGCGCTTTGTCCTTCGACACCTTGAAGCCTTCGTACCCCAGGAAGTTTAGGAGATCTACTGTCACTTTGTGGCACGTTGCTTGGTCCTCTGCGGACAACAATAGGTCGTCCACGTATTGAATAACCCGGCACTTCACCTTGGGAACCCAAAGGCGTAACATTTTCCCCAAAGCTTCCCCAAACAACGTCAGACTGTTCTTAAAACCCTGACGCAACACACACCATCCGTATCTACCTGAGGGCACCCCTGACGTGCCGGGGGGGGGGTGTCTTCCCAAGTGAATGCGAAGATATGATATGACTGGGGGGCAAGTGGAATGGTAAAGAAAGCATATTTGAGGTCAAGACAAGTGAAATAGGTGTGATCTCCTGGTATTAGAGTGACCAAAGTGTAAGGGTTTGGGACCACGGGCGTGATATCACACGTGACATCGTTCACCGCCCGTAGATCCTGTACCAACCGGTACTTACCCTCCTTTTTCGGGACTCCCATGATCGGGGTATTGAAATCAGATTTGCAAGGCATGATGAGTCCGGCTGCTAGCAAGGTGGCCAGGACCTTCTGAAGGCCCAGGCGGGTCTCTTATTTCAGGGGATATTGTCTGATCCGGACCGGGCCCTGTCCTGGTTTTAAAAGGACTTTGACTGGGTCAGCCCATTTTGCTCGTCCGGGAGTGCCATCTGCCCATACCCAGGGGACAACCCTATTAGCAACTTGAGCCAAAAGCTGATCTTCTTGAGGGGATTTTAGCCGGGGATTTTTCAAAATCATAAGGAAAGCCGTTGCTTCCCGGTTGCCAAAAGTAACGTGGCAGCCTTCTGAATCAAATTCCAGTTTCGCTTCCAATTTCATAAGGAGGTCCCTCCCAAGTAGGCTGGCTGGCCAGTGTTCTATAAAAAGGAATTGGTGATCAAGGGTCAAATCCTTGATTTGAACTTCCACGGGGGGTAGGACAGGCACCCGGTTCGTTCCACCAGGTGCATCAATAACGTTACGGGTGGGACCCCCTCATCTGGGAACTATCCCAGTGGGAAGCATGGTAATGACCGAATGTGTGGCCCCGGTGTCTATAAGGAAGGGGACTGACTGACTACCCACTTCTAGTTCCACCATGGGGTCTCCGGGTGGGAGATGGAATACCCCGGGGCCCCGTCAGACTTCCTCCTCTTCCTCCAGGGCGAATTCCTGAGCAGCTGGTCAGGGAGGGTGTCGGGCCTGAGGACGCCGACCCCTTCTAGGGCAGGAATCTGCCCCGTGTCCCTCTTGATGGCAAATATGGCATGATTGACCGTCCCTTTGAGGGCAATTGTTGGCCCAATGTCCTTCTTGGTGGCAAACCCTGCACTCATTCCCTGTCGAGGATGGGCGGTAGCCCCCTCTTCCTCTTTAGCCTCGGCCTCCTCTATAGCCCTGGCGTCCTCTGTTGGGGTATCCTTTGTAGTTTCCCTCATCACCTGCCAGGGCCGCTACAAGGACCTTCTTATCTTTGCTCCATTTCTTGTCTTCTAATAGAGCTCTGTTATTAAAAACCTTAAACTCTATCTCCACCAGCTGTTGGATCGGGACCATCATCAGTCCATCTACCTTGTTCAACTTTCTTTTTATGTCTTCATAAGAGTTTTGAATGTAAATGGAACTGAGGAGGGTTTTGGAAGACTCACTGTCGGGACCCATTTCAGTATACTGCCTACATGCCCTCATGAGTCTTTCAAGGTAATCAGCCGGATTTTCATCCGCTTTTTGAAATACCTGGTACACTTTGTGGTTTGCAATTTGCTTAGGGAAGTCCTTCCTTATCCCTTCTAGAATTGCTTCCCGAAACCGGGACAAGGACAACATCTGGTCCGGTGTTTGTCCCTGATCCCATGGGGGGGCGAGCTTCTGGCAAGATGTCAGCCGGAGCCAAATACGTCTGGTTATCGGGGGCTTTCCATTTATCGGTGGCATATTTCTTAGCCGCCTCCCAGACCATCTTTCTTTCAGCTTCTGTTAAGAGCATGTTCATTAGGTGCATCAAGTCTCCCCAAGTAGGGTGATGTGATAACATAATGCCTTGGAATAGCTCAGCCATCTTTTCAGGATTTTCTGAATATGGGAGGATATGGGTTCTCCAATTGAACAGATCGGCTGTAGTAAAGGGCACATATACATATGCCCTTTGCACCGTGCCATCCGTTCCCATGACCAATTGCTCTCGGAGCGGGAAAATTCTGTCTGGTCTGTCTTCCCTCTGTCTCGTCTGGTCCGAGCTGCTGTCTACTCTGTCTGCCCGCCCCCGTGTCACTGTCAGAGAAGCAGAGGGATCTGGCCCTTGGCACCCCCTCTTCTTTCTGGTAGAACTAATTCTCTCATCTGCCTCCTGCTCATCTCCTGTGGAATCGCCCATCAGCTCTGGAGGGGTGGTGGCGGCAATGAAAAGCCTGAGCCCCCTCCCATTCCAGTTTCGGGCAGGTTCTGGTTTACTATTACTTGTACTTGTGGGACGTGAAGTTGTGCTGAGTGCGTGGAATCGGGTACTCCCCCTGGCTGAATTACCTGTACTCCCGGGGCTCGTTGAACCGATCTGGAAGGGATTGGAGCTTGCACGGGGGGAGCAGGGTGGGGGTTCCCTTCATCTGGCAAAGCCACCGGTGGTGCAGTAGCGGGAGGAGGAATGTACTCCAAAGGATCAGTTAAAATACATTTCTCCTCTGTCTTCTCGCCTGCCTTATCTTTCTCTGAGTCTTTGAACTCCTGCAAAGCTGCTACCAACACTCTATAATACTCCTTCAGACTGT